>VDFB02358134.1:41656956-41808211 GCA_007258455.2 Sequoia sempervirens
ATTTCATTCATTGTGTTTGACATCGAAGATAATTGAGGGACTCTCGTATAAACTTCAGAAATGCCCCCTAATTGTTGCAATTTTTCAGAAATTAATTCTTGAATTGATGGTTGTGGAGGTGGTGGAGGTGGTGGTGGTGGTGGAGGTGGTGGAGGTGGAGGAGGTGGAGGTGGAGGAGGTGGAGGAGGTGGAGGTGGTGGAGGTGGTGGTAACTGGTGCATTTTCATTGTCAGCAGCCATAATGCTTGATTCAATATAAAAACAAATCAATCTAATTAAAATTAGACAATATAAATGAAAATATTATAAAAATACCCTAGTTTTTAACAAAAATCTATAAATTTTTCTAATTTTTAATCCAAATACATAAAAAACACTATTTTTAAGTCAAAATCCATTACAAACATTCAAATTTCATTAAAATCCATGCTAAACTCAAAATTTTCATAAAAAATCTATCACAACCACCCAACTATTTACGTCCAACCTTTATTGGGAGAGTTATCAAACCAATTATAGGGAAGCCATAACCATCATGAGCTTTTAATCATGATTTTTATTGTTCATAATCATCTGCATAAAGTTCATGTACATATAATAACTCTTTTTTGATCATATTCACTATGTACATGGGATCAATGAGTATTCCCCTTTTCAGGTTTCTACAAACTTGATATAAAGAAGACCATCGAGTGTAGTTATAGAAGAATCAATATATGTAAAAGAAATGTCAAACAAAATATTGGTTTTTCCTTTATGATTTTGAATATTAATAATGTTTATAAAGATGGAAAAATCATTATCATCTTCTTCATTGATAAGTAGGAGGTATTTTCCACAAATAAGTAGTATTAAAGATCATATTATCAGTCATCCTTTGTTGACTATAAGACCCATCTTCATGATATTAATGGTTCAGTTACACATTGCAGGAAGCACGGAATAGTCCTGCCTCTATGAGCATCACCTAGATGCAATGAGTGCTAAGTGGACATTCAATATCATGAGAGATGGGTTCTTGTTGAACCACTACTCATGAAACATGGGTCAATGAGTTTGACTCAAAACTACACGGTTGAATCCTGATAGCAATATCATAATCTTCTTCATTATCATTGTATTGAACAAAGTTTGTTGAATGAAATGGCAATGGGCTTGTAAATATTTGTAAGTATTGATTAGGTGAAAAAACCAATTTATTTCCTTTGTCATTAATAGGTCATCCAACTGGATTTGATTAGAATGAGGTCTTGCACTTGGTTATAAATATGCTTACATCTTTCCATATCATGTCAAGGTGTACGATGATATTGAAAAAATGTTTTTGCATTAAAGTTTGGTGGTAAAGGTTTAATTGTTTGAATATGACTAATTGGAGGAAGTTGAATCATATTCTTGTTTAACAATTGCAACATGATCACATGGAGAGAATCAAACAACTATGAAAATTTCCTATCTCATGGCCTAAATTTATATCTAGAGTTATGTTTATAGTAGTTACTTCTGTCTCAATATTATGAGCAGTTTGACATGAATGTTTATCAAGTAATGAATTTTTTGTTTTTCTTTTTAAATGATTGATAGTTGTTTTGAGGCATGACTTATATGATTGACCAATAGGAGCCTATGAAGGGGTACCTTCATACCAACTAATCGATATTCGATAATCATGAAGGGTTATACAAAAATGTGTTAAGGATGGATATTTCATTAGCAATTTCTTATCTTGAATATTAGTTTGTAAGTTACCTATAAACACCCTTTGAATGTCAACATCTTGAAGACTATAGGAGAATTTCAAATAAAGGGATTAGTATCATTTCATAAAGTTTTTTTATTTTCTCTTTAGGTCCTTGATTACAATGAACTAAATTTGTTAATGTAACTTGAGGATTGATGTTCACTTGAAAGTGTTGGAGGAAATCACTAATGAGTTGTGTAAAGGAGGTAATTGATTGTTTGACAATGAACAAAACCAATCCAAGGCCATATCTTTCAATGATCTAGAAAAGAGTTTCACTATGAGTGAATCTTCAAAAATAAAGTCTCTACACAAGGTAGTAAAAACTAACAAATGGTTATTAGGATATTTTTTACCATTGTACTTTCCAAAGCGAGGTATTTCAATGTTTTGTAGTATAGGTGTATTTAAAATAGTGAACATTATTGAACTATGTGTAAGGTATTTTGGATGTTTACTATTGGTTTGATTTTGGTTTAAGTTTGAAATTTGTTGTTGTAATAATCTCATGCTTTAAATAAAAAAGTTGATTTATCACAAAATCATTGGGCCACATGTTGTGAGAGTTTTTCAAGTATGGTGAACTAGTATGGAGGAATGGTGGGATATTATATTTTATGTTTAGGAGGGGTGATGAATATGGAGGTGTTATAGGTGAAGGGACAAAACTATTATAATTTCCACTAGAAATTCCTAAGCTTGAGTTTAAACCATTGTTATATTCCATCATTGATGCTATGATTGGAGGTGTAAAGTTGGGAATAGAAGGCATTATTGTGGGAGAGGAAACTTATTTTCCAAAAGGATTTTGAGCATTAGTCAAAAATTTCGTGAAACTAGCTACCAAAGGAATATTAGAATCTACTATATTAGCTAGGCTACGTAACACTTCTATCCCTTCCTAATCATTTACCAACTTCCCAATGCTATCCAAAAGAGGGATTGCTTCTCCATCCAAAGGTTCAATGCTTAAGAATTGTTGAATTCATTGTAGGTCTTTATCCAATTATTCTAGATTATCATTGGGGACCTTAGAAATAACATATGCCAAGTCCACATAAATGTTAGGTTACAAAAAAGACATGGGTAATGTAGGACTAGGGAGGGAATATAAGATGGATTGGGTAGACATAATACGTTGAGTGAAAGAGTTATAAGAATCAAGCTCAACATTGGCTATGATTGCAACATAGGAAGCCATAAGTCTACAACTACATCTCACGTGGGTATTAGTGAAGTGACACAAGGTCATGAAGCTCATAAATTTTCTACAAGATTCAAAACAATTTAATGCTAATGCCTGATTAAATATAAAAACAAATCAATCTAATTAAAATCAGACAATATAAATGAAAATAGTATAAAAATACCCTAGTTTTTTTTTAAATCCAACAAAAACCCTAGTTTTTAACAAAAATTAATAAAATTCTCTAATTTTTAATCCAAATACATAAAAACACTATTTTTAAGTGAAAATACATTGCAAACATTCAATTTTCATCAAAATCCATGCTAAAATCAAATTTTTCATAAAAAATCTACCAAAAAACCCTATTTCGAAAAAAATCAACTAAAATTAAACAAATCTAATTGAAAATTTGATTAGAGAAAATAAAAAATCAAGAATTTTACCTGTTGGAGATGGTTTTCAAATCGGATATCTGATTTGCGCTTTCCACTATGCGCCTGCCGCAGTTAAGCCGAATGAAAATGTGAAAATGAGTTTTGGTCACCCGAAATATTATATATATGTGTCAACAAAATAGAATATCCAATCCAAATCGGATATCTGATTTGAATCGGATATTCGATTTGGATCGGATATCTGATTTGGATCGGATATCCAATTCTTAAATCTAGGTTTTTGCTCTACCTCGACTACCAATCCCCAAAAAGTCGACTGACCATTTTTGCATTTTTGAGTCGTAGAAACATGTATTTTTTTCTCCATTGCCACTTTTTGGCATACCATGATTCTGCACATGCCCTGATGGTAAAAAGGTAATTATATATTTTCCTTGATTAGAAATACATCAAACCAATATCGCTAAGGTTATGAATGCGTAGGTGTCCATTAGATCCCCCTTGACTAATGGACCTCCTATATACCCAATGGGACATCCTAAGAGTCCTTTAATTCTCTATCCACCTTAACAAAAACCTCAAAATAAAAATAAACCCAAAATTCTCCTTCACCCACATAAGAATAATGTGTCACATCAGCCGAGTCATAATACTATTGCTCATACATATAACACTAGGAACAATCTATAACCAAGAAAAATACCTTCAAAATCCCTCCCATTGCCTAATCCTATCCTAACTAACCTTATCTTACCAGGTCCTTGCGGAAAGGAGTATGATCTTGTCGAACAACTAAAGAATACTCCTACTAAGATATCATTGTGGGGGATTATTCAATCCTCCCCTCACTACCATAACATGATTCAGAGTGTCTTGCAATGAGTTCCTATCCCTTGTAATGTGCAACTGAATGACATAACCACCATGATTCAAGGAATAAATGTTGGCATTGCTTTCCACCTAAGTGAACTCCCCCCTTTGGAAGTGAAAAAACAAAATGATGCTTTCATGATCATATCTCAATACAATAGAAAAGGGATAAAGAAAAACTTCATTGAAAATGGCTCTGCCCTTAATGTTTGTAGTGTATCCCTCTTGGATAGGCTTAGCGTTGACAAATGAAAATTTTAATCAATATCTTTATCTATTGGTAGATTGGGAAATGTTGGAAAGGAACCACTCGATGTGATTAATTTTCCTATTACAACTAGAAAAGATAAACTAGAAACATAAATCCATGTTATGCCTGATGAGATTCCTTACATTCTTCTTTTAGGAAGACCTTGGATTCATGAGATACATGTGGTTCCTTCTACTCTTCATCATAAAATCAAGTATGTCTATAACAACATAGTATACACACTTGGCGTTGATCATGAGCCTTGTAGTGTCTTACAAATTGATTAAAATAAAGAGAACCACTTGAAAACATTAACACCAACTGCACAAGTGGAACCCGTGCAATAGAAAGACAAAGACAAACATATTGAAGAAGTCAGAAAGCTGTTAGAAGATGATTGGGGTTCTTTAGAATTTGAACCAGCATTCATAGGAGAATACAAGATGATACACAACTTAGGCTCTGACAAGGGAAAAGAGAAAGCAATAATGTCAACACAAAATTCAAAATACCCTTCAAAAGAATCCACCTCAACCACTTTAGACCAAAAGACAACAAATTACAAAACAAAATTTGATTAACTCAACCATGAAAAACCATCAAATCCAAAAGAGATGAAGAAGCTTTATGGAAAATTTTATGAACTGATGAAACAACTTGGTTATAGTGGAAAAGGATGTGGTGCTAGAGAAAAAGGTATCCATAACCCTATAGAGCCTAACACACAAGAAACGACTCATGGTATTGGTTATTTTTCTTTGATAGAAATAAACAAACCTTCACTCAATATCAACTCTTACAAAAGATTCCTCTAAGCCAACCTTAATGGTAGTGCACCCTGAGTTGATTAACACTAGTGGTCTTGGTTGTTATCCTTTGTAAGAAATGAGAAAAAACAAAGAAATCTTCGCTTAATGTCAATGTCATCTCACATAACACTAATGATTTGAGTTCAATAGATTTTACACCCTCCTATAAAGGAGATAACAAAATCTCAAAATCTAAAGACTCTTGTGTAGGTATGACATCTTGTACTAAGCACTTGTGATATCTTTGTTGAATAATAAAGGAAATATTCTATTCATGAAGAGAGTATCTTGGAAAGACTAATCCAGGATTGTCTAATATCTCTCCCTCCAAGAACATAAAAGAAATTTTATTACAAGAATTAATTTTTTGCATACCATAGAGTTCATGGTCATGCTACTAATGAATGTAAGGATTTGAATAATCGAATCTAACATCTCAAGGAGTGTGGTGCTCTTCCTTGTGTTCAAGTAACTAATTCCTCTAATTGATACTTATCTTCATCCTATTTGGCTGATCATTTTCCTACATTAAGTGGGGGAGAGGGGTTAGTAATCCTCCTCCTTGTATGTCACTTTTTGTTGTCTATTTTAGCTAGTTGATCACCTTTCATGAACATATAAGAGAAATTTTGGGATGTGGAAAAAATGCCTAAAGTTTTCTTGCATGTGACATACTTATTCATGATGTAGCTTATAGGAAACATATGACTTGGCATAGTGATTTTTTAGTAAGCTCTCATATCTTCTACTTTAAAGAAATTTCTCACAATAATGGTCTTAGCAACTACTTTAAAGTGGGGGCATAGACCAACACTCATATTTCATTGTGCACTTTTATTTCTTCTTGCGATGCATCCTTTTCTAAGTGGTGTCATTAGGTTTAATTTCCTCTAAGACCATGATACTTCTATTACTTGTCCTCTTTTGGAGATATTGGGCATAATGATCCCTAGGAAAAGACCTTACATGAACTAGGCAAAATCCCTTTGAACATTATATGGCCACCTTGCATAATACACTTTGCATGCCTATGGAGCCATCTTATTTGTCTATGAGTTTCAAGCATACAAATTTTTGCTTGCCTCATGGAGCTCGAAGATCATTTTTTAATGGAGACTTATCAAATTTATCAAGAGATATAACTTTGTTATGGTTTGAGCAGGAAGGCCAATCCGAGGCATCAATTTCCCCATAGCCACTCATGCGTGTTTGTGAGTGCATACTAGCCATGGGTGTATGTTTCTCACCTTCTAAGACTTCTCACCTGATAGATAGACATGAGCTTCCTTGCCTCAGAGTGAGTATGCAATTTTTGAACAAACAACCTAAATCTCATCCATATCATGTTGGACAAATGGTTGAAACTTGGTCCATCTTTTTTATTTTTAGCATATTTTTCATTCTTTTAGTAATTTACATTACATTCTTGTTTATCTTGTCTTGCTACTATTATTCACCTTGTGCATGTCCTCTTATGCCTATGTCAATTTGACTTAGGATCTTGGATCCTAGGGACTTGGTTACCTGGGTATGTGTAGGATCATCATGGAAAAAATAGGCACTTAAGTGGCAACAAATTTAGAAAAATAAGAGATAGTCAACTTGATGTAAAAATTTGAATAAGTTATCTATATTATTTCAAAAATATGTAAGCATAGAATCTGTAGAAAATTGAATGCAATTTCTAAACTACTAGGTTTGTTTAAAAGAAAAAAAAATCTATTTGGTAAAAATTTGAAATTTCAATGCAGTAGTACTTAAATTTTAGGGAAAAATAAGAAGTAGGTGTCTTTCTGACCACCCTAACCACAATAAAATGATAATATATTTTTATAAGATTTCAAATATAAGTAGAGCACTCGTGTCCCAATGTGATGCATATTTTTTTGTAATTTTTTTCAAAGTAAATAATTAATTATGAATTTTTTATTACAACTTTTAAAAAATATAAAAACTCGTATGTTTGACCACCTTAACTTGGTAAAAAATTTATGAACTTCATTTTTGTCTTTTTACAATCCTATAGTATGTGAAGCATAGAATTTGATGCATGTTTTAGATTCCAAAAATGTGATACCATTTGAAAGTTGTAGATGTGTTTCAATCAGCCTATCAATTAGGACTTTAGTCATAATTTGAATAGAAAATGAATTATAATTACTTATTAAATTCAAATTAAGACATAATTTATATTGGTGGAAAGATGAGAATCTCCTTTAAAACCCTTTTTCATTTCATCAATTTTGGGTAAAAGAAAAGTCGTCAGCCACATTATACCCATCATATTGCCACTTTTTGGCCCATCATGATCCTGCACATACCCACCTCCTTTATCTTTGTTGTCCTAGACCGTCCGTATTGGTACAATTGGACCCCTCTTGAATGTCTACTTTAGTGTGAGTTTGAAGCAAGTTCATCCCCTCACTAAAGTGGGGGCTAAATGTATTGTCAAAAATGTGTCCCTTTACATTTTCACACTCGATATGGGAATAATTAATGATAAATTGGACTTGGTATCACCTTGATCTAGTGTTGTGAGGTGTTTTACACATCCACGTTAGGTCTTCAACCCTTTTTAAGCTTAATTCACTTAACTTTGTGGGTATGTGTAGGATCATCATGGAAAAATTCAGAGTTAGGCAGCATGATGCAAAAATTTGAATAAGTTATCTATATTATTTCAAAAATATGTAAGAATAGAATCAATAGAAAATTAAATATAGTTTCTAAACTACTAGGTTTACTTAACAAATAAAAAAAATTATTTCATGAAAATTTGAAATTTCAATGCAGTAGTAGTTAAATTTCAGGGGAAAAATAAGTAGGTTTCTATTTGACCACCCTAACCATAATAAAATGATAATATTTTTTTATAATATTTTAGATATATGTAGAGGACTCATGTCCCAATGTGATGCATTTTTTTCATAATTTTTTCTAAGTAAATAATTAATTATGATTTTTTGATTACAACTTTTAAAAATAGAAAATCTCGTACATGTTTGATCACCGTAACTTGGTCAAAACTTCATGAAATTCAAAAAAAAATTTAATCATATAGTATGCAAAGCATATAATGTGGAATATTTTTTAGATTCAAAAAATGTAATAGAAAGCTATAATTTTTTTCAATCATCCTATCAATCAGGACTTTAGTCATAATTCAAATAGATAATGAATAATAATTATTTATTAAATTCAAAGTAAAGCATAATTTATATTGGTGGAAAGCTGAGAATCTCCTTTAAGAACCCTTTTCATTTCATCAATTTTGGGTAAAAAAAAGTTGTTAACCCCATGGGCGATCATATCACATACATATCGCCACTTTTTAGCCCATCATGATCTTGCACATACCCCTGTCCTAATTTAATGTACATAAAATGTATTTATTTACATATTCACATTAAATTTGGGAGGCTTGTAAATCAAGTGCACCTAATCTAGTGTTGTAATGTGTTTTACACATTCACATGAGATTTGGGGCCCTTCTAAGCTAAATAGACCCAATTTTTCCTTAATTTAATGTTGTAAAGTGTATTTATTTACACTTTCACATTGGATTTTGGGACCTATTGTATTTATGACCTTAATATCATCATTAATAGGCCATTTTGACCCCATATTGTACATCCAAAGGAATATTTTGATAAAAAAAACCCAACAATATCAACATAAAAGCTTAAATTCTTCACTCCTTGACACTTTAGCATGATAAATAGCCCAAGTTGTGGAACCCCTTCACCACCTTGTGTGAATGATTCCCATCAAGCTGGGACTCATTCACCTAGGATGGTGAATGAGTCCCATCAAGGTGGTACTCATTCACCCAAGATGGTGAATGAGTGACATTTGGCCTATTTGTAAGGCTTTGAGCAAGAAAAGTAGGTTTTAATATAAAATTTCTTGAATGTTGGCCTTCAAGATCAAATTAATGGTCATGTAAGTGGATCTCCTATATAAGAAAGCTCTTAAATCATTATTTCAGCATGCATTCATATTATGAAGTCAAGCACTCAAAGGCTAGGCATTTCAAGACTTCATTAGATCATTTCTAAAGCATTCAAGGGTAGATTTCTTCATCCATTG
Organism: Sequoia sempervirens; assembly: GCA_007258455.2. NCBI lineage: Eukaryota > Viridiplantae > Streptophyta > Pinopsida > Cupressales > Cupressaceae > Sequoia > Sequoia sempervirens. Next base: position 41,666,300 of record VDFB02358134.1, read on the forward strand.
TTGCAACAATTCAATATTCATCATCATGTCAAGCATATCAAGCATCAAGCATGTTAGTGAGCTAGTGTTGTGAGGTAGCATTAAAGATCCAATATCAATCATTGCTCCATTCCTATTATCAAAGATCAAGATCTACATCCTTCATGGCCATTTCATGTTGAGTTGCAAATTTGTAACACATCATTTGAAATGCATCATTTAAGGTAACTGTAAAATTAAATATTTGAGTAGGTCCCTTCGGGCTTATTTTTGCATTATGTGTGCACCATCCTATGCATCGCTGAGTTTACTCGGCTTTCTATCAAGTTTTTGATCTGCCACTTTACACAGCGACTCTTAGCAGCTTCGGGTATCAGCTTTCCTTTTGGTTCCTGGGAATCTCTCCTGCGCTCCCACGTGTCACAGTTATGGGCTTCTTTTATTGCTTGTTTCCTCGAGGCCTCGACAGGCTGTGAAATGCTTCCTCAAAGTCTTTCATTCTTAAAAGGTGTTGGCAGGCCCCATGTTCTGCTAGGTGGCAACTGTTCACAAATCTTTCAACACAGTGAGGAAATAAATAGCCACGGGCAGCGAGATACTACCACATGTCTTTCACGCCCGGCTGATGAAGCGTTCCCTCCACTGCGATAAGGATCTCAGCCCATTAGGATGCATGTTGCATTTTTGCAAATCCTCGACAGCAATGGGAGAAGGTTTCATATAGGCAGCGAAAGGCTGCCATGTGCCTAGCACCTGATCTATTATGTGGGCAATGAGCTGGTTGAACGAAATAATGCTTTTTGATGCTACTTGTCATGATCATTCGCAGCAATGGGTGACACTTGTCTGATTGCGCCTGGCTGGGACCACCGCCATCATTACGGAGGATGCACCTGTGCCTAGGATGATTGGATGTTGTGTTAAGGCTCGTTGTTGTTATAACGGCTTTGGGTATATTCTGATTCAGGCATCATTGCATGAGGATTGTGAATTTTTTTCTGTTGTTGTTCTCCAAAGTGGTGGGAGTTTTGGGAGTTTTCCTACTTTATATGCTTCCTCTGTTTAGAGGAAGGGGTCCAAAATTTTGGGAAAAATACGCTGGTTTTAGAAAAAGACACCAGGCCTCTATTACTGTTTCATTTAAATTGCAAAACTTTCAGACTGTACCAATTGTTCGGCGTTTTTGTTTTTTCATGCTTTGAGTAAACTGTAAACTGTGCTTTATACTGTCTTAACATTTCATTTGAGAAACTTTTATATATGTTGGATACAAATTTGCTTACCTAAATTATGTCTAGTGACTGTTCTTAGTAGTGAGAATGTATGCAACATTATTTTATGTCAATATATAAATTTTCTATGCTATAATCTTAAGTCCCTTACATTTCAAAACATAACAACACCATTCAGGCCCTTAAATCTATGATTTATCATGCCCATCAACAGATCTTGGCACATCACCTTAGGTTAGACTTTGCTTTATTATATCTGCTTCCTTTTCCCTTTAAAAAACCCATTATAGAAGAAGTCGGCTTCTTTAAAATCTGGAGGTTACTCAGTTTAGTGCAAAAGGTCCCCCTTAAGCTGAGTTTCCCATAAGACACTGTTACCTCATCAATTTTTGGCGTCAACAGTTTGTTCTTTTCCTGGCACACCCGATGGGACCCAAACTTAATGAAATCGCATTATAGAAGGGTGTATGAGCCATCAGCCTGTAACTAGATCCTAGACTACAGATAACCTAGGTTTACTAGTACTTCCGCTAGGGATAGTCCAGGCCGCAAATCAACTAGTAACTGTTCCATTCCCACCACCTTTTCCTCTCACCATGTTGTCAGCCGCCAACAGAAACTATGTAGCATGGGATGCTGGAAGTCCCCTGGTAGCCCCGGTAGTGCCCGCTATTTGGGGCACTATCCTGGTTTCGGCCATGAAAGCTATACCCAAATTTGTCGAAGATAACTCAAAAATGCCAGCAGAACATCTGTAGGATGTGGTGGACATTTGTCTGGTACACGGTATTACTACGTAGAATGTAGCCCTAAGGCTCCTCGCTGCATCTTTTAAAGGAAAGACTCTGGATAGGTACTGAACGCTAACTCCTAATTCAATTCGTACCTGGGATGAGCTCAAAGATCCATTCTATAAAAGGTTCTCAAATGACGGAGATCGTTCTTCATTATATTATCAGCTATCTGTCATAAAACGAGCCCCCCAGGAGGTTTTGATGGACTTTAATGCCTGATTTCACACAAATTGGCAGAGAATCTCTGTTACTATCCAACCGACTCTCGAGTTGGTGTTTATATTTTATCTGAAGTCCATCAATCCTGACATTTTTGTGATGATCAAGTCTTTGGGAGGAGCCACTCTACCAAATGCTTATGGTACCTCTATCAAAGCTGAGAATCATTTGATAGATTGCGGAAAATTGCCTCCTCAACCTATTATGTTGATATTTCCTAAAATATCAATCTCTGCACAAGAGGTCACATTGACTAGTGCGCTAGCAACTGCCCAGTCAATGTACTCATATGCGGCCGCTCCAGAAAACTTGGCTTCTACATTAGGTTCTTCCAAGGATGAAATAAGTGACCTCAAGGAGATGTTGTGAACCATGGAAAATGATATAACAACTCTCAAGCAGAACCAAGCAATGCCCCCATGCCCCACATATCAAAACTATCAAGGCAGGCAGTCTACTTATTAGCAAAATTAATATCAGGGTGTGCCTTGCACTAATCCACCAATGTTGGCTACAAACCAAATGGTGCCAGTGCCTTCTCCACTGATGAGCGCGTCCTCAAGCTCGAGCAGGGAAGTAACCGTAGGATAGAACAACCTTATTGATGACATCAATTTGTGGTGTTTCCCCTACAGTGATGCACATATGCCTTGAAATTGTCCACGTGGAAACTTACAACATAAGGTGGCAGAACAATGCAGTCTAGGCACTACAACAAAAAAATGGAGGTTATGTATATGCCTCACCAATGGAGAGTGCAATCCTTACTTTGCAAATGCAAGGAATGTCTTTAAAACAAGAATCAGATATTGCTCCTAATCATGCACTTTTCTCCTGGATGGAGAAAGAAATAGTGTTTGCTAATGAAGCATTCATATCCCAAACACCGCAGGTGCAATCTGACTATAACACACACTCAAAGAGGAGATTCACTGGTGAGCCTGTCATTTTACATCTAGATAGCTCACAATGCAAAGGCATGTCCAATCAAATTCCCTATGCTTCGAACCTCCCTTCACCTTCTCAACCGCGGAAGGAGATTATTATAGCAAGAACCAAGGAGTAGAAATCTCCGATCTTGCCATCTTTTAATGTGGTAGAGAAATTGAAGAAATCATCTGCTAATGTGTCTTTATGGGTCATTCTAGCTATCCTGGAACAAAAGACGCTATTACAAAAGGTGCTTCATGAAGAGATCAACCCAGCATCAATAGAGCCTTCGGCCAGTGCAATGGTTGGTTGTCACATACCACCAGCAAAGGTGCTTACAAATAATACAAAGAAATCTCCTGCTGATGACAGGGGTAGGTTGAAACCTCAACCCTTCTTCTTGACTCTCATTGTACGAAAGAAGCTATTACATAGCGCTATAATTGATTCCGGTGCTAGTACGATAGTTATGCCTAAACAGATAGCTGAAGCTCTAAGACTCAGTTATGAACCTATGAAAAGAGGGGTGATGCAGCTTGATGGAAATAAAGTTGAAACTGTAGGAGTCATCAAAGTGCTCCTTTAACTCTATTCGCCTGCCCAAGTATCACAGTCCCGCAGGACATAGTGATCATAGATGTTCCTCCTATGTTTGGTCAATGTCTATCCCAAAAATTTACTTCAAAGGTGGGAAAATACCTGTCCTTGGATTGGTCACATCTAATACTTAGGACCAAGCATGGCACAAAAATGAAGATAGAATCGAATGCTCTACATTTTGAACATGTGGCGAATGAGGCCTTGATCAACTTTGAAGTGACACATACCTCCATCACCAAGCAAGAAATGTATAGTGTTGATTTGCTAGAGGAGGAGAAGGTGAGCAGGGATCGGAATGACAATGAAGATGCTCTGTTGAGCGAACACATAAACAATGATCCTTTCAGTAATTATCATGCTACAAGATTAGGAACATATGTAATTTATGATGAAGACCAGGTGCTACCATGGGTCACCAAAGAATTTGACAGTAACCAAGCAAATGAGCTATGGACATTGTACTTTGACGGAGCAAGAAGCAAAGTAGGTGGTGGAGTAGGGGTATATCTAATATCCCCACAGAATGAAAAATTGTTGAGGTCTTTCCACTTTCACTTCACCTGTTCAAATAATGAGGATGAATACGAGGGGTTAGTCCAAGGTTTAAGCCTTGCAAAACGAATGGGCATTAAGCAATTAATTGTGTTCAGAGATTCTGAACTAGTGGTTAATCAAGTCTAAGGAATTTCTACAGCAAAGAATGTTCGCATGAGATCCTATTGGCATAGAGTATGGGACCTGATTGAGGATTTTGAAGCTTTCAACATCCAGACTATTCCCCAAAGACAAAATAGTGAGGCAGATCACATGGCTGTGATTGGTGCTTAGTTCGATCCTGTCTTTGACTTACATCGAAATGAATATTTAGTACAATTGCTAGTCTGAACAACGATCCCTGATAATGATCAGAGTTGGAAAGTCTTTGAAAGTGACGAACACATCACCTCATTTATCCATCATTCAGGGGAATTTGCTGATCAGCTTCAACCAAAGATCATCAAGGCTTATGAATGACAGATTATGCAGCTCAAGTCTAATAAACTTCTGAAAGGATTAGTTACTCTCGAAAAAAAAATTGATTGTAATGATGCCCGAAATGATAAGCGAAAGATTGTAGTAGACAAAAGTGATTATGAAGACCTTTGGGTCTTCGATGGTAGAAATCTTTGAGTCAAAAAAAATGTCCCGCACCATGATAAAGAAAGGCTCATCAGTTTCTGTGAAAAGTATGGAGTAGTGGCTTGGCCCTACAATGATCTGGAGGGTTACGATCCTGGCATCATTTAGCACACTATTGATTTGATAGAAGGTGAAAAACCATTTTGACAGAAACAGAGGCCAGTCAACCCTAAAATTGAGGCTCTAATGGCACAAGAGCTAACCAAGCTTATTGAATCATGCATTATTTTCCCAATCAAACATAGTACTTGGGTATCGAATATGATACCAGTCTGAAAGAAGAATGGTGATATCCAGTTATGAGTGGACTTCTGAGACCTGAATAGAGCATCTCTGAAGGACCACTATCTGTTGCCCTCTATGGAGTCTATCCTACAAACTATGGTAGGATCAGTAATGTTCTCTCTGCTGGATGGTTTCTTTGGCTATAATCAGATTTGTGTTAAAGAAGAGGATCAACACAAGACTACGTTCACCACAAAGTGGGGAACATTTGCATATGCTAAAATTTCTTTTGGTTTATCCAATGTAGGGGCAACTTTCTAGTGGGCGATGTACATCGCATTCAGCAAACTGATCAATAAGTTTATTCTAATCTATTTGGATGACCTTACTGTGTTCTTTAAATCTAAAATGATCATTTTGATCATTTGGAATTAGTTTTTCAAAAGTGCCAAGAGTTTGGGGTTTCCCTAAATCCAAAGAAATACATATTCAGAGTGTCGCAGGGTAAGTTGTTGGGGCATGTTGTGTCTAGAGAAGGTGTCTCAATTGACTCTGAATGAGTAAAGGCTATCAAAGAATTTCCCCTCTCAGTAAATAAGAAAGGTGTCTAGTCTTTCTTAGGCAAAGTAAATTTCATCAGCAAATTTATTTTCAATTTCGCAAGAATGATTAGGCCAATCACGCTAATACTGAAAAAAGATCAAGCATTCAAGTGGACAATGGAAGCTCGGGAGTCTTTTGAAAGGGTCAAGGAAGCGATTTCCACAGCCCCGGTGCTGGTTAATCCAGATCAATCCAAAGATTTTATAATGTATGCTTTCAGTAGCGAGTCCAGTATTGCTACTGTTCTAACCCAAAAGGATAATAAAGAAAAGGGGGAACATCTAGTGGCATTCTATTCCCGGACCCTAAAGAAATATGAGGCGAATTATAACTTTGTCAAAAGACAGGCCTTTGTAATAGTAAATGGACTTAAAAAATTCTGCCATCTAATTTCTTGCAACAAAGTTCTGGTATATGTCGCACATTCCAGTGTCCGTGAATACATCATGGAAGGGGAGATCACAGAAAAAAGGGCTAATTGGATCACCAAGATCCTTGAATATGACATCGAAGTCAAGCCTACTAAGACTATTAAAGGAAGAGGATTGTGTGAGTATATGGCACAGAACGAGGAGGTACCTGCCATGGAGGAGCAGCCAGAGCTCCTCTTGATAAATAAATCAGGATCAGTGGGTGATTGGCTGACTACTAGAATGAACTTCATGCAAACTAGAAGGTATCTACCAGGCCTCTCATCCCAAAAAAGAAGGTATTACTAGCTTTAGAATTGCGAATATACGTTGATAGAAGGAGTCCTTTTCAAAAGGAATTTCAATGGTGTTCTCCTGCGATGTGTTACTTCAGAGCAGGCAAAGAGGATCCTTGACACATTCCACAATAGCACTGCAGGTGGGCATTTCTTTGCCAAAACCACTGCAATTAAAATCATGCATGCTGGCTATTATTGGCCTACACCTTTCAATGACTCCCACTCTTTAGTGAGAGTTTGTAAAAAATGCAAGTTCTTCGCCGATAGAAGGAAGAATTCTGCAATGCCCCTCAGACCTATAGTGGCAGACGAACCATTTGCACAATGGGGCGTGGACTTCATCAGAATGATCAACCTGGTCTCTAGCGCTAGACACAAGTGGATTATAACCGCTACAGATTACTTCACTAGGTGGACGGAGGTTGTCTCCCTTAAAGGTGCAACAGAGATAGAGATTGTAGATTTCCTCGAAGAACTGGTGAAAAGGTTCGGCCCTCCAAAAACTATCATTTCAGCCAACGCCAGAGCATTCCTAGGTGCAAAGGTATGTCACTTTGTGTTAAAGAATGGCATATTCCTTAAAACATCATCAAACTATTACCCACAGGGAAATGGTCTAGCAGAGTCGATGAACAAAAGTTTAGTCTAACTTCTTAAAAGGATTGGCTCAGAACACCAAAGGGAATGGCATAAAAACCTTCGAACAACGCTCTGGGAAAACCGCATAACTCCTAAGCAAGTCCTTAAGACTTCACCTTATGAGTTGGTATACGGGAAAGAAGCACTGTTACCTATCTCCATGGAGATTCCAGCAATACAATTGTTGAAATCTCTTGAGATAGAACAAAATGAAGCCATGGAGGTTCAGCTCACCGAACTGTTGGAAGTGCAAGAAAAAGGGGAGAATTGCCTAATTTGAATGACAAGTCATGAACAAGTGGTCAAACGATGGTTTGACAAGAAGGCTTCTGACCAAGGTCTAAAATGTGGGGACTTAGTGCTAAAGTATGATAGCAGGGTTGCAAAGCCAGGTCAGCATGGTAAATTTGATAGCCTATGGGAAGATCCCTTTAAAGTCATTTGGTGCAAAGAACACAACGCTTTTGAGTTGGAGAATATGGAACAGAAACCGTTAGGAATCCTGATCAATGGGATTCATCTTAAGTTGTTCCATTAGGCATTAAGCTCTACTTTGTACATATGTAAATATCACTTTTATTTTTATTTCCATTTCTTTGGACGGTCTTTTTCTAAATTAGTTGTTGTTCTATTAACTCATTATTATTGGCGGGTGAAACACCGGAGTTGCTTTACATAAAACACACCCATGTGCAGAGAAATAGCATACAAAAGTTGCAAACCCATAAAACTTAAATAAGGAATAAAAAGAAAGAGCATGAATTTTCTTTAAAAATGATGGATATCTATTTATATATGTTCTTTTCATTACAAAAATGGCTGGGAAGCCGTATTTCAAAATTTATAGGTATATTGAGCTATTATATATAATATCCTTCTTCAGGCTTATATATAGCTAGGGTGGTACATTTTGAGCAAACAGTAAAGGGGTTTGTTTATCCAAAGGCATGGTTGGCGACTATTGACTCATTCACTATAGCGTTCACTTCTTCCTCATCCATGGGTTCCTCGGCAAAACTGGTAGCATCATTTGGCATGACTGTAATTGGCAGGGGGAACACCAGGTTCCTGAAGTCAGTATACCAGTCTACGTCGTAGAAAGGTATCACATTGTAGCTATAAAATAAGAAGTATAGGGCCTAAGTAACTCTCTCATGGTGCTGGTCATGGGTCTGTAGGAAAAATCCACTGAGGAACGACAGCCAAACAATAACTTCTTCCTCAATGAAGCGACACAGTTCACTAGCTAACAGTAGACCTACCCCATAGGCAGTATGCGGAACGACCTCACCGAGACCATTCAAGTACTTTTTTAGGAAGATTTCTTTAACTAGCTTCAAGATCAATGGCTGAGGAACGCAAATGTCCAGTATGGACACTACAAAGTGGGAGTATACGTCGGTATTCACCTGATACTTATCCTCATATTCTATGCAATCTTTTCCTAAAACCCACTTTATGGCTACCAAAACCAGAGAATGCTTATTCTTCATCATCCTTTTGAGTCTCCTAGTTGAAATCTCTCCTACGAATATCATTTGTGACTTATACGAGGTTGGCGAACTGGGGTATCCATTGCTCTGATACTATCCGTAGGCTTCTGAGCTAATGTCGAATTTGTTTACCACCTAACCTATGAAAATACTTGCTTAAGACTCTTCTACTGGCCTATCACTTCTCAAAAGCTAAGTATAAATTGCTCACTACTTACTAGCCTATTTATAGAAAAATTGGCAAGACTCATGCTGCTCTACTTCAAAGAAATGTGATGTTACATGCTAGTTGCTATCTCGAAAAGTGAGCTTGCATTTGCTCACATTTTTGGGCCAGTTACATGCATGATAGCATGGCTCAATGCGTGCTTAATTAAATGAAACTAATTAATTAGCTTTAAAAAGGTGGTGCTTGTTGGCAGTGAGACGTATGGCCATAGGCTATTGTGTCATCTCTCAAGTGCATCGCAGAGCCCAAGGCAATATTCATATCTTTTTAGGTCATGATCATTTGTTTGTCGTAATTATTTTAGCTGGGATATTAATTGCCAGTGCATGCTAATGCAGGGTTGGCAAGTCAATTTCCAACTTGACTTCCAAGGAGATTAGGGTGTATCACATGATCTCCCAAATGCAATAATGAACTTTGGCCATCTCAAAATAGTAATCAGTTCATTTTGCACAATTTACAAGATTAACGGTAAATGCTGAATTAAATGCAAAAGGCTTGCTTTCACCTACCACCTTGGGAAAGGTTGCTATTATTCCATGAAAAGGCTTAATGTTTCAAAGTCTTTCTACAATAAGTGAAGAGTTGTTTTTTGTCTGCCTATTTAGATCCGAGCATAGTCATAGCTAACCAGGAACTTGTGAAAATCTTCAAAGAAGAAAAATGTCAGAATCTTTAGCTCAGCCAATGCAGGAGTAAATTAGCTAGGAGCTATTCACAGCTATTCATTCTTCAGTAGAGGTATATGTCTATGAGGATGTGGCATACGCTACGCCTGATATACCCTGAAGGACAGGGAGAGCCCACACAGAAGAGCTGAATAGACCCAAGAAATGCAGAAACCAGAAAAAAAGTTGAGAAAAAATGGAACAATATCTACAACCCAAAGGTCACGAAAAACCCTAAGTCACTTAGAGAAGCAGCTTGTGCAAAGTTATTGGCACCAAAGTTAGACCAATCTATGACACAAAGAGTTTGGTACAATGGTCTCCCTCAATACATGGTCCCACTGGTGCACTATTGCCTAGAGATTGTTGATGCTGCTATCCACTATTACAATTCTGATACCCACTACATTGAAGGTTGTAACTTAAGAGTGCATATCTCTACAAAGGCCATTTGGCACATGTTATGTATCTCAGACCCAGATAAGAGAAAGGAGGATATGGAGCCTTTTCACCTGAGTAAAGGAGAGAAAATATGAAAGAAGATGAAAACTAGCTCAGAGTTCTTGTTAGAGGAAACTGGTAAGAAAGGCATCTCAGCCTCTAAAGCGCCAAGTATTCCATTGTCACGTGGCATGTTCTGCGATGATCTCCATGACACCATGTCCATGCTAGCCTTCGTATGTGGCCGAGACTCCGATGAGAAGATAGAGGCCTTTCAACTGGGACTGGCAATGCAATTTTGCAAGCAACATGAACTCTTTTGGTATGATTTTGTTGAGTTTATAATTGAAGAAATGAAACAGCAAATTGAGGATTATCAGGCGGAGAAAATTTTTAGGTTTGTTTCTTTTTTGGTCCACATGTTTCTACATTAGAACCCAGATTTCTTTGCCTATTTTTTTCCGCTATCAATTTTTGATGAGCAAAATAAAAGAAAGTCGGTGTCCGTATGGGCGCTATTCCTTTCTGCATCATACGATTGTTATGCGTTTGCAGACTATTTCATAGCCCTGGTTTTGAATGATTTGATCAAAGAGGGTGATATTATCTGGCTCGATAAGGAGCAGACCAGATTTATGCAGAGCTTCACTCTTGCTTGTGACTAGTTCTTGGGCAAGGATTATACGATCCTCTGAATGCAGAGCTTTACTGGTAAACCTTTCCTGCTCCCAGCCTATGTCACAGATAGAGTTCTCATACTGGAAATGTTTCGACATGTGTGTATCATTGATTTCTATTTTTGTAGCAGCGAAAAGGTCAAAAAGGGATTCTTCACTTGTCCAAAGAATTTCAAATCGGTAACTCTACTGAAAAAATAATTAGACCAGTTGTTAGAGGACAAGCTAGCACATCTAGGGTTGGTACTGGTAAATGATAATTGGGAATACAACCCTTTCAATGACCTGCTAGAGTCACATGTGAGAGTTACCCATGTTTCTCGACCATACTGGGAGAAGCGGCGTAACCCGCAAATAGAGAACGATGAGGATTTTGTTGAATTGGCACAAATCCCCATACTGGACACCAGGAGCCCATGGTACAAATTCTACTTTCCTGTGGTTGTGGCCCAGGATAATGTCCCTATGAAATGTGGCATGTACAATAGGTTAAAGAAAGATGAAGAATGGAGCGAGGAGAAAATAAAGGCTTTCTGAAAATATCGCCAGGAAATTGCACAATTAGATGCTCCTTACAATCAATTACGGGATGACTAAGAATTTAAGAAGTGGTGGAATGAGGGCCATCCCAGCCCAAGCTTTAGTGTCGATAGGAGCAGAGAGGAGGATGAATCTGAAGAGTAGGAGGAGGAAGCGACAACATCAGTTTCCCCTGCGCAAAAGGAGAAAGTCTCTAGATAGCCCACCTATGTGGCCACAAACGTACGGTTTAATATATCAAGAGGCTCGCATACACTCACTTGAGCTTCTAAACTAGTGAGGCTATCACTTCAGCAAAAGGAGATGACTGCCGAAGCTAGGGAGGCTCTGCCCATGAAACGACAGCGCACGCAGAATATTATTGGGGAGGGTTCGCAAGAACCCGCCGAAGGAGGACCCGCTATTGGTCAGGTACCTAAGGCTTAAGAGGAGTCACTGATGATTCTGGAACCATCGTCGACCAGTCAACAGGTATATTTTGCCCCTTTTTCTTTTGCATCTCATTCCTTCGTATCTGCCCCTGCCTCACTAGCGACTCCTGCCATAAGTCCTAGCCCTCTACCTTTTGCTTTTGGTCTGACTTATTTGGATGGATTCACCTAGTTTTCAGAGGCCCACCCACTCATAATTACTCCTCTGCATATGCTCACGCCTATCGCTGCTGCTTATTCTAAATCCTTAGCTCACTTTCAGAAGGCGTTCCCCCTATCAGTGCCCATTCTTTTTTCACTATGCTTATAGATCCTCTTCCATTGCAACAAGCTGACACCCCATTAACAACTCCCCTTTCTCGACTAATGAGCCTTATGGCTGATTCCCCAATTTAGCTGCTACAAATGCCTAGCCCTACTGTTAGTTCTCAAACCAAACTATGGAACCTGCCACACTTCTCTCCGCAAATAGTCACTCTCTAGAAGAAGCAAATGCCTGCAACTATGAAGGTTACCTACCCCTATACCATGCCTTCTGGTGCTCCTTTTGTAGGTGGGCTAGTTTCATCACCAGCCGAATTCATAGCACAAATAGATTGCAGAAAGGAGGCATGCATGAATATAATGAGGAAACACAAGGTGAAGGATGATAGTGCTTCTGCCAAGCCAAGAGTACAAGCTCTGTATGATGAGGTCTGACAAGAATTGAAGTTCGCAACCATGTATCCAAGGGTAAGCAAGCCTCAAGGAGAAATGCAACCAGAAGACTATGAGATATATGTGGTCAGACTTGACATGAAGGTAGCCTGACCATAAGATAAGGTTGAAATCATGGAGGAAATGCAATGGGTAGTCACTTCCGACTTCCTCAGAACCAGTCGCCAGTTAAAGAAGAAAGATGAGCAACTTAAGGAAGCTAAAGAAAGGGTGATTTTTCTAGAAAAGAAGCTAAAATCCTTAGAGGAAGACATCGCTCACATGACTCAAAGGGCACTGGCAGTGGAGGATGAAAGGAAAAAACTTCAAGACAAAATTGTGAAGACCCAGGTTGATGACCCAGGCATAATAAAAGAGCTACAAAGTAAGAACCAGGAAGCATGACAAAACCTTCAGTTAAAAGATGAAGAGCTTGAGTGCCTCTACCTTGAGCATAGTTAGGGGATGACACAAAAGGGTGAAGAGTTGGAATGCCAACAGGCTTAATATGAGCAAAGAATACAAGAGAAAGAGGTCGAATTTAAAGGCCTAAAGGCTCAACTAGAGGAGGAGCTCCAAGAGACAAAGGTTTCTCTAGAGGAGCAATCAGAAAATCACTCCCGAACTGAGCATAATTGGAATAAATAAATGAGCAACTATGTGGAGCAACTGGCGTCCGAGAAAAGGAAAAAGGCAGAATTGGTTGAGGCCCTTATTTCAAGAGACGCATAAATTACTTCACTTAAAGCATCTCTGTTGCCTTCCCCTACCCAACCTGATATCATTATGTTGGTTAGGTAATTATATATTTCTCATTGGGAGAAAATCAAAACCTTTTTCCTAACACTGCAGCCTACCCTCTGATTTATCAACAAGGCTCAATCAGGTTGCCTACGATACAATTGAGTAGTTCCCACGATTCATCTTGGAGAAGGTTCCTGAGGTGAAAGAATGGCTCAACAAGCTATACTCCGTCTCTGATGAAATCCTTGTCGAAGTGGGTATTGAAGATCGGGACGCTGCTGCCCAAATGACAAACAAATTCATTCATTGCCACTCCACTTTCCAGTGCACTAAGGTAGTCACGACTTTTCTAAGTAAGACACTAGATGGCATATGGGGAAGTTTCTCTGAATTAGGCAAGATGGGGCTGCCGTCCCCGTTCCTTGAGGATGGCTCTATTGCTACAAATGCACAGATTATGAAAATTATTAAGGAGAAGGAAAATGACCCAGAGGCTTTTAGGGAGTTCAGCCATTCCCCAATGGTAGCCGATATTGAGGTAGTCATTCATCCGCTCTCGCAGCTGCTATTTCATATACAAGTAGGGGTCGGTTTACCCGATGTGCTACCTCACAAAGAAGCTATTGATTTATGTGGAGCACAAGATAATTTTTGCAACATAATGAAGCCATTTGAGGCTGAATGGTCACCTTTGTAGTCGGCCCTTTCCAATCTTTGACTCCATCAGCCCTATGGATAAGGCTCTTGTCTACAAAACCAAATAAATTTTTGGTTCTCCGTTCTTTTGTCAAAACAGTCCTGAAAGTCGCCAAAAGCTGTTAAAATAAATATTTGAGCAGCTCCCTTTGGGTTTATTTTTGCATTATGTGTGTGTCGACCTATGCATCATTGAGTTTACTTGGCTTTCTATCAAGTTTTTGATCTGCCACTTTACGTAGTGACTCTTCCCAGCTTCGAGTATCAGCTTTCCTTTCGGTTCCTAGGAACCTCTATTGGGCTCCCACATGTCATGGTTACGGACTACTTTTGTTGCTTCCTTCCTCAAGGCCTCGACGGGCTATGAAATGCTTCCGCAAAGTATTTCATTCTTAAAAGGTGTTGGTGGGCCCCACGTTCTACTAGGTGGCAACCGTTCACAAATCTTTCAATGCAATGAGGAAATAAATAGCCGCAGGCAGCGAGATGCTGCCATGTGTCTTTCACACCTGACTGATGAAGCATTCCCTTCGTTGTGATAAGGATCTTAGCCCATTTGACGCATGTTACATTTTTTGCAAATCCTCAATAGAAATGGGAGAAGGTTTCATACGGGTAGCGAAAGGCTGCCACGTGCCTAGCAGCTAATCTGTTATGCAAGCAATGAGTTGGTTGAATGAAATAATGCTTTTTGATGCTACTTGTCTTAATCATTCACAGCAATGGGTGACACTTGTCTGAATGCACTTGGTTGGGACCACCACCATCATTACAGAGGATGCACTTGTGTCTAGGATGACTAGATGTTGTGTTCCAGCTCATTGCTATTATAACAGCTTTGGGTATATTCTGATTCAAGCATCATTGCATGAGGATTGTGAGATCTTTTTTGTTGCTGTTCTCCAAAGCGATGGGAGTTTTGGGAGTTTTCCTGTTATATATGCTTCCTCTGTTCAGAGGAAGGGGTCTAGAATTTTTGGAAAAACACACTAGTTTTAGAAAAAGACACTAGGCCTCTATTACTATTTCATTTAAATTGCAAAACTTTTAGACTAATCCAATTGTTTGACCTTTCTATTTTTTCATGCTTTGAGTAAACTGTAAATTGTGCTTTATACTGTCTTAACATTTCATTTAAGAAACTTTTATATATGTTGGATACAAATTTTCTTACCTAAATCATGTCTAGTGACTCTTCTTAGTAGTGAGAATGTATACAACATTATTTTATGTCAATGAATGAATTGTCTATGTTATAATCTTAAGTCTCTTACGATTCAGAAGGTAACAACACCATTCAGGCCCTTAAATCTATGATTTATCATGCCCATCAGTAGATCTTGGTGCATAACCTTAGGTTAGACTTTGCTTTATTATATCTGCTTCCTTTTCCCTTTCAAAAAACCCATTATAGAATAAGTCAGCTTCTTTAAAATCTGGAGGTTACTCAGTTTAGCGCAAAAGGTCCCCCTTAAGCTGAGTTTCTCATAAGACACTATTACCTCGTCAATTTTTGGCATCAATAGTAACATTGTTCATGTTTCATATCTTATGTTTTGTGTTTCATGTCCTTGTTTCATTGTTTCATCATTTAGTTTAATTACCTAAATGGGGTTTGACCAAGGCAAACCCCTATCCCCTAGCAATCAGCACTTTTTCTCTTCTTTTTTTTGTGATTGCAAATCTAGGTGTCTTAGAGCTTGAAAGATCATTGAAGACTAGGTCACAAGATTGTTGGAGTTTTCTCCCCATAAATTTGCAAGGTCATAATCTTCACTAAAAGGTCATCTACAACCTTGAAATCAAAGTTTCAAATCTAGAAACACAAAGGAGCAAAAAGAGAAGACTAAGAAGTGTAGATTAGAACTTTGAATTTCCAAAAAGACCAAACTAGACTCATTCACCAAGAGTGGTGAATGACTCCCACTATAGGAGTTATTTAAAGATCCTTGTAGATTTGGATACCCATTTGGCTAAAACTAATCCTACACAGTTTTCCAAAACTATGACTGATTCATCTAGAATGGTGAATGAGTCCCACCAGGCTTGAAAATCAACAATTTTAGGATTTTAGAGCTCCATTCCATCTCTTTCCAATTTCCAGGTGAAATTTTTTAGTTTTATAGTTTTCTATTTTGTTTCATTTACTTTTCTAGGTCATTTCATGGTGCATTGTATTCAACCAGGGTTTTGCATTTCATCCTTCATTGCATTATCTTTCCAAGTCTAAACATGGTGTTGAACCCCTATTGTGATGTTATTCAACCCCTAGGATAGTCCCTTAGCAGATATCTTACCTTTATTCCACTCTTGGGTTGAGATGTCTAGGGAATTCTTGAATGTTAATTGGAGAAAAGTGAGGTGGCATTACACCCTTGCTACACATCACTATTGTGAAGCAAGGCAGTGGAGTGGTTTTTCCAATGTGTTATGAGCGATGAGAGATGACGGTAAGCATTCAAAGATAAATGGCCATAATTTGAAGGTGGAGATCAATGATGGTGTTTTAAAATTGGACCGATGTCTAATCTCAGTCATCCATCTCTGATCCAACGGGGCGCATTTAAGCTTCAATGGCTAATTGCTCCATTTCACGATAGTTTTGTAGAAGTAATGTCTCAACAACATTCTTAGCTACTAGATCAAATTTAATTAGCTATGGCCCAATTTTTTATGCCTTTCTAATGCTGCTTTTCTATATTGGATAGATCCATTATGCTCTAATGTGTTGCAAAATCTATGTCTCTCCTATTAGGGTATGTTTTTATGATATTTTATTGGAGATTTTGTGTGAACCCATTCTTGCATTCATGAGTCATCATTTTCGGGCTTGTTCGAGTTGACAAATATTTTATGGCTAATTATACTGCTCAATAATGGGAGTAATTCAGATAATTTAATTTGATGGATTTCATCTTTTGTAACCCTAGTTAGTCTAGGGAGAGGGTTTTTATTTTGAATCTTAGTTATGCATGAACCATAAAGGAAAATATTGTATAATTATTATGGATCCTTCCTCTAGCCCCACTAGTATTTTTCTCTTGTAGACTTGCAACTCTTGCATTCTACCATTGTAAATGTTACTTCAAGCTTATGTCACTAAAATTCAACTATTACCATCATTACCACTTGCATGTTTGAGTAAATTTCATTTACCTTCATATCTGAGTGTGTGTTTTAGTTATTTCTTTGACATATTATGCTATTATGAAGTAGGAAGGAACACATTCTATCTTGGTCCATCACCTTCTTTAATTTTTATGATCTCCTTCTATCCCTTTTCCCTTGTGATCTATTTGAGTAGGTTAGCATTAGGAATTTCATGTGTTGGGGTAGACCACCACATCTGCACCTAATTTAGAAGAGGAATCCTACCTTCTACAGAGACTTGACCTCAATTTGCAATGTCCCACACCTTGAGGTTATTTCCATTGTGTCATTAGAAAATTGAACACTTGTTCAGTCGGGTGCAGTTTTATGTGACAACAGTTTCTGGCATGCTTGGTGGGACAAGAAGAAATTTTATTTTATTTTGTTGAGGAAATGGTGCTGCTCTCAACATTCCATCCTTGAAGAGGCTCTCAAACAAGTACCTAGAGACTATTTTTTCAAGGGATAACTTTGCATATGAATTGGTGACTCTAGTATTATTCAAAACTCTTAGTTCAATATCAAACCTGCAAGCTCATGCCAAGGATTCATAAATATCATCTTCTAGAGGTAATTTTCAATATATCCAGCTCTAATTTTCTACTTCTAGAAGAACAAATAAACAATCCTCTTTACCTAGAAGAAGAAATATAAATATAGGTCCTTCTCCTAGAGCCCTATCTACACCACCTATGGGTAGATTATTTCAAACTAAAACACCTACCAACCATACAAATAGGACATTATTCCATATGGATTTACCAAGAAATCATCTTTTTTATCTTTTATTGGTGGAATCCCCTTGATTCTAGCCCAAAAATATTGTATACCAATCAATTCTTTGAAAAGTATTCCTCATTTTACCATTGAAACATCTACAACTCCAAAGGAGCACGTAATAGAGAAAACATATGCTTAGTGCATGATGTTATAGAAGATAATGTGGTTGTTAGATTACTTACCACTTCTCTTAGGGGAAAAGTAGTACAGTGGTACAAGGGTCTCCCACTTAACACAATTCATAAGAAGGATGAGTTAGAAGAGAAGTTATGCAAGCATTTTGAAGATAAAAGTGACCATTTTCCTTGACAAAACAATTGAATACAATTGAAAGAGGACCTATTGAATTCATGAGTTATTTCAATTATAGATTCCAAAGTACTTGGAATAGAATTCCTAGTTTGGTCAAGCCTTCTTTTGAGCATGATTTTCTATATTTATTGAGGGCTCTTAATAGTGACATAGCTATTATGATTCATTCAATGGATGATTCTACCTTGCCAGATACATTTAACATTTCCATACTAGCTAAAAATTGCTTGATACAAGCTGGAAAGATATCTCCTAGGCCACAAATGTCTTTGTTTCCAAAACTTCCTTCATAGCCAATGGTGGCACCTATACTAGGCGATTCTATTCCAGTGGTTGAAATTTCACAATGAGTTGTTCCAACCACATCTTCAGACGAGGTGCAAGAAATGAGAAACATTATCCAAAAGCTGAATAATGAGTTAGTAATAGAAAAGAGGTAGGAAGATCAAAATAATAGAACTTATCAACCTTAGGGTCAAAATTATCGACAAAATAGGCAACCTCATAAAGGGAAGGATCAATGGAATTATACTAAGCCTATGAACAACATGCACACAACTACTACCAACAATTCTAAGGCCTTGGTTTTGGTTCAAAATAATCTAGCTTAATAATATGAATGGTTTTATCCATGCAATTAGCCTCATAACCAAAATGCTTGTCAAAGAGGTGAATTTGGAAAATCTTTGGTGGTTCAGAAAGAGATCTTCACATTAGGAAAATAATTTAATGCAAATAAAACAACCTTTGGAAGGTGTGATGACTTGCAAGAAAACTATACATTTGTTAACTGGAATCAAGGGGACTTTTGTGGTGTGAATTAGCTAGCTCCTAGGACACTAGATTGAAAGGAAGAGCAATGGATAAATTTTATCCATACACAATAGGCCAAGAATCATCTTTCCAACCATCTCAAAATGTTGTAGTTGTTGGTGAAATAGGTAGAACAATAGTTTTATAATCAGATCAGCCTACTATTATGAGCAATGGGATATTTGAGTGACCTCAAGTCACCTAATCAACAAATTTGGATTTGGTTGTTCCAAATGCTTCACCTAGGGTTTTTTAGTCCCCTTTCAAGATAGTTGCTCAAATGAACAAGGTTAACCTGAAAGTCACCATGTTGGATGCCTTATCCATACCACCTCAAAGGGATCTACTACAAGAGGCTTTAAAAGAGAATAATTAGCCCAAGGAGGTATTTTAAAAATAGCATGCTACTCCTTTGATCACCCTAGTGTAGCCCAAGAAAGAGGAATGGAATCCAAAAAAAAATAGAAGTCCATTTTCAGAGGACCATTTTTAACCTTACACTCCTAGTCTTGTAAATCTGAGGTTTACCTTGCATAATCAAAGGAATGAGTGTGTTGTTCATGAACCTACTATTCCTATGAGGAGGTTCCTGCTTGCTTTCTGCATGTGTTGGGAAATTCATTTCAGTTTGGTTTGAACACCTATTGAAGAAGAGGATTTTGGTCAAGCATATTCCACAACTTTGAAGAGAACACCCATATTCCCAACCTCATGGTAAATAAAAGGAATGTGGTGGATATTTTAGGCTATAAGCTTGAGGTTGTTATAAGTAACCATTAAATAGAGAGAGAACATTTATATGAGATCAAGAGTATCATTGTCATGCAAAGAGATGAAGAGAATATTGAGGGGAAATTTTGTGAGAAGCATAATTTTGAGAGGGAAAATGACTATAGTAGTGGCTCACCCTTATGTAAAGAGATTTCTTATTTATTTCTAAAAGGTTCTCCTTTTGATGTTAATCTATTTTTAGAGAATCTTCCCCATGCTACTATTTTTTTCCTAAGGTGCCATTCTCAAGGGATTTTGAAACGTGCATCATATGACTACCTTCTAGCGGCAAGGTCTACAATGAAGTGATTCTTCACCAAGCTAATTCATTATGCAAACCTTTGCATTCAGGTGGTTTACTCTGATGGTTGCAGATGAATGAAGAACAAAATTTCAGCTCGAAAGGGATAGGCTCTTTTAGAGGATCTATTTTTGAAAAATTCAAATTTTTGTGACGTTCCTCTTTTTTCAAACGTTTTCATGTATATTTTTGTAAATTGCCTACATTCCTTAAAATATTAACATACCATACATTCTCCTTTAGGGAATGTATGTTCCTAGTTTCCATGCTTTCCTCGAAATGCATACATGTGCATGTTTTTTTTCCCTTCGGAGGCCTAGTTTTGTTGAACCTTTTCATGAATATGTGCCCAATGAACTAATAAGGCCACTATATTCTATGATTAGTAGTAAATCATCCCATAGAAATCACCAAAAATTTGACATATTTTATGCCACCCTTTGATGCACATCAATTATATCTGATCAAAGAGATAATTTGTGCATCCTGTTGTAATCCATGTTTATTTTGATGAATTTGGGGTTTTGAATTCCTCATTTGTATCCAAATTTAGGGTTCTAAACTTGTAGGTTGTGGCTTCCAAAAACCATATGTTCTTAAACCTTAAACCCCTGAACCTGGTATGTACTTTTGTTATAAAATCATGTTGATCTTTTGCACCTAGTTAGTCTTGTGTGCCTAAGTTAAATGTGTTAATATCCCCATTCTTCATTTTACCTAGGCACAACCAAAATTTTAAAAATACTTTGAGTATGTGCACACAATGCATCACTTATGTGATTTCCCTTTGTTAGCTTCTAGTGAATCACATATTGACTTTCGCTCAGATTTTTTTTAGCGATGAGTGATGCACTAGTATTTCGTTCATATCATTATCTCTCTTTGCATCATGGATTAATAAATGCTTATTGAATGTAAAGTATTGATGAATGATGGGATATTTCTCTTTACATCGGTTACGCATATTTGAACCTTGAAACATTTTTGTGATGCACAGTGGAGGGATGGGATTAAACAAAGATGTTCTAATGGATATCATGATGACTTAGTGCATCATGTTTTCAGTCTCAAAAGTTCAAATCAAATTTGTGATGCATGAAAAATGACCTAGATATAAAGTTGAAGATCCAACGGTCATAGCGGGTGTTCTATGCATCATGATAATGATGCAAAGAGTTGAGGATATTTACATGATGAGTGATGGAAGGTGTATGAAATTCGCATGGACAAGTGGCAGTAGTTCGCTATCCCACAATAATGGTGGTGGGTCTTGAGTTGAGCCTAGCAAGATAGCGGGTAGGCGAGAGGTGTCATGGTGGGCACGAGGCCTTGGTTTGCTTTTGATGGATGGAAAATTGTTTGGTTCTAGGGTTTAGGACCTAGAATAATAATGTTCACACTCTCCCTCATTCAAGGATAACCCTAGAGATCTCAATGCAAAGGAGAAAGAGATCTTGCAATAGGTTTGTTCTAGGGGTTGATTATAAAGTAATGAGGGGTTCACCACAAAGTTAGGATTTGGAAAGACAAATGTAATGCAAAGTGTAATGTTTAACCTTAATATGATGCAATATTTCACTAAATGACATAGAAATGTATGTAGAACAAAGAAAAGAAGTTGTAAGATGAAATCTATGCACCTAAAAATCTGAAGATGACTGGATGTGGCTCTAAAATGCTAGAAATTCTGACTTTAATGTTGGTTGGGACTCATACACTAGGCTAGGTGAATCAGTCCTAGATCTAGGTTTCTATGTAGAAATATAAATCTAAAAAATGTGTATCTAAATCTATAAAATTCTAAATTTTGACCTAAATTGGGACTCATATGCCAGAACTGACGAATCAATCCAGCTAGGTTTTTTTGAAACTTCAAAGTCTTAATCTGGTCTTCAAGGTCAACTTTGTGCTTTCCAATTGCTTTTTGGATCTGAAACCCTAATTTGCAACCTGTTGAAGTCCTCCAAGTATCTCCAATGCAAAGTGAAAACTTTGACAACTTTGAACTCTTTGACAACTTTTTCCAAACTTTCTCTTCAATGTATCTTTAATCTAAACCTGCAAATCACACACTAAAGAGAGGGGGAAAAAAAAAGTTATTGGAGAGGGGTTTTCCTTGGTCAAGCCCATTTTTGGTAATAAAGCCTTGAAAGAAAAGGAAATAGGAATGGAGAATGTTGAAAGAACAAAATAGTATGTTGCAACTAACCAAACCCTAGCAATAAGATGATGCAAACATGTGGGAGATGGCTCCAATGGATGTGGATCTTAACTCTTGCTTGAATAGGATAGATCTTGAATGAAATGCTAGATTGAATCATGAAACCCTACATCACAATTGTTATCTCAAAAAAAAACATGATGCATGAATAATTTGACATGATGCTTGATACTTGATGAATGGTATAAAATTCTTGATAATATTCCCTTGAAGATAATTGAATCCTCTTGTAAACACTTGAATGCTCTTGTGAACTCAAACTTCATATTATAAATTTTCTCACAAAATTCTTAGGTGATCTCTTGAATTTTTAAGTTAAAATGAGTGAACGAACCTTGTATTTATAATTAATTATACAAGAATTACAAAAATTAAAACACTAGAAGTCAACATCAGATCTAGGAGTATAAAATCCCACAAAAAAGTTAAATTAATTTAATTTTGGGCCACATGGGACTCATACGCCCAAGGTGGTGAATGAGTCCCTTTAGGAATAATTTATGGGACCAAATTAAAAAATTCTTATAAAAGTGTGAAAGTAGGTCTAGGACCCAAAAACCTAGGTGGGACTCATATTTCCAAGGTGGCCAATGAGTCCTAGACCACAAAATATAGGCCACACATGAATTATGGTTGGATATTGATTTGTGTCATGATTGTCCTTGAAACAATACACTAATTAAGGATTGCAAATGTAAAATAAGGCCAACTAAAGCATAAAGAAACCCAATTATTTATGACAATGCTAGAAATTGTGAAAGTGTGTTATGGGTATGTGTAGGATCATCATGAAAAAAATAGTCCCTTAAGTGGCGAAAAATTCAGAAAAATCAGCGTTAGGAAACTTGACGTAGAAATTTGAATAAGTTATCTATATTATTTGAAAAATATGTAAGAATAGAATCTGTAGCAAATTGAATGTAGTTTCTAAACTACTAGGTTTATTTTTTTTAAATACCTATTTGGTGAAAATTTGAAATTTCAATGCAATAGCACTGAAATTTTAGGGAAAAAAGAAGTAGGTGTATGTCTGACCACCCAAACCACAATAAAATGATAATATTTTTTTATAATATTTTAGATATAAATAGAGGAATCATGTCTAGATGTGATGCATATTTTTTTGTAATTTTTTCGAAGTAAATAATTAATTATAATTGTTTTATTACTACTTTAAAAAAATATAAAAACTCGTATGTCTGACCACCTTAACTCAGTCAAAACTTCATGAATTTTTTTTTTTAAATCCTATAGTATGCAAAGCATAGAATGTGACACATATTTCAGATTCAGAAAATGTGATACTGTTTGAAAGCTATAGATGTTTTCAATCAACTTATCAATCAAGACTTTAGTCTTGATTCAAATAGAAAATGAATAATAATTATTTATTAAATTTAAAGTAAAACATAATTTATATTGGTGTAAAGCTGATTTTTCTAAAAATTTTGCCACTTAAGTGCCTATTTTTTCCATGATGATCCTTCACATACCCCTGAGAATCTCCTTTAAAAACCCTTTTTGTTTAGTCAATTTTGGGTAAAAAAAATTTGTCAGCTACATACCCTACACATACCCATCATATCACCACTTTTTTTCCCATCATGATCCTACACATACCCTTAAAACACTTTACAACACCTTAAATACGGCTTGATTAAGGTAAAAAATAAATTTATTATGTTTAGTTAATTAATAAAACCTTAGAAAAGTGTGAAAGTGTGTTAAACACTTCACAACAATTTAGCAATGTATCATTCATGTTCATTAGTTCACAAGGGCCCAAGACCTAATGTGAGCATGTTAAACATATTACAACACTAATTGAAGGCATCACTAAGCTCAATTCTACATTGAGGACCCAAACAAGTTTGAAAATGTCACCGATGACATTTTTTGACACTACATTTAGCCCCCTCTTTAGTGAGAGGATGAACTTGCTTCAAACTCACAATAAATTATAAAAAATCACTTCAAGAGGTGTCCAAGTGCATCAGTGCTAGTAAGATGGGACGAGAACAATCAAGAGGGTGATCAAGCCCCCGAGATCAATATCCTAAGGAAAACCAACATAGGCACAAAAGAACACATGTGAATATGATATATAGAGCATCATAAAGGCACAAGCATACACTCCCAAAGACAAAGATAAAAGAAAAAGTAGAAGAAAGGGTGCATCAAGCTTTGATCATTTTTCCATCATGATGTTGATAAGATCTAGGTTGTTTGTCCAGAAAAAATGCAATGTAACTCTAAGGAAATAGAACTTTAGGTTGTGTGATGGGTGAGGATCTGAAAGAGGTGAGATACATACACACATAAATGGTATGCACTCACACTCATGTGTGAGTGGATAA
The DNA here is from genome assembly GCA_007258455.2 of Sequoia sempervirens. NCBI lineage: Eukaryota > Viridiplantae > Streptophyta > Pinopsida > Cupressales > Cupressaceae > Sequoia > Sequoia sempervirens. The sequence goes on from VDFB02358134.1 coordinate 41,690,729, forward strand.
GGGAAATTCATGGCTCGGTCGAGCTTCCTGTAAAAATCCATACCAAAATTATACCTCTTGATAAATTTAATAAGGCACCATGCAAAATAAATGATTTTGGAGCTTCATGAGGCAAGCAAAACTTTGTATTCTTAGAGATCATGAAAAATGAACTTGGAGCTTCATGATGCAAGAAAAACTTCATATGCTTGGAATTCATGAAAAAAAAAATGGCTCCACAGGCATGTAAGATGTATTGTGCATGGTAGCCATATAACTAAAAATGTACATGAAAAATGTAAAGAATGATCATACAAGTCTTGATTAGTTCATGTGAGGTCTAAGTTAACTTAGGGAACATTGTGCCTAATGTCTCCAAGAGTGGACCATCAAAGAATAGAAGATTCACAACTTAGGGGATGCAATGTGTCACATAAACTACTAAGAGGAATATAATATGCTTAGAAAGATCACGCTCCTGAAGGAAATCACACCCAATGTCATGCACAAGCCAAAAAGTGCATCACATGAAGTAAGAAGACTACACCATGAACCATGAAAAGGAAAAATGCAAAAGAATAATGTTAATGTATGCCCCCAGTTTAAAGAAATTGTTAAACACCATATTGTGAGCAATTACTTTAAAGTAGAAAATGATAAATGTTAACAATAAAGAAGACATGAGAACTAACTTGGAAAGCCCTATGCCAATTCATATGTTTCCAAATAAAGCTACATCATTCCAAATAAAGAGAAAAGAGGGGTTGCCCCCAAAATGAAAACACAAAACACATAAGGTATCTCTAGATTTTGGGTTAGTATGTTCTTGATAACATGTTTTTTAAAAAGATCAATATTGTCATCATTCCTCAAATACTCATACAATTGGAAGAATGAAAAAAAGACAGTGAAAGAAAAGAAAAACCTTTCAGGTCAATATGGAAGAAACAAAAATATCTCCATGCCTTGCATCATCCCCAAAAGGAAAACGTAAGACAAAAGAAAAGATAAAATGAAAAGCTTTTGGTTCAACATGGAAGAGACATGAATGTCTCGATGCCTTACATCATCCCAAAAAGGAAAGCACAATACAAATGAAAAAAAAATAATGGATAAGATAAAATATTTATGACAGAGAATAATGAAGGTACAAATAGAGGAATGTCACAAAGAGAGGCATAGATAAAAACATCATGAGGGATCACATTACGCACATGCAAGAACACAAAAGAAAATGAAAAAAATAATGCAAAAGACTAGTAAGGCACATATGAGTCAACCTAGCTAAAAGGACAATGACAAATGCACTACTAGGACAAGAGTATGTAATTCTTGGCCCCACTTAGTGTAATTTAAGAATGAGCTGAGGTAGGTGATGAGAAAGATCATGCAATGGTGAGAATTGAAGATTCTACAACAACTACATAATGAGGGGTGAAATGATCCCACCTTAGGGGACTATTTCTATGATATCAAAATTTATAAAATTTGTTGCAAAGCATGACACTCATTGGTACTCTGTCCAAGCATTCTATGGTATCGGAAATGTGATATGTTTGTGTTATTAGTATTTGTTTTTTCAGTCTTCTCTTATGGAAGGTAATGTAATCAATCCTCTATGTAAAAGTATCTGCAAATTTCTTTCAATGCTACTTGGTGGATAAGGGAATTGAAGTTTATGCAGTTTATAAGGTATTTTGCACTTACTAGATTCACTAATTTCTTGATTTGAGCATTAAGGAGGAGGGACAAAGATGACCTCTTCTTCCTTGAGAAGTATCAATTGTTCTTTAGGAAGGAGGATACTCATATCGGAAGGAGGATCTTGATATCGTAGCTCTTTTTAATTTTTTATTGGTATTTGCTCTAAGAGTTGATGAATTTCATGTTCACTTGTTGTATCACATTTTTTTTTACTCAAGAGTGTAAATCCTTTTCCATGTGTCTCTTCTAGTGTGATGGGATATTTTGCCACTTTGTTAACATAGAATGGTTAAATGTTTTCTTTCTTAAAGGAACTAGGTTCACCTATTGTAGGGAACTTAGGTTTAACTTTTGTATCAACTTCATGATATAAGTAAAAAGACATCTCAAGGGGTGGTATTATAGGAGGTTTTGGTTGTTCCATTCATGAGTAAAAGGATGCATTAGCTTCAAGGTTGTTAGGACAATCATTTAGGAATTTGTTAATGCTTTCATCATTTTCTCCAATGATGTCAACATCACTAGGAGGACATGCATTAGGAGTTGAGGTACCATTAGTAAGTTTAATTTCATTAGGATCATTTCTAGAATCACAACTTGACACATACACTAATGAATTCAAGGACATTCAAAGCTTACTAAAGAACATATCCATGATGCAAATTTTAGATTCTAAACTATGCAATAATGTGAAATGAAATGTGGAAGATGCAATTTTTAATTTGAGCAACTAATTTAAAATAGATGCAATGAATTGAATGAAAAAAAAAACTTGTAAACTAGAACTTAAAGTTATCAATAGAAAATAGGAACACATAAATAAATCTTTGCATTCTGAAAAATGCAGTGCAAAATCTGTATTATGACTGATTCACCTAGAGGAGCGTATCAGTCCCAATGAGGATTTTTTTTTTAAATCATAAAAATTCAAGCGATTTTTATGCTTTTTATGTTGTATGATATGTAACCTAAGTGAAAATGTAGATTTTGTATTATTTTCAATGATTTAAGATGCAAAAATGCAAGTTATATGCACTTTCACTAATGCAAAATTTAGAACCCTAGAATTCCAATTAACTAATGTAAACCCTAATGTAATGTTAATGAAATCAAGATATAGGATGATGATGCACTTCAAATCAAAATGATGATGTTTTAAATACAAGTTCACCAAAATGAAGCGAGGGAAATTGTTTGGTTCTAAGGTTTAGGACCTAGAATAACAATCTTAACACTCTCCCTCATTCAAGGATAACCCTTGAGATGCCAATGCAAAGGAGAAAGAGATCTTGCAATAGGGTTGTCCTAGGGGATGATTATAAACTAATGAGGGGTTCACACTAGGTTAGGACTTGGAAATTGTACATAGAAAATATACAGATTGATATCACACATTCGATCTTCATCTACTAACACTAGTTCATCTTGAATCATCCCCTTTTTTAAATATTTAATCAAATAACCTTTATTTGATTAAATTCAACACATTTCATCTCTTAATTAAATAAATCAATTTTATCTTGTTAATTCATTATCTCTTGTTAATTAAATAAACAATTTTATTTAATTAATTCCTTAATCTTTGTTTTAATTAAATAATTCATTTTATTTAATTAAATCTCTATAGTTCCTCTATTAAATTAAATAAATCAAACGTTTATCTAATTTAATCTAACATCACCCCCTTTGGTTAAATAAATAAAAAATATTTATTTAACTAAGTCAAAATCATTCTCTTCTCATTTTGAGTTATTTAAATCCTAAAATTTCAGTCAAAATGGTCAAATCAACAAACATCATTTAAATTAATCAAACCATGATTAATGCTAATCTTAATCACTCAAATCCTCTAGATTTTTCAACTTGCACAATAAATCAGTTTATTTGATTTATTAAATATCTATTTACTTTCAAAAAGGCATCCAAGTGGGAATATTTTTCAAATTTGAAATCTTCCCCCAAATAGACATGTACATCCAACAAAGCATTTAGAATCTCTTACATGTCCTTGCCTTGAGCCAAGTGGCATTTAATTCTTCTCTTTCATCCCCTCTAAACATGTCACTTCTTCAAATTCAAATTTCAAACTTTCACATTGATCAAAATGTGCTCAACCTTCATCCTCTCACATGTTGACAAGTGGCATCATGTCATTGGCTTATCTTTTATCGCACATTCATCCTATCTTTAAATCTTCAACTCTTTCTTTCTATAAATAAGAGGCTTCATTCCTCATTTTATCATCCACAATTCATGCAAAGTTATTATACTCAAATCCATAGCAACTTATCATCAATTTCATCCAAGCATAGTTAGGCTTTTTGCAGATTTTCAACATGGAGCTCCATTGAAGTCATCACTACAAGCATCAATCCTTCATCAAGTATCTTCATCACATCATTGGAGTTGGGAAAGGGCCAATTTTCACATCAAATTGGCACCAACTCCCTCAAGATATTAAGAGTTTGCTTTGTTTTAGAATAGGATTTGATATTTTTGTTTCAAGTTTGTTGTGTTCTTCATTTCATTCCTCTTCTTTTGCATTCAAATGAATTTCTTGAGGAATCATGATTCTAATATTTCATTTCATCTAATATATTGATTATTTGTTGTGTTTGTGCAAGTTGGGAATCATAGGTTCATAGAAATAAAAATGTAATGCAAGGTGTAATCCTTAACCCAAATATGATTTAATCTTTCACTAAGTGACCTAGAAATGTATGTAGAACAAAACACAAATTTGTAAGATCACATGTATGCACCTGGAAATATGAAGATGAATGGATGATGATTTGAAATGATAGAAATTCTAACTTTAATACTTACTGGGACTCATACTCCAAGTTGGGAAAATCAATCCAAAATCTTGTTTTTCATGCAAAAACAACAATTTGGAAAATGGGCATTTGAATCTATAAAAATATAAATTTTGAACTAAACTAGGACTCATATGCCAAGATTGGTGAATCAATTCAGCTAGGCTTTTCTAAAACTTCAAAGTATGAATCTATTCTTCAAGCTTCTCTCTATGCTCCCCAATTGATTTCTAGATTTGAATCCTTTTTTGTAACTTGTAGATGTCGTCCAAGCATCTCCAATGCAAGGCAATAACTTTGACAACTTTGAACTCTTTAAAAAATTTCTCCAAACTTTTTCTTCAATGTATCTTAAATCTCAACCTACAAATTACACACTAAAGAGAGGGAAAAATGTTGTTTTGTTAGTTAAGAAGGGTTTTTCTTGGTCAAACCTCATTTTGGTAATCAAACCTTGAAATGAAAGGAAAAAGGAATGGGGAAAGATGAATAAAAAAAAAGATGTTGCACTCACCAAACCCTAGCAATAAGATGCTAAAAACATGTGTGGGATTGATTTTAAGGTGGAGATTAATGATGGTGTTTTCAAATTTTCTCGATTTCTAATGTCATTTGTTAATCTTTGATCCAATAGCCAACATTTAAACTTCAATGGCTAATTTCTCTAGTTCACGGTGGTTTGTAGAAGTAATGTCTTAACAACATTCTATACTACTAGATAAAGTTTGATCAACTGTGGCCCAATTTTTATGCCTTTTCAATGCTTCTTTTAAATATTAGATGGTGGCATTACTCTCTAATGTGTTGGAGAGGCCACGTCTCTCCTGTTAAGATATGTTGGTATGATATTTACTGTAGATTTCATGTGCTCCCATTCCTGCATTCATGAGTCATCATCTCGGGGCTTGTTGGAGTTGATAGAGGCTTTATGGCTAGTTATGTTGCTTTGTAATGGGAGAAATTCATATCATTTAATCTAATGGATTTTATCTTATGTAACCCTACTTAGTTTAGGGTTAGGGTTTTGACTTCAAATCTTGGTTATGCTTGAATCATAAAGGAAAATATTGTATCATTTTTATGGATCCTTCCTCTCGCCCCTCTAGGATTTTACTCTTGCAAAACTACAACTTTTTCCTTCTTCTATTGTAAGGTTATTTCAAGATTATGTCAATAAAATTCAACTATTACCACCATTAACTCTTGCATGTTTCAATAAATTTTATTAACCTTCATATTTGAGTGGTGTTTTAGTTATTTCTTTGACATATCATGTTGTTCTAAAGTAGGAAGGAACAAATTCTATATTTATACATCACCTTCTTTCATTTTCATGTTCTCCTTCTATCCCTTTTCCCTTGTGATCTATTAGAGTAGGTTAGCATTAAGACTTTCATGTGCTGGGTTAGACCAACACATCTTTACCAAGTATAGAAGAGGAAGCCAACCTCCTCCAAAGACTTGACCTCAATTTGCAAGGTCCCACACCTTGAGGTCATTTTCATTTTCATTAGAACACTAAAATCTTGTTTAGTAGGGTGTAATTTTATGTAACAAAAAGACCATTTTCCACTCCCATTCATTATAAAATTACTTTATTCATTAGCAGGAAATATGTATATATCCTTTTTGGATAAATTTTTGGCTACAATAAAATTAAGATAGCCCCATAAGATAAAGAAAATACCACTTTCACATGCCTTTGGGGTACATATTCTTATTATTTCTTGGAATTTGGGATATGCATTACACTAGCCACGTTATAGAGGGCAGTACTAAGTATATTCTTGGACTTTTCATATGATTCCAATGATTTTTACATGGATGATTTCATAACATATTAGAATACCTATGATGAAGCACTTGACAGTTTAGAGAAGGTACCAAAGAGGAGTCAAGAAAATAATCTATCTCTGAGTCATGAGAAATACTACATGATGATGTTTGATGGGTTTATATTAGCACATTTTGTGTCAAATGAAGGAAGTCAAGTAAACCCCAACACAATTGAGGTGATATCAACACTCCATGTTCCTCAAGGATAATATAATGTTAAAAGTTTTCATTGGCATGTTTGGTATTATATGAGATTCATCAAAGGATTTAGCTAACTTGTAGCCCCACCATTTGTCTTACTATCAAAAAATGTATAATTTGAATGGACAACTACAAGTGTCAATATTCCTTTGAAGCAATAAAGGTAGCATTAAGAAAATCCCCTATCTTGAGAGGACCAAATTGGAGCTTACCTTTCCATATTTATACAATTGCTTCTGATTTTTCCATAGGAATTGTACTTGGAGGGAAGGAAGGAAACAAAGAGTATGCCATATATTACCTCAAAAAAAAAATCTTCAAGGGGTAGAACTCAACTATATAGTGATAAAAAGAAGATTTTGGTACTAGTTTATGAAATAAACAAATTCAAACATTATATGACAGGTTAATCAATGTTTATACACATTGACCATACAAAAGTTATACATGTATCTCATGAACAAACCAGTGGTTTGTGGAAGGATTTTCAATTGGGTACAGTTACTTCAAAAATTTGACATTACTATTGTGGATAGGCAATGTAAAGAAAATGTAGTGGTTGATTTTCTATCTAGACTACCAACCAAATAAAAATAGGATTTTGTTGATTACTCATTCCCAAATATGAATTTATTTTATCTATTAGTGCATACACCTTGGTATGTAGATATTACCATCATGTAGCAGGAAAATACCACAACATTTCTACCAAAGGGAAAAGAGGCAGTTAGTTCACAAGAGTTTTCCATACTCATGGATAGTTAGATACTTATTCTACATAGGCCTAGAAACATAATGAGAAGATGCATCCAATAAGATGAAGTATATGAAATCCTTATAGAATGTCATGATGAACCCCATGGGGGATACTTTTCAACAAAGAGTAAAACTCTTAAAATTCTCAATACTAGCTATTATTGGCCAACTCTTCATAGAAATGTAGTGAAATAGACTAGGAGCTATGATAGATGTCAAAGAATGGGAAGAACAACAATAATAGATGAAATTCCATTACAACCACAATTAGTACTAGCACCATTTGATAATTGGGGATTGAAATTTATTGGCTCCATTTCACCAACATAAAACAATAAAGAGTACGTACTACCCTACATAGATTACCTTACAAAAAATTTAGAAGTTGAGGCTTTATAGTTTTCAAGAGATGGGAATGTGGAAAATTTTCTCTATGAAGATATATTAAGAAGATATCTAGTTCCAAGAGAAATAGTAATAGGTAAAGGACCTCAGTTTACATCAGATCTTATCACAAAATTGGTTCAAGAATATGAAATTAGATAGAGGAATTCCACAACTTATCACTCTCAATAAAATGGGAAAGTTGAAGTCACCAATAGGTAAATTGAAAACATCCTCACAAAGACAATGCAAATTCATAGGAAGGATTGCATAGCCAGGTTACCAGAGGTAGTTTATGCTTATAGAATACCTTGCAAGATCACAAAAGCCTTTACACGATATGAACTAGTGTATGGTAAGAAAAAAGTACATCCTATAGAATTTTAGTATAGAATATTAAAGACAATAGTTAAATTTCGCATGGATTTGTCAACAACACAACATAAGAGACTGCATAACCTGAATGCCTTCGATGAAATTGGAATGGAAGCCATACACCACATTGAAGTTGTCCAAAATCAAAGGATCTATTGAAATGATCAGTTTATTAAGATAAATGAATTTAGTACAGGTGATTGGGCTCTACTTAATGACCCTAGATATAAAGATCACAAAGGGAAATTTGAAACCAAATGGCTTGGGCCAAATGAGATAAATCAAGTATTTCCAAATAGAGCAATGTAGTTATAGATAATTGATGAATTAAGGTTCTCATTGCTAGTTAATGGATAGGGATTGAAGCTTTATAAGAAACCATCATAGAAGGATGATTTCCTTCTTACATTACAATAGTAATTTGAACTTGCAATTAAAAGTTCAACAACAAAGATAACTATTTCTACAAATGAATTAGTAGATAAGGTACATAGCTTGAACACTATTGTTTTATAGGTTTAATTTTGTCACATATTTCATGTGCACACACTACACAAGTGACAATCAATAATATTCATTTTCTGAGATAGTCACAAAAGTAATAGGGACCTGTAGCATCATGCCTCCATGTGATAAACTTACAAAAGGGACCTATTACTATATGAGCCCATAGCACCTATCTGCCAGTCATTTGATATTACAATCAATATTAATTACATATATATCACTTCATAACCCATCCTTTTATACATACAACCATACATATTTTATTGTCATTGTGTATAACTTATTACATCCATTCACCCATAGAAATCCCAACACATTTATCAATATTATAATGTACCATACTTGTAATCTCACATCAAATATTCTATACACTCCACAACCTTTTCATTTTATCATTTTCTATGTGTCATGTATATGCTATCATTCATTTCAAACTACCATTACACAATATTTATTGAATTAAGGTAAGTCATTTCAAATCATGTTGTAGGAAGTCATTAATTACTTCACACTCGAGTTGAATTTCATTTCAACCAATTCCTAAAGGTACACTACACATTAACTTATCATAATTAACATATATAATTATTTATTTTTCAACATGTTTATAATATATTTGTGCATTCTATATATCTTAATTGATTTTTGACTACTCTTCATATAACCTGATGCCAAAATCATACCCACTAAGTGAGAACATAATGTATCTTTAGTTGGGGGAGGGGTATCACTTAGTTTTCTTTGTTTTCAAAAACTCTAGAGAAAAATATTTTCATTTTTATCCTCCATTTTTAGAATACACAAAGTTTAGAGGAGAGGAAAGGGTTCTCAACAGTTGAATTGAAAGGTGTATTTAAATAGGAACAACATTCTAGAGTGGTTAATTGATGTGGTGGAACAAAATTAGGTTAGAGTTGAGGAGTTCAATTACTAAAGAATATCATGGGATGTGATTTAATATATAGAGAACCAACAACACATGACCAATTGTTCGATGGTACACTAGTTTTTCCTATTTTCTAGCAAGCTAGTTGATTATAATATTTTTAGAAGATCAAAGAATTTAATAAGATTATGATGAGATTATGACCCAACAATTTGCAACCACATTGGAGAATGATGAAGCAGTTGTTAGGGCCCAAAGGGTAGATGCTTGAGAAGTTTTCATTGTTGAAGTATCTATATTTCCAAGGATAGGAAAAGAGTTTCCAAATAGGATAGATGCTATTGTTGCAAGGAACGTATTCAAATAGCTAGGATAAAACTTTGATTCCTTTTCTCAAGTTACTAAATGATTATCTTTACCCCATATTTGGGATTCAATTTCTTTCTATGTAGTTAAGTACTTGACATGTGATGGCATATAATGTTTTTTATACATAGTGCATTTTAAACTATTTAGTCATTTTCACCATGGTAGGCATAAAAATGATCCTAATTTATTGTATAATCTGTTGAAGAGAATTTCAATTAAGTACAAGAAGAAAATAAATAATACAACATTATCTCAATTTTTTTGGTAACGTTGTTCATAAAGAGGATTCTTAGGATTAATTTCAAAATGTTTCGTGGGAATTTTTTCTTAATTCTAACAATACCAACTATATCCTTGAAACTTCTAATAGGGATAACAGGGGCCAAGAAAAAATAATGGAGAAACTTGTTCTAGAAAGGGAAATTGCCTTTGGTTCCCCTGCTGTGCCACCTACTTGTAGCAGGGGAGAGCCAAAGGAGAAGGGATTGTATAAAAAAATTGTAGCCTCACTTGAGAAAGCTATAGCAAAGGATAAACAAGAAACCCATGTTTACATAAAAGCACAAAAAGCAAAGAAAAGCAAAAGTGGAGCCTCTTGTACACCCAAAAAATGGAATAAGAGACCCACACAACCCAAAAGGTGATCACATCTCCTAAAAATAATAGGGTAAATTAGAGAATCAATTAAAGGGTATGTGCAAGATCATCATGGAAAAAATAGGCCCTTAGGTGGCAAAAAAATTAGAAAAATCAGAGTTAGGAAACTTGACGTAAAAATTTGAATAAGTTATCTATATTATTTTAAAAATATGTAAGAACAGTTCATTTGTATCAAATTGAATTTAGTTTCTAAACTACTAGGTTTTTAAAAAAAGAAAAGAAATCTATTTGGTGAAAATTTGAAATTTCAATGTAGTAGTACTTAAATTTCAGGGAAAAAATAAGAAGTAGGTGTCTGTCTGACCATCCTAACCACAATAAAATGATAATTTTTTTTAATAAAATTTTAGATATAAGTAGAGGACTCATGTCGTGATGTGATGCATTTTTTTGTATTTTTTTTCCAAGTAAATAATTAATTATGATTTTTTTATTGCAACTTTTAAAAATATAAAAAACTTGTATGTCTGACCACCTTAACTTGGTCAAAACTTCATGAAATTAATTTTTTCTCTTTTTAATCCTATAGTATACGAAGCATACAATGTGATGTATGATTTGGATTCAAAACATATGATACTTTTTGAAAGCTATAGATGTTTTTCAATCAGTCTATCAATCAGGACTTTAGTCGTAATTTGAATAGAAAATGAATAATAATTACTTCTTAAATTCAAAGTAAAGCATAATTTATATTGGTGGAAATCTGAGAATCTCCTTTAAAAACCCTTTTCATTTCGTCAATTTTGGATGATAAAAAATTCGTCAGCTACATACCCATCATATTGCAACTTTTTGGCCCATCATGATCCTACACATACCCTAAATAGTAGGAAGAGGATGTTGTAATGGTAGAAATAGATAAAGATTTGGAGGATAATGCCTCTAGTGATAAGGTAAAGGAACCTATTACACAAGCTTGGTATTTTACTAGTACATATGAATCCGATTTAGAGGATATTTTTGAGATAAAGAAAATGAGAAGGAGATCCATAAAAGGCCTATTTTAGAGGCTTTTTAATACACGCGTGCATTAGTAGATGAGAAGTTTTTAGAAAGGGATGAAGAAATTTTTATTGAACCTAGAAATTTAGAAAGTGTTGATCATCAAACCTTATGACTCTTTGAATAGCCTTATGGGAAATTCATTAGATGGAGAGACAATTACACTCCACTGAATGACCTCTAGGATTTTAGAAGTTGGCTCTTCATTCTTGGTTTGGTGAAAATGGAGGAAGAAATGTATGAAATAAAACTAACTATGGTGATGCTCTAAAATATTTTACAAAATTTCAAAAAGCCTATCAAGATATCAACTTTGATCAAATGAACACATAGTGTTGCATACAATTCATAGTTGAGGGTGAAAAAACTACTAAGGTTTATGCAAACATAGAGTAAATGTTTGGATCCTCTCATAGGAAGCACCCACTAAGGTTCAACATAAGTTTGATAAACCATAGAACAACTAATTTGTGCTTAAAACCCTTAAAAAAATGTTTTTTTTATGAGCATAATAATACATCTAACAAAAAACTTATAGAAAATGAAAGAGTTATAAAAACATGATCCATAGTATTGTAAATCTGCATTAAGAAAACATAAATTCTAGAAATAAAGAATCATCAATTATCAAAGATATGCCTAACAATAAGAATGGCACAAAGCAAAATTTTCTATGAAAGTAAAGAATAGGAAATATGATTCTTCTTTGTATTTACTTATCTCAAAAAGCAATACAAAATACTAAGCTCGAGATTGATACATAATCTAGAAAATTGATCAAATATTATTATAGGACTATGAAAAAACAATTTTGTAACCAATTTTTAACACTTTTGCTAACTACTGCTTGCTTTCAAACTTTCTACTAAGATCTCCAACTATTGTTGAGGAAAGGCTTGCAAATTCCCTTGTATAGATCAAGGGAAGAAAACTACCATGGAGCACTCTCCACTACCATAAAACATATAAGACAAAATATAAATGGTGGCATTAAATCCACTACCCTAAAATGTTGTTCTAGAATAAAATTTCTATGACATGAATCAACTTATTAATAAAGTTTAAATTTCTCGCTACCAATTGCAATGTAACTCAAACCATTCAAGTTGGTTCTCTTCATTAAAATGTATGAAAATAACTAAGCTAGAGTCTAGTGAGTAGTGGAAAAGAACCTCCTTGGCAAGTGCATTGCAGTGTCATAAAACCTCGTCAGACCCAAAATTTGATTGCTTGTAAGTATTGGATGAATTAAGAGATGGAATTCACAACTCTTAGGGAATGGATGGTATTTTTTAAATTTTTTCCTACTAGTAGAGTACCTAAGGCATTCCCTCTGACATTTTATACTTCTCCCAACAAAAAAATAAAAGAGACACTTGGAAAATAGTCAAGAATTTCCTAAACATCCTCTCAAGCTGCTACTAAAAACCCAATCACCTAGCCACATGTAATTTTTGTTATCTAGAAATTAAATGATGTGCAAAAGGCCACATGAACACCACATGGTTCCATCACACACCTTTAAGTGAATATTAAGCTAAAAACTTCAAAAAGTTGTGCCTATGTGACACGTGTCTAAGCCTAATAAAATAGACAAGAAAGGAAAAAGGGAAGGAAGTCCCTTAGCAATGTGAAACCGATGGCATAAAAGGAAAAAAAAATTATGAGGAAAGAATTCTAACACTTGTAGAGGGAAAAGCTCTATAGTCTTGACGACTCAAAATGGGGCCTTCACTTGTGGAGGCATGAACAAAAAAAAAAAGAAACAAAGAAAAGAGAGGACCAAGGTCTCAGAGCTTGAGAAAAGCTTAGTGCAAAAACTCCTAGGTCTTGTCCAAAGGTTGAACCAATGCATGTATTTCTTAGGAGGCTTGATTCAAATAGAATATCTCTCTAAATGAGATATCACCAAATTTCTCCTATGTGGCTCTGATGTGAAAGCAAAGACAAGCCAAGGGATGTAGTATGCCTTCAATTTCTTTGGAACTTAGGGATGGTCCTAAAGCCTTCAAGGGTAACTAACCATGCTTCTTGGCTTCCATGTCTTTCCTTATTCACTCTTTGGTCAATATCATTTCATTAGACAAGAAAGAGGAAGGCAGTCATAGTTGGATGAGTCCTTTGAAATCCTCCATCATCTTATTGACCTTAAGCTTTAAAGGAATCCTCACAACTTTACCAATTTTGGGCATCCTTTTTGTAGTTTATGAATTCATTATATTTATTGGTAGCCACTCTCCTATTGGGAATCCCTATATTTTCCAAGGTATCTTCTACATCCTTGTAAAGCTTGACAATTAAATTTTTTGATTCAATAACCTTGGGAGTAACCGATTATAAAATTTGTTGTATGACTGGGCTAACCTTGGTGCTTAGATCTTGTACATCTACCATAAATCATAAAGACAACTACAAGGATGCTATTGCATTCCTTATCTTCTCCTAGTAGCAGATATAAAACTTCTATAGTATAAGGATGAACTCAAATTACTATACATGTGACTCTAACATACTTTTCTCCTTATAGGTGTGAGACTCCATTAATTGACTTATCATTTTTGAGTCACTCAAAATTTCAATGTGTAGTTTCTCTAAATCCTAACCTTGTTCCTATAGATTGGATTCAGTGACCCACCTCTCCTTCTTCTTGGTATCAACTACTTCTTGTTCCCAGTGAAGCTCTTCTTAGAACTAATTCCCCTCTTTTTGAAAATATAGCTAGTTTTGGACCTGCATGCTAGAGTCAGTGGATAATTCTTATTGCATATTTTACACATCCTCCATTCTTTTTTCAATTTGCATCTCTTCTATCTCTTTGGTGCTCTTATCATTTGCAGCCTAGACCTAGGCACTAGCAAAAAAAAAAATCACCTCATTCTTTTCCTTTTCAAATTTATCACACAATTAGCTCTATCAGTCTGAAAAACTCAAGGAAGTTGGTATACATCTATAGTAGTTGGTGTTCCATCACTTTTCATTCATGCCTTTTTTGATCTGACATCTTAGAGAGCTCTATCTACATTTACTACAACTCTTGCCTCATCTCTTCGATCTTAGACTTTAAGCCTTCACTTTCATTCTTCTTGGATTCAACTTTGAGTAGCATATCTCTATCAATTTGTCTCTACTTTTAATATCTCAATTCCCTTGACATTTTTGTCTCATTGCTCCTACCTCAAGCAGGTGATATCTGCTTCTTATGCTTAGACTGTAGCTTGATACCTTGTGACTATGGCCTTTACTACCTCCAACTCCTACTCTATTTTCTTCAACTTCTTTTCTCTCTTTAGGTAGTTAGAAGATACTACCTTTTGTGTGATGTTCATTAGGCCTACTTTTTCATGAGGGATAGTATCATCAAGATTGAGGCCGACTACCTAATATTGTATTCCTTATATTGAATTTACCCCTCTTTCTTTGAAGTGAGAGGCCTCATGGAAGTGATTACTAGATAATGTCACTTCTCATCATAGCACATCTCTATTTTGAGGGCACTTGGAGCTAGTGCAATTTTTTCCCTCTATTTTTTCTTTCTCTACTCTTGTGCTCATTTGAAAATATCCATGTATGTGTGAAAATATTGGGGGAACTTAATGGCTTGAGTAGCCATAGGGATATTAGGGGGAAGAAAAAAATGGATGTAAAAAGGGGCACCTAGTTCACCCAATGGGGAATCCATCTAAAAATTTAAAGTCATTAGGGAAAAAGGAAAGATACCTTGCTAGCTCTACAAAGGTCGCAGGGTACTCTTTGGGGTCAAAGGGGTAGTAGTGAAAACTTAGGTAATTATTTAGGTGATAGGAAAGGGTGAAGAAAATTGTAAAATAAGCTTACTAGAGACTGGAGCATGTTCCTCAGATAAAGTAATCAAACAATTACCCATAGAGGTGGTGGAAGATGTGAATTCTATGTGTGTGGATTCCAAATCAATAGAAGTAACCATGGTAGCAATAAAAAGGGGTGCAAAAAATATGGACTATATGGAAGTGGTCATGGGGGAAATCTAGGTAGGAGGTAGAGGAACTAACCATACTAGAGAAGTAGAGGAAGAATGAATGGTAGGTGAAAAACTTACCTATGCCACAGTAATTGTGGGAGCTTGAAAAATGAAGATCACTTCTTCATCGTCCTTTTTTGTATACTTCCTAATATTTAATTCTCAAGTTATCCTTCTCTTTATTGATGGTTGATCCATTTCTATAGATTCTTCCACCATTGATTTTGATGAGCCTTGAACTCCTTGAGCAGTTAGTGCCATCCTTGTAGACCTATGAGTTTGCATTAATCTTGTTGAATCATTGGTGGAGGATGATGCTCACTGCCCTCAAGCTTGTGATGTCTCCTTTTCCTTGCACTTTGTCACCTTCTCACATGGAGGTGGTGAGTTAGATCCTTTTTCAAAAAATATTTTTACCTCTGCATCATATGCTTCATTTAAAATTTAATTTGTAGGGATGTCCTTATGTAAGGAAATCAATTATTTGATCTCTTGCCGATTCTTCTAGAACAAGGTTTTTTTTTATCTTTGATCAACCATTCTTCTTCATTTGGTAGAACAATGTCATATCAATGGGGGCATCCTAATTAACCTTCCCTTCAATCTGATAAAAATAAATCAATGGGGATTGGGTGGATGGTAAACGAGACAAATCGACATAGTAAGCATTTGTATCTTCTTCCCAATATGGATGCAGCTAATGCCTTAAAGGTATGGACCCACTCAGATCATACTTTTATTTATCACAAATGAGACCAAGGCCAAGATGGGCTAACTTACTAGAAAGTAGCTCATATGTGTCTCTCTTCACAAGTACCATCATATAATTACTCACTATGATAATCGTATAAAAATACATGCCTTCTTTCTTAACACCCCATAGATGTCATTAGCAAGTGAAAACTATCAGGACATCTCAAGTGCAAGAGTCTTATCCATTACACAAGTAGGTAGCCTGAAAGGCTCCTCTTTGAATCCATACATCCTTATGAAAGTATTGTTCGGTCCCAAAAAATAGTCATATGGAGGCTGGTGCTCACTTAGCTATGTAAAATACTCGCATGAAAATATAATATGACAATCAAATAGGCACAAATATCAAATGGCAGGTGACAAGAAATAGTTGTAAAACTCATAATAATCTTGCATACTAAAAAGCACATGAGCCCATATAGAAAATGAGTTTACCAGGCCTAAGGTATGATCAATATCTTAAGCTATACACATTTTGAAAAACCTAGGGTTCTGATGTAAAATAAGATGTACAAGAAAAGAGGAATACTTGGATTTGTAAGCATTGTTGTACTCCCTTAGTTTGTTATGCATTTTATATGGTAATCTCTATGAATTCATACCTAAAAATCCATTTCTTCTTCTTGAGTTTGAAAGACTCACCCATCAAGAACTCTTGTATATCATTTCCATGGTCCATGCCAAAAGAAAAAAGCAAGCATTAAGAAGACATCCTATAGGTTTGAATCAAATTCATTGTGTCATAAGGGGAATAGAGGTACCACGATCATTTTCGTAACATCCATCTGATGATTGTAAAATCTCAACTGGTCTTTACACTCAAAACAATATTTCTCCATTTTAGCTCTTGAGAAAACCTTTGTTGTAGGGTCAAATGGGATACACAATATAGCTTTGATAGTTTCTTCATTGATGACAACCTTGAGCATCTTTCCTCTAATAACCCCAATCTCCTTATCTATTTTTTCTACACAATTATCAACTAATTCAGGACACACATGCACCTGAGGCACCATGTATTGTGGAACACCACACTCCCAAAACCAAAATCCTAGAGATTCGACATCTCCACTCTTCAATTTATTTTCCCTCCTCCAAAAATCTCTCTCTATGAGGCTCTTAGGGTTTGCATGTAGTCGAGGCTCATATATATTTTCTACAAAGTCCTTAACCAATTTTGGGCTGATGATGCCATTAGGTTTTATGAGTTTATGATTCAAGAAATTTCATACCTTTGGCATGACCTCACATTGGTATAATATTTCTCATGAAAGACATTGGCATAGCCCAAAGAGGGAAAATAGACTTTGATGCTCCTATAGATGATGATGCTTTAGCAACTAGGTATGCGTAGGATCATCATGGTGAAAATAGGCCCTTAAGTGGCAATAAAATTAAGAAAAGTCAAAGTTAGGCAACTTGACGTAAAAATTTGAATAAGTTATCTATATTATTTTAGAAATTTGTAAGAATAGAATCTGTAGCAAATTGAATGTAGTTTCTAAACTACTAGGTTTTTTCTTTTAAAAGAAAGTCTATTCAGTGAAAATTTGAAATTTCAATGTAGTAGTATTTAAATTTCAAGGAAAAAATAAGAAGTAGGTGTTCGTTTGATCAGCCTAACCACAATAAAATGATAATATTTTTTTATAATATTTTAGATATAAGTAGACGACTCATGTCTCGATCTTATGCATATTTTTTGTAAATTTTTTCTAAGTGAATAATTAATTATGAATTTTTTATTACAAATTTTTAAAAATATAAAAACTCGTATGTCTGACCATCTTAACTTGGTCAAAACTTCATGAATTTTTTTTTTTTAATCCTATAGTATGTGAAACATAGAATGTGATGCATGTTTTGGATTCAAAAAATGTATACCATTTGAAAGCTATAGATGTTTTTGAATCAGCCTATCAATCAGGACTTTAGTCATAATTCAAATAGAAAATGAATAATAATTATTTATTAAATTCAAAGTAAAGAATAATTTATATTTGTGGAAAACTAATCTCTTTTAAAACCCTTTTCATTTCATCAATTTTGGGTAAAAAAAAAAGTCCTCAGCTACATACCCTACACATACCCATCATATCGCCACTTTTTGGCCCATCATGATCTAGCACATACCCAACCCTTTTTTTATAACTCAAAGAATCCTCACTCGAATAATTCCTATGCATAGAAAAATTGCCACTTCTTCTTTGAGAGCCTAGACTTAGATAAATTCTCATTTTCCACCAGTTGGTTATTTACCCACCTCTTGCTCAAGATGTATAG
This sequence comes from Sequoia sempervirens, assembly GCA_007258455.2. Taxonomy (NCBI): domain Eukaryota; kingdom Viridiplantae; phylum Streptophyta; class Pinopsida; order Cupressales; family Cupressaceae; genus Sequoia; species Sequoia sempervirens. Next base: position 41,709,240 of record VDFB02358134.1, read on the forward strand.
GGAATAAATGTAGATAATGACATAATTATCCTTTTAAGATGTTGCCAATGAGGTGATATATGTGAAGTAATCACCTGCCACTTGGGGAATAAATACCTCCAATTTGGGAAGGAATGAAGATGTAATGAACATGCTATCCTTTTGAAAAAATGAAGCCTCAAGATAAGGAGTAGCGTAAATTTGACAAGACCTTAGAATTTATCCAAACAGGAGGTGGTTTATTAATTTCCACCTCATGTGATGGTGCCATATGATAAGCTTGGAGGTGGAAAGACACATGGAGAAAACCAACACCATCTACATAAATGTAAGAACTTGGATTGAAATTTGAGAGCCTCCAAATCTTGCTTCGTACGATCTCATCTTATGTCGAATTTCAAACTTGTGAATTTTCTCATTGTCTTTACAACAGAGAAGATATTTTCCATTTGTGAATTTCTAGCTTTATTTTTCTATAAATTACACGTAGCCTTAGTGCAAAAAACACTTCTAATTTTAGCAATCCATCTACTTTATAGTCTTATGCAAGATGGGTACTCCTATTAGGATGATTAGCAATAAGCATCAACTAGATTTTGCAAAAAATTTCTCTAATGAAAGAATAAAGTAGTTGATAAAAAATCTTCACTTGATGGTAATTTCCTTCAGATGGGTTATGGGGGAAGATTTTGTGGTAGATGTGAACCATTACCTTGTGAATACAGATATCGTGTTGTGGTTTGTGGCCTCCCTACTGGACTTGAATGTTATGAAACACTACATCATAAATCTTTCTATGTGTCTATTCTATAGAGAATAATTTGTGGGAGTTTAGGATATTGTCGATGTGGCGACTCTTGGGTTTGAGTTACCTATAGCCATGGACCTTCAATGTCACAACAATAATTGAAAACTAGTCCCTTGGATTCCTTTGATCCTAAATTTTTATATAATATTGTTGGAGAGGCATCACTAGAGGGTGAGGCCTACCAAAACCTTCCTACTTTGCTTGATGAATGTGGAGCACATATATGGCATGGAGTGGTACACAAATTTCCACAACCTGGTCTATCTTCCCTAGGTAGGGCTTATTGGGAATGATAGTGAAGAATAATTCACTATTAGATTCTTTAGAGCTTACCATTTTTTGTTGTGATTGGAACATTGTGAATTATACCCCAAATTTTGAGGCTACTATCATAACATGTCTTCACCCTAGCCTATATGTCATGGCTTACATTTTTTTGGGTTGACAACCTTGATAAATTTTGGTTGTTTTGTACAAAGGTAACCCTCTACAACATCTTTTGTAACCAAATCTTAGAAAGGTCTCTTAAAACAAAGGCCTAAGTGCCTGAATGCTATATGTAAATAATTGTTCGTATAATTAAAAATATAATCTTTTATTTTCAGATTTGTGGGTTCATCCCAAAAATATATCGCAACTATACAAAAATTTACATATGGTACATAAAATATAAAAGTTACAAGAATATTGGACACATATTTTAATTGAAATTTTTTAAGTGAATACCATTCACTCTAATTTCAACGATGATTCACTCCATGTCTTCTAACTTGAAAGCATTCCATTATTTGAATTTTATGATACAAAAGAGCCCCTTCCATAATGAGTCCAATTTATCATGATGGCTTGGCTTGGCAGAATTCTCATCATACTTTAAAAACAAGTCCCCTTTTTTTAAACCTGGGTTAGACACCTTTTTGTGAAACCATTTTTTAACCACCTACTAGTGGTTGGTCATGGCATAAAAATTCCTTTCACAAGCTTCTTGGATGATTTGCAATTCAACTAATCTCACCTCCATGCTGCCATTTTCCTTGACTTCTAGAGACTTAAGAAGATGCAATTCCTATATCTCCATGGAGATAGGCAAGGTCACTTCTTTTTTGCATACAAGCTTGTATGTGAAAGCCTTGATGATTTTATTTGGGGTAATACTCTCCACCCATAATTCTTCCTACAAGTGTTTATGCCAATCTCTTTGATGCTCTAAACCAATCTGCATTATCAATAGGATCAATTTTTTATTTATGGACTCCATGAGGCCATTTCCTTGCAGGTAATAGTTAAACAAAGTATTGAGATAGACTTTATGGATTAGGCTTAACTCTAGAATTTTAATCCCCATAAAATATCACGTGTTATTGGAAATGAGGGTATTTAGGGAGATGAATATTGCTACAATATCTTCAACAAAATTGACTATTTTGACCTTGATAGTGTTCTTTAATGGGGTTGACTCTATCCACCTAGTAAGATAATCTATCACTATTAATATCTATTTGTGTCTTGAATTGGATATAGGATTAATCATACCTACAAAGTTTAGGCCTCATTTGTCAAATGGTTCATCTACCACAATTTGTTGTAAAGGAATATCCAAATTACATTCCCTATTGATAAAATACTGACATTACGGGAACCTATTAACTAGGTTATGACATTATGAGAATAAGGTAGGCTAGTAATAACCTACTCGCATTATCTTAAGGGTGGTAGTTTTAGTGAAAAACTATCAATCGATTGGGCTATTGTGGAATTCGTTTAAAACCCTTTCAACTTACTCTTGATCCAAGCATCAGAGGTGGATACCATCAAAATTCCATTTAAAAAGGATACCTTCAATCAGGATGTATCCAAATCCCTACAACTTGTAGAATTGTCTCTTATGCAGTGGAATGTTGGTTGGGTATCTTCTTGTCTATGTAGACCTTATCCTATCAAGCACCCAATAGTCTTCTAATTCAAATTGGTTGATAAAAAATTTATCAGTAGATGCCTCTTCCATCTAGGTTGAAGCTCCTTGGCAAGGTATTCACATAAGCCTCACCCTCTAACCCTCTTTTTTTGTTTGACCTCTATGTCATTCTCTAGGATCTTGGTGATATAATTTACCTTTTTTCTAGTGATTTCTCCTTCCATAATATACTCCTTCATGCTACTGTCGGCTACCAAGACCATGATCTTACTTGTCGATATCATGTGTCAGAACTTTTTAAGCCCTTTGACAATAGAAAATTCCTATTTCTCCAAAAAGTTATACTTTATCTCTGAACCATTGAGGGTCCTCATGTGGAAATGAATGGGATGCTCTCCCTTTTCTTCTTTGTTATTTTGCATGAGTACAAAGCCAATGTTGTGCTCACTACCATAGACATACATGGTAAAGCCTTTTGAAAAATCCAAGTTTGCTAATGCTGAAGTGATGGAAATGGCTTCTTTAATATTTTCAAAGGAATATCTACCCTCTGGGGTCCATTTCAAAATTATATCCTTCTATAGAATAAGTGCAATAGGCCTTGCAAGCCCGATGAAGTCAAAAATGAATCTGCTAACAAAATTAATCTTTCATAAGAAATATTGGACCTCCTTTTTGTTAACTAGTAAGGACAATTCCCTTATATATTTAATTCTTTAGGGATGGATTGAGATCCCCTCCTTAGAGACCATATAGTGAAGAAGCTTTCCCTATGGAACTTTGAATAGACATTTCTTTGGATTTCATGAAATTCTAAACTCTTCACATTTCTTGAAGACCTTTTATAAATGATCAAAATGGTCATTCTTAGATTTGGAGAAAATGGTCAAGTCCTAAAAGAGGATAAGGGTGATTTTACTAATTAGCTCCTTGAAAGTGACATCCATCATGCATTTAAAGGTAGTGCCCACATTAAATAGGCCATAAGGCATCTTTACACATTCAAATGTTCCTCACTTATTGGTGAATGTTGTGTTGTGCTAGTCTTTGTCTTTTACGTTGACCTGTTTATAACCCAAAAAACCATCAAGTAGGAAAAAATCTTTGATCTCAGGACAATCTGTAAGATATATTCCATTATTGGAAAAGGATATTGGTCTTTTAATGATTCTTTGTTTAAATCCCTGAAGTCCACACATAAGTCTAGGGTATTAGCTCATCATACCTAGTCTAGAAAGATGTGAACCTATCATTTTCTTCTTGCGGGACATCCTTCCCTACTTTAAGTTCTTGACCTTTTCCAACATCTAAGTTGGAATAATATCCTTTATTGGCCTTGTAGTGTAGGAAAAATTATCCCCTTTTCACACTTAATTTGGGAATAAATATTAAATAAAATGATTAAATTATGACTTAATCTAGTGTTGTAATATGTATTTTACATATTCACATTAAGTTTAGGGCCCTATTAATTAAAATTGACTTAATTGCGCCTTATTTGTGGTGTTCTAAGGTGCATCTTTATACTTTCACACTTATCTAGGGCTCTATTAGTTAATTAAGGTTGATTATTCCTTCACTGGCCCCTTTAGTTCAAATCCAAGCCTCATTAATTGTATTTTCAAAAAATAAAACTTGGCATTCATTAATGCCATAACATAGCACTTAACATTGCATAATGTGTATCCTATGTAAGTGACTTAGGACCCATTTTTCCAAGGGTGAATGGGTCCTCACTTAGACCTAGGATCCTATTTTAAATTATGCTATTGGTGATATTTTAATGATTTTGAATGTATATTCACATGTCGAATTGTGTTATTTGAATTTTGAGAATTAATATCAATATACCTATAAACATAAGGTCATTTCACAATGTTTCAACTAGAATTTTTCATGAGAAAGTGTGATCTAAGAAATTTTCACAAGAGAATTATTGGAGCAATTCAAGAGAATTTTCAAGGAATTCAAGGGAATAATTATTGCATAAATCATGATCCTATTATCGTGTCAAAGTCTTCTTGCATCATACATGCTATTTGAGCTAATATGTTTATGTAGTGTTCAAGATCCATTCAAGCATTCAAAGGAATTGTTTCTAGTCAAGTTTCATGATCTAGATCCACATCCATTGAATCCATTTCATGCAAGTTGCAGATCCAAATTCTAAGGTTCATTCAAGGGTTTGGTGAGTTCTAACATTACCTTGTTCATTCATCATTCCTTTCATGCTATTTCATTTCATTACAAGGTTTAATCATCAAAATGGGGTTTGACCAAAGAAAATCCCCATTCACCAACAACAAAACATTTATCCCTCTTGATTTGTGTTTGTAGGTTTTAGGTGGAGGATTTGTTGAAGAACAAAATTGTAAAGTTGTCAAAGCTGCATTTGTTGTCATCATTCTTGTAATTTCACATAAACTCATCTATAGGATTTTTTTTTCTTATCCAACTATGAAAATCAGGGATTTGGGAGTACATACACAAAAGATTAGAACCCATAAACCATTTTTCTAGAGCCCTTGCCAGGACCCATTTTCCATAGGGAAAATAAGTCCTTATTTAGCTTTGAAAAAGCACTTTTGGTGACTTGTACACATCATTTTCCCATTCTTAGATATGAATTTCATTTTTTGGTTCCATCATAATTGATTTTAAACTATTAGATACAATTTATAGATTAGATTTTGGAGTTAGTTTTCTATTTTTAATCTTTCTCCCCAAAGTGATGTTTAATCAGGACCCGCATGCTTGCATAAAAGGGAAATTGCAAGATTCGTCAAATAATTCACTCACCTAAGGTTTTGAAAGTTGATTTTGACACGTGGGATCTCATTTCCTAAATGAAATAAAAAGAATAGGTTGAGTTCATTACATTCATTTTCCCCTTTCTATTTATAGTAAGTTTCGTGAAATATCCCAAATTTAGTATAAAACCCGATATGTAGTAAACCCTACCTCCATTTTTCTATGTTTCATTTTGGGGAACCCAATTTTTGAACATTCTATTTTCTAATTTGGATTGTATTCAAATGCTAGATCTTGGATTTGCATTAATTCATTACATTTAGGGTTTCTAAATTTAGCATACTCTATATTGAATTTTAAGAATAAACTTGCATTCTGCATTCATTTTAAATCTAAAAATCCAACAAAAAATGGATAATATTAGACTGATTTTGCATAGTGTTTACATATTAATGTACTTTTCATTATTCATATTCAAAAATTGAGTAAAAATTGCATTTCAAAAAGTTTCATATAGTTCATCATATATCCTTCATTGCACTTGCATTTACACATAAAATTCTAGAAAGTTCTATCACAAAAGTTATAGTTTGAGATCTGAAACAATGAACACATCTAATCAGTTTGAAATTGCATTTTTCAATTTAAAAGAACACCTATATGAGGACCCATTTTCCACTGGGAGAATGAGTACTTGGAGACCTAAAAAAACCAAATTTTCTAAGATTTTTTGTGGTTTTGTACACTTCCTAGGCCTGTTGGTAATCTACACTATCAGTTTAGAAAGTTTTAGGAATTTTTGTTTTATGCATCTAGGTGTAAATATCCATTTAGTGTAGTCATTTTTAAATCATTCCAAAATCATTTTAGTAGCAAGAATCATCAAATCTAAAAATGTTTACATTCTTGATGCTTTCCATAATATAGATAAAATTACTTTTCACTTTTGGATACACATTGTTTACATTCTTGATGCTTTTCATAAGTTGGATAAAAGTACTTTTCACTTTTGGATACACATTCATTACACTCTTGACACTTTGTTTAAGTTGGATAAAAGTACTTTTGGATTTTATATACACATTGTTTACATTCTTGAAACTCTGCATAAGTTGGATAAAAGTACTTTTTCCTTTTTGGATACACATTGTTTATATTCATGAAGCATTGCATAAAATGGCTAAAAGTACTTTTCATATTTATACACACAATGTTATAGCTTATCTTTTTAAGAATTCCAAGGAAAAGTTCATCCCTCCCACTTATGAGAATGTTTTAATGAAAGGGAATACAATATTGGGTAATCATGACAATTAAATTTGGTCTTCTCTTGATATCTCTTCTATTTGTGAAGAATATATTTTGGTGTTAGAAGATCTAATCAATCAGAGTTATGAGAATCCTATTTGTTTCTCTTCCCCTACCTCTCCTACTTGGGAAGAAATTATCAAATACAAGGATGAGACCATTGACACATCCCCTAATGTCACTTTTCTTATTTGCGAGAATAATTTGAAACAAGAGAATTCCATCATTGATAAGCAAGAGAATCCCACCATTGAAAGTCACAAACATATAATTTGTTTCTCTCCTAAAAATTCTACTACTAGGGAAGATATCATGCTGCAAGAAAATGATAACCTTGACACATGTCTTTCAAATAGTAGTAATGTGGCTTCCTTAGATAAATATGATGAAGTGATATTAGACTCCCCTTCACTAAGAGTTCATGAAAACAAGGATAATCTTGTTGAGGTTATTAACATTAGAACTCCCTTGATTTCTCTAATTCTTAAACCTCCTACAAATCCTTTAATTGTTGGACAACCTAAGCCTCAACTTATCCTTTATCCACCCTCACAATGACCAAAATTTCAAAATAAACCCGTGCTTATCCTAACACCACCTCAACACAATGTTTCACAACAAACAAGTTACAATACCATTCCTCACACATACAATACAAGGAACAATAGGAAACCATAATTCAACGAATGAATATAGACATTATTTTCCACCAAAGTGAGCTCCTCCTTTGGATGTGCAATAAAAAAATCAACCTTCATGATAATATCCATTATTAATAGGAAGGGGATAAAGAGAACCCTTTTTGACAATAGCTTATCCCTTAATGTGTCTGGTGTGAACGTTTTGGATAAGCTTGGAATTGATAAGAGTAGGATTGAACCCGACTTATTGTCCATCTATTGATTTGATAACATAGGAAAACAATCACTTGGAATGATCACATTGCTTGTTATCATTGGAAAAGATACATTGCAAACTACTATACATGTTAGGCCTCATGATCTTTTGTATAATATAATTTTAGGTAGACAATGGACTCATCAAATGTAGGCGGTGCCTTCGATACTTCATCATTTAATAAAGTATGTTTACAACAATAAAGTCTACACACTCAAGGTCAATCCTGAACCTAAAAATGTTTTCACACTAAAAAGGATAAAAAATCCTTATGAAAACATTGATGTTAACTTCAAAAGTTGAAATCAAGGAAGAACAAGAAAAAGAGTAGAATATTGAAGAATTCACAAAGTTATTGTAAGATGATTGGGCTTCCCTATATTTTACACCTACTTTCATAGGTGAATATAAGATCATAAAAAAAGAGTTTGGAAAGTGAAATAAAAAGTGATAATGTCAATAAAATTTTGAAAAGCATCTAGTTCAACCACATTAGAAGAAAAGACAACGTACATAACAAGCTTTGATGAAGTCGATTATGAACAACCACTCAATCAAAAAGAAATGAAAAATATTTATGGAAGAGGTTATGAATTTATGAAACAACTTGGTTATAGTGGAAAAGGATGTGCTACTAGAGAAAAAGGTATCAATGTCCCTATAGAGTATAACACACAAGAAATTACTAGTGATCTTGGTTATTGTCCTTCAAAAGAAACAAAAGAATTAAAAAGGCCTTCACTCAATATCAAAACTCTTCCAAAATATTCTTCCAAGACAACTTTAACTTTGGTGCATCCTAAAATGATAGATACTAAATGTGGGAATATCTCATTAGATAGGCATAAAGTTGATACATTGCCTAATTTCATTATAATCAATAACAATAGCTAATGCTCCTTTCCATGTAATAGTTGTAGGATCATAGCATACTCACTATTGCATGTTTTACATTCATTGAAAATCATTTCATTTTAGCATGGAGCAACATATCTTCATCCATGTTTGGCTCATCCTTGTCTTGCATATAGTGGGGGCAAGGGCTTAGGTAGCCTTGTCCTATTTTTGCACTTGGTGTTGTTCCTTTGGCTAATTTTCTACCTTCCACATACATTGAACAAGATTAGGATGTGGATGACCTATAATAGGTGGACTCACATGTTTCTTACTAGTATTTTGATTTATTTTCTTTTCCATGTTTCTTTGTGTGATTTTATGTGCATAATGTGATCCCCCACACTTTTTTGTTTTATGCATCTCTCTTCATGTGCATTCCTTTATATGTATCTACATTCTTCTATATGGCATAAACCTTTATCTTTACATTTTTCTTGTGTTTTCCTTTTGGGGATGATGCAAGGTGTCGAGAAATGTTTAGGTCTCTTCCATTTTGACCCAAAATATTTTCTTTGTTTTCACTCTCTATGTGTCATTCTTCCTATTTTGTGATTATTTTGGGAATGATGACATTTACAAACTCTATAAAAATATTGTAGCAAAGATATATTGACCCCTAATTTGAGGATCCATTTTTTGTTTTAGGATTTCATTTTAGGGGCAACCCCTTTTCATGATGCACCTTCATTTGGAGACATATGACTTGGAATAGGGCTTTCCGACTAAGCTCTGATGTCTTCTTCCTAATTTAAAGTTATTTATCACATCAATGGTGTAGCAATCCTTTAAATTAGGGGCATACATTGACACTCATATTTTTTTGTGCAATTTTATTACTTCTTGTGATGCATCTTTTTCTTCATGGTGTCATTGGGTTTGATGTCCTTTGAGAGTGTGATATTTCTTAGAATAATTATTTCCTCTTAGTGGCGATGCTACAACATTGCACTCCATAAGTTGCAAATATTTTATCCTAGACTTGTCCTCTCTTGGAGAAATTATGCACGATGATCCCTAATGAGATACCTTACATGAACCAAGTAAGATCATTTTGAATAAAACCCTTATATATATATATATAGATATATATATATATATATATATATATATATATATATATATATTGTTTATAAGTGTTTAAAATAATACAACTCGATAACCTTGTGAAGCTTGAACCCCTCCCTATTAGGCCACCAATCATTATGTACCTTGATTTCCAATAGAGCCTCCACCTTGTTGATAAGTGCTTAGCATAATGCAACTTGTTAGGCATTGTGAAGCTTGAAGTGTCATATCATGGTGCCTTATTAAACTTTTTGGAGGAAAACTTTGATATGGTATGTGATCCTAATAAGATTCTCATTTTCCACCCATTGGGGACTCACCTAGTTGACGACCTGAGCTTCCATTTGCCTATGTGAGCATATGTGTTATTTGCATAGTGGAAATCAAGTTCTTCTTGTGAATATCTTAGATAAACAGCCTAAACGTCTTCCACATCACATTGGACAATCAAAGCTTGATCCACCCCCTTCCCTAGACAAATAGACTAGACATGTTCCACATCATGTTTGATAGTCAAAGCTTTATATTCCCACCTCTTATCCTAGGATTTGATGTTGTATGATTGAGTATCCTTGTTATTGCTACATACATAAGTGTCTTGAATGTCTACTTTAGTGTGAGTTTGACATGGGGGCATACTCTCACTCAAAATCACACTAAAGTGGGGTCTAAATGTAGTGTAGGAAAAAGTATCCATTTTTCACAGTTAATTTTGGAATAAATATTAAATAAAAGGACAAAATTGTGCCTTAATTTAGTGTTGTAATATGTATTTTACGTATTCGTCATTAATTTTAGGGTCCTATTAATTAAATTGGACTTAATGGTACCTTATTTGTGGTGTTGTAAGGTGTAAATTTACACTTTCACACTTATATATGGATTTATTCATTAATTAAGGTTAATTATTCCTTAATTTTCCCCTTTAGTTCAAATCGAAGCCTAGTTAATTGCATTTTCTAAAAAGAAAACCTGAAATTCATTAATGCCATAATATAACACTTAACATTGGAGAATGAGTTTCCTAGGTAAGTGACCTAGGATCCATTTTCCCAAGGGCGAATGGGTCCTCACTTAGTCCTAGGACTCTAATTTAAATTATATTTTCAATGGTATTTTAATTATTTCAAATGTATACTCACATTTCAGCTTGTGTTATTTGAATTTCAGGAATTAATGTTAACTTACCTATAGATAAAAGGTCATTTCAATATGTTTCACCTATAATTTTTCATGATCAAGTGTGATCTAAGTAATTTTCACAAGAGAATTCAAGGGACGAATTATTGAGGAGTTATTGCAGCAATCAAGATCCTATTATCATGTCAAAGTCCTCTTGCATCATACATGTTATTTGAGCTAACATTTTGATGTAGTGTTCATGAACCATTCAAGCATTCAAAGGCATTATTTCAAGTCAAGTTTTAAGATCAAGATCCACATCCATTGAATCCATTTCATGAAAGTTGCAGATCCACATTCCAAGGATCATTTAAGGGTTTGGTGAGTTGTGACATTACCTTGTTCATTCATCATTCCTTTCATGCTATTTCATTTCACTATAAGGTTTAATTATGAAAATAGGGTTTGACTAAGGAAAACCCCCATTCAACAACAACAAAACATTTTTCCCTCTTGATTTATGTTTGCAGGTTTTAGGTGGATGATCTCTTAAAGAGAAAAAATAAAAAGTTGTCAAAGTTGCATCTATTGTCATCATTCTTACAATTTCATGGAAAATCACCTATAAGATTATTTTTGATTCTCTAATTATGAAAATTTGGGATATGGGAGTGCAGAAATAGAAGAGAAAAATCTAAAAACCATTATTATAGAGCCCTATTTGAGACCCATTCACCATAGGCCAAATGAGTCCCTAGTTAGCTTTGAAAAAGAATTTTTGCTGACTGGTACAAATATGTTTCCCATTTTTAGATTTCCATTTTAGTTTTTGGTTCCATAAAATTTGAGTTTAATCTATTAGATGCACTTTATAAATTTCATTTTGGAGTTAGTTTTCTATTTTAAATCTTACTCCCTGAAGTGTAGTTTAATCAGGACCCCCATCCTTGTATAAAAAGGGAAATTGAAAGATTCCTCAGAGAATTCACTAACCTAAGGGATGAAAGTGGATTTTGACTTGAGGGATCTCATTTGCTAAATGAAATGGAATAATAGGTTGAGTTCATTACACTCATTTTCCCCTTTCTATTTATAGTAATTTTGGTGTAATATCCCAAATTTAGTATAAAACCCCATTTGTACTGAACTCTACCTCCATTTTTCTATATTTTAGGCCTCCAACTTTTGCTTGCCATTTTTTTCATCATCATAATCAAATACATTTTCTAGAGTGATTAACCCCTTTTGAAGCTTGTTTATTTTTAGTTGAATGATCTGGCCTTCATAGGCCTCTTCAATTTTCAACTGGAGCTAATTTGAAAACTCACCTAATTGTTGTATGAAGGTGGAAATCTAAGCATCATTCTCAGAGACTAGAAAATTTTCATCATTTTTGAAGATCGCGAGTTAGACCATGACTCGCACTACATGCCGATTTTCTAACAATTTCAACACTAGCTCAAATTGGGACCTAATTGAATCCATCCTATCTCCTGCAAAATTTAATGATCTTAGAATTACTTGAATATTAAAATCATCAAAACCTTCAATTAATTCCCATACCCAATGTAGGTAAGATCTCATCTACACATTTTTCGTGGTTGACTTCCCTCTTAGCTACTTAACAACCAATTCATTGTCCTCTAATACTTATAGCCTATTGAAACCCATGCACTCTGCTAGATGCAAACCATATATTAGGCCTTATGCCTCATTCTTTGTGTATTGGAACTAGAAATAAAAATCTCTAAGAGTTTTCATTATGATAGGAGATAATAGTCAGATCCCTACTCCTAATCCAACTCTACATATCGCAACATCAAAATGTAATATCCATAATCCCTTTTCATGGTTTGAATCATCCTGATCTCTAATAATTATAGCCTATTGAAACCCACGCACTCTACTAGACGCAAACCATATATTAGGCCTTATGCCTCATTCTTTGTGTATTGGAACTAGAAATAAAAAGCTCTAAGAGTTTTCATTATGATAGGAGATAATAGTCAGATTCCTACTCCTAATCCAACTCTACATATCACAACATCAAAATGTAATATCCATAAGCCCTTTTCATGGTCTGAATCATCCTTCTAAAACTCTTTTATCTTTGGTTACTTTTAGAATAATCTAGTCTTTATCATAGATTACATACATTCCTAAACTAGTAGCATAAAATTTTACAAACAATTTGGACTCTATAAATTGATTTAGGAAGACTTCTTCAAGAATTTGATCACATGTGTCTTCCTTGTCTTCTAGCATCTCGACATAATACATATCATTTTTAGAGATAGATGTATGTGTGGCCTCAAATCTCATTACCACATCCTCAACAATGTGTTAAGTATGCAAATGTTCAGATAATACCTTCATTTTCATGTTGTGCTTGGTTCTCAATATTAAGTTAGATAATTCAAGAGCTAGGTATCCCCTGATCTTAGTTGTGAAATATCTTAATAGGAACATCCCAAAAATGGGAGGAATATCAATTATGACCACCTCTTGGGTGACTGTATCACTTGGACAAGAATATAGGGTCAAAGGGAGACTTTTAATTAGGCTTATGACAGGAACCTTTTTCCCATCTGACTACATAATTCCCCTATCTAGGAGCTCATATCTCAATTTAAGAGTGTCAACCACCAATTTAGGTATTATTGTGGTATTATCTCTTGAATCTATCATCTTATTATGTAAAAACTTATCCCCCATAATGAGGGATTTAAAAAATGGGTAGGTTCCAATTTGCATACCTCTTTTCCATCCATTTTTTCTTTGATGTTTATGAATAATGTAGCCTTTGAAGACTGAGGCTCTTGATTAGGTCTTTTACCCTTCTCTTGGTCATACACCAAGACTGAGCCTGGTTTGCAATCTTTCTCTTCTTTACTTAGAGCATATTGTAGTAAGGTCTTTTGCTTTAGGATAAGTAGAATGTCCCATAAAGAGATTTTGGTAGGAGATTTCTTCAATTGTTCCACTACATTGAGTAATCTGATGCGGGATACCTTTTGTTTGAACAGGGATGCCTCCCTTAGTTTTAGAATGGATTGATTTATCATAGCCAGACTAAATACTTTGTTTGCAAATTTTTATTGTGCTTGTGGTTGTTGTGAATCTAGATGTGACTATTGCACTTGCAGTTGTGATAGTGACACATACTCCCCAGTGAATCTCTATTTTGAATAGGTGTTGTAATCTGACTGAACCCATAGGATTATAGATATAAAAATTTCATTTACAATTATTGAGTCTTCTCCCTCCATCCAAGAAAAGAGCACTTGGTTGAGGGATATTTTTGTCTCTTATTCTAGAGACACGTGCTACATCTAAGTGTAGAGTATAGCATTGTATATTCCCAATGACTGATAACTTCCTATATCCAATGGGATGCCTTGACTTCTCTTCTCTACCACATTTTGTTGGAGATTTCCTCTTGGATAGTTTTGATGCATGTGTGAATTGTTGCGCAAGAAGCAACAAATTTTTTCATCTTCTATCATGCTATTTTGGTCAGGGATTAGGTCCTTGCTTGTGCTAGGCATTGTGGTCTGTAGTGGAGTTTCTATCAAGACTATCTATCAAAGATCCCTGGTATGAATTGTGCTACAAGGGAAACTTTTCTCCTTGGTAATTTTGAGGAGGAGGCTTTGAAGGTATTGCTTGGTAGTGCTTTATGTTGAAAAATCCATTTAAAAATATCCTTAGTATATTTTTAATGGCATTCATCTCCACGACTAAGAAAGAAGAACCTGATGTGCTCACTTGTGTATTATGATACACATACATTTCAATGTCAGAGGAGTATTAAATCTACTAGGGGCAACTTATTTTTGTGTTCTACCAGATATTTCTATAAACATTGGAATTTGTAGATGAGCTGGGAGTTTCCCTAAATGAATCAAACTTTTTTTTTCTCTTATGGCTAGATCATATGCACCATGCAAAGTTTCACCTCTGAGGGACTGTACCATGACCAAATTATTTGAATCAAAGGATTTTAAGTAAAATGTAAATTCCATGGATGGCAAGGGTCTATTCATTAAAGAAATTCACTGCCAGGCTTTTGGAACCTAGTGTTCAAATTCATCATTACCTCTTAAGGTGCTCTCTTGATCATTATCAACTATTACAATAGGGATGAGTGGTCTCCTTTTTTTGTGAAGTGCACAAATATTTTATCTGCAATATTATCCCAAGTATGGATGGTATTGGAAGTCAAAGACCTATACCAGTCCCGAGCCTTGCCTTTAAAGGATGTAGCCAATAGTTTGAGCCTGGCTACATTCTATTATGTAATTTTCTGCATCATGCAAACATCAACAACATCTCAAGGAGATGTTCTAATGGTTTCTTCAAGTCTTCCTTGGTGAACCTTGGGGATTCCTTTAGAGAATTAGGAGGGATAAAATTCCATACATCTAGAGTGTTAGGAGGAAAAAGAAGACTACCATTGTTCCATGTTATAAAATTTATTGGGGGTTGGAGGGCCATGGGAAACAAACTTCTATGAACACCAAAAAAAATAATTCTAATCTACAAGGATCTCTCAGCTAGTAGAGTAGATAAACCTCTAGATATGGGGATTGTACTTCTAACTCTATTTCTCCTAATAGGCTATACATAACTTGTAGTTCTCCTTTGAGGACAAAAAATATGGTAGTTCAGAGTATCATAAATTACCTTTAGAAGATGCCCTTGTTTGTACCCACAACATGAATATGTGAGTTCAATCTGTAATGGAATCTACCAATCTGATTTGAGTACCTTTTTAAGGATGAGCATCATAGGTTGTGCAAGATCTTTAAGTCCCACTAGGTGTGCCAAAACAATAACTATTATTCAACAAATATTATGCCTCTTTGAACAACCTTATGGGAAATTCAATAGATGAGGACCAATTACACTCCATTGGATTACCTCTAAGATTATAGAAGTCGACTCTTCATTTTTCATTTGGGGAAAATGGAGGATGAAATACAAGAAATAAAACTAGTTGTGGTGATGAACTGAAAGGTTTTATAAAATTTTAGAAAACCTACCAAGATATCAACTATGATAAAATAAAAAAATAAGGCTTTATACCTGTCATTGTTGATGGGAGAATGAACTACTAAGGTTTATGCAAGCACAAAGTAAATGTTCAAATCCTCTCATAAAAGGCACCCACTAAAGTTCAATAGAAGTTTGATAAACCAAAGAAAAATAATTTATGCTTCAAACCCTTATAGAAATGCTTTGCTTATGAGCATAATATGAGTTCTAACAAAAAAATTACAAAAAATGAAAGAGTTATAAAAACATGATCCATATTAATGTAAATTCAAGTTGAGAAAACATAAAAGTTGGAAATAAAGAATGACTAATTATCAAATATATTTCTGACAATAAGAACGACACAAATCACAAGTTTCTATGTAAGAAGAGAATAAAAAATATGATAAAGGACAAACAGGAATATTCTAATATTCTTCTTTGTATTTACTTTATCTCGTGAAACAATACAAAATATTAAGTTAGGATCAAGACATAATCTAGAAAGTTGATCAAAATATTATTATAGGACTAAGAAAACATAATTTTGTAATAAATTTTTCACACTTCCTCTAACTACTACTTGCTTACTAAATTTCAATTTTCTCCAACTACTAGTGAGGAAAGGCTCAAAAATTCCCTTTTATAGAACAAGGGAAGAAAATAACCATGGACCACTCTCCATTGCTAAAAAACATATAAGACAAAAAAAATGGCATTAAATCCACCACCCTAAAATCCCATTCCAGAATTATTATTTTTTTAAATAAATCCACTACGTAGTAAATTTTGAGTTGCTTGATTACCAATTAAAATGCAACTCTAACCATGCGAATCATTTTTCTATATTAAAAGATGTGAAAAATTCTGAGCTAGAGTTTGGTGAGCATTAGAAAAGAATATCCTTGGCATGTGTTTTATGATGTCATAAAACCTTGTCTAACATGAAATTGGATTGCTTGTAACCATTGGGAAATTTAGGAGATGGAATTCACAAACTCTTGGGGAATTTCTAGCATTTATTAAATTTTCTCCTACTGATAACATGTCTGAGACATTTCCTTTGACACTTTATACTCCTCTCAACAAAAATAAAAAAGAGACAATTGGGAAACAAGTGAGAGATTCCAAAACCTCTACTGAAGCTACTACTAAAAACCTTACCACGTAGTAAAATTTCACTCCCCACCTAAAAATTAAACTATGTGCAAAAGGCCACACAACCACCACATGGATTGATTGTGCACTGTTAACTTAGGAGAAAGCCAAAAAATTTAAAATTTTGCGCTCGTATGATGTAGTATGAGACCAATAGAAGAGACAACAAAAGAAAAAGGGAGGGATGTCCCTTAGCAATGTGAAGTTGATGGTAGAATAGAAATAGAGAGAAACAAGGAAAGCAACTTAACACTTGTAGAGAAAAGACCTCTATAGGAAGCAATATAAAGAATAAAACAATTGGAAGAATTGTCAAAAAATTATTATCAAAAGAATAGTGAGCAAGATTCTAGGATCAAAGAATTGGAGGAGAAGCTCTAGAAATTTGAGCATGGGTCTAAATTGGAGGTATGCACACAGCTTGCTATGGTTGAACTAGGGAACAAGGAACCAGTATCTCAAGGCCCAATTCTTTAGGTTAGAACCCTCACTAGACCAACTTTGTTGTCCTTGGGTGTCAAATTGTGGAAGAAAACCCATCGAAGATAGAAGGAGATAGAAAATTCTAAATTAATATTAAATCACTCTAAAAAACTTGAATAGTAGGAGATATAAGTGAAAATATTGAAAGTAAAAATTGAAATGATGGCAGATAAAATAACATAGTTTTTGAAATGTAGGCCACATGCAATGGTTTATGCATTATTCTACAAGAATTTTTTTTGTTTTGAATTCAATTAGTTGATTAGTGATCTATCTATTTCGATTAACAAGGAAATTATGTTTTCAAATACTTTCTTAAATTCTACACCAAACATGCAAGACTAGTTATGTGAGTTTTACTTAAATAATTATGTTCCCCTAGATAAAACTAAATAGAATCAACTAATGTTTGTGGGAGACCTTAAAATAAGATCTTTGGTCTCCTACATTAGAAATGAGAACCAAAGGGGAACAATCCTACATAGGTACCAATAAATAGAAAAATATATTTCCCTACATCTCAGAAAAGGATTGATGAATCCAAATGTGATCATTGACCAATGGTTGAAATTCCTAAACTATAATGGAGTTGAGGAAATAATAATGAATTATAGGAAATGAGACTATACAAGAGCAAAGAAACTGGTATCAAGAACCCTTCACAAAGCCTTCCAGACTGTATAAAGGAGATGGGAAGAGCTTGAACTTGGATTAAGAAGAAAGGATCCATATTCTCTCTATAATTATGTAGCCATGACTCATAGATCTCAATCATACATGGACCTTGCATGGAAAATTTGAGTGGCTTTGTTTCCATTAGTATTTCATCCTCTTATTCTCTTGTTTCCTATACCACATTAGACAAGGAGGAATAGAGTAGAATAAGAAATAGAAGAAAATAAAAGCTAGAAAATATTTTGAATAAGAAGGGCTACTATCTGAAGCAAATGAAGGGAGTTGGCATTATGGAAGATATCAGAGAAATAACCCTATAGTACAACCTCCAGCCTTGAAAGTTTCTTGAGGAAAATAAAATTCTTATTTGGGGGGAATGATGAGCTTAGATAATAGCTATTTTTCTTTCATTGAGCTCATGACTTTGGTATTTTGACCCTCCAAGTTCACAGATAATCTTGAAGACTTATACATCTTCTATATCTTTTATGCATATTAAATGAGACTTTAGTATGTGGAGATATAATTATGATATGATGGTATTTGTATGTGTGGATATACGAACGTTTGGAATCCTCCTAATAGATGGAAAATAAAATATCAATATTATTGGAAGAAAAAGAATATACTAAAAGAATTTTGGTTTCATAAAATTGAGGAAATTAACCAAATTCTTGTAAATGATGGTACTACCTTACCTAATCCTCTAGTTCCAATAGATACCGAAACATCATCCACTCTCACTTAGAAATCTTATGGGACATCATCATTTTAGGATGACAATGTAGTTTGTTGGCTTATATTGATATCTCATCTCTTGAATATTACTTGTTGCTACATCTAAATCGGTTTTTGACTCATCTATGAGTTCCATAGATTTTTTATTATAAAGACTTTGATTTTTTCATTTCAAATCCACCACACTAGGAATCATATCTATCATACATAACATATTTATTTGTAGAATTCCACCTTGCTGATTTGGATTACACCATTGAGGACATTCATCTTCTATTTTATGGAAACTTTGGTGAAGGTGCACCACAATTTCCATCTTTGGATATTGCACTTGTCTCACCAACATCAAATTCAATTATTATAGATTGTGTATACATTCATGAGTTGAAATATCCAAATCAGTTGTCATCATCTACAATAGTATCAAATTTAGATCAGTCTAGACATAACCACAAATCCATGGTTCCTATTCTAGAATCTTCTATGGTAGGTACTTTCTCCATCACATCAACATCTGTCACATGTCAACATTTTCCTAGAGATATTTGAGCATCATTTGAAGTCATAATTGGCATCATTTCATTCTTTGGATTATGGGAAACATTCAGAGACATTCATTTTACTTCCTATATATTCCTATATAAAATTAGGAGTTGATATTACATAAATTTGTAGTGTTTTTTTATTCCCAAGAGGAGGAAGGATTTTTAGTGTTTGTATATAATCTTAATCATCCAATGTTGAGCATCTACCAACACTACATAGATTTCATCACTTCATATTTTTTTGGGGGTCACATGACCTCTTGTTTCACTCTTATGGGGAGAAAATATTGTACTTTGTGCTAGAAGTAGTATTTGGTGGGTCATCATGAGTCTTCCATCTATCACTTTACTTCTTATGTTGTGAATTTCATCACATTTTCATCATTCTCTTTTTGAGAGGAATGTTTATTTCCTAGTAGGTTTTTCTCCTCTACTCCACTTTTGAGAGATTTGTATTGTACAAGAGTACCTTATCAGGCTTCATGGTCAATACCCATTTTGTTTACATTGTACATAAGTACCTTATCAAGCTATTATCTAGGACCCACTTCTTTAATGCCTATTTAAGCTATGCTTAAGATGGGGTATTAGTGTATATATTGCATACATATAGGCTTTAAGCCTACTTAGGTGTCCCTTTGACACTTTATTATATGAGGTGTCAAGTTAGATAAGTGTCTTTAGAGGTTTCAAATGAGTTTCAACATGTGTTCCTACATTTTATGTAGGAAACTCATCACCACTCCATGAGTAAGGAGTCCTATCCTCATTTCATGGAGTTTAGTTTCCTCCTTCATCCTATTTATGTACACCTTGTCGATCTAATTCATGTGTTGACTTTATGCAATATTATGTTTATTATTCTTTCTTTCTATTTTGATTATTGAAGGTTCTCACACTAGGATCTATAGGCGTATGGCATGTTGCTTGCATGCTAGAGATAAAACCTCATAAATCTGTAATAAGATATTTGGTGGAGTGATAGAATAGAAACAATAATGTATCATTGCTACTAATAGGAGAGACTACCATAATTGTTGATTTTTTTTAAGCATTCTCTAGATCCTGGTATGAGGAGAGAGTCATCGATGACACCAATCATGGGGAGAGTGTAATGGGCGGGGTATTCCTAATAGACCTTGGTATTAAAGATAGCATGTTAAACGGATGATGGTCCATGGGTTAGTTTGACCAAAAATAATTGGTACTAAGAGGGGTTATCAATGAGGTATTGGTACCTGAGAAGAGATGCCAAGGCTTCTACACTAGTTGGGGAAGCTTTTTGGATTGTATGATGGATGAGGGCATGGTCTATATATGGGGACCATGCATCTTATCACACCATTACCATGATATACATCAGGTATTTTATAAATACAAAGGTAGACTAATGTGTGTGGTGACACTATTTTATATATGGGTGTTGGAGAACATAGCGATAACTAGGCTAGTAACATACAAATAGGAGTATAGGATTTCATTATATTTTTATGTACGTAGGCATGCCAAAATTTAGATGTTTGGGAGATATGTAGTATTGGAAGGGAGATCAATTATCTTGATGTAATTATATTAAGACCATGGAGGGATTATGAGACCTAGGATGAGGATGTACATACTATCTCCTGTATTGCAAAAAATTGAGATAATTGTTTGGAAAGATTATCCATATCATAGAGTGTAATAACCCATTCAAAATTATTACTTAATTAATAATATTTTAAATGACACATTAATATACTCCAAATTAAAAAGACATAACTAGTGTCTAAAGTCAATCATAGCTACACATGTGCATTTAAAATGAGTCAAAGATTCTTATATTCACTTCAAAATTCAAATTACAATATAAGGTTGGACTTGGAACTCAAGGCCACAAAGTCAATACAATGTACCCTTTACATCAAATACATCGATGTAATACATCAAGATACATATTAGACTAAAATAGTCTTGTGAACAACTAAGCTTCTTCTTTGATGCTCACCTCTACTAGTGGATGAGAACATGGTTGAAGCGCTTTACCACCCAACCACGAAGCTTACGCTTCCCTAATATTCTTTCGACTTGAAGAATGCTCGACCCTAAATGCAAAGTTTAGCAAGAGAACAATTTATAAGGTAGAATCTGGTGTGTTCCAATACATAAACATGCAATTTCTATCTACAAGTTAGAAAAGAAAGTGCAAGATCTATACTAGGAATGGTAGAGAGTGAGATTAGAGAGTTCATACATACATAATGCACTATATTCCTTGTCCAATCATAATAAATGTGTTGCAACAACCTAAAATAATATGTTCTTGTAGAGAAAACCTATACTCTCTCTAAACTCCATTTTTACACCCATCCTAGAAGGTAATTTTCTACTATACATCTCATAACAACTATCTACTCTCTAGCAACATCTACCCATAGGTGCTCTAGTCAACTAAGGGATCACTATTTTGTTTAAGTATTTAAAATATTATTTGAAAAATGTCTTCAAAAGAAGAAACAAAATACTAATTTATACTCTAGAAAGAAATCAAATTTATCATTTGTGGATTAATTCAACAATCATTCAAATCATTCTTATGACTATTTCCTACTTATCATCATAAGCATTTTCCTTTTTTAAAATCTACTAAAAACAAAATAAGGTATATCACAACTATGTGTATGTACATAGACGAAGTCCATGTGAATACACAAATATGTGCCTACTCATGTTTAAAAAATTTCCATGCATTCTAAAATAATTATAAAATTCATATTTGCAATCTTAAAATAGTATTCCATTGAAATTTCTTGTCAAAAATAAATAATCCAAACAAGTCTATCCTAACAATTTCACACATACTATTATTGTATTCCCACAACTGTGATACTCTAACATTGATGTTTACATAAGAACATTCATTTTTTAATTAAAACAAGTACTGTCTTCCTACTAAATAGTTGTGAAGCAAGTTGTTTACATTTGTACTTTCATTGATTGGATATAATAAGTATTATTTCATATTAAACAATTATAAAGCAAGTTGTTCATATATGTACATTTATTTTTTGAACATAATAACTACATTTTCCTACTAAAGAGTTATAAATCAAATTCACATATGTACATTCATTGTTTCAACTGAAGAAGTTTTGTTCTCTACTAAATAGTTATAAGGCAAGTTGTTTTCAATTATAAAGGTAAATTTTAAAGAAAAAAGAGTTGTTTGCAAAAGAATATCTACTATTTACGTCAACACAATACTATTTGAACTAAATAGTTACATTTAAAGTCAAATATTGTCATTTACTCTATTTGTAGATCTCAAGAGCCTATTTACATGTGAAATGATCACTTTACAAGTATTTGTTCACTATTTAAAACAAAATAGGTTCTTCCACAATGTATTAAAAATAATCAAATCAAATTACCCTATTTCATACATAATGACATAATGTCTATTGTTCATATTTTGAACACTTGCATCACTGAAAATTTTGATGAGCATCTTAATATTATAAAGAACTATGTTTGACATATTTTTTCAAATAAATATTTGATTAAATGTTTTTTAGTCAAATAAATCATAGAAACTTCAAATTTAATCAATACTCATGCCTTTTAGGCTGCAACAATAGACTACGATTGCTCTGCATCAACCAATCCCAATGGTTTGGTTTCACCTTTCCAAGCATCAATGATATATTTGAAATTACCTATGTGGGCTTAGTATTTTATACCATACATGCATAGATACTCTAAATGCAGACTTTCTATGTATCCCAAACAATGGATTCATGACATTGTTCTTATCGAACGAGGTTGGTTTCTCACTAAATAACAACCTAGATACATTAGCAAGGCTTTAGAAACATTCAACAAAGCCCCACTCTATTATCATCACATTTGATAATAAGAATTAGATAAAATAGAAAGGAAATAAAAAATATAGAGGGGTCTCTTACCCTCCCCAAGATCGTAGTGAATCCTTCACAAAATAATAATACCAACAAACATGTATTCATCAGAATAGATTCTGATAGCCATCATAGGATGATAAATTAAATGCGGATGGAGATAATGGTCTATCCTTTAAAGCTCTTCAAGCCTTGGCTAGCCGATAAGGTGGATATGGAACATTTTAGAACAAAATATAGGGTTGAAACCCTCTTTTAGGAGATTATTGATCTATCAACAATAATGTTTATTCATCATAAAATATAGTGAAACAGAATAGAGATTCTGATTAGCCATCAAATGGCTTGCATGAGAGGGTGACCTTAAGAATAGTCTTAACTTAATACTCTAAGGCTCGGTTTAGCTCAAAGAGCTAGTCGCAAGGCTTCTACATAAAGCTCATACAATACAACCACATGCTGAGCAACCCAACAATGGGTGACGCCATGCCATTCAGCTTGACATTGTGGTTATTCATAAAGAATTCAACTTACTATTTGAATGATGAAATTTACATTATAAAAAATGGAAGAATACCATTTGAAAATGAGAAAAATGATAGAAGAAAATTGACTTTTATTTCACAAGTAATCGAATTACCTCAAAAATCTAGCTTTGTGTGAGTTTTTCACTTGATTTTTCCCTCATCAATGAGCTCTCTCTTTTCTTTTTCCTTCCCAACAAACAACTTCTTCACTATTCTTTTTTTCCATCCACCTATGTATTCAAAATGGAAACAACATGTTCTTTTTCCATGCCTCTAGCAGAGGCATTATTGTCTTACTGTTGGCCACTACTTGTTTCAATATTGTTATTAATTTTGTGGCAAAACACGTCCTCCATAATATTATTTTATTTTCAATAGTCCGATATTAGAATCCTATCGATTATCATTTTAAATTTGGAGGAGAATATGAATATGTATTCATCTATGTATATGTATTTATAAATATGTGTGTGTATATATATATGTAATTATTTAAGTATATATATATATGTAATTATAAATGTAATCTATATATATATATACATATACATATGGGTATTTATGTGCTCATTCTTCATTTCAATTATATGTATATATATATATATTTATATATATGTACATATGTATGTATTTGCATTCATTACATATATATGTATATATATACATTCTTATATAAATGGTTTGTTTGGATAATTTATAAGTTCCATATGTCATTCATCTTTTTTTTAAATTGAGTAAGGAGCTTTAATTTCATCTTGAGCATCCATATAAACCAACAAAAATAATTTTTTTCACTTAATTTTCACATAATGAAATATTTTATCATCTTTAATCATTCTGTTCAATACTTTCATTTTTTTTTTACGAAACACAGAGTTTGAGTAGAAAAATTTAATCTACAAGCCATTATTTTCAATAACAAAGACAATTGAAGTTAGGAAATTTCATTCTCTTATATATGAAATTTAATTCAAATGCAATTCATCATGCTATTTGTTGTGTGAACACCTATATTCTAACTGTCTTACCATTCGATTTGGCTAAACAATCCTACTTCAATTGTGTTCTCATCCTTCAACTTGTCATCCTATAACTACACACACTTGCACTTGCAAAATTATTAGTAATGTTCAATTCTTGGTAACATATAAAATAGTTTTCAAAAGTTCACAAAGTCAACATTAGTCAGCTTCTTTCATTCAATTTTCAAACATTCCAAGATCTCCATTTATTATTTAATTGACTTTCTTCAATAATTCAATTTACCATATTGTGATAAATATGCAATAAAATTGGGTTATGACATCCTTCCCCTCTTGGAATAGACATTGTCCCAATGTCTAGTAACTCGAATAGAAAACATCATATCAAATTTTGAACATTCATCTCTATTTCAAAATCTTATCAAAAAGAAATGTCTATTTCAACATCACATAAAAAATATTTCTATTTCAGCATCACATAAAGAATATATTTCTATTTCAACATCACATCAAGAATAAATGTCTATTTCATCATCACATGAAAATATATTTCTATTCCAACATCACATCATAAATATATGTCTATTTCAACATCAAAATTTTAAAGCATGAAATATCATAGTATCTCAATCAAATATTTTCGAACACAATTATTGATTTTCTTTTTCAAGAAAGAAAATGTGGAAAGGAGCATTCTATTTATTTCACATCCTCCCAAGTAGCATTTTCCTCTGAGTACTAGTCCCATTGGACCTTAAACTAAGCAACATCTCTGCTTCCTAACTTAATGTTGTGTCTATCCAAGATTTTAATGGGCTCCACTAGCACCCCTCTTGGATCTTGTACCTACAAGGATTGCCAATCAAGTACATGATTCACATCAACATGATATGGCTTAAGAAAAGAAACATGAAACACATTATGAAGTCAAGCCAGAGTAGGTGGCAGAGCTAGTCTATAAGAAAATGGGTTAACCACTTCCAAGACTTAAAATGGTCCCACATATCTTGGGTCCACCTTGGAAGAATTTCCAAAAGCAATAGAGCTTTTATGAGGTCTAACTCTCAAAAAAACTTTATCCTCTTTTGCGAATTGTCTAAGAGTTCAGCTCTTGTCGGTATAACTCTTTTTTCAATCTTCTACCTCTTTCAATCTACTCTTGATGACCCTTATTTGTTCTTCAATTTCCTTAATAATTCTAGGTCCTACTATGATCATGTCCTCCAATTTATCCCAACTGATAGGGGTATGACACTTCTGCCCATACAAGGCTTCAAACAACACCATGCCTAAGGATGTAAGATAGGAGTTGTCATAAGCAAACTCTACCAAATGCAAATATTCTTCCCATATATACTATTGGTCCATAAAATACATTCAAATGAGATATTTGACTACTTGATTCACCCTCTCTCTCTTCTCATCATTCTGAGGATGATAAGCTAAGCTAAAATTTACTTTGATCCCTAATGATGATTTCAAGGTCATTCCCATGTCCCTATCAGAAATGATAGTATGTGGCACTCCATGTAAGAGAAAGATATCTTGGACAAATTTCTTGGCCAAGGTCAATGATCCATCCTTAAAGTTTCTTGGAATGAAGTGTGCAACCTTGGTCAACTTGTCAATCATGGCCAAGATAACATCATGCTTATTCTTGCTCAGCGACAACCCCTATATGAAATCCATATGGATCACCTACCATTTATAATTAGGTATGTCATGAGGGTACAATAACCCGGCTAGATGTGCATGCTCAACCTTGACTCATCGGCACTCCAAGCATTTGGCTACGTACTCCACTACATCCTTCTTGAGTTTAAGCCAAAAATATAGAATCTTCAATTGTACAATCATCTTGGATAGTTCAGGGTGTCCTGAATAAGGTGCATTGTGAACTTCTTCTAAAACCAATTTCCTCATCTCTCTAGAGTTAGGAATAGACATTCTTCTCTGGTATTTCAAAACACCATTTGGTTCAATCTCATACCCATCAAACCGATGATTTGAAGGATTTTTTGCTATTGTACTCTTCACTCTCTCATAGTGCTCATACCTTGGCTGATTTTGAATTACCTATTGTATCAAGTTAGACATTGTTGAGATCATGGCTATCATATGTCTGCATCTACTAAGAGCATCAACCACTCTGTTCTCTTTCCCTTTTATGTATTGAATTCCAAAATCATACTCGCTAAGGAATTCTAACCACCTTCTCTATCTTGCATTAAGGTTTGGCTAGGTAAATATATATCTTAACCCCAAGTGGTCTATTTTGAGTTAAAATGGTGGATTTTTCAAAAGATAATGCCTCCAAATCTATAAGGCATGAACTATGGATGCCATTTCTAGATCATGAGGCCTATAGTTCACTTCATGTTGCTTGAGCTTCCTTGATTCATATGCTACCAATTGTCCATATTGCATTAATACCACTCCCAATCCATCTCCTAAAGTATCTATGATTACTATGAATCTCCCATTAGGATCAGGGATAGTTAGCATTGGTGTTGTTGTGAGCCTCTCCTTCAAGAGTTGGAATTCTTGCTCACATTTCTTGGTCCATTCAAATTGTGTTCCCTTCCTTTGGAGTGAGGTAATACGAGATGCAATATGGGAGAACCCTTGCAAAAACTTCCTATAGTATCCTATGAGGCCCATGAAGCTATGGACTTCTAACACATTCTGACGTATTGGCCATTCCACAATCACCTTGATCTTCTTGAGGCCTACGAAGATTCCTTTAGCTGATATGATATGGACCAAATAGTGCACTTTATTGTGATAGAATGAACACTTGGAAAACTTCCCAAAGAGTTTCCCTTCTCTCAGTCACTAAAAAAATATCCTCAAATGTCTAGAATGCTCTTTTATAGAGGGACTAAGATGTCTTCAATAAAAATAAAAAAAAGTAATCCAAGGAGTCTCTAAATACACTATTCATAAGATTCATAAAGGCTATTGGTGTATTAGTTAAATTGATAGGTACCAATGTGAACTCATAATGTCCATACTAAGTTCTAAATGTAGCCTTCAGAATATATTCTTCCTTAATCCTCAATTGTTCATATCCTGACTTGAGATCAATCTTTGAGAACACCATCGCTCCCTTCATTTGATCAAAAATTTCATCAATTCTCAGGAGTGGATACTAATTCTTGATGGTAACCTTGATCAAGATCTGATAATCTATACAAAAACACAAGGTTCCATCCTTATTTTTCATAAAAATAACTGACACTCCCCAAGGAGACACACTGGGTCTTATAATTCTCGTATCCATAAATTCCATTAGTTGGGTTTTCAACTCATAAAGTTCTATGGTGTTCATTCAATAAGGTGACTTGAATTGAGGCTAACCTCCTAGAACTAAATCAATATAAAAATAAAAGTCCCACTTCAGAGGAAACTCCATAAGTTCATCAAGGAATATGTCTTGGAACTCCTTGAGAATAGGATAGTCATCTAAATACAGATCCTTATTTTCAGGATTACTGACATGCACTGCATAAATTGCATACCCCTTTTGACAAGCCTTCTTGAGCTACATCACATAATTTTTTCTAAGCTCTAAGTGTCTTTACATTCCACATACCTCAATTGAATTCCCAAAATCATCCAGATAGTTGACCACCTTATCATCATAGTTCACTATATCCTTGTGCCCAGTTAACCTAATTATTGTGAAAATTACATCATATGATCCTAAAGGTGCCACATACAAGTTGACCTAAGTTTGAATGGTTGAAAGCTCTAACCAACTACAAAAGCGATATGTGTCTACTCTCTGCTTTACTCAATTACCATACTAGACTATCCATGATTTTTCCATGTATCTATGTTTAATGCTATCTTGGATATTATTCTAGTATCAATAAAACATTCAGTAGCTCTAGTATCAATTAGGATAGAGATAGATTGGTCGTAGGGCTTACCTGTCAACTGAATTAGTGAAGCTTGATACTCTGCCTACCTATTGTCGACTGCAACACAGATCTAGTGATGTTGAGTCTACTAATAGCTTCCTTCCTTCTATGAATTCAATCATTCAGGATAATTCGAGGCATAATGATCACCTCCACAAGTATAACATCCATCACAAGGCCATTTACGACCTCTTGGCTTTTCCTTTCTTAACACCTTCTGCTTATGGTCATCCTCACCCTTTCCTTTTTTTTCTTTCTTATTCATTCAACCATTACCATCTTCACCCTTCTCCTATGATTCACTTCCCCTTTTGAGATTACGAATATGATGGCTCTTTTCTCCTTTATCAAACTTCTTTTAACGATACCATGACTTACAATTTAAATCACGATGAAGATTGGATAGTTGATGTAGCTTTTGTTCTTGTTTGTTCGTGTTTTGGAAAACTTCATTCATGCTTTGAGGTTCATGCATATCCACTTTATAACCTATGTGAGGTCTTAATCCCATTATAAAATTTTGGATATGGAACCATTCATTTCCTTGATACTGAGGCACATACTTCAACATGTTGGTGAATTTCTCCCAATACTGAATCATATTCATATTTCCCTATGTTAATTTCAAAAATTTTGTCACTTTCTTGTCAAAGAAAAGCTACGGTAACCATATCTTCCTAAATTCTTGGAGGAAGAGTTCTCAAGTGATCTCAATAGTCTGAAGATATTTTTTCTAACTTCTCATCATCCCACCAAATCATTGCTTCACCTAAGAGATGTTATTTACCCCATGCCACCTTAGTCTATTAGAAAGGCTACAGAGCCCAATGTATTTTTCCATTTCTATAATCCAAGGCTTAGCTTTGACTCCAATAGCCTTACTATAAAACTTGGGTGGTGCTACTCTTTTCAAGTTTTTCCCAAGCTCTTCCTCAATCCATTCTTCTAGACCTACCCTTGGACCACCATCTCCTTGATTTCCTTCTAAATTCTTATGGTCTCAGTCCTTGCATGACACTCATACTTCTTTTTCTGTATGATCAATGTGAGACTTTTGCTAATTCAAAAGCTCTAGAATTTGTTCCAGTCTCTTATTATGGTCATTTTTGGATCCACTACCACCCCTGTCTTTCCTGGTGGTCACCATGATTTTCCACACTTATCTTGCAACACAATCATATTTATCGCATCTCAACACAAGGTTCTATTAATCAATGTTCTTATGCTTCATCACATAATTTTTCATTTGCATACATCCCTCCATATAGAATGCATACACATTCATGCATAATACACACATTTGAGAGTATCTCTTTGAACATACCAAAAGAAATAAATTATCTAATTTTATTTATGTTGAGTCACTAGAACCTTATTTACAATAGGATTCTTGTTACATCATTCCTATTTCTCAGTATCAGAAAGAGGAAATTCCTCTGGGTCATCATCTGAGTTTACTTTAGACTTAACAAAAGAGGATGGTTGAGTGCATAGGCTCTCCTTTACCTCTTTAGTCATCAAGTGTGCATTGGGTCCACACCCTAGAGGTCAATCCTAGATTGCGGAAATATTTTTAATCTTAGGTGTTCTCTTCTCCTCAATATTCAAGCCTATCTCTAGCTTGAGTCATGTGAGAGTTTGAGCTAGATTTTCATCATTGGGAATTTATGATTTAACCCCCATCTTGGTGTTTCCTTCCTTTACGTCATTCTTAGGTGAGGTTTTAACAATTTTCCCTTTCCTTAATTTTTCCTTTGACCATCCCATTCCTGCATTCAATTAAGGTTCAGTCAATACTCAGGATATCCAAACTTTGGGTCAAGGGTCAACTACTCCTAGTCAGCTATGGTAGACTCAAAAGGCCTAGAGTTGAACCATAAGCTTTGATATCAAATGTAATAAACCATTAAAAATTATCACTTAATTAATATTATTGTAATTGACACATGAATATACTCCAAATTAAATAGACATAACTAGTGGCTAAAGTCAATCATTGCTACATGTATGTCCATTTAAAATGTGTCAAAGATTCTTATATGCACTTTAAAAGACAAATAACAATACCAGGTTCAACATGGATCTCATGGACACAAAGTCAATACAATGTACACTTTACATCAAATACATGAAAGTATTACATCAAGATACATCTTAGACTAAAATAGTATTGTGAACAACTAAGGTTCTTTGATGCTTTCCTCCATTGGTAAATGAGAACATGGTTGAAGGGATTTACCTCCCAACCATGAAGCCTATGCTTCCTCAGTATTCTTCTAACTTGAAGAATACCCAACCCTGCATGAAACATTTAGCAAGGCAACAATATGCAAGGTGGAATCTATCATGTGACCATACATCAACATGAAATTTCTATCTAAAAGTTAGAAAAGAAAGTGCAAGATCTATGCTAAGAATGTCAAAAAGTGAGATCACAAAGTTCATACATACATAATGAACTATATTGATTGGCCAAGAATAATAAATGTGTTGCAAAGACTACAAATAATAGGTTCTGGTAAAGAAAACCTATACTCTCTTAACTCCATTTTGACACCCATCCTAGAAGGTAAATTTCTACTATACATCTCATAATAGCTATCTCTCATCTAGTAGCATCTACCCATAACTGCTCTAGTCAACTAAGTTATCACTATTTTGTTCAAGTATTTAAAATATTCCTTCGCAAATGTCTTCAAAAGAAGAAAAAAAATACTAATTTATACCCTAAACATAAATCATATTTATGATTCATAGAGTAATTCAACAATCAATCATATAATTCATATGACTATTTTCTACTTATCATCATAAGTATTTTCCTTTTTAAAAATGTACTAAAAAAAGAAGGTATATCACAAGTATGTCTATGTACATAGACAAAGTCTATGTGCATAAATATATATGTGCCTACTCATGCTTAAAATTTGTGCATACATTCTGAAATAATTATCAAATTCAGATTTGCAATCTTAAAATAGTATTCCCTTGACATTTCTTGTCAAAAATAAATAATCAAAACAAGTCTATGCTAATAGTTTCACACATACTATTATTGCATTCTCATAATTTTGATATTCTAAAATTGTTGTTTACATAATAAAATTCATTGTTTAAGATAAACAAGTACTGTGTTCCTACTAAACAGTTGTGAAGCAAGTTGTTTACATTTGTGCATTCATTGTTTAAACATAATAAGTATTGTTTCCTACTTAACAGTTATAAAGAAAGTTGTTCACATATGTACATTCGTTGTTTGAACAAAATAAGTATTGTTTCATACTAAACAATTATAAAGCAAGCTATTTAGATATGTACATTCATTGTCGGAACTGAACAAGTTCTATTTTATACTAAATAGTTATAAGGAAAGTTGTTTTCAGCTATAAAGGTAAATTTTTGACGAAATAGAGTTGTTTGCAAAAGAATATCCACTATTTACATCAACACAATACTATTTGAATTAAACAACTACATTTAAAGTCACATATTGTCATTTACTCTATTTACATATCTCAAGCTATTTGCATGCAAAATGATCAATTTACACTTGTACTTTTCACTATTTAAAACTGAACGGGTTCCTCCACAATGTACTAAAAATAATCAAATCAAATTTCCATGTTTCATATGTAAGGACAAAATGTCTATTGTTCAGATTTTGAACACTTGCATCACTGCAAAATTTCAATGAGCATCTTATTACTATAAATAACTATGTTCAACATGTTTTTTTGAATAGACATTTGAGTAAATGTTTTCTAGTGAAAGAAAGCGTAGAAACTTCAAATTCAATCAATAATCATGCCTTGTAGGCTACAAAAACATGCTACGGTCGCTCTGGGTCAACCAATCCCAATGGTCAAGTTTCTCCTTTCTAAGCATCAATGATGTATTTGAAATTTCCCATGTGGGCTTACTATTTTGTACCATGCATGCAAAAATATTCTACATGGAGACTTTGTCTATATCCCAAAAATGGATTCCATCCATCATTCTTATTGAATGAGGTTAGTTTATAACTAAATAAGAATGTATATACATTTGTGCAACTTAAGAAACATTTGACAAAGCCCCTGTTTGTTATCATCCCATTCGATAACAAAAATTAGATAGAATACAAAGGAAATACAAAATACAAAGGGGTCTCTTACCCTCCCCATGATCCTAGTCGATCCTCCACAAAAGAATAATATCAAAAAACACGTAGTCATTAGAATTTTTTTTGATAGCCATCATATGATGGAATTTAAATGCAAATGGAGAAAATTGTCAAGCCTTTGAAGCTCTTTGAGCCTCAGCCAACTGATAAGGTGGATAGAAAACATTTTTTAAAAAAAAGTTGAAACCCTCTTTCAGGGTATCATTGATCGATCCATCATAACATTTATTCATCATAAAATATAGCGAAATACAATAGAGATTCTGATTAGCCATCAAATGGATTGCATGAGAGGCCAACCTTAATAATAGTCTCAACTTAATAATCTAAAGCTTGTTTTATCTTAGAGAGCTAGCTGCAAGGCTTCTACATAAAGCGCATATGATACAACTATAGGCCGAGCAACCCAACAAGGGTCCATGCCATGCCATTTGGCTCAAGGCCATGGTTATTCATCAAGAATGCAAATTACTATTTGAATGATGAAAGATCAACATGTAAAAAATGGAGGAATACCATTCAATAACGAGGAAAATGGTAGAAGAAAATCAAGTTGTCTTTCTCAAGTGATCGGATTACCTCATAAATTTAGCTTTGTTTAAGTTTGTCTCTTGATTTTTCCTCACCCACAAGCTCTCTCTCTTATTTTTCCTTCCCAATAAACAAATTATTCTCCATGTTGTTTTTCCTAGTGCTTGTGTATTCAAAATGGAAACAACATCTTCTTTTTGCATGCCTTTGGTGGACGAATTATTACCTTACCACCGACCACTACTTGTTTGAATATTTTTATTAATTTCATGGTAGACCATGTCCTCCATAATCTTATTTTATTCTCAATAGTTCAATATTATAATCCCATCAGTTATTGATTTAAATTTTGATGAGAATATGAATATGTATTCATATATGTATATGTATTTATATATATGTATATATATGTAGTATATTTATGCTCATATATATACATATAACTATTTGTATTTTTATGGTCATTCTTCATGTCAATTATATGTATATATATATATATATATATATATATATATATATATATATATATATATATATATATATATATATATATATATATATATATATATATATATACAACACTTTCACACTTTTCTAGGGTTTTCATAAATAATTGGGCCTCTTTATGCTTTAGTTGGCCTTATTTTACACCCACAAGCCTTAATTAGTGTATCTTTTCAAGGACTATCATGACACAAATCAATTCCAATCACAATTAAGGTGTTTTCGAGTTGTGTGGCCTAGATTTGGTGGTCTAGGACTCATTTGTCACCTTGGACATATGAGTCCCACCTCAGTTTTTGGGTCTCGAACCTAGTTTCACACCTTTCTAATAATTTTTTAGTTTGGTCCAATAAATTATTCCTAATGGGACTCATTTGCCACCTTGGGTGTATGAGTCCCGTGTGGCTCAAAATTAAATTAACTCAAATTTTTTATGGGATTTTATGCTCCTAGATCTGATGTTGGCTTGTAGTGTTGTAATTTTTGGATTTCTTGTATAATTAATTATAAATACAAGGTTCTTTCACTCATTTTAACCTAAAAATTCAAGAGATCACCTAAGACTTTTGCAAAAATATTCATAATATCAAGTTTGAGTTCACAAGAGCATTCAAGAGTTTACAAGAGAATTCAATTATCTTCGAGGGCATATTATCAAGCATTTTAGACCACTCTTCAAGTATCAAGAATAATGTAAAATTCTTCATGCATCATGTTTGTTTTTGAGCTAACAATTGTGATGTAGGGTTTCATCATTCAATCTAGCATTTCATTCAAGATCTATCCTATTCAAGAAAGAGCTAAGATCCACATCCATTGGAACCATCTCACACATGTTTCCATCATCTTATTTCTAGGGTTTGGTGAGTTACAACATCATATTTTGTTCATTCATCGTTATCCATTCCTATTTCTTTTTATTTCAAGGCTTTATTACCAAAATTAGGTTTGACCAAGGAAAACACCTCTCCACTAACAATTTTTTTTTTTTCCCTCTCTTTAGGGTGTGATTTGCAGGTTTAGATTGAAGATACATTGAAGAGAAAGTTTGGAAAAAGTTGTCAAATTTTTCACCTTGCATTGGAGATACTTGGAGGACTTCTACAAGTTCCAAATCAAGGTTTCAAATCTGAAAATCAATTTGGAAGCACAAAGTTGACCTTGAAGAGCATATTAAGATTTTAAGTTTAAAAAAATTCTAGTTGGATTGATTCATTAGTTCTGGCATATGAGTCCCAATTTAGATCAAAATTTAGATTTTTATAGATTTAGAAAACCCATTTTCCATATTCTTATTTCTAAACAGAAACCTAGATCCAGGACTGATTTACCTAGCTTGGTGTATGAGTCCTAGTTAGCATTAAAGTAATAATTTCTAACATTTTAGAGCCACATCCAGTGATCTTCATATTTCTAGGTGCATACATTTCATCTTACAACTTTTTGTTTTGTTCTACATACATTTCTAGGTAATTTAGTGAAAGATTACATCATATTTGGGTTAAGCATTACACTTTGCATTGCATTTATATTTCCAAGTCCTGACTTGGTGGTGAACCCCTGATTAATTTATAATCAACCCCTAGGACAACCCTATTGCAAGATCATTTTCTCTTGTTCATTGAGATCTCTAGGGTTATCCACATAAACATCATGTTTTTACGTATGTATATGTATGTATGAATATGTATATATATACATTCTTATATAAATGATTTTTTTGGAGAATTTATAAGTTCCATATGTCATTCATAATGTTTTTTAAATTGAGTAAGGAACTTTAATTTCATCTTGAGCATCCATATAAACAAACTAAGAGAATTTCCTTTCTCTTAATTTTCACATAATGAAATCTTTTATCCTTTTTAATCATTATTTTTAATACTTTCATTTGTTTTCTATGAAACATAGAGTTTGAGTAGAAAAAATTAGTCTACAATCCATTATTTTCAATAAGAGACAATTCAAGTTTGAAAATTTTGATCCCTTATATATGCAATTTAATTCAAATACAAGTCAACATTCCATTTGCTATGTGTGCACCCAGATTCCAACTGGCTTACCGTTCAATCCAACTAAATAATCCTACTTCAATCATGTTCTCATCCTTCAAATTTTCACCTTGCAACTGCACACACACTTGCACTTGCAAATTGATCAATAACGTCCACTTCTTGGTAAGATATAAAATAATTTTCAAAAGTTCACAAAGTGAATATCAGTCCACTTCTTTCATTCAATTTTTGAATATTCCAAAATATCCATTTAATATTTAATTAAGTTTCTTTAAGAATTCAATTTACCATAATATGATGAATATGCAATAAAATTAGGTTGTGACATAGAGAGTTATAGACCAAAAAGGGTCATATGGTAGTTTATTTATAAAAAATATGGATCTATCATAGACTTGAAGTATTTCCTATGACATGAAGAGATATGGTACACCAAAGGGATATGATAGTCATAGAGATGACAATCATAGATCTTGAGTCACATGTCCCCACACCCTAGGATTTGAGGGAAGAAATTGTGTATGCAAGAACCATGCTAAAGTATGACACCTTGTGGGTACAACATAGGCCCATATAGATTACGAGACTAAGAAAGAGGGTTGGATATGTAAGAGTGGAAAGAGATGAGGCGAGGAGCATGAGAAAATAAAGATATCTAGCTTTGGAGTAGAAAACTTAGACACCACTAGATGGAAATGTTGGAGAGGGGGTTAAACTAATAGAGGAGTGGGGAACCCTAGAGGTACAAAGAGGAGAGATGAGGCTTAGAATGAGTAGATGAGTAGTATCCCTAGATATAGGTGGGTACATCATGATATGAGATAGCTAAGCCTAGGAGATAACTATAGAGAGATAGTGGAGACATAGACCATGCCCTAGGAAAGTAGGATACCCTATAGGTAGAGGCTAACCAGGTTACCACAAAGTGAGATGGGATATAATCCCAATTAGCACAAGTATAATGTCAGCTAGCACACATCATCACAGAGGATGAGATGAAGAGGGAAGAAAGACAACATGTTACTATAGATAGACACATGGAGAGACCCCAAAGGGTAAAAGGAGAGTTAATTATGTGTGTCCTCACTTATCAAGTTATGTTCGAGGTATAGAGGATTATGAATGAGGAAACCTATTATAGGACCCTCTATGAGAGAGACGTACCTAGATACCATATTACTATGATCTCACAAATGATGAATTTGATTCTACACTATCCATATTAATATCACACAAAGAGGAAATGAAATAAGGAAAAATAGGGTGCTCCTACGGTTTCCCAAAATGGAAAAGTGGATCCAAAGAGGGAAAATGGGTCCTACTTCTCCAATTTTATTAGGAAATGAGATCCACACAATTAAATGACTATCAACCCTTAGGTGAATCAAGTCAAAGTTTGAGTTTACAAATTTCCACTTTTTTGCAAGAAGGGGGGTCCCAATTAAACAACACTTTGAAGAGAAAGATTAAACATAGAAAACTAACTTAAAGATTAAATATACAACTTGGATCTTCAACATTAAGTTCAAAACTAATGGAACCAAAAATCAAACTACAGATCATAGAGAGGAAATATGATGTTTACCAGTTAGCAAAAGAGATATGCTAAAGCTGACCTAGGAATCATTGTCCTAGGGGTGAATGGTTCTTGGTTTAGGGTTTCTCTAAAACTTTCTCAAGATTCAACTTTAGATATAAATCTCTTAATTTTCAAAGGTTTCAGGTTTGAAATGCTAGAAATAAACTATATAATTGAGTTTCCATGAGATGAAAACTTTTTTGACAACTTTTGCAACTTTGACAAGCTCTCCAATTTTTCCCTTCAAGAAATCTTAAATATTTCTTCCACTTAAATCTCCAAACACAAATCAAGAGGGAATTTTTTTTGTTTTTTGGTTTATGGGGGTTTTCCTTGGTCAAACCCTGTTTTGATAATTAAATGTTGAAATGAAATGAAATAGCATGAAAGAAATGATGAATGAACAACTCTATTTCACAACTCACCAAACCGTTGAATGAAAATTACAATGTAGATCTACAACTTGCATGAAATGGCTTCAATGGGTGTGGATCTTTGATCTTGAAACTTGATTTAAAATAATGCATTGAATGCTTAAATGGATCACAAACACTGCATCAATATATTAGCTCTAATAACATGCATGATACAAGAAGACCTTGATATGAAAAAATTGAATCTTGATTTCTACAATAATTCTTCAATAAATATGCTCTTGAATTCCTCAAAATTATCTTGAAATTATCTTGAAATGATGTCTTGAAAATATTAGGTGCTTATGAAAAATTTCTAGGTGAAACTTAGTGAAAGGACCTTATATTTATAGATATGTAACATTAATTTCCTAAAATTCAAATAACACAAGCCAACATGTGAATATGTATTTGAAACTATTTAAATACTTCCACAAAAATAATTAAAATTTAGGTCCTAGGTCTAAGTGAGGACCCATTCACCTTTGGGAGAATGGGTCCTAGGTCACTCACCTAGGACACACATTTCTCAATGAGAACTGTTGTGTTTAGGAATTAATGAATGTTCAGTTTCCTCTATGGAAAATATAATTAATTAGGCTTGGATTTGAATTAAAGGGGCCAATTAAGACAAATTAACCTCAATTAATTAAGGTATCCCTAAATAAGTGTGAAAATGTAAATAAACGCACCTTACGACACCATATTATGATATTATTAAGTCTATTTTAATTAATAGGTACCTAAACTTAATTTAAATATGTGAAATATATATTAAAACATTAAATTAAGACATAATTAAGTTTTTTTTATTAAGAGGGGTAAATTATTTTGACCTGGAGATATGAACTAGTGAGGTCAAAAATGGGGGACCTCATCTCCAATATACATTCTCAACAATTACAACCCAGTGGGGTTTGAACCTTGATGAAAAGTATAACAACACAACTTAACCATCACACCATGCAACTATTGGCAAGCCATAATTAAGTTCATTTTAATATTAATTCCTAATTAAGTGTGAAAAGGGATACCTTTTCCTACACTACATGAAATAAGAATTTATGTTATGAATAAGTTTCTAATTTATCATTTTGATGATATAATATTACACATACAAAAAATTGGGTAGATATAAATTACACACTCAAATTCCATACAAAGCTAATTCCCAAATCATAAACATAACATAGATAATAAGACACCAAGTAGAAACAATGGTATTTTATGGCAGAGTAGGAGGGTCTTAGATACCTAGTTTACCCCCATACATCAATCGGGTCCCAATCCTCTTCATATTTTTATTATTTTATCTTCTTCTTCATTGGCATGGGTTGGTCCCATTATAGGAGCTAGACTAGGAAATTTTCTAGAATGAAACTAGTTAAAAGCTCCACTAGTAGACCATCTAAAGGTTACTTTGTGGTTAATAGAACATAATTTTACTAATGAGTAGGGCATGAACAAACCATTATCCATGGTCCCTTGTAGCAATTAGACAAGAAGATTGGGAGTGTGTATAACATTACCACAAGTAGAAATAGATCTTCCTCATTGGTGCCTACAAGGAGGTGAGTAGCCCCTAGAGGAGGAGGGATATGATAGAAATATATAAATTGAATTAGATTCATTTCCCTAGTATTTGTGGAGAACTTTAAAGTGAGCCACTTTTAGTACAAATTTATTAGCTTGCACCCATATCTAAAATAAAACCTTACAACCAATAATCGCTTTCAAAAATAAAGTAAAATATGTTGATCAACAAAATAATTAGAAATATTCTTAAGATTCTACTTTTCCCTATGTTCAAGATAATATCAATCTTAAAAGAATTAAAAATATATTTGAATTTGTGAGGGATATGAGGCCAATCCCCAAAAGAAACATATGCTAGGAAAATGGTTCTAGTTGAAAGTTCTTGAAATTTTTTTGAATCCAATCCCATATCTTCTAGCATTTGGAATTAATCCAAAATCGATTTATAAGATTTTTTCCATAGAAAAATAATTAAGGGTATCGACCACTCAAATAAGATACTTGGAGTCCACATGAATGGCTTGACAATGAATGCAGAATTCAAAGTGGCCCAATTTCGGTTCTAGAATAGTTGGCTATATGGTATGAAATATGTGTTAGAAAACATAAATGATTGATTACAAATTTCATCTTTGGTGTAATTTTATAACCATGGGAATATGGGGAGAGATCCAATGATAACCATGTTGGGGGTTATAATTGTGAAAGTTAATGTTTGGACACCACATCTAATCTTTTTGTCCGAGCTTGAAGGAACAAGTACCAATTCTTTTTGACGTATTAGTTTGAACTTTCCACATGACCGTATCAAAATTTTCACAATCCTATTTAGAATGATGAAACTTGAATTTAATTTCATCCCATGACATAAGACTCAATTAAGATCTAAAGAATGAATATTACAAACAATAAATTTTTTTCTTATAAAATCTTAAAAAAGTGAATGGGAAATCCCAACCTTGCAAGATAAGGGACCACAAATTTTTTTATTAGTTCATAGAATGTATGTGGAAGCTTGAATAATTCCTAAAAATATAATGTTTCATGGATTCCTAGGCTCTCAAAGTGTTGTTGATTATAAAATTTCCTACAACATGAAATCTATTCTTCATGTGATAATGGATTTCATTCCAATCACCTTGGAAGTAGGACATCCATAAGAATTAATATAAGTAATATAATATAAAAATAGATTTGTATAGGCTTCATCTTCATAATAAACATAAATAAGTTATTTGGTGCAAAGCATCAAATATTAACACTCCATT
The DNA here is from genome assembly GCA_007258455.2 of Sequoia sempervirens. Lineage (NCBI taxonomy): Eukaryota > Viridiplantae > Streptophyta > Pinopsida > Cupressales > Cupressaceae > Sequoia > Sequoia sempervirens. Next base: position 41,749,958 of record VDFB02358134.1, read on the forward strand.
GATGAAATCTATAATCCTCCATATTCTTGAGTGAGTAAACAATTTTTCAAAGAAACCCAATGGAAACCCTTGTGATTTTTCATGAAACTGAAGAGAAAATCATGTAAAAAAAAATTGAACTTTATGTAAAAGGCCTTATATGGAGCCCAATATGAACAATAATAAACATGGGTAGTCATAAGAATCTAGGAAAACACTTGAAATTTCCCTACCAAAGAGAGGCTTTCTGAACTAATATAATTTTTTTTGAATTCTAGAAGGAATCACTTGCCATAAGGATACTTGCTAAGGTTGCAAAGAAAAAGGGTCAGCCACAAATCTAAAAATTCATTTGTGACCTATCGATTTCCAGAAAAGGGAATTAAGATAAGAGGGCATGGGTTGAAAGGATTATTCTTAGCATTGAGTGTTATGTTACTAAATGGTATAACTAGAAGCCTTACAAAATATGTCTACTAATTTGAGGGTTTGGTTTGTATTTTACTCATCTTCAATGAGATTGGGGAATGAATCGTTGGGTGATCCCAAAATAATAGGTTACACTTTTTGGTCAAACTTGACATTGAAATCAGTATTTTTCACCAAATCTTCACATTCTACACCTATAGCAGCTAAACTATTAAGAATTTTAAGATGAAGCAAAGTAGTGATTTGTGAGATTTTGTGTGTAGATTCTAATTATTATTTTTAAAAAATTTAAAAATTGTGAATCCTTTTATGTAACTTTTAATAGGTTATTTTTTCCACTAAACATCATTTTTTAAAAGTGATTTTTTACTTCATACTTGATAAATTTTTTTATAGAAAGGATACAATTCTAATTTTAAAATATAGATTTGTCACACAAATATCTAGTGCATGAATATTTTTACATATTTTTTTGTTTCATATTTTTCAATTAATTTTTCAAGTCAGATTAATTTTAATTTGGACAAAGGTGTACTTCATACCACATAACTTGTTTTGTACCCATTTGAATTAACTTATTTCTTTTTTTGTTGGAATAAGGGAATTAATACGTAGTGCACATATATTTTTTTGAATTTGTTTTCCCCATTTTCATATTTTTTCGTATGTGTGAAACAAAGACCTTAATGTTCATTGAAAATATTATATTCACAAGAAATAAAAAAATGAATATAATAATCAAATTAAATATATTTAAATTATAATTTTTTGGAAGCTTATACTAAGGAATACATACAAAAATTATTTTAAATGAATTCATTTGATCCTTTGAAAGGTAAATCAAAAGTGGTTTTTATCAACATTTTGATAGGTGTAGAGGAGACTCCATTATAGGTATGGTTTAAAATTAATAGGGTTTTATCCAAGGGGGTTTGATCTAAGGTGATTTGATTAAAGCCTCTTTAATTAAAATCCTTTAAATGAAATATTTAAAGTCCTAAATCATTATATTTTCCAAAAATATGTGATTTTAGGAAAAAATTAGGATGTCCTAGAAAGTGTAACCCATTATTGTGGCAGCACCTCATCTACAAAGTGGTCATTCACAAGCTATGTTGGGACTGCCAAATTTTGCAAATTTGAAGTGCCCATATTGAAATTTTTTCCTTTGCTCACTCAAAAGTGCACTTGAGAAATTTGCTTAAGTGACTTGCTTTGGAGGGTCATAAATCAAAGCTTGTTGATTTTCAAGACAAAATTAGTGTTTCTCTCCATTCTCCTTACATTTATGTGCTCCCTTGTCTGTTTTAAGAGCCTCACAATCAGATTTGATATTTTTACCAGGCCATAAGCAAATGCAGTTTGCTCAGTTTTCCATCTACATTTCTGGCAATGTTTCAAAGTGGTTCACCCCTAATATCTCATGAAGATTGATGATTGAAGGAAAGCCCTATTGTGTACATACTTTAGGTACCTAAATGAGCTCATGTTTCCAATGGAAGACCCACAAAAGTTGCTTTGATATTTTTTCAAAGTGGTGACTTCATGAGCCCTGATTGGTTTTAAACAAGTGAAGTTGCAGAAATACCTGAGTGAGCAACTTTGAAAATTAATATCCTTCACCTCAGGATATATTTTGTCAAACCATTTGTTTTTCTGCATTCTTGGGTAAAATTTCTACATTCTTGTTCAATTTCGCTCCTTCGGGATAAGTTCTAATGGGTTATTTAATTGTTTTCTGATATGACATGGCCAAAAATGGTGTCCCAGAAAGTGTCAATTTTTGAAAATCTAATGACAACCCATTTCTTGTTTTAGTCTAAGACCTCTACAGATCTATTTTTTTATAAAAACAAAGGTCATTTGATACATTATTTTAAGGTATTTTTGTCACATCTAACATGCCCTAGGGGCTAGTTTACAAAGGAGGTACCTAGATTTTAAGGGATAGGAAAAATTGGAGGAAATGGGTTTTCTCTAAATAATTGATTATTATCTCACACAAAATTTCATGGCTCTAGGTGTCCTGGTTTGGGCTAAGTGAATTTTCTCCAAACCACCCACAAGCGTAATTAGAAGTCACAATTTTTCTAAATTTTGAAATGTTAATATTAAAATATTTTAAATATTGTGAAAATAAAAAGGGAAAAATATAAAATGCATCTCTAATGTTCTAGAGGACAAACAAGCTTAATTCTTAGCTCTGATTGGTCTAGAGGTGGCTTTCACGACTTTCACAACAAAACTCATCGCCCATCGCCATTTTTGGATTAAAATTAAGGAAGAAACCAACAATCCAATGCTTCTAGTGAAGATGCTTTGATTTGACAAGTTTATTTAAGGTTTAATTGGCTTGGTAGAGTTTCCAAGGGACGACAACACTCCCATCACCCAACGCATGAAAGCTTCTCATTTCTAGTCAACAATCGACAATGTGTGATGGTGTGTGCTTCCATCATTGACCCTTACACCATCACCAGACCTTCCTCTCATTTTTCCATTCAAGTAGTGATGAGAAATGGCCATTTCCCATCGCTGGTTTACTTTCCATTTCTTCCATTTAGCACACAATGTAGGGGATGTGAGTGATGGCTAAAGGAAAAGAGTTTGTGGGCCCGTGAAAAGACAAACACGAGGAATGATGCTGAATTAAATATTTTATATTTTCCTTGCAAAGTAAAATTATAAGAGTGAATGATTTTCATGAGACGATCAACGACTATCAAAAATGGATAAATGCACCTTAATCCCTGTCATGATCGCTCATCACCAGTCGAACTTCTATTTTCTTGTTTCATCACAAGATAGGTAATCACTAGCATAAAAGGATTGGTGGGCTTGATAAACTTGGAGGGAAAAATATTTAAAATTATAATGTGCCTGATTCATTTTCACATGAACACCTTTGCCAATAAAATTGATAAAGCTTAAGTGGGCACGAGAATATTTTAAAAGGTAAGATTTTAAATTTTAAATGAAGTGAATATTTAAAGTGCAGAAAATAAAAGAAGGTAAATGAAACTTTTGTGGGCGAAGTCATTTTTAGCTTCAGGTAAATGGTGAAGTAAATAAGGGGTGAAATAGTTTGAGTGAAGTATTTCAAATAAACAAAGTAGGGGTAAAATGCAAAATAGAGGAGCTGAGTGAAATTTTTTCATGGGAATATTTGTTTTTACACTATAGAGGTTTTCTTTGCTGACAGTACAAAATGTACAACATGGTAAATGGATGTGAACAATTTTCACGATAAATTTTTCTCAACTATGGCAGAAAATTTGGGAGGCAAAGTTTGTTGCAAAGGAAGAGAGAAGAGAGAGGATGTTTGTTTTCTTGTTGTTGATGGATGGAGAAGGAAGCTGCCAAGTATCTTCTATAGATTTACCTTTGGGATTTTTTTGTTTCTTCTTATTCTCTTTTTTTCTCATTGTAAAAGGTTCTGATTTTCTATATGGGTTGGGTAGATAGAGAAATGTTGAGTTTGAGTTATGGATTGATAATGCAAATTGTAACAGCTAATTTCATGAGTAAATGTCAATCAGTTTATGCAAGTAGAATATGAATGCCATAAAATTATCTCCAAGTTTGTACACATTTAATCATATAAATTCAATATATCAAAGATGTTTGAGTTTTTCCTCTCAATTTCCCTGAGATTGTGTTAGTTCATGGTTCTATTTCAAAAAAATAGTTAAATTACTTTGAGCCGATAATTGTGATTTTAGGTGTGCAAGGGGAATATGTAAGAAGAATTTGAATGATAACCAAAGTGGATTTGTTACTACAAAGTATTAGCAGTTTTAAATCCACTGGTTGAAGTTTGTTTACTGATGAGGTTGTCTTTATAATTTTGTATTTGACTCTGTGGCCCAAAATTAGGCACTAATTTGTCATTGAGCTAAATGCATTTCAGAAAAATTTATAACTTCAAAATCATTTTAAATCTTTTATGTTTGGTTCAAGTTTCATGTTTATTTTTTCCTCCAATTGCTGAGTGAGTGTTGAGAGACTAAGAAATTAGCCAAGTTTGAGGTTATCAACACTCTCCATGGTTTATTATTGTTGGGAATTATCTACTATAAAAAGTAATGTTTGTATATGAGTGAATTAAGTTTATAGGAATTGTATAGGTTGACCCACCTTGGTCCTATAGAGCCAAAAGTGTAGGATATTTCTATCTTTGAATGAATCTTGTCAGTTGGCCAAATCCATTATTGAGTCTGATCATTAGAAAGTGGCTAGTCTTTGGGATTCATTGGATTGATCAATTTGGAACACCAACAAAATGGAAACTCTACTGGGGACAATTTGAGAAAATTTTGAATGAAGAATCTAGCATTAAGAGTCATTTAAGTTTTCATTGAGTCATAATATTTACCATCCTAAATTTGGTTCAAATATTGGAGGAATTCCAACCTGTAGAAAGAATTTGTTGCAGTGAACCTGATTACTTCATGATCTATGGTGCTCTACTGGTGAAAGGAACTCAAAAATAAATTTACATGTGAAAGAAATTCATGTTGTTTGAAGTTCATTCCTCTACAAAGAGAGGTGGCAACTCATTTAAAAGGAACCTGGTGAAAAGGTGAGTACAGTTCCAGATCTACAATATTTCCAGTCAAGAAGAATAATTTGTAGCAGTTGCAACATTTTCAGGTATTCTTCCCTTTTGGTTTTTGAGAAAATTGTGTCTGAATTCATATTTGAACATCTTAGGAACAATTTTGGTTCCCTATTGAGTGAATTAGCACTAACACAGGGAAAGGACAGTAATATTGAATTTGCACACTCCCATTTGTTGGGGCTATTAAATTGCAGTTCCATTGAAATAATTTTGTCTAGTGCTCAAATATTTGTTAGTGTGGATGGTTAGAATGAATTTCATATCAGCAGTTGTTATTGTAATCCTTCATTTGTTCATATTTTTTATTATGCACAATTAGTTGAGCCTTGATTTGCAAATATCTATGGATCATCAAGATAAAATAGTCATACCAATAGACACTTTGATACATCTTGTCAACACGTGTCAGAAGTCATATAATCCTCAAACATTTGATACTCCAAAGTGCATGAACCTAAGAGTGCATAAGCCTAAAATAAGGTTGGAATGGAAATTTGTATTTGAAAGGGGACTTAAAGAGATGGGTGAAAGGAACCGGATGTTTCTACAAGCCTAGTTAAAAGACAATCACACTATGTCTACTCACCAAATTGTTGCACCTTTTTTCAATTCCTTTGATCCATTGTATGACCAACTAGATTTGTCATAGGTTGATTACAAAATTGAGAGTATGCCAGTTCAAGTCTATATGAAGATGCCTATATTTAATGGATATAATGTATGTGAAGGAGATGTACATGTCAAAAGTTTTTACAACTTCATGGAGAAACATTCATTTGGATATCAAGATATGTTGATTAATTTTTTTGTCAGATCTCTTGAAGCAAGAGCTAAAGATTGGCATCTAAAGTTTCCTGAGAAGTCTTTTCCTTGTTGGGATAAACTAATGGCTGCTTATAGAGAATAATTTGAAATGAAGAGTCAAACATTGATTTCAGTCATAGATTTGTTGTTTCCCTCTCACTAATCCCTAAAAATTATACACCTAGCACTCCAGATTGCATTCGCATGTACTTTGAATCCTTTGAGGAAGGATCTAGTGCATTGTTAAAACATCATAAAATTTTGAGTATGCAAATGGCTTACACATTTTTAGATGAATTGGATAAAAGAGGGAATGAATATGTGCAATGTTTCTTGTCTTCAGTTTTGGGTAAACATGCTGATAATAGTAGCAATTATGTGAATACAAGTGATCAGAGGTCTATATACAAGTATACACATGAGAAGGTAGAAGACAAGAATGAGCCATCATTAGATGATGAGGAAGTTGACTTTGAATGACATACAAAGGAAATGCACCCAACTAAAAATTGTAACCATAATGATGAAAGACATGATGAGGTAAATCAAACTTTTGAAGTTTCTCCTATCTCCTCTGAAAGTGTAAAAATAGAAAGCAAATTTTCTATAGCAATTGAAGACTACAATGATGTAGAAAATTTCCTAAATGATCATCTCAGTTCAAAACATGTTGATAATGCTTCCCTTTCAAGCAATCAGTGTGATGTTGCTAGGAGCAATGGGATTCCAAGTTTTCTAAGCCAAGAACATGATGAGGGATATGAATTGGATTTTATCTTTGAAGAAGAGATGTGTATTCAACAATGTTGTGGTACAATTTATCATGTCAAGTTTACAAGTGAGTGTAGTCTTTATGCAAGTCTCCATAATGAGACATTGGAATTTGTTGATTTAGGGAATGCTCTTGAGAATGTCAGCATACCAGATGCAGATGACAAAGTATGAAATGAATCTCAATTAGATACATCAACCACAAGCAACTAGAATGAAGGAACCATTGATGTTTTTTTATTTTGATAGTGAAAATGTTTGTGTCTATCCTCAAGAGGCTACAAATGACAAACTCAATGAAGACACCTAGTCTAACTCAAAATTATAGAGAGATGTGGATTGTATTATGACAACATAGTAGTAAGAAAGAAAGAAGAAGTGGAAAACATATCCTCTCTGATGGGTTGTGACCATTTTGTTGACAAGGAAGTTAGTGATTCAATCTCCTATGATTGGGGAAATCCATTTTATGATCATTCCATTGAGTTTTCAGATTTTGAAGATGGTGATATCATGATATATCCTAATTTATAATTTGATAATGCATTCAATTCTAGTGGAGATCAAGAAGAGGAAGCAGTTGAAATAATGGATCAGAATAATGATCTATTAATTTGTGAACAAATTTCAGATTTATTGACCATCAAATATCATAGATGTGCACATGTATATGACGCTCAACTTTTGTGTGCTTCTCACGTTGATTTTGATAGTGATGATGGTCTTCAAGATGCAAGGTATGATGCTTTTTTTTTTTATTCTCCTTCCAATTATGAACTGGTTGATCATGATGATGATAATGTGGATGAAGGCAAGTATCCATTTGATTACAATGATGCATTGTATGATGAGTATGCTAGTGTGCACACTGATGCAAACTTAGAAATCTGTTTTGATGAGTTTGAAGCAGTAGATGACCATGAGGTTTGTGCATCCAATGAGCCAAGTCTTGAAAATTTTAATGCAAATTTGGACAATTCTTTGTTTGTTGATTTGGATGAACCTAGTCAGGAGTCTTTGAATGTGGATGCGGATGTTGATTTCAATGAGAAACCATATTATCTTTTTGAACCAAAATTGCTCATTTTTTAGCAAGCTTGGCATTCTGAAGATAATCATATATATTTTTTAGAGGATAAAAAAGTGAGAAATGATGAGGATGAGGTAGAAAACGTTGATGAATCTTAGTACCAACATGATGGAGGACAAGTACAGAGTGTTCTAATGCATAAGTGTATCACTTTGCATACACTTGGAGATAGTTTGCATGATGTGCAAGATCTAGTAATTACTTGTGATAGTTTCACTTTTGATATGAAAACTAATGATCATATTGAGATTAATTGTACCAGCCATGTGGTAGAATGTGAGTTCTACTTTTGTTAGCTGGAAGAAGTTTTTACAAAATGTGGCAATGTGCATAACATTGAAGAAAGCTATTTTTAGCTTGATAGTGATTTATATGATGAATATGATCAGTTGTTGCCACATGATAATCAACATTTTGAAAGTGTGCTTGACTTTTAGATGTATAGTGATTATGAATATGTTGATAATGTTGTATATGATGAGTTATTGGGAGGTACCAACATGTTTAAGTAGGCAGATGGTCATGATCAATCTATGATGCCATATGGTCTTGATCACTATTTTCAAATGTTACCACTTGATACAAAATCATAAAATTATGAAAGTGGAAGTGATGTTTCTTGTTTGATTTTCCTTCCATATCATAAAAAATCCAAACAAGAAGCAAGTTTCTAATTGTATAAAGACATCCTAATACTTGTGTTTGCACAAATGAAGTCACTTATGTTATTGTGGTTTGACAGGGGCAAGCATGAGTTGAAGGAGATTAGTTCCTTTATTGGATTGGTGTTTGCTAGAGGTAATAATTGACTCCCTTTTTACATTTGGTGACCTGGGGTCATCAAGTGAAGTTGAAAAAGAAGGTTGAGTAAGGGAGTAGTTTCTGAACACCTAATGGACTTGGCATTTGGTCTACTCCCCAAAGATCTGAGATCTTGTTATGCCCATAGGGGGCATACATCCCTAGTCGGATATGCTATTGGGACTATCAAATTTTGCAAATTTAAAGTGCCCATATCAAAAAATTTGACTTTGCACACTCAAAAGTGCACCTGAGAAATTGCTTAAGTGACCCACTTTGGAGCGTCATAATTCGGAGCTTGTTGATTTTCAAGACAAAAGGAGTATTTCAATCCATTATTCTTACATTCATGTTCTTTTTTGTATGAATTTAGAGCCTCATGATTACATTTGATATTTTTACTAGGCCAAAAGCAAATGCAGTTTGCTTAGGTTTACATCTCCATTTTTTACAGTGTTTCAAGGTGTTCAACTTTGACCCCTAATATCTTGTGAAGATTGATAATTGAGGGAAAGTACTTTTGTGCACATACTCTGGGTACCTAAATGAGCTCATTTTTCCAATGGCATCCACCTATAATTTTTTTTAATAATTTTTCAAAGTGTTGACTTCGTGAGCTCTAATTGGTTCTAAACAAGTGCAGTTGTAGAAATGCCTGAGTGAGCAACTTTGAAAATTAATATCTTTCACCTCAGGATCTCATTTGTCAAACCATTTATTGTGATGCATTCCTAGGTCAAATTTCTACATGCCTATTCAATTTTGTGCCTCTAGGATAAGTTCTAATGGGTTATTTAATTGCTTTCTGATCACGACATGGCCAAAAATGGTGTTACAAAAAGTGTCAAATTTTGCAAATGTAATGACAACCAATTTATTTTTTTTGTCTAAAACCTCCATCGATCCATTTTCATTGAAAACGAAGGTCATTTGATACATTATTTTAGTGTACTTTTGTCACGGCTAACTCACCCTAAAGGGCTAGTTTACAAAGGAGGTACCTAAATTTTAAGGGTCGGGAAAAATTGGAGGAAATGGGTTTTCTCTAAATAATTAATTATGATTACCTAAAAAAATTTATGGCTCCAGGTGTCTTGGTTTCCACTCAGTGAGTTTCCTTCAAATGGCCCGTAGGCGTATTTAAAAGTCACAATTTTTCTAAAGTTTCAATTGTTAATATATAAAATATTTTTAATATTTTAAATATTGTGCAAATACAAAGGGGAAAACACAAAACACATCTCTAATGTTTTGGATGAAAAACAAGTTTAATTCTTAGCTATGATTGGTCCATAGGCGGCTTTCATGACTTTCACTATGTACAACAAAACTCATCGCCCATCACCATTTATGGATTAAAATTAGGGAAGAAACTAGTGATCCAATGATTTCCAGTGATGATGCTTTGATTTGACATGTTTCAACACATGAAAGATTCTCATTTCAAGTGAACAACTAGTGATGAGCGATGGTGTGTGCCTTCCATTGCTGACCCTTACACCATTGCTAGTCCTTCCTCCTAGTTTTCCATTCAACCAGTGATGGGCGATGGCCATCACCCATCACTGGTTTACTTTCAATTTCTTCAAATTAGCACAAGATGCACTAGAGGTGAGCGATGGCTAAAGGAAAATAGTTTGTGGGCTTGTGAAAAGATAGGCACATGAAATGATGCTAAATTGAATATTTAAAAATTTCCAACAAAGTAAAAGTACGAGAGTGAATGATTTTCATGAGAGGATCAACGATTGTCAAAAATGGAGAAATGCCCCTTAATCCATGCCGTGATCACTCATTGCTAGTTGAGCTTCTATTTTCCTGTTTCGTCACACAATGGGCGATGGATGGGGTAAAAGGCTTAGTGGGCTTGATAAAATTTGAGGGAAAAACATTTAAAATTATAATGTTCCCTATTGATTTTCACATGAAAGCCTCTTCCAATAAAATTGATAAAGTTTAAGTGGGCACGCGAATTTTTTAAAGGGTACTATTTTAAATTTTAAATGAGGTGAATACTTCAAGTGCAACAAATAAAAGATGGTAAACGATTCTTTCGTGCGAAAAGTCATTTTCAGCTTTAGGTAAATGTTAAAGTAAATAAGGGGTGAAATATTTTGAATAAAGTATTTCAAATAAATAGAGCAGGGGTAAAATGCAAAATATAGGAGCTGCATGAAATTTTTTCACGGGAAGAATTATTTTTACACTACAGAGGTTTGCCTTGTTGAGTACAAAATGTGCAACATGATAAATGGAGGTGAATGATTTTCACAACAATTTTTTCTCAACTTTGGGGAAAAATTTAGAGGCAAATTTTGTTGCAAAGGAAGAGAGAAGAGAGAGGATTTTGGTTTTCTTGTTGTTGATGGATGGAGAAGGAAGCTACCAAGTGTTCTATAGATTTATCTTAGGGATTCTTCAATTTCTTCTTGTTCTCTTCTTTTTTCATTGTAAAAGGTTTTTGATATTTTCTATGGGTTGGGTAGATAGAGAAATGTTGAGTTTGAGTCATGGATTAATAATGAAAATTGTAACAGCTGATTTCATGAGTAAATGTCAATCATTTTATGCAAATAGAATATGAATGTCATCAAATTGTCTTCAGATTTGTACACATTTAATCATATAAATTCAATATATCAAATATGTGTGAGTTTTTCCTCTCAATTTCCTTGAGATTGTGTTATTTGTTCATGGTTCTATTTCAAAGAAATAGTTAGACTACTTTGGGTAGATAATTGTGATTTTAGGTGTGTAAGGAAGATCTATAAGAAGAATTTGAATGATATCCAAAGTGGATCTATTAGTGCAAAGTATTAGCAGTTTTAAATCTACTAGTTGAAGTTTTTTTACTAATGAGGTTGTCTTTATAATTTTTTATTTGACTTTGTGGCCCAAAATTAGGCACTAATTTGTCATTTAGCTAAATGCATTTAAGAAAAAATTATAAATTCAAAATTGTTTTAAATACCCGATTTTGGTTTTAAGTTTGGTGTTGAGGTTTGCCTCCCAATTGCTGAGTGAGTGTTGAGAGACTCAAAATTTAACTAGATTTGAGGTTATCAATGCTCTCCTTGATTTATTATCATTGAGAATTATCTACTATAAAAAGAAATGGCTGTGCATGAGTGAATTATGTTTCTAGGCATTGTATAGGTTGACCCACTTTTGTCATGCAGAGACAGAAGTGTAGGAGATTTTAGTCTTAGAGCGAATCTTGTCAGTTGGCCAAATCCACCATTGAGTCTGCTCATTAGAAAGTGGCTAGGTTATAGGATTCATTTGATTGACCGATTTCAAACACCAACAAGCTAAATTGGAGAATCAAGAAAGGAAATACCTTTAACTATCCCTCAAGACAGAAAAATGGGCCTTAAAATGATTTTTATAAGTATGAAGAGGAAAAATTATGTTTAAAAGTTCTAATATTTCCTATTTCATTATGATCTTATAGAATTTGGAGAAGTTTTTAATGAAGATAATTATATAAATCTATGGATGAAGAGATAGATTATATTGAAAAGAAAAAAGTGTGGCAATTAGTTGATCAAATTAAATGTAATGATATCATATGAGTCAAATGGGTTTATAAACCAAAATTTAACATAGAAGGTGAAGTTGAAAACTAGAATGCAAGGTTAGTAGTAATTGATGAAACCTAGAAAATTGTAGCTATATGTTTAAGGACATAGAACACGGGTATGTGCAGGATCATGATGGGCCAAAAATTGGCAATATGATGGGTATGTGGCTGACGACTTTTTTTAACCCAAAATTGATGAAACGAAAAGGGTTTTTAAAGGAGATTATCAACTTTCCACCAATACAAATTATGTTTTACTTTGAACTAAATAAGTAATTATTATTCATTTTCTATTCAAATTATGACTAAATTTTTGATTGATAGATTGATTGAAAAACATCTATAGCTTTCAAATAATATCACATTTTTTAATCCAAAACATGCATCACATTCTATGCTTCACATAATATAGGATTAAAAAAGAAAAATTGAATTTCATGAAGTTTTGACCAAGTTAAGGTGGTCGACATATGAGTTTTTTATATTTTTAAAAAGTTGTAATTAAAATTTCATAATTAATTATTTACTTGGAAAAATGACAAAAAAAATATGCATCACATCGACATGAGTCATCTACTTATGTGATCTAAAATATTATAAAAAATATTATCATTTTATTGTGGTTAGGGTGGTTAGACAGACACCTACTTCTTATTTTTTCCCTGAAATTGAAGTACTACTACATTGAAATTTCAAATTTTCACCAAATAGATTTCTTTTTTTTAAAACAAACCTAGTAGTTTAGAGACTACATTCAATTTGCTACATATTCTATTCTTACATATTTGTTAAATAATATAGATAACTTATTCAAATTTTTACGTCAAGTTGCCTAACTTTGATTTTTTTGCCACTTAAGGGCCTATTTTTTCCATGATGATCTTGCACATACCCACACCAATTTCCTGCAAGTTTCACTCAAGGAAACCTTAGAGATCTCAATCTAGGGATGCAAATGAGGGAAAGAGATCTACAATAAGGTGTCCGAGGGGTGTGATTAAAGATAAAAGGGGGGTTCACTACCAAGCTAGGGCTTAGAAAGACAAGAAATGTGAATGATATGAAAAAATTAAGTAAATGACCTAGAAATGAACTCAAATCAGAATAATAAAGTAAGAAATTATAGAGGTGTACCTGGAAAATTGAATATGCTTGGGACAAGGTCTGAAATCTTGAAATTTTGACTTTTAATGCACTCTAGGACTCATATGCTAGTAGGGGCAATTTAGTCCTAGTTTAGGGTTTCTAGGTAGAAACTAGAATTTCATAGTGACAAGTTTGAATCTTTTGAAATCCATAAAAAGTGTTATACCCAGACTCATATGCCACAAGTGGCATATTGATCTTGTTCTAATTTTTCAAAAAATTAAGATCTAAATCTATTCTCCTATCTCTTCTCTTCCTTACAAACCTGGTTTCGAGATTTGAACATGTTAAAAAGCCTACAAAATATAATATTGTGTTGATTTGCTTATGGGGGGTTTTCCTTGGTCAAAATCCTATTTTGGTAATTTAACCTTGATATAAATGATAGATCCTGAATGAAAATAAGAGTGCAAGCCCTAATCTTAAGTGCATCTAGGAGTAGAGGATCTAAAATGCAATACAACCCTATTCTAATGTACTAGAATTAGATGAATGAATGAAACATGGAGATGGTGACTTGCTTTGGGAGATTTTTAACCACCTTAATAAGCCACAATAATGTGTGTACATTCCTTTAGGAAAAAACTAGATTGATAATGGAGGATGGAATGACTTAGGAAATAAGTCGTTAGGATTGGTTCAATGACTAGTTACATCTCCCCAACCTAGAATCCATAAAGATTCACCATAGGCAACCATAATTAATCCTTGAAAATGCTAGATATTGAATGAAAGTGAGCTTGAAGACTTGAAAGTATGCTTGAATTTTTATGAAACCTTAAATATTGAATCAATTTGTCTCTGTGAAATAATGATTTGAAACCTTATATTTATAGGAACTTAATCTAATTTACTATTTATTAGATCCCAAATACTGACATCAACCAAAAATTTTAATTAAAAACCTTTATTTTCCACTCAAACCCTAAAAAGGGGCCACACGGGACTCATATGCCCAAGGTACCATATGAGTTGTGTTGGTTCCCAAATCTGCAATCAACTTGAATCCTAAAGGGGTGTGAGGCCTAATGGTCAAATTCAAGGAGAGATTTGGTAAATGAATGAGAGATTGAATTGAAACCATTTCTCCCCCGCACTTTGGGCTCTATGAAACCTGGGAGAGTGATCCCACTAGTGTGCTTATAGATACTCGTACGCCAAAGTATCAAACACAATGTAAATAGATAATTCTCCTTTAACTATTTAATAGACATAATACCCTAATGATTTGGCTGACCTTCATGGAAATGTCCAATTTAAACATGAGATATGTAGTGTGCATACAACTCCACACACACTCATATTGAGATGGATAAGTAAAGTTGATTTAAATTTTTAGCTACAATAAACAAGTTGAGGAGATTGTAACATTAAAAGACCAGTTCCATATTCCTAGGTGGAGTCACCTAAAATATGTAATTTAAAACTCATCACATCATTCAATCTATCATTACTATTCCTACCACATGATCCCTTGCACCATTTATACCAAAAATTCAACCAATCATACTTAGTAATCCTAGGACATAGTTGCATAAACTTCTATCAAGATGTTAATAAAATTTAATTTATTATTTGAATGAAAGTAATAACACTAAACAAACATTCAAGGAAAGCCAAGAATACAAATACTGACATTCTTTGTTTACTCATATTCATAATCCATACATTGTACAATGTGGAGACAACCAATTTAGAATATACTGTCAATTACATGTAAATATGTAAGAACCCCATCTTATCTACCCTTTATATATCTAATTTTATTGATTGGAATTTTATCAAACAGTTTACTAGAAAACTATAGAATTACTGTATATGAATTCTTTTTGTATTTTTCTCATGCATAGAATGATAGAGTGGCCAGATAAGCTTCTAAATACTGAAATAAATACTAGAATGAAAATGTGATGCAATGGAATACAAATTCTGACTATCCTCAAGACTAATATGTGACAGAAATAAGCAAGTAAATAATAGAGACAATTTGTCAAATAGTTTCAATGCATTCCAATGTTTCCATGCATATAAAATTAAGTCTCTCATTACAATATTGGAACTCCTTCAATACTGCTCACCTTCCAATCTAGACCACCAGTAATCTAAATGAACTTTCAATGCAACATATGGCATCTAAACTCAATTGTTGATATGGTAGCCATTTATGTAAATAATTGAGACTTTACAAGTAGTTGTAAATGATAATGATTTATTGAAATGTAGACTATGAATCTAAATGTAAATATTACACATACCAAAATAGCTTCACATAATAGAATAATAATGTAGCAACATTGTAGCATAGGTACTATTCACATCACTATAGCACGGGTACTTCTCATGTCACTGTAGCATGGGTACTAGTCACGACACTGTAGCACGGGTACTATTAATGTAACTATAGCAACAGATCAATAACTTCTAATTTTTCTTCTCCAATGATGGTTATTTCGACAATCTAAAATATTCTCTTCAAACATGATTGATTATTGATGATAAAGAATTAAAATTTACCCATTACAAAACCCAACATGCCAAGAATGAAAGGTGCAGGTAGCAATATATTATTCTTCAAAGATAACTAATCTGAAATTGAATATTCTTTGGAACCCTTGAAAAAATAATATAAAATTCTCCAATAATGTACAATTTTGGGGTATGTGTAGAGTCATGATGGGCCAAAAAGTGGTGATATGATGGGTATGTGTAGGGTATGTGGCTGATGACTTTTTTTTACCCAAAATTGATGAAATGAAAAGGGTTTTCAAAGGAGATTCTCAACTTTCCACCAATATAAATTATGCTTTAATTTGAATTTAATAAATAATTATTATTCATTTTCTATTTCAATTATGACTAAAGTCCTGATTGATAGGTTGATTGAAAAACATCTATAGCTTTCAAATGATATCACATTTTTTAAATTTAAAATATGCATCACATTCTATGCTCTGCATACTATAGGATTAAAAAAAAATTGAATTTCATGAAGTTTTGTCCAAGTTAAGGTGGTTAGCCATATGAGTTTTTATATTTTTTAAAAATTATAATAAAAAAGTCATAATTAATTATTTACTTATAAAATAATTACAAAAAATATGAATCACATCAGGACATCAATCCTCTACTTATATCTAAAATATTATAACAAAATATTTTACTTTATTGTGGTTAGGGTGGTCGACAAACACCCATTTTTATCTTTTTCCCTCGAATTCTATGCTAATGATTCAAATTTCAAATTTTTCACCAAATAGATTTTTTTATAAAAACCCAGTCGCTAGAACCGACCAATTTTCTTCAAATTCTATTCTTACATATTTTTGAAATAATATAGATAACTTATTCAAATTTTTATGTCAAGTTGCCTAACTCTGATTTTTCTAAAATTTTCACCACTTAAGGGCCTATTTTTTCCATGATGATCTTGTGCATACCCGTTGACCTCTAGATGAAACCAATCTCATAGGAAATCATTTGAAAGATCTTTCACAACCTCAGGTATGCAAATCAATGAGAGTTTTCATTCCCAATGATCAAGAATTGTAAAAATTGTAGAAATTTTAGGTTTCCTCTTCTCCATAGCAAAACACTTCAAAGCCAAATATCAAAATCTTGGATGAAAACAATAGCCTTCATTGATCCCTTTTATAATCTCTCAAGAAGAAGAATTTGGCCCTCTAGAAGCTTCTTTTCAATCAATTAAAAATAATACTAAATATATGCATTTAAACTTTATAAAATTATATAATCTAATAATTATTCCTCAAAGTGGGCACCCATTCAATTATTTATTTAATCTAATTCAAGTCATTAAATGACCCCCTTTAGAAATAAAGTTATAATATAACATTCAGATATAATTTTAATGATTAATTATTATTATAGTCACCTTTAGTAATAATTAAATGATATAACTTTGCACATTAATCCTCATTCCACTAGACCAACTGAAACTAGGATGAACACTGAACTCACCACATGTTTAGGTGTCTTACTATAAATAGAAACACTAGACACTCATGACCGGCTGACTTATTATTGATAGTAAGCGTGAGAAACTAAGTGGACTAAATCACCAAATGAAGGCCAATCCTAAATTGAACTGAGCTCTAGAGAAGAAAACACTCAAGAAAATACCAAATAGGACCCTCTCACCAACTACATTAGCCTGTGAGGGTTGAATAATAGGCTAAACCATCAAGAAAAATGAATGAGTTAAAAAGGGGACATTATAGTCTGCTCTCCCTAAATTTTCTTGTCCCCAAGAAATCTCAACTACCAAAAGAAATCCCTCTAAAAGATCACTCCACCTAGGTCCCAAGGAAAGTGTTGTATAATGTCCCTCATATCATGAGCCAACTCTTGTAACACTAAAAAATAAACAACCAATGAAAAATGATGAACCATGTCAACCTCAACATTAGGTGTCATAGGAGTGTAAACCTCAAGAGGAAGCAACTCAGAATGCTAACAATATCCGCTTCCCATATATGCGCAAGGTAAGATAACATACAAACTATCCACAATGTGCACATCAAAAATGTTCATCTGAAATAAATCATGTACATGAGGATCAAAAATGAAACTGCAAGCAATCCACATCATGTACATACAACAATACTCCCCAATATTTAACTTGAATGGAACCCTAATACACACGAAGGATCCTTCAGCACACTGAAGAGTGTCCGACAAAATTTTCCTGGAGCCCAAATCCAAAATGGAAGTCTACCATGTCTGATATCCTCTAACTTCCTCTGCACAAATTTGGTCCCAACTTCACCATGCTAAAAATGGTGAAGCAACCAGTCAGAACCCATCCAAATTGTAGTGCCAACCCTATCATCACCCAGATCCCAATACAATCAAACATCACACCCATCTATCATGAATATATACAAATATATGAAAGTATTTGTAACATAAGATCCCTCTCTATGCTCTTTCAAACTCCAATGGATGTGCTGACTAACCAAGCCATCATGCCCACTACCACAAAAACCTCTAAGAAGACTTGTCTCCCATGGAACCCTAGAAGTGGAAAAATCTATCAAGTACACACAAGCATGATGGTAATCCAACCTTTGTTCCTGCAAGTAATCCCCTACAAACAACTGAGGTGAGTACTTGCAACCTCTAGTATCATCTTCTAAAGATGGTAAATCTGAGCACAAAAATGATTTGCTTCCCTCAACTATGCAAAAGAGAATCATCATACACAAAAGAGTTGTGCATCGATTACAAATCATATATAGGTGTATCAAAGGAAAAATGATAAGTTCTCCTCACTGTTTACACACTGTAAAAATCTTATGCGAGCCCTATTTAGAATGTTGATGCACTGGAAAGATTTGAAACACTATGATCATCACCCAAAATTGTACTAGTATTAGGAGCATGATTAGCATGAAACTCCAAGAGTGGATTATCATAGACCATTCTAGCATCACACTCAAATAATGGATTATTGACAAAATACACAACCACTCCATGCTGATCAAAATCATCCATCTCACAACCCCTAGAGCCATGAATTGAATCAAACTCCTGAACAACCTCCCATGTCTGATATATAAAATCAAAATTCTTATGTCTTGTATTCACCTCACAAAATCCATTTTTAACCCCCAATTTTTGAGCACCATCTATAGAAAAACTTATGGTACTATCATCCTTATGTGAACTTGTTACCTCATGATGGAGTGAAGGATTATGATAGCTATTATAAAAATCTGAATACTTGTTAGATTCTTGTGCTATGTCTTCAAGCTTCACAAGTGCATCTCCATTTAATATTTCAAGCCTAACACTTACACATTGTGTACCAACACTTGTGCACTCATTTTGACAATTTCTTACATTTGTAAGTGTAGTAATCTCATAAGAATGTGGAAGAATATCACTATCCAAAATAAGACCTTTGTAATCCTATTTTATGCTTACATTGTAGTAATCAAACACCATCAAGTCTTGATTTGTCTCATCTTCTTCCCAAGTGATTAAGGATGGAAGTGCCTCAAAGAAGTCTTCATCGCTAAATGTCACAAGGCTATGCAAGGTACCTCATTATATGATTCTTCAATCCTTTCCTCAACTTGTCTAGATCCTACACCATTTTCCTTGTCATCTTGTACCCTAGGATTAGTTACTATAATGGATTGATTTTCTAAATTATGAGAGGAGTGATTATGTCCACTCAAAAGTAGACAAATATCAAAAATATATCTATCTTGATATTTCACCAATTGGACATCCATGTCTCTATCTCTAACTATTTGTAAAGATTCTTCTTTTATCAACTCTAAGGCCTCTTTGAAAGGGTGAAAATGTGTATGAGGAATACCATGTCCCATTACTTTTTTTATTTCCTCTCTTTGGGCTTTCCAAATGAGGTCTCCTAGGTGTTTGTGATTGTTATCTATTCTTGAAAATGCATGAGTTATTCTCTCTTTCTTCCCAAACCAAGGGATTTTGTTCCAACTATCCTTGGCTACCATAGTTTGATTTTTCATCATGCATAGGTGAAGAAGCAATATTATCACCCAAAGAATCCATAGCATTTCTACCCATATCATTAACATGCTCTATGCTAGCCTCTAATGTAGAAGCCGCAAGTGAAACTTCATGCAAAGATGATGTAGAAAAATCATTACCCAAGGCTATCCCCATATCCTCTTGAGTCAGATTAGCATGTCTATCAAACTCATCATATAAATTATTGCATACCTCATTGGAACTTGTAGACACGAAATCATTCTCATGACAAGTTGTATCAACAATATGTGAATATTCTCTATCCATTCCATGTATAAAAAATTCATAATCTATAGTGTGATATTCCTTTCCTGCATGCTTAATCTTGTGGCATAGATTTAGGTGCATGTCCATGTAGTCCTTGAAAGGAAAATCCTTCTTGAAATATTGCGGAAGAATGCTGTACTCCTCAAATATGTTTATCACTACTCCTTTGTCTTGTGTTTTTGGACTTTTGCTAGTAGAAAGTGATCATGATTCTTTAGAGAGTCCAAAATTTGAATGTGAATCATCTAAACATTGTAATTCACATATGATCTTATGTTGTGTTTGTTCAAATTCTTTACATTCCTATTTATTGCTAAATTTTTTTTCAATGATGACCTTTTTCTCTAGATCCAAACTAAAAACAAAATCCAAAATGACTTGTGCACAATTAATTTTCACACCAATTGAATGCAATCATTACCCAATAGGCTAGTAGGATTATGGCTCTGATACCACTATAAAAACCCCATCTTATTTTCCCTTTATATGTCTGATTTTATTGATTGGAATTTTTTCAAATGGTTTGCTAGAAAACTATAGAATTGTTGTATATGAATTTTTTTTGTATTTTTCTCATGCATAGAATGATAGAGTGGCAAGATAAGCTTCTAAATGGCAGAATCAAGACTAGAAAAAAAATTTGATGCAATACAATACAAATTTTGACTATCCTCAAGACTAATATGTGACAGAAATAAGCAAGCAAATAACAGAGACAATTTATGAAATAGTTTCTATGCATTCTAATGTTTTCATGCATATATAATTCTCAAGCTCATTACAATATTGTAACTCCTTCAATACTACTTTCCTTCTGATCTATACCACCACTAATCTAAATGATATTTAAATGCAACATATGACGTTTAAACTCAATTGCTTATATGGCAGTGATTTATGTAAATAACTGAGAGACTTTACAAGAAGCTGCAAATGATAGTGATTTATTAAAATGCATACTATGACTCTAAATGCAAATATTACACATACTAAAATAGCTTCACATAATAGAATAATATTGTAGCAACACTGTAGCATGGGTTTTGTTCATGTCACTGTAGCACAAATACTAGTCATGTCACTATAGCATGAGTACTATTCACGTCACTATACCAACAGATCAATAACTTCTAGTTTTTCTTCTCCAATGATGGTTATTTCGACAATCTAAAATCTCCTCTTCAAACCTTATTGATTATTGATGATAAACAATTAAAATATGCACACTACTAAACCCTGCGTGCCAAGAATGGAAGGCACATCCAACAATATATTATTCTTCAAAGATAAATATTCTACAATTGAATATTCTTTGGAACCCTTGAAAAAATGATGTAAACATCTCCAATGATGTACAATGTTGACCTCTGGATGAAGCCAATGTCACAGGAAATCCTTCAAAACATCTTTCACAACCTCAAGTATGTGAATCAATGAGAGTTTTCATTCCCAATGATCATGAATTGTAGAAATTACAGAAATCCTAGGTTTCCTCTTCTCCACAACAAAACACTTCAAAGCCAAATATCAAAATCCTGGATGAAATCAATAGCCTTTGTTGATACCTTTTATAATTTCCCAATAATAAGAATTCAACCCTCCAGAAGATTCTTTTCAATCAATTAAAAATAATATTAAATGTGTATTTAAACTTTATAAAATAATTCCTCAAGGTGGGAACCCATTTAATTAATTATTTAATGTACTTCAAGTAATTAAAGAACCCCTTTAGACATAAATTTATAATATAAATTTTTGATATACTTTTAATGATTAATTATTATTAAAGTCACAATTAATAATAGTTAAATGATATAACTTTGCACATTAATCCTTATTTCACCAAACTAACTAAAACTCAGATCAACACTGAACTCACCACATGTCCAGGTGCCTTGCTATAAATAGAAACACTAGACTCTCTAAATGCATCAAGTTGAGTCCACGAATGGAAGTTTTTGCCTTAGCCAAAAAATGAAATTGGTATCAGAAACGGATCCCGATTTAATAAACTTGTGATCCCCATTTTAAAAGCTGATCCCGCTACGTTCGATCCCAGCCTAAGACTCAAACGATCCCGCTTTTAAAAATTGGGATCCCGCTTCCGCCTGGACCAACCAACGAGGGCGAACGATCCCCATTTAATAAACGGATCCCGCATTTGTGGCAACATGATCCCGACATACGAATGGGGATCCCGAGTTATATAAATCGGGATCCCGTTTTATACTGTTATTTTTTTTTTTTAAAAACAGCAGTTTTCATTTCTGCGGACGGGACCCCGAGTTGCCTGGCGACAGCGACATCAACACCAGCTACAGGTACGCCACTTCTTCACTTTTTTTAATTTGAATTGAAATTTTAAAAGAAATACGTTAATTTACATGCTTTTTTTTCAATTTATGTCATATTTTAATCATTTTTTTAATTGTTATATTATAATTCAATAGTTGTCAAATTAGATGAAAATTTGCAATAAAATTTAAACGTTTTTTTATAAAATTGAGAAAAAAAAACATTGAATTGTGTGTTAGAAACAAATTTTAACTTTTAAATCTTAAATTGATCGATTAAACCCAAAAAAAATTGATTTTAAAAACCCTAATTCAAACAAAACAAAAAAATTCGCATTTCAAAACCCTAGAGATCGAAATGATATAAAACATCGCATTTACAAATCCAAATCGAACTTTTTGAAACCATAAATTCAAATCAAACGAAAAAAATTGAATTTGAAAACCCTAGTTCGAATTGAAACGAAAAAAATTCATTAAAAACCCTAATTGTTTAAAACTGAAACCCTAAATTGAATTGGAACAAAAAAAATTGTTAAAACCCTAAGTTTGTTATAACTTGATAAGTCTCACAACCTTGAATAAATTTTCTTATTTTATTTATATTTTTGACCAAAAATGGTTGTCACTCACTGATAATAGACTTATCTACTCTCAAATGACATGCTAATATATAATTACGCTTCTCCTTGATCAATTCTCCCTCATTGAGCTTCTAAGAATTCATAAATAACTACCCGTAAAAATAACATCTAATTTTGAATAAAATAATCAAGTCACTTCTATCTATATTTACTAGTTCATTAAATTCTTTCCATGCCTCCATATATTTAGGCCTAGCTTCATACAAATGTTTCAACTCTTCAAATCCAACTACCTCTATTATCATCTCTATTAACAAATTTTGTCTCCTACTTATTACATCAACTACCTTATTTGAATTTCCACTTCTATGCTATAGTGCAAAAGTATAACAACACTTATCATGCATTTGCTATGTACTATTGTTATGGTGATGTTCTATTTTTAACAATATGTTGATTGTGTTTTATTGAGTTTTGTCCATGGTAATTTTCTAGGTAGTATAAAAATTAAAAAAGTGCACTCATTTCATTTCGTATGTAACCCTCTAGATGGGTTGAGTGGATGAATAAGGGGAAGAGTAATCAAATTCTCATTCAATAGGGTTTGAAGCACATAAGCTAGAGTTCCACTCAATTTTGTAAATCTCCTAGTTGTTTGATGCTTAAAAGAAACAACATTAGAAGTAGTATGAATATGATTAGTGTTATTTTAGATTCTTTCTTATGATTACCCTTTTTAACTTGGAAGGGTAAGAAGGTATAGAATTTATATGTGAGGACACACATTTCAAACCATTAGAAATAAGTAATTTGTTTTTTTCATCTTTGACATGAGCACAAAAATTCATGAAAGAAGCATAATTGTAACAAAAATCACTATCACATATATAGTGGATAGTAAACCCTTATAAAAAAATCCCTTGCAATTTGTAATTAGGAAGTTGATGTTTCATTTTAGCACAAAGTAATTTAAATCAAACATAGATAATCATCAATATGCTCATTAGATCCTTGGGAACACTCTAATAAATTTGAAACAATAGGTTTGAAGTCCATAATCTTGTGGAAATGGCCAAGCAATGTTGTAGCTCTAATTGATCAAAATAATGAATGGAGCCAAGAGGCAATGAGTAGAACCACTGAATAACATAGACACAGAGTGAGAAAATAAATTAGCCAAGGATAACTTCTACACTAGTGCATCTAGAGTAGAGGTGGGGATGGTGATAGTAGTAGTAGCATGGGTGACAATGGAATGACCATAAAGGCAATGAGAAATAAGAGGCAATGATACAACATAGACAAATTATAAACAACACTTTAAGGTGAGGAAGGTCAAACATTAACACAATTAGAGGAGGGGATAACACTAGGAGTAGAGCACTAGTAGGCACACAAGAAGGAATGGAACTAGTGGGATTAGAGATAAGTGGTTCACTTGTAGACGAAGAGGTGGAAATGGTACTAGAGGAACATAAGAGATGGGGGTCACACTAGAAGTGACAACAAGAGATGTAGGCATTATGAGAGGATCTACCTCAAGATGAGAGGATGAAGGGAAAATGAAAGAGCAAGATTGAGTGGGTTGTAATGAGAAGATGCACCTTGCAAAAAAGAAGAGGTGATCATAGTACCAATGTCATGAAGAATCTATGTATGTAAAGAGCTTTGAGCAACCAATTATAAACAAATGTAGATAATTATGTTGAAGAAGTGACATTAACAAGCTCTCCAACAAGTAATTTTTTACTAAAAAAAAGATTTTACTTATCCACATGTATATCATGATTATAATTAGATAACTCATTATAGTTAACCTTAATGAACCTTAATAAAAATATCTTTATTGACAAAAATAATAAACGATTTAAAAATTTCATTACCTTATGCCATGTAATTGTTTCCTAGGATCTTGCAGCATGTAGATCCCCTTAAGCTATCCTATTACCTTAAACCCTAAACTCTAAAGTATAAACCCTAAACCCTAAAGCCATAATTTTTTCTTTAAAGGCTCTTAATGAAATTTGGTTGCCTTCGGAAACTTCACCAAATTTTATTCATTTGAGCCATGCCATTTTCTCCTAGGACCTCACTAGACGTAAATCCCCTTAAGCCATCCTGTCACCCTAAATCGTAATTCAATTTTCTTAAGGGGCTGACAATATGACATTTCTTAAGGGGATTAAAGAAGTTCTTAAAATTTGGTGATCAAAGTTGCCCAAGGCCCAACCA
The DNA here is from genome assembly GCA_007258455.2 of Sequoia sempervirens. NCBI lineage: Eukaryota > Viridiplantae > Streptophyta > Pinopsida > Cupressales > Cupressaceae > Sequoia > Sequoia sempervirens. Next base: position 41,775,096 of record VDFB02358134.1, read on the forward strand.
AATTTAACAATAATAAGATCCCGCAAGATTATACAATATCAATTTAGTTAATTGTATTTTCATTCAAATAACATGTGCCTTAGACATATAAATGAGGCTTACATATAATTTTATCATTTGTATTCAATTATTTAAGGCCATTTATATTGAATGGTTTAACTTGGTATTTCCTAAACATGTATTTTACATCTTGAAATTACAAATCTAATGCAGGTTCACTCATATCTTGAAGATCTCATGGATCCATTCAATAATATTCGCAATCCACCTCCACGCCATCCATCTCCAACACCTTCACCTCCACCTCTGCCCACTCCACCTCGTAACCCCCCACCTCCACCACCTGAAATCAATGAGCATGCTCGTTTGCAAGCACAAATCAATGCTTCTGCTAGAACCATCCAAGATCAAATCAACATTATTCAAAATGAAGAATGTGTCGCACCTCCTGTGAGGATGTTTGCATATAGGATGCAAACCCTTGTTGATGCTGTCAGGGCTATGGATGTGAACGATACATCGACAATGGCTAGAGGAGAGGAGAACTCCATTTGAAAAAGGAAAACACAAAGAAATGAATATCTATGCAGTAGTGAGCCATAATAGTTTATAAATTCAAAACAATGATCTTAAATAAATTATGAATTGCAAATTTGGTGAACGATGGATATTTTGTGTGATGAATTTATAAATTTGGTTCCAAATGGATATTTTAGTGACATGAATTTATGATTTTGGTTCTAGATGGATATTTTTAGTGACATGGATTTAAGAATTTGGTGGAATTTATGAACTTATAATGAATAGTATATAATAGTATATATTTAATGACTATCTATTAGATCATGATTTCTCCTGCTGAAAAATTGTGTGTGTTAAAGACATAAAATGAGATTTTGTGAATGTTTCAAGTTTATTGTTTAGTATGTATGTGCATGTATTAAAAATTTGCATAATATTTCTAATTTTGAAATTTGTATATGTATGTATGTATAGTTTAGTTTAATGGGATTTGTAATGCGATGCAAATTATGCATCATATTTTTATTTTAAATGTACATGTACATACATTTTATTTTTAATTTTGTATGGACATGCTCTTGAGTTGAACAATCAATGTATATATGTGTGCATTTCAATTAAATGTATGAGCTTAATATATATGTTGCTCATCCTATTTCAATTAAATATATGATCTTAATTTTTGTATGCGCATGGGTCCTATTTTGTATGATTTTAAATGCAGGTGCACATTATATCAAGCATATATCATGGATGATTTTAACATTGATGATATCATCAATCCACCACCTGAGCCACAGCCAGATCCGCCTCCCTCCCCCACTCGACCTCCCTCCCCACCTCCACCTCCACCTCCACCTCCACCTCCACCTCCACCTTATATGCCACCTCCAGCACCTATGGCATCTGATGAGGCTCGCTTGAGAGCATGTATAAATGATCAAGTTGCATCCTTACAGACACAAATCAATGCTATGCAGAGTCAAGCATTGATTGCACCACATGTGAGACGTTTTGCATCTGTAATGCAAAACGTTGTTGATTCCATTAGGATGATCGATTCTGATCTTGATAGACATCGATGAGAGAGAGAACAAATGAGACAATTTTATTCTGATGGTCTCTCTTATAAACAAATATTAGACCTTAAAATAACAAAAGCCCATCTAGCCCCCTACTTTCTTGACCCTATTACCCGACAACCCATTCCACCCAACAAATCTAGAATATCCATGAGGTGGTGCATACATCTGCAGATGATTGCACATTTTTGGGATCGATGGTATATGGTTTTGATAGTCCCCCACATGCTAATTGGGAGTTCCCATTGTATTTTTTGAGAAAACTGTATTTAGAGTTTGTTTTGGGGAAAAAGCCCAATTATTTTGATTTTAGATCATTTCGTGGCGTTGGTGGCGCATGCCACAACTGCAGATTAGGGGCGGGTTGATCCCACTCGCATGCACAACCCCTGTTGTTGCTCCCGTCCTCCCATTCCGCACTGCATCATCAAGCTCTCGTATCACATTAGGTTCCCCTTAGTAATAATTCAAGTAGAGACCTTGATCAACATGCTTCTGTGATAGCAAGTGGGGAGCATAGAGATGATGATGATGGAGGAGTTTTTAATGGAGCTAGTTTGAGTACCACTCCAAGAGTGTCGAGGCTCGTCCCCCATATATGTACTAGTTATCATCAAGTATGCTATGGACCTGATTAGGCCACACCTAGTTCAAGTGGACAGGGAGATTCTGGTGGTTCATCTGGTCGCATCAGTTCATTTGTAGAGTTCCTCGTAGCAGAACATCACCCTGAGGACACTACGACACAGGTATAAATATGCATCTAGATGTACGAACTCATTTTATAATATTTTTTATGGTTGTATATATCAAAGAAAAGTTTGCAATACATCTTAACAATCAATTTTTTTGGTGTACAGATGACACTTTCGATGTAAGGGCAATCATCCGTAATTAATGAAAGTACATATATCGACACCTGGCCATACTTGGCAACCCTTATGGGTATTTTTGATTTCATTTTTAAAATTATATATGAAATCATAAATTATTTAACTTGAGTTTTAAATTTATAATTGAATCACATATATGTTTCAAATATTTATGTTGGTTTAGGTGAGTCAACGGGCATCCATCACGATTCTCCCCGAGGGATTGTCACACCTCCACTATCGGTTTACATAGATCATGGGCAGTACATTCATTGTAAATTTGTTTAAAGTTTACATTAGTATAGTTACAATTTTATGAGTTTTGAATTCACTAGATATATGAAATGCATGCATGTAAACTTGTAAATATTATAAGTGTTAAATATCTATGTACATGTATGTCTAGGTTGATACCACAATAAGAATGGGTATTGGGAAAACATTTGATGTTGCAGTTACTCATGAGGCCACTGATTTCCAAGTTGTTTACAAAACTTTCTACAAAAAATGTGCAAACTTGAATATATATGTATATATTAACCTAATTGAATTGTACATGCTTTAATTTTGATCTTGTAGGACTTTGTTGGTGCAACTTTCTCGTTCTAACCCGCATATAGCTGTTCACCAGAGGACATGTAGAGCAAAAAGCTCATGAAATAATTTTATTTTTTATTATATTTAAAGAATTATAACAAATTGAATATACAAGCATTAATATGATATTTTCACATATTCTTTTCTTTTATAGCATGAGACACATCCTATAGTTGAGCATGTTCAGACAGGTCCTGGAGAAGAGCCTACTGCACAACCTCAGAATATGGTATGTAATTAAAATATGATAAATTCTGAATTAAATTGAATAAAAAAATAATAATTGTAGAGTTGTACATCTAATTTTGAATTTCTTTGTCTTGTTTATGTAGACTGATTTAGAAAATTTAGAGGTTTCTTCAGGCTCACCAGAGCATCCAGATTTAGATATGGTGGTAATTTAATTTTATGATCGATTATAAATAAAATTGTCATTAAATTATTTTTTATTGTCTTACATCTAATTTCATCTTTCTCTTATGTACATAGTGTTTCAGGTCATCCACATAGTCCGCATGGTGTGAAGAGGTCTCTTGATTATAGAGACAGTACATGACCTACAAACATGTGATTTTATGTGTTTTATATTTCTTGTAACTTATCATGTACTCTGTTGGACTTTATTTCATGTGTGCTTAATATATTGATTTCATACACTTAATATGTTACATAAATTATGGACTTTATTATTGTTTGAAATTTTAATTTACGCATGTACATTTATGCATTTTATGTTCATAGTGAAGACATTAATATAGGACATTAATGTGAAATTTACTGACTTGACTTCATAATTGTAGAATAATTTTAGGTTTAATCTTCTTTTCAATGAACAAGAAGATATTTTCCTTAGAATGTATTAATTTTAATTTTATGAGAGAAAATTTATGTGAATTTACCTACTTATTTAGTTCTATAAATTGAATTTTACCTCATTGTTGGTGCACTTGGAATTGCTCTAAACTCTTAAGCAAATAAAATTCTTTATAGTGAAAAAATCTAACAAGGTATTGATATAATTAGCTAATGTACATATTTATAAAATGACACCATTAGCTTCTCACTAGTAATGGAAAAAAGTGTTCCTACTAAAAATTAAGGAAAGAGGTAATCATTAGAAAAAATATAAATTATGATAACATAAGAATGTGTATATGTAAAACAATTGTAACCATTAGGTGATGAATATGTAGTGTACACACATGATAAATTTAAAAAATGATGAATATGGAGCTCAATCCAACGGAAAATTAATTTCATCATTGTTTCCCCCATTTAGAATATCATGATTGTGTGTCGTGTATGAAAAATGAATAAAAGTCTTGTCTCCATGTGTCAATAACAAGAAAAATAAATAGAATCACATAAATTATGATAACATAAGAATGTGTATATGTAAAACAATTGTAACCATTAAGTGATGAATACGTAGTGTACACACATGATAAATTTTAAAAATGATGAATATGAAGCTCAATCCAAAGGAAAATTAATTTCATCATTGTTTCCCCCATTTAGAATATCATGATTGTGTGTTGTGTATGAAAAATGAATAAAAGTCTTGTCTCCATGTGTCAATAACAAGAAAAAAAAAAGAATATCACATAAACTATGTACATAAGAAATAGAAATATGACCCACCAAATTTTCTCTGTGAATTAAGGTTAGGGTTATAGGATAAAACTTTGGGTAAAGGTTAGGATTAGGAGACAACTAGAGTTAGGGTTAGGTTTCAATTAGGGTAAGATACAACAAGGCTTAGGGATAGGATTAATTTTAGGACAGGGTAAGGGTTCATCTAACACTAATTTATAAGTTGTCAAAACAAATAATGACGTCTTAAGGGGGTGTCTAAAGGGGTCATAATAGAACGTCTTAAGGGGATGTCTTAAGGGTTAGAATATGTCTTAAGGATGTCTAAAGGGGTCATAACAGAATGTGTTAATTAAGGGATGTCTTACGTGGGTCTTAAGGGGATGTCTATAAAATAAGTAATATAACATGTTAATTAAGGGGACAGTCTAAAGGGTCATAATAGAATGTCCTAAGGGGATGTCTTAAGGGTTATAATATGTCTTAAGGATGTCTAAAGGGTCATAATAGAATGTGCTAATTAAGGATGTCTTAAGGGACAAGCCTAAAGGTCATAATAGAATGTGTTAATTGCTGACAAGTCTTAAGGGTCCTAAGGGGATGTCTAAAGGGTCATAATAGAATGTGTTAATTAAGGGATGTCTTAAGGGTCTTAAGGATGTCTAAAGGTCATAATATAACATTAATTAAGGGGGTGTCTAAAGGGGTCATAATAGAACGTCTTAAGGGGATGTCTTAAGGGTTATAATATGTCTTAAGGGGATGTCTAAAGGGGTCATAATAGAATGTGTTAATTAAGGGGATGTCTTAAGGGGATGTCTAAAGGGGTCATAATAGAACATGTTATTTAAGGGGACGTCTAAATGGGTCATAATAGAATGTCTTAAGGGGATGTCTTAAGGAGTTAGAATATGTCTTAAGGGGATGTCTAAAGGGGTCATAATAGAATGTGTTAATTAAGGGGATGTCTTAAGGGGTCTTAAGGGGATGTATAAAGGGGTCATAATACAACATGTTAATTAAGGGGATGTATAAAAGGGTCATAATAGAACAATAATGTATGCATGATATTTAGTGCATTATAGAATTAGACATAAAGTTTCAAAGTAGGAAAACATGCACATTTAACAAAAAAAATATATAGAATATATATTTGATACATAGAAGTACACAGAGTATGTTTAGTTCTGTAAGTATGTATGTACATATATGTCATCTCAAAACAATGTTTACAAAATTTAGATATGCAATCTCAAGAAAATCTCAAACTCGTACCTAGAATGTAGTAGGTCTTCACACCACCTGATATATAAAAGGTACAAGCAATATCAATGAAATCATCAAAACATACATAGTTTAATTTATATAAAACTATCTATATGTACATAACTCAAGTACCTGCATTTAAAAGTATTCGAGGTTGAATGCAGGCATCCTCTCCTTTTTGTTTTAAAGTATGAGATCAATGCAATGATGGCTTTAGGATACAAAAAATGACAACAAATCAATTTTAACTATTTATGTCTAAGCAATATCAATATGTAATAAAAACATGTATTTAAATATAGTTTAACTAATAATTACCTGTTTTTACCAAGTATTCCATGTTGTCTACGTTGAATTTGCATAGACTAGATCCTTTTGTGATTATGCCTTAAGGATATATAAAAGAACAATTTAAATCAATTTCAACTAATAACACACTTGACCAATGTCAAAACATGTATTTAATGTATTTAAAAGGACAAAATAAAACCAAAACTATATTTACCTGTATTTACTTAGTCCATTGTACCATCTGCATCCTCTCTTTTTTGCAATGCATCTTTGATTGCCTCATGCTCTTCCATAGAAATTGACCATAGTAATTTTTTTCAAGGTCTTCCATGATAGCGATCTAGTTTTATATTTGTTGCCACCACCAAATGTGAATAATGCATAATCTTTTTATGTGTTTCATAGTTCTAATGCAGGTAGACCATTCTTTCTTCCTCAAGTATTTTCGTGAGCTAAGTGCCAACAACAACCACCAATCGGATCCTATTGGAAAACATGTTCAAAACCACCATCAAATAACTTCTCAAAATTTACTTAAGGGGATCAAAGACTTGTTCTAAAAAAAATTGCTTAAGGGGATCTAAAACTTGTTATCAAAATTTGCTTAAGCGAGTGTCTTAAGGGGATCACCGTACCTATTGGATAATTAAAGCCATCATCATCTTCTCAAGGTTTTATTAACTTGTGTTTAGTTTCCACACAACGAGCCAACCAATATTCTGCTTGCTCTTCATTCCCTCAAAAGTAATAACCGCATACATGTCCCGGCCAACAAAATCTCATTTAATAACTTGTATATCCATATAACTAATTTAGTATTAAAAATAACTTAATAAAGCAAAATAAAATGAAATAAATTAAATTAAAACAATTTCTTGTACAAGGTTCCAAACACTTATCATAATTCGATGCAAACAATTGATCATTTTCTTCAATAGCTATTTCATATTGATTTTGTGTTTCTGGCTGTGTGTCAACGATTTTTGCCGCCATCACTCAACCCATTCTCAGATTTTCACAAGCTTCCCAATTTCCTGAGATACAAAATGGCAAAAACATGCAAGCTCCCTTGTCCAAATAGTCCATGTGCTTGCTGTCGCACTCCTAAATGAATGCCATTTAGTAGATCCACTAATTGTCTCACAATCAACTCTAGATACAATGTTTTCTTCTTCCACCAACCAAAAGAATCGATGAACTATAAAGTAATCACTCGAACCAGGTGCAGATAATTTTCTATTACACCAATCCACAATCTCATGTGCATTTTTAAATTTTACTGAATCCTCGAATTTTAATTGTTCTCTAGCAAGAATTCTTTTGACACACGCACCAGCTCCATCATGTTCTCTCTTTACTGATGCCCTGCCTTCAAAACTCCATATGTTGGACATTAAGTTCCTTTGTGAACCTCTACTTCTAACCAATAGAACATTCTAGCATTTTTGAACTGCCCCCTATTAATTATCCACCATATGAGGTGTTCTTTCATTATGGATTCTCTCTTTCTTTTTAAATTTCTATAAAATATACTAAAACAATATTGAACAAACTCTCATGAATGTGTAAATCATTGTCACTCAAATAAAAAATGATACCCTCAAACTTTTCTAGAATATCCTCATATATCATCCGCATGTCTATAAAACAATATGGACAAACATAGCTACTAAGTAATGTAATTATAATATTGATTGAATTTCCTTCTTTATGAAATGAGAGCATAATTCTCCGCAAAATCAACCACTGAAAGTATAGCACCAATTGGAAATGTGTTTCTACATGCCCGAAATTGGCCATCAAACCATCGAGCATGTTCAGAGTGCATAACATATTTTGGTACAATTTTATTATTAAATTCACTCATAAATGCATGCACACTAACTTTTTCTGTAACTAAATCACAATGCTTTCCTATTTTTCCATCTTTTAAAGAATAGTGAACATTCCTAAATATTTTGACATCTACTAATTGTTGTCCAAAATCATGATCAACACTTTCATGCAAACAATTTCTTAAAAATGAAAGATTTCCACAGTTAATGCATTGTCCAAAAATACAAGAACTTAAATAAAATAATCTATCATTAGATTTTTCACAAAACAAACCTGAAATAAACTCTCTTATTGATTCAGGTGGCATATCAATACCCACATTCCTGTATAATCATGTTAGAATGCAAGGTACAACGATATATATCGAAAAACATCATACAAATAACGAAATTGAACATGTATTTTACAACAACAAGATATTCGTTGTTTATTAATTTTTACATACCAGGGTTTACATTTTTCAAAAGACCTTTGACTTATTTTAATATTACCAGGTAACACTAAATCGCTACAAAATTTTCTATAAAATTCGGTTTGTGTTGTATCTAATAGGTGTTTTGGGTGAGGATCGCGGACTTTGGACCCCACCCTTAATTTTAAAACATCTCTAGCATTAGATGAAACCCTAGTATTATCATGCCAAAATTTTACGATCAAAGATTTAATTTCAACACTCAATTTTATATCAAACCTTGGTAGTCGTCCACTGAAACTCCAACATTGATTGATAGGGTCATTTTCTATACTTTCTCTTCTTTTTGCTGCTCTTAGTAATGTTTTAGGATGCATTTTTAAAACTTCACTAATATTGCTTACCATTCTTTTATTCAAAGTTGTTTTATTGACTATAGCAGTAGTTATAGCTCTTCTTGCTGCGTTTTTATCTTTAGATCGACTATTTTTCCAATAGATTGAATGGCACTAGCAATTAGACATAGCATGTTTTAATGATTGATCTTTTCTTTTTGGTTTAACATAAAAGCCTAACCTTTTCATTACTTTCCTCATTTTTTGCATTCTCATCAATTGCATCATTAGTTGACATTGAAATGCAATATTTCTACGATAAAAGAATTCGGTGTATATTCTATTCGCATGCGTTCTTATTTGCCTCCAAGAAATTTGATCAGGATGATTATCTAAAACACCACTTCCAATTTTAAATAAAGTATTTTCATTAAATTCAACATCACATTCTAAATTTTCATCTTCATTTTCATCAACAAAACAGTTTTCATTTTCATTTTCATTTTCATCAACAAAACGGTTTTCATTTTCATTTTCATCTTTATTTTCATTAACAAACGGTTCTCATTTTCATTTTCATCAACAAAACGGTTTTCATTTTCATTTCATTTTCATCAAAAATATAGGTTTTGTTTTCATTTTCAAGAAAATGATCATTTTGATTTTCATTTGCAACAAAAATTTTTCTTTTTTGTTTTCAACAAATTCTATAAAAGTTTCATTTCTTTGAATATAGTCAATGTCAACATCATTATATCCAGCTTCTTGTAAATCTTCTACAAACAAATTTACCATGTCACTAACATGTGGATTTGAAGACGTACCTGGATTTGTGTATATTGAAACATTCTCCATAGCATTCAAAGAGGGATTTGAAGACATAGTAGGACTTGTTTGTATAATCATATTCTTCTCCAAATTGACTCCTTGCAAATTAGCTTCATGTACAACTATGGTATCTTCAATGTTTTCATCTTCAATAGTTGTTGAATTGGTTGTTCCACCATCGTTCATTGATTTTATTCTCATTCTTCTTTCTCTTTGTCTTTGTGTCTCTTTTTCTTTATTTGCTTCAACTTCTTGAGGAGTCAATGTCTTTTTTCTCTTATTACGAAATTTATCTCCCATAATTATAAAATTCTCAAGGACAGATGAATGTTAATAGTGAAATACTTCAAAATATTGAATCCAAATTGGAAGTTGAGTACCTATTACGCCAAAATTCTTCTTCTTGTGTTCCTCAAAACAAATAGAAAACTACCACAATTCCACTTTAAAAATTGTTCTCTTTATGCTTCATTTGAAAAATTCAATCCATATTGCAAATTTCACTTCAAAAATGGTGTAGATGATGCTCCCTTTGATAAAATCAACAAAAAATCAAATTGACCACCTGTAAATACAATAACATATGAAAAATAATTGATTTTCAGTGCTCTCGGCCGTACATGTCAAGTTGCAAAGTTGCAGAGTTGACAGTAATTGTCAACAGTGTTTTTAAATAATATAAAACGGGATCCCGTCTATAAAACGCGATCCCGTTTATAATAAAACGGGATCCCGATTACTAAACGGGATCCCGTCTACTAATAAACGGGATCCCGCTCCATAATCGGGATCCCGTTTATTAAAACTGACTCCGCGAGCCGTTGTGAAGGTAACGGGATCCCGTGTTATAAACGGGATCCCGTTACGTTTTCAACGGTCGAAAACGAAACGGGATCCCGATTGTAACACGGGATCCCGTTTATTACTGAACGGGATCCCGTGTTATAATCGGGATCCCGTTTTTTGAAATTTGAATTTGGTTTTGCATTGTGGGCGGGTTTTTGCCAAGGTTTTAGGTTCGGGAATAGCTTTGGAAGTCCGAACCTAAGCCTTCAACCTGGTTTGACCTGCAAATTGTAAGCCTTAACAATGTTAAAGCAAAATATCGACTTTGGACATATGGCTGACGACCTTTTTTTGAAAATTTTCTGACAAAATGAAAACCCATTTTAGATCAAACAATGCAGATTCTAAATATATAATTTGTTTTGCAATTGAATTATTTTTTGTATTTTTCAATTAATTTCTAATAAAATTGGTCCATAAACTTTAAATATCAGAGTTTTTTACTATTTGAATAACTTTTGATCAACATAACATTTTGACAAACGGATTGCAAGAGAGCAAACTTCAGACAATTCTTTTTCAATTTGAAAAAAAAAAAGTCAAAAAATGATAAGTTTAGGTCATCTTATGCATGTCGTATTACCACGATTTTTCAAAACAACAAATCTGCCTAATAAAAAATTAACAAAAAAAAAATATTCAATAAAAAATTACAAAAAAATATCAAGAGCAAGGTTCAGTGAGTCATAAAACTTTTCCCAAAAGGATTTAGAAAAATACGATAATTTAAGTCAAAATATGGATGTCGTACACGTGCATGGTATGGTACAAAAAAATGACTTTTAAACAGTGGTTTTTTGAAATGCCTATTGAAACTCAATTTGTACAATCTGGGTATTGAAATAAATTACATATTTGGAAACTAGACTCCGAGCACTACATTTTATGATTAGTGACTTTTTTAAAGATTTCATCTCTAAGTGCTTTAAATTTTAAGGTCAAATGTGTCAAATACTGAAAATCAGGGAAAACACTTCCACTTTTTGGCCAAAAAGTGGACTCAACTTCTTGCACACACCCTTATCTCCTTGCTAAACCATTAAATGTTGTGCTTAGCCCTATCCTCTATGAAAATCCAAAATTTATAATTCCCAAAACCTACCTTTTGAAAGGAAGAAAATTGTTGTTGGTTATGGTTTAGGACATAGAACAACAATCTTCTACACTTCTCATTCAAGGAAACCCTAGAGATCTCAATCCAAGGATGAAGTAGGGGAAAGAGATCTTGCAATAGGGTGTCCTAGGGTATGATTAATTATTAAAGAGGGGTTCACCACTAAGCTAAGGCTTGGAAAAAAAATGACATGTAATATCTAATGACAAAGACTAATGATATATAAACTTCACTAACTGACCTAAAAATGAATGTAAATTAGAATAGGAAACTAAAAGAGCAAAGAGGGGCACCTAGAAACCTGTAGGAGCTTGAATGGAGACTTGAAATTCTAAAAAATGCTAATAGTGCACACTGGGACTCATACGCCAGTATGAGAGATTTAGTCCCAGATCAGGGTTTCTGGGCTGGAACATGAATCTGGTAGAGATATGTCTAGAACTCTTAAAATCTATAAATTTGACTATATTGGGATTCATATGCCATAAGTGGTGTATCAGTCCAGTTTGGCTTTTTCGAAGGATTAGGGTTTGAATATGCTCTTCAATCTTTGCTCTTTCTGCTCAAATTGATTTCTGGGTCTAAATTGTTGAATTCTACAAACCTTGTAATAAAATCAAATGGAAAGGAGGAATGATGAATGAACAAAATATAATGTTGCAACTCACCAAACCATAACAATAAACTATTGCAAACATGTATGAAATGGCTCCAATGGATGTAGATCTTGAATCTTGCTTGAATGTGATAGATCTTGAATAAAATGCTTGCTTGAACCATGAAACCCTACATCACAATTGTTAGCTAAAAGAAACATGATGCATGATGACTTTGACATGATACTTGATACTTGAATAATGCTCCAAAACACTTGATAATCAGCTCTTGAAGACTCTTGAATGCTCTTGTAAACACTTGAATGCTCTCATGAACTCAAATTTTCTATAAGGAATGCTCTCATTAAAGTCTTAAGTGAAAATGAGTAAAATAACATTGTATTTATACTTGTTTATGCCAAATTTCCCAAAATTACAACACTACAAGTCGACATCAGATCTAGGAGAATAAAATCCCACTAAGAATTTGAATTAAATTTAATTTTGGACCACACAGGACTCATACGCTAGAAGTGGCATATAAGTCTCGTTAGGTTAGGCTATGGGACACATTTTTCAAGAAAATCTTAGATTCATGTGAAATCAAGATCGGGGCCCTGAAAATTAGGTGGGACCCATACACCCAAGGTGGCATATGAGTCTTATATCACTAAATCTGGGCCATACAATCCAAAAACACCTAAATTATGATTGGATGTTGGATTATGTCAGGATTATCTTCAAAAAGATGCATTAATTAAGGCTCGTGGATGAAAAATAAGGCATAAAGAAGCCCAATTAATTAATAAAACCCTAGATAAGTGTAAAAGTGTGGTGCAACACTTTACAACACCCTAAATAAGGCACAACTAATTCCATTTAGTTTACAAGGGCCCAAGACCTAATATAAATGTGTTAAACACATTACAACACTAAATGAAGGCAACCTTAAGCTCAATTTAATAAGGAGGATCCAAACAAGTGTGAAAATATCATGTACAACATTTTTTGACAAGACACTTAGCCCCCACTTTAATGAGAGGATGAACCTGCTTCAAACTCACACTAAAGTAGACCAAAACACATCAAGAAGGGTCCCAATTGCTAGTAAGATAGGACGAAAATGATCAAGAGGGGTGATCAAGCCCCCAGGATTAAGATCCTATAGCCGACCAACATAAGCACAAAATAACACACATGAAAATTGATATAAGGAGCAATAACAAAGAAAAAGCATACAATGCCAAAGACAAGGAGAAAAGAAAAAATAAAAAGCAAAAGAGGGGTGGATCAAGTGTCGACCATTTTTCCATCATGATGTGGATCAGATCTAGGTTGTTTGTCCAAAAATGCACGCTCACTTTAAGGCAAGGGAACTCTAGGTTGTACGTTGGGTGAGTATCCAAAGAGGTGAGATACATACACACATGACCGGTATGTGCTCACGCACACAAGCAAGTGGCTATGGGAAAAGTCATGCCTAAGTTCGACTTCCCGTCCAACCAGACCAAAGCTATACCTCCTGATAACTTTGATAAGGCACCGCACAACAATGAACTTCAAGCTCCATGAGGAAAGCAAAAATTTGTATGCTTGAAACTCATGAACAAACAAGATGGCTCCACAGGAAAGAAAAATGTGTTATGCAAGGTGTCCATATAACTGAAATTGTAAATGCAATGTAGTATAAGGAATGTTCAAAGGAATTTTTCTTAGTTCATGTAAGGTCTTTAACTTAGGGAACATTGTGCCTAATATTTCCAAGAGAGGACCAATCAAAGAATAGAAGATTCACAACTTAGGGGATGCAATGTGTTGTATCAAGCCATTAAGAGGAATATAATATGCTAAGAGAGATCATGCTCTTGAGGGACGTCACACCCAATATCACCATAAAGTGAAAGAGGCATCGCATGAAGTAAAAAGACTACACTATGAAACATGAAATGAAAAAGAATAATGCCAATGTATGCCCCCACTTTAAAGAAATTGCTAAACACCATGCTCTGAGCAATTACTTTAAAGTAGCAAATGATAAATGAGCTACAATAAAGAAGACATGAGAGCTAACTTGGAAAGCCCTATGCCAAGTCATATGTTTCCAAATGAAGCTACACCATGAAAAGGACAAGAGGGGTTGCCCCCAAAATGAAACTCCAAACACATGAGGGATCCATAGATTTGGGGTCAGTATGTTCTTGCTACAATATTATTAGAGAGCTTGAAAATGTCATCATTCCCCAAATACTCATAGAACAGGAAGAATGACACAAAGAGAGTGAAAACAAAGAAAAATCCTTTCGAGTCAACATGGAAGAGACATGAATGTCTCGACGTCTTGCGTCATCCCCAAAAGGAAAACACAAGACAAAGGAAAAGTTAAAGGAAAAGATAAAAGATTTACGAAATAGAGAAGAATGTAGGTACAAAAAGAGGAATGTCACAAAAGGAGAGAACATCAAATAGAACGTCATGGGGGATTACATTATGCACATGCAATCACACAAAAGAAAAAAAATAATGTAAAAGACTAGTAAGGCACATGCGAGTAAACCTATTATCAAGTCGTTTGCATCTCAATCATGTTCATCATATACAGAAGGCAAACAACTAGCCAAACGGACAATATCAAGTACCGAACTAGGGTTACCACCAATTTCAACTCTCTTCCTCGGAGAATTATCATGTAAGCTCATAGAAGAGGAAAACAATGTGTTCAATTCATTATGCACCTCCTCATCGATTTTAGCAAATCTCCTCATCGTCATCTAAATTAATTGCAACAGGAGGTCTAATGATAATGTCCAAAGAAGGGTTTAGCTCCCGTTGTAGTTGCGGTATATGATCTTTTTGTTTCGGCGAAGAGGGAGACTCATCGTGTCTTGCTTCAGTCAAATTTGGATTTGGATTTTTTTTTTTTGTTTCTGCATTTAACTTGCAAGCAAGAGCATGACATCTATGCCTATTTTCTTTGGCATGTATATTTCTTTTAGTACGACTTTCAAGTTGCGTTTTTGTAGGAGCAGGTTTATCAACCATAGGATTCTTTTCTTACCTAAGGGGAGGAATGAAAGGAACCATGGAAGGTTGTTCAACCACTTTCTCTTTAGCTTTGTAAACTTGCTTTATCTTAGGAGGTGTGATGGTATTGTTTTCGTTATCTCTCGGTCATTTGTATGAAATAGGTAAAGAATTTGTCTTAGGTTGTTCTTAGTTGTTTGGAATTTATTTAGGTTCTGTTAGAATTGTAAAACTTTGAAATTTTTTATAGTTGTTTATATTCATGAGTTTCCAAAGAAGTCCTTACCATAAGCACAAGAATCCTCTTTTCATAACATTTTTGCCCATATTTTGTCATGTGGTCCCATAGAATTCATCTAACCTTGAATATTTCAATGCATAATTCATATCGGCAAGAGATGTTGAGGGTCTCCCTGATCCATAAAGCATTTTATACTAATGTATATCTTTTGTAGTCTATCGGCAAGAGTTCAGGAAGGTCATACCGATATAATTTCACTTGAAGACACATATCGACAGGACACATTTCATTGTCTTAGCGACAGAAAGATCCTATCAGCAAGACAGTATGCATCGGGATGAGTCATATCAGGTCTATTTGTGTCTTACCGATCATGGTGCAATTCCAGAGCATCAAAAGGAATCTAAAATATTCTCAATATGTTTCCCGAAAAAGTGGATCTTATCGGCGAGAAAATCTTCATCGATATAAGTCATAACAAACACATGTATGTTACACCGATGAAGCACAAAATATTTGTCGGTGAGACCTAAGTCATCGGTGAGATGTCTCAGAGCATTCATCCGGTCTTGCCGACAAAGCGAAAGGGGAGTTTATCGATGATTATCAGGATGAAGTCAGGGAGTCTTGCTGACCCATATGTCACATCGACAGGATTGTGTTAGTAAAGGAATTGGCGGTAGGTATTGATTATCAGCGAGACTAGTTTCATTAGAGAAAGATAGGAGTCATGCCAAGTGTTGTTCCATCAGCAAGAAAATAATTGTGTTATAGCAACCAAAAAACGGACCAAAGGATATATCTCGGCGAGATATGAAATAAGCGGAGGAACATCTGCCCGACTTACAAAGTCACAACGACATGTTTTCATCTATGGAAGTTATCACGATATACTTGAGATTGAAGGGATAACTCTCGGGGAGACTTGAAGTGTTGGGGAAACTACATGATGTCTTGGCAGATGTTTTAATGAACGTTGGTAACAGCCACAATAAAGAGGTCGCCCAAGATTTGAAAATGTCTCACCGACAATATTACATGATGTGACAGTGAGAGTTTCGAAAAAGGACCTGCTACACTCGTGTTTTAGCTAAAACATTAATGGCATGATGAAGCACAAATAACTACATGAATTAAGGAAAATTCAATTGGAAACATTAGTGTGGAATTGATAGTGGAGGAGGAAGAAGGGCGAACAAAGAAATAAGGCATTCTTTTAGTCCAAAGATTCTGAGCGAGATACAGTAAGTTCTTTGCGCCTTAGTTCCTGTAATTTTTTACTTCTGTAACTTTTGAGGAATGAAATCCACTAGCTCAGGAAAATCAAAAGGTAGAAAAGATGGTGAAAGCAGTCAACCTAAAGGGAAGAAACAAAAAACTGAAATAGATCATGAAGGCATTGAACAAAGGCTGAATCAAGATCTCATTGACCAATTACCTAGCTCTGGACCTAAAGCCAGACGATCTGCACAACTTAGGGTAGAAATAGATAAATTGGATGACAAGTGTAAACTCATAGGAGATGTTTTGACTTCAATAAGAGGTTACAAATTGTTTAGCTTTCATTACTATCAGAGAAATCATTTTGAACTAGTATGCAACCCATGGAAGC
Source organism: Sequoia sempervirens (assembly GCA_007258455.2). Classification (NCBI taxonomy): domain Eukaryota; kingdom Viridiplantae; phylum Streptophyta; class Pinopsida; order Cupressales; family Cupressaceae; genus Sequoia; species Sequoia sempervirens. The sequence continues at coordinate 41,792,160 of VDFB02358134.1, forward strand.
TTAATTTGGGAAAGCTAGTGTGCCCTAATGTATTTGTTAGTGCAGAATTAGTAAAATTGTTGGTTGTCCATTATAATTTGAAACTCAAAGCTATATGTGACCCATCCAAGAAACCACTAATACCCATATCAGAAGATGCAATAGGTGAGGTTTTCAATTTGGAAGGGGTTTGCAATGAGAAAATCATATGTGAAGAATTACAAAGGGAGTTTGAGAGAATGGACACAATTTATAAGGGTTGGAGGTTGCCAATTCACAGAGTTAGACAAGATGGCAAACCAGTTCCTCTACAGGATAGCGATGGACCTCCTTTTCATGTTGACCTTTTTGAACCCTATATGAAGTATACCTATTTCTCGGTAGGCCAAGTATTGGGAATGGAAGTCCCTGAATATATGTCAATTATACCTATGATAATTTCAGCAGATATCCAGTATCACAATTCTAGACCATTTGATTATGCCTCATACATTTTTAAGGGGCTTGATTCTGGATTGATGGTAATAAAGGGCAGGGCCTCTATCTTACATCTTAGGCATTACTCATTGTTGATGCACATAGTGTTGTATTTTGGATAGGAGTTAGGGCTGTGGCCTCAGGAGATGAAAATTTCTCAATTTGACAAGGAAGGCATGACATTACCTGTTCAATTATGGATGACTGTCTGGGACAGTAGGTTTGCTAACTCTAGCTTTGTACTCTTTGATGAGTTTTTTGTGAAGACATTGTATAAATTGTATAATCATCCATGTGATTATTCTTTATCTGAAGAGATAAAAAGGTTTCTCAGGCCTAAGGACTTCAATGGGCCAATTAGTCACAACTAGGGGGATTGGTATTGCTTGGAGGATGCTACCATGATTAGGGCTTATGGATTTGAAGATACCCCATTCATTTTGCCTAAAACAGTCCCGAACATGATTGCATACTTGGAGATTGTTAGATAGATGGAATTTTCTAGTGTTATGAATTTGAGCTCCTTTGGTAAGCAGACTTTTATACCCAATACATTGTGCTTTGGTGATTTTACTATATTAGCCAAGGAAGGGTACAATTTGATCCTTGATAAGTTACTGCAATACAATATGAAATGAGGACCACCTAGAAAGAATTTTGATCCAGAAGGGTATATCAATTCTACTAAACTGAAGATAAACTTTGGAGGGTATCAACATGTGCCCTATCAATTTGATGATATGATCTGAAACCTAGAAGCTGAAGAAGTAGAAGTAGTGGTGAAAAGATATAATCAAGGGTTGCAAGATACAGAGCTGTTATCTTCTGGGGAGGAGGAATCTGAGGATAATGTGCCACAAGACCAACCAAATAAGATGTCAAGATTGAGAACTCAACATTACACTTGCCCTGCCAAGGAATTGAGTGCTGAAGAGAATGTAGATGTGGATGCAAGGCATGTAGAGTACAAATCGTTTGTAGCAGATGATGAATTTGTAAACTCTCTAGAGTTTAAGGCATTCCTGTACAAACAAAAAGGAAAAGAAATAAGATAAAAGGTTGACAATATCACATAAGGTAATGAAGAACAATTGTTGAATGACCTAAAAATGTGTGTGGACAGAGAGATGGAAAGTATGACCCTTGAAAAGGGAAGGAAAATGTTGGAAAGTGCTGGTGTTATGATTTTTCTAGGGTTGGATCTCAATTTTGCACTGGTTTTTGATAGTTTCTTGAAAGATAGTAATGCTACACACAAGCTCAGCCCATAAAAGGTGACAAAAGTATATGCAGGGTCAAAGTACAATCTAGATGAAGGGTCATTAATGATTTGGGATTTATATCCACCTCACAAGAAATCAGTTGTCATTGATACTGAGAAAGCATTTAGGCATGTTATGAATTTAAAGATAGGAGACGCTGATCCTGTGGCAACTGGAATCAATGTAGCAAAATTAAACAAGGCTCAAATTCAGATGTTAATCAAGGAGAGGGAAATGTAAAAAATGAATAACAAGCTTAGATGTTGAGAGAAAATGACCACCTAAAAGATTTGTTAGGTGTCACAATGAAATCAACCAAGCTCCTCACTCATGGTGAATGTTCACAAGCAAAAGATCACTGGGAAGGATCAAGTGCTTACTCTTAAGGGAGATATGATGCAGTTGTAACAATGATTAAGAAAAGAGAAGCCAGTCTAGCAACTTGGTTAAATAAGCTCTGGGGAACACACTCACATAACTTTGTTGCATTGCAAGAACACGAAAGAATGAATGGCAGGATTTTGGAGAAGTTTCAAGAAATAAACCAGAGGGATGTTTCGAATAATGTAGCAATTGAGGCTACAAGTCATTATGTGAATAAACACCGAGACTTCTTTGAAGAATTGCGAGGGGATGCACAGGGATTGATAAATGCTACCAGAAAAGGGTTGACTACATTCTTTGATAATAAAGGAGAATTAAAAGAAATGACTAAGTGGAAAAGTGAAAGTGAATCGATACTGCAAGAAATTCTGAAGATATCTACCGCGGAAGATACAACACTGGATGAGGCGTGCGAATAGAATGAGAAGATGGTAAGAATGAAGATCACAATCCAGAACACATCGGGAGATGCAGATACACATAAGTGCCAGGATTACTTGGACCACTTATAGAAGATTCATTTATGGTTTAAGAAAGCTTAATTATCTCTTAATCTATTGTTGTTTTAACATATGACATTTCTAAAAGGACGCGTCCTTTCAAGTATTTGATGTATAAATATCTATTTTGGTAGAAAAATAGGATAGAAGATAATATAATAGAAGAAAAATATAGTAGATTACAATGTTTTACAAATATGAGACTATGATGCATGATTAAAACTATGGAGATATCAATGAAAATCATTTGATGTGGTGGCGTATTTCTGGTATCAGTTGTTTGTTGAGTTAATTGAAAGTATTACTGAAGTTGTCTCCAAGGTTGATTTTTTTGGTTATTTAAATTGATATAACAAGTTTATATTCAGTTTATCGGTGCACACTTGTTGTATCTGTATGGTTGATTAAGTGGTTCTTTCAAGAAAAGATTAAATCCTTTTAGTTGATCATAGTAATTAGGGAATCTCATTTGGATCATTAAGAAGAACTTGGTAGTCATATTCTTGCATGTTTATGCAAGTTATAAACTCAAATATATGCCGAACAATTAGAGTACTCGCCGGAAAGAAGTTACTCATTTTAGATTTCTTTTGACTCCGCATACCCAATAAGGCACTAGTCTAAGCATAAGTCAAGCCTACCTCATTCATATAGGTATACCTGCCTAGGTCTAGCAGCACCTTAAGAGAAGGTTTAACCATTTTGACCTGGTCTGTTACCCTGAAATGTATCAAGAGATTGGCAACCTCTTGAGGTATTTTACCTGCATTTTTGAGAGCTAACACATTCAATCATGGTTTCATCAAGGATGGTAGGCTCTATCATAGGTTGAGGTATGTTGTTAAGGGATAGTTTCTCTATGAATTTTGCCTTGAACTTTTGGTAGGATTTGAAAAAAAAGTCTTCTCGAGGTTTAATAGGTTCCATAGGTTTGGGCCAAAAGAAATCTAATGAAAAGTTTTTGCGGGAAGAAAAAGGATTAAAGCCACTATAATGCACAATAAAGATTTCATTATCAAAGGGAAACTTTAAGCATTTATGCACGACCGATGGGACGACTTCCATGGAGCATAGCCATGGGTAACCAAGCTTCACATGGAATTGATTTGACATTGAGATGATGGAGAATGAGACATCTAATGTTTTCAGTCTTATTTGTAAGGGTAAGGTGATCGATCCCATTGTAGGGCAAGCAAAACCATTATGTGCTTTTATCCATGATTTTGGTTTATCATATGTTTCTTGATAGAGCTTGTGCACAAGTAAGAATTCTTTAGTGATCACATTCTCTCCATAGACGGGATCAATTAATATCCCATTAGTGGGCTTATCATTGATTCATCCAACTATGTAAAGAGGACCATCAGGTGCATGTTTAAGAATATCTTTAGAGGAGAAAGCAATGTCAAAAGGATTTTTAGTTCAACCCTTATGAGGTTGAGTTTCGATCAATGCAATCAAACCTTTTTCAATATTATCCATAGGACCTTGTTCAATGGTGTCCATAGGACTTTGTTGCATTGTATCCATGTTCTCATCATCCATGCCAACATTCATCACATCATTCTTTGAAGTTTCACTAGATTTGACAAATGAAATATTATGTTTTTGCATAAGATTTGCAAATTTTGGTTGCGAGGAGCAACAAAATTATTTCCTTGATCATTAACACCTGCAATTGAAAGACGACCGAAATTAATGAGGTCTTGCACAAGATGTTTAAGATGCTTACAATGTTCTGTGCCATGTCCATTTTGTCGGTGATAATGGCAATTGGAAGGATCTAAAGTTCAGAGGTAGAGGCTTATTAAGATCGGGAGTCTTAACGGGAGGCAAGGTGATCATATTCTATTCTAAAAGTTGTAACATTGTGTTTGGAGGGTATCGGGTAAGAGAGTGAATTGTCTAGCTGGATACCCAAATGTGAAAGGAGTTGTCTTCCTTATAGTAGCCACTTGGGTATCAACATGTTGAGTTGTTTGTTGAGAGGGATTTAGTTGAAGGAATCCTTTATTCTATTTTCTAAAATCTTGGTAATTGTTTTGGTTTGCGGATTCAGACTTCTCAAGATGGATAGGGGTGGGTTTTGTTTCACGACTACTAACCGAATTTTGATAATCACGAGGGATAGTACACAAGTGCATGAAGGAGGGGAACTTTATCATGGTAAGCTTATCTTGTATCTTACTTTGCAAGTTCTCAATGAACATCCTTTGAAGGTGAGGGTCATGAATCTTTACATCGATTTGGGAGTAAATTGATTGATAGTGTGAAATAAATTTGGTAATCTTTTCTTCTTCTTTTTGCTTACATCTCATCAAATCGGCTAAGGTCATATTAGGAGTCATCTGCACTTGGAAATGGTTTATAAATTCCTCAACAAGTTCATTGAATGAACGAATTGAGTTATTCGGTAATGAGGAGAACCATTCTAAGGTTGTATCCTTCAAGGATCTAGGGAAAAGCTTAACCAAGATCTTATCCTCAAGAATAAAATCACTACATAGGGTGGTGTAAGCGGAAATATGGTTAGAAGGTTCTCCTTTCCCTCCATATTTCTTGAATCTAGGCACCTCTATACCTTGTGGAATCAACATTCCCAACATCTCCAAGGATAAGGGGTTGCTTTTGACATAATATGTAGGTTGACCATTTTAATTTTGGTTTATGGTGGAAACTTGCTTTTGAAGGGATGAAACGGTTTGCAAAAGTTGATTTATGAGAGGATCATTATTTTCATTTTGAGATGGAGGTGAATAAGGTGGAGGTGTCTATGTGTTCGAGGGGAAAGTGAATGGAATGCTTATAGGAGGTAAAGTGGTAGGAGATATGACGTGTGATGCCACAAATGTACCAGGGATGCTAGCGGAAATACCCAAGGAAGGAACTTGAGGGTTGGTAAAGGTAGGGATAGAGGTAATTGTTGTGGAAGGAGGAATTTGAATTCCTCCTTGCCTTGTAACATTGTTCAAAGGTAAAGGACAACTAGTGGTTGAGGTAAGACATGGTCCAAAAATCTGAATTATGTTACGCATAAGATCAACTCCTTCACTTTCAATCATGCGATGTATGTTATCTATGGTAGGGATAGAAGTGGTGGAAATGTTCTTAATACTTATTTGATTTTGTAGGTTTGCTAAATCTTCATGAATTTGGATTATGTTTTCTTGTAGAATACTAGCAACCATTGTTTCAACATGCATCACACTACTTGAAGGAAAAGAGGTCTAAGGGTATGGTCCATACCTAGTGAACTAGTGTCAATACTAGTAGTGAAAGAGCTAGATAACCCAAGATCCACGATGATTGTGATATCACAGAGTGACATGAGTCTCAAACTTCTCTCACTATAGTATTAGCAATAGGACACCAAGTAGAAAAGCTCATACAAGGGACAATCAAGGAAATGCAAGATGCAATGAACACAAGATAAATGCTATGCTCTAATTCTAATTCAAATAAAGTTAAGATAGATGCAATGAAATGAAGAAAACAAAAACTCTGCAAATTGAAACATGTAACTGACAACGACAAATAGAAACACAAAAATAGAGAATTTAATGCTAGAAAATGTAGTTTAAAATATGAAACGGGACTAAATCGCCCAAAGGGGCGTATGAGTCCCAAACAGGGTCTTTTAGAGGTTTGAATGCTAAATAACAATCACCACATAATACCTAGAAATCAAGAAAAAACACATGTACTAGGACTAAATCATCCAGAGGGGCATATAAGTCCCAATTTAGGGTTTTTGCAAAGATTTCAAAAAATTCTAAGTGAAAGTTATGCTTTTTGGTTTGTATGATGTCTAAGCTAAGTGTAAATGCAGATTTTAGATGATATTCAATGATGCAAGAGACAAAAATGCAACCTATATGCACTTTCACTAATGCAAGATTTAGAAACCCTAGATGCCAATTAACTAATGTAAAACCTAATGCAATGTTAATGCAAGCTAGATCTAGGATGATGATGCACTCCAAATTAGAATTAAGATGTTCTAAATGCAGGTTCACCAAAATGAAAGGAAGGAATTTGTCGTTGGTTATGGTTTAGGACATAGAACAACAATCTTCTACACTTCTCATTCAAGGAAACCCTAGAGATCTCAATCCAAGGATGAAGTAGGGGAAATAGATTTTGTAATAGGGTGTCCTAGGGTATGATTAATGATTAAAGAGGGGTTCATCACCAAGCTAAGGCTTGGAAATAAAAATGAAATGCAAGATCTAATGATAAAGACTAATGATATATAAACTTCACTAAATGAACTAGAAATGAATGTAAAACAGAATAGGAAATTGAAAGAGAAAAGAGGGGGACCTGAAAACTTGTAGGGGCTTGAATGGAGACTTGAAATGCTAAAAATGTTGAATTTAGTGCACACTAGGACTCATATGCCAATCTGGGTGATTTAGTCCCAAATCAAGGTTTCTAGGCAGGAACATGAATTTAGCTGAGATATGTTTGGAACTCTTGAAATATGTAAATTTGACTGTAATGGGACTCATACGCCAGAAGTGGCGTATCAATCCAGTTTGACTTTTTCAGAGGATCAAGGTCTGAATCTGCTCTTCAATCTTTGCTCTGTTTTCTCAACTCGATTTTTGGGTTTTAATTGTTGAATTCTGCTCTGTAGATGTCCTCCAATGATCTTCTAAACAAGGTGACAACTTGGACAACTTTGAACACTTGACAACTTCTTTCTAATCTTGCTCCTTAGAAGGTCTTCAATTGTTAGTGGAAAGGGGTTTTCCTTGGTCAAACTCCCTTTTGGTAATCAAACCTTGTAATAAAATCAAAAGCAAATGAGGAATGATGAATGGAAAAAATATAATGTTGCAACTCACCAAACCCTAGCAATAAAGTGTTGCAAACATGTATGAAATGGCTCCAATGGATGTAGATATTGACTCTTGGTTGAATGTGATAGATCTTGAATAAAATGCTTGCTTGAACCATAGAACCAGGCTACATCACAATAGTTAGCTCAAAAAAAACATGATGCTTGATACTTGAATAATGCTCCAAAACACTTGATATTCAGCTCTTGAAGACTCTTGAATGCTCTTGTAAACACTTGAATGCTCTCATGAACTCAAATTTTGTATAAGGAATTCTCTCATGAAAGTCTTAGGTGAAAATGAGTGAAATAACCTTGTATTTATACTTGTTTATGTCAAATTTCCCAAAATTACAACACTACAAGCTGACATCATATCTAAGAGAATAAAATCCCACCAAGAATTTGAATTAAATTTAATTTTGGGCCACATGGGACTCATTAGGCTAGGCTATGGGATACATTTTCCAAGAAAAGCTTAGATTCATGTGAAATCAAGATCGGGGCCCCGAAACTTAGGTGGGACCCATGCACCCAAGGTGGTGTATGAGTCATAGATCACTAAATATGGGCCATACAATCCAAAAACACCTGAATTATGATTGGATGCTAGTTTATGTCGGTATTATCCTTGAAAAGATGCATTAATTAAGGCTTGTAGATGCAAAATAAGGCCAAATAAGGCATAAAGAAGCCCAATTAATTAATAAAACCCTAAAGAAGCGTGAAAGTGTGGTGCAACACTTTACAACATCCTAAATAAGGCACAACTAGGTCCATTTAGTTTACAAGGGCCCAAGACCTAATGTGAATGTGTTAAACACATTACAACACTAAATCAAGGCAACCTTAAGCTCAATTTAACAAGGAGGACCCAAACAAGTGTGAAAATCTCACGAACAACATTTTTCGACACTACATCTTTTTAAGCTTAAATTTAATGTGACCACCCACCACGAGATATCCCCTTTGAGATTAACATCTCTAAAAAATTGAGCCTAATTCTCATTCACAAACAATGCCCATAGTTTGAAACATATTAGGTAGCCTTAAATTTTAATCCTACCATAGAATTGGGATGCAAGATCATTAATTTCTAGGTCTTCCAATCTTTTATTTTTCATCCTTGAGTTCCCTAGCAAGTCTTTACTCAAGTAATATGTGCCTCATTTTTATATAGGAAAAATAAAATTCGAAGTTGCACATTTTTTTTTTATCTACGCTCAAAGATAACTCCCCAACATTGCTTCAAGTTTTCAAGGAGTGAATTATATTCTTTCCCAACCTCTTAGATAATTTTTATTTATCCATTGGATAATACTGCAACAAGATCTTCAAGAGTAGGTGGTCAATGTTCAATGGTTTTCATTATGTGAGTCATTTCCTTTTTTGGTTATTTTGTATAATTCTCTTATTTTTCTATTTTTAATATTGTCCTCTTCACACCTCTCCCCTACACCCATAATTCATTTCAATTCCATTTCAATCCATTTGACCATCTCAGTCACCCTCTCCATCTCCATTATTGAAGCTATATCCTTTGTGTTGATCCATTTCCCATTTGTTTCTCTCAAAACCTCCATCAACCCACCTCTATTTATTCTAATTTTTATACATTATTCCATCCATTTAATTTATATTAAGCATCTATTATGTTATTTTTTCATTTTGTTATGGTTCTCATCACCCTTTGTGAATGCGAGTCAATGTTTACCACCTTTGATAGTTGTTAGCCATTCCCATATAAAGCCCTCACCATAGTGCTTTAGAATTACATTTTCCCAATGTTATATTAGTCTAATTTGAAGCCCAAAGAGTGATTTTTCTTGAGCCATCACCTAGTTTCCAAAATCTCTCTCTACCCCACTTTGTTTGTTGTTTTTCCATTATCCATTAAAATTATCACACAGGTTTTACACATTCATGCTTTGATTACAAGCAATTTCATGGTTAATACATTAGTTTAGTAGCTTATCTATTATTACTATGTTGATTTATATTAAGCCTGAAAGCTCACAACGAGATTGATTAAGGAAAACTAACCCTTAACCAATTGCTTTTGTAGGTTTCCACTTACAAAATTAACCTACTAATTTGTTGCAAAGAATTTTAAAGATCTATAGGATAGGTTGAAGAAAAGTACCCCTTAAAAGTGATGATGAACCTCTTGTGAAGGTTCCAAGTGAGATTCTTACAAGGTTAAGGCTTCCTTGTTGGTTCTCAAAATAGGGTTGATGCTACCCAGTAAATTTCCACTTCTTGATTTGAGGCCTTAAATAGAAGATTTTTAGGATTATTTTTCTACTTTAGGCCAAATCAGTCTGTACAAGTCATCTATGGTTATAAATCAAAATTTTATTAGGTGAATGTGCTTTTATTTTTACTATTTTATATTTTTTAATCACTTTTGGATAAAAAATTGGCCATATTTATTTTGGTACTTTTCTTGTAGGTCAGGAGCTACGATCTCTTGAGACACTCTTCCATGTTATTATTGATCAGCCCTATGCATTTTAGGACCTCATCATTCTATGTACTACTTGTGAAACTATTCCATATTTCAAAGACATTGTTCATTTAAATCATGTGTATCAAGACCTCTTAAGTTGACATTAGATTATGTATTTTGCTACTCCTTGGTAGATGCACGTTTACAAGAATTTTGGAACCTCTACCAAGAGTCTTCTTGAGAATTTTAAGGTCCCCAAGTACTTTTTGGAAAATAACTTGTCCTCTCTAGATAATTTTGTCATGGTGGCTATCAAGGCAAGTCAATATTGTCACACTAGTTGTTAGGTCTTGAGAGGCCTTGACCTTTTGATTTTGATACTTTCAAATTTTAAAAACACCATCAAGAGATGATTTTGAGCATACTCTTATTAGATCAAGTTTTATCCCATAGGTGCATCTACATTCACTTTTATAATAATATTTAATTTCATGCTTAGTCAATTTTCTAAATTATTGATTTACAAGTTTAAATTGCTGAATTTTGCTCTATAGATGTCCTCTAATGATCTTCTAAATAAGGTGACAACTTAGAAAACTTTGAACACTTGACAACTTCTTTCCAATCTTTCTCCTTAGAAGGTATTCAACCTAGATATGCAAATCACACACTAAAGAGAGGGAAAAATGTTGTTTTGTTATTGGAAAGGGGTTTTCCTTGGTCAAACCTCGTTTTGGTAATCAAACCTTATAATAAAATCAAAAGCAAAGGAGGAATGATAAATGGACAAAATATAATGTTGCAACTCACCAAACCCTAGCAATAAAGTGCTGCAAACATGTATGAAATGTCTCCAATGGATGTAGATCTTGAATCTTGCTTGAATGTGATAGATCTTGAATAGAATGCTTGCTTGAACCATGAAACCCTACATCACAATTGTTAGCTCAAAAACAAACATGATGCATGATGACTTTGACATGATGCTTGATACTTGAATAATGCTCCAAAACACTTGATAATCAACTCTTGAATGCTCTTGTAAACACTTGAATGCTCTCATGAACTAAAATTTGCTATAAGGAATGCTCTCATGAAAGTCTTAGGTGAAAATGAGTGAAATGACCTTGCATTTATACTTGTTTATGCCAAATTTTCCAAAATTACAACACTACAAGCTAACATTTGATCTAGGAGAATAAAATCCCGCCAATAATTTGAATTAAATTTAATTTTGGGCCACACGAGACTCATACGCCAGAAGTGGCATATGAGTCCCATTAGGCTAGGCTATGGGACACATTTTTCAAGAAAAGCTTAGATTCATGTGAAATCAAGATTGGGCCCCCGAAACTTAGGTGGGACCCATACGCCCAAGGTGGTGTATGAGTCCTAGATCACTAAATCTGGTCCATTCAATCTAAAAACACCTAAATTATGATTGGATGTTGGTTTATGTGGGGATTATCCTCAAAAAGATGCATTAATTAAGGCTTGTGGATGCAAAATAAGGCATAAAGAAGCCCAATTAATTAATAAAACCCTAGATAAGCATGAAAGTGTGGTGCAACACTTTACATGCTCATATCTTGGAGATGAATTTTCATATCAAAATGGGAATTGATTCTAAAAAATCCTCTCCATGACGATTCAAACAAGTGCTAGTTTTCTTTTTTTGGTGAAGGATTCTATTTTTAAGAGTAGGTCAAACTTTTGAGGAGGACATCCTTTGTGGAGGGTTTTTAATAGTTGGCAATCTGCATTTATATGGCGTTTGATGCTGGTTACTAAGGGCAAATTTTGTTGTGCATTAGGGTGCTTGAAATTGTGGTGTTTGTAGTCAAAGATTATCTTGCATCTCGTGGCCTTTGGGAGCTTTGTAATATGCTACTATGTACCTTAATATAGGTTTGAGAGTGTTCATAATTTTTGATATTCATGAATGTTAAATCTGCACATTCTTATCATTGAAAAATCTAATTATTAGAGGTATTGAATGCTATTTCTTAGTGAGTTACTTGTATGCTTCTTTGCAAACTATTATATATCATTTGGCATCAATATATCATGAATGGAATGTGAGAATAAAAAATCAAACAAATCAGAAAATAAACACAAAACCTTGCAAACAATCGTTAGAGAGAATCAAAATCAGAAAAAAATTATTTGGGGTTGTTTATTACAGTGGTATTAGAGCCAAATTAGTCCTGCCAACCAGTGGGTGTGAGATTCTATGAGCTTGAGTGATAGCGAAAGAAGGTATTTAGAAATAATTCAAAGAAAAGAAGAGGGGTATTGAGAACATTGGTCACCATCAAAGGAAGGGTAGTGTTCCTCTAACACTGAAAATATGGGAGATAGGGGCAGTGAAGGTGAAAGGAATGAAAGAAACAAGAGGAATGAAGCACCTCCTGGCAGATTAATGCTTCTTCTTGATGATTTTGTTAGGGGTCAAGGTAGGGCAACACAACAAGCACGGGAGACTAATGATAGGTTAGCCGATTTAATACAGAGAATGGACCAAATGGGTCAAGGAAATAGGGTAGGACAACAATGAGTTGGTAATTAGGGAGCTTTGGCAAGGCCCCTTATGTCAAACTTTCCACTGAGGGTAGAAGCACCAGTTAATCCTGAGCTTACGATGTTGGAACAATGAGATCAGTTTAGACAAGATTGGCTCAATGCAGGGCCAGGATTTTAGATGGACATATCTCTCAGAGACTACATTGATTTGAGAATGAGACATTCAAACACAAGGGGGAATAGGGACCAACACAATGAACTACGAAGAAAAGTGGGGAAGCTTCCACTTCTGTATTTTGATGGTTCTAGGAAGATGGCAGCTAGAGCGTTGGTTCAAAAACTTGATACTTATTTCATTTTAAACCCCATTCTTGAGTTAGAGTCCATTTAGTATGCATCTATTCACCTTGATGGAGTTGCTCATGAGTGGTGATATAATGGTATGTTGACTTTGGGGCATGCTCAAATAACTTCATACAGGGTGTTCACTGAAAGATTAATTGAAATATTTGATAAGAAAGATCCTAAGCTTGACTTTAAGGAACTAGCCCGACTAAAACTATGGGGTTCAGTGGATTCATACATTATAGATTTCCAAAGGCTATCCGTGCTAGTGACTGATATTTCTAAGAGAAGGCTTATAGTGTTGTTCATAGATGGATTTTCTGATCCATTAAGGGGTTGGATAAAAGCTTTTAACCCTCCTAGCCTTCAAGAATCCATCAAAAAGGCTAGAGACATAGAAACATATGCCTTCAAGAACAAATTTCAGTCCAAGGATTCACTGCCCAAGAAGGAAAAAGACAAGAAAATTGACACCAAGGAGTAGGAGCAGCCTAAGAAGAATTACACAAGGATAGACAGTGAGACCTTGAATGATCTAAGAAAAAATGGATTGTGCTTTACATGCAAGGAACCTTACACCAAGGATCATAAATGCTCAACCAAGGCTAAGGTACTGCTAATAGAGTACCAATCTGATGAAGAAGGTGAATCCGAAAAATTAGACCAACAAGTTTATTCCGTAGAAAGTGAAGGTGAAAAGACATCAAAAGAAAGTGGTAAGGTATGGGATCATGATGGGACAATTTCCAAACTCCATATTTTTCATGAGAATCAATCATTGCGTATTAGAGGTATGATACATGGGTAGTGTATGGTGGCATTGATTGATATAGGAGCTACCCATATCTTCATCAATGAGGGCTTAGTGGCATGAAGAGGGCTTCAGAAACAGGAGGTTGGTGGTTTTATAGTTATGGTAGCTAATGGATTTATTATCTGGTGTACCAGGATGGTTCCTCAGTTGAGCATTCAGTTGGGAAGTCATGAAATTAAGAACTTTTATGTGGTGAACATAGGAGACACAAATGTAGTTATGGGCATTCAGTGGCTACGCTCTTTGGGGGAGTTTACTCTGAACTTTCAGACGCTGGAGCTAAAATTTCAGTCCAAGGGTAAGAGTGTGATTTTGAGAGGGTTGTCACATGGTGGGCCATGTAATGCCCTGTCATGCGAACCCCAAAGGACAACAATTACAACATTTTTTTTTTTTAAAGTAAAACATACATGCAATGTACATTAAGTTATAATACATGAATTGCTATTATACAAGTATAATATCAAGTACGTCCTCTGGGGTACATGAGACAACATTACGAAACACAATCCCCAATTAATAATGATACTTAATGAATCCCAAGATTACATTATAAACCATTATATAGCATACATTTACAATAACATACATCCATTATAATCCATCAATAAGAAACATCCACATATGAAAACTCAACATAAACAAGATTAACTTATTCCCAATAACCATAAACATACTATCATCATGTGAATTCAATGGAGCATATTTCCACAGATACAACACATCAAATAACGGCTACCATGAAGCATTAACCACATAAGGTTTACAAAGGAAAAAAATACATTACATCCATTTCATTACATTACATCATTTAATTGTCATAAGTATACATCAATGTTTCCCAACACAACGTGGGAGTAGTACATCAAATACACAAGTATAACATGTATGAATAATATACAACTGAAAATATGGTGAACCCTGGAACACTCCGCATCTGAACAACACCGCGTTGTACGTACGCTGATAGGGAACCCAACGGGGTGCATAACATGTTCTACTTGACCACGTGGACTCAAAGGGCCACTCCCTGTGCTAGAAAATGACAAGAAAGACCCTCGATCCAAAAAAGTCAAGCAAAACAACCACGAGACCCAACCACAAAAAAACAACCCAAACATAACAAACAACATCAACGACTATTTACAAATTGACTGCTTCTAGAGGCACACAAAAGCAATAACAAGGGATACTATGGGAGAGTGTCATCGCACGACCCTATTATGGGTTATCCTAGCTGCCTCTCAATAGGCGCTAGCCCCCATCTATGGTTATCCAAACTACCTCTCAATAGGCGCCGACCCCATAGGGTGACACGTGCGGAACCACTAGCCTCTCATGAGGATGAGGTAGCGATCTTGCCGACCATTGCCTTCTCATCCCACCCTTAGTCTGCGAGAGCACTAACACCGTGGGCAAGCTATCTTACTTATCTTTAGTTAAGGTGTTCCTACCCATCCCACTAGTTTATTTTATTAGGTTTTTACTTGTTTAACCAACTCTTTCATGGGTTTTCCATGCTGCCCCTTTGTGCACTAACCCCCATGGAGAGCCACTCCCCCTGATAGCCCCTAAACAAAACTCACAATAGGAAGGGGTGTACTGAAACATATAAAGCACTAAAACCACAACAAAAAAAATCATGTGCAAGGCATAACCTTCTCGCTCAAAGCCATAACCCAAGGCAAGAAAACCATGAAACAAGGTACACCCATGAGAGCTCGAAATAGGAAATAAATCAACAATTCACAAGGGACTAACCATGGAAAATCCAACATAAATCCACTTTACCCCACTGTCTTTGGAAGCCTAAAAGCCAACTACCCATAACTACCAAGTGAGAGCAACTTATACATTGCGGGTTCCCAACATAAACTCGAAACATGACCAAACATAAAATCACCTCAATAAGAACATAACAAACAAGAAAATTACAACCAACTAGGAACCATTACAAACAATCTATCATCTCACCATGCACTTAAAATAATAGTTTCCAAAAACATTCAAGATAATCATTTGTATTCTATTTAATCGCTCATTGTATAACCCATCAATTTGCTAAATCTTCCAAGTGGTAAACTATAAAGAACATTTTAAAACATCAATTTCATCTTAGCTGTACTTCCATCATGAAATTATTACTTATTATTATTTTTTTTAAAAGAAGAAACTATAAACAAAATCTATAATTATCTAAACATATTAGATATCCATTTACTCAAACGTAGTCACAACCAAATCACACTTAAGCAATTTTAAAGAACTTGTAAATAAACGATCATATACTATTTATACATTTTGTAAGGGAATCACTTAAATCATTAAAGAAAAGGCACAATAAAAGAATCGTGTTACACATTTATACCTCAACACACATTTTATACACAAATTTATTTAATTGCATGACCTACTTATTTACACTTATATATATATATGGATATATATATAACTTTATCTAATTTTTAGATTGCTG
>VDFB02358134.1:41808311-41848626 GCA_007258455.2 Sequoia sempervirens
TCTCCCTCTCAACCCTCTCCCTTCTACCCCCTCTCCCTCCTACTCACTCTCCCTCTCTTAGGTCTCTCTCTCTCTCAACCCTCTCCCTCCTACCCCCTCTCCCTTTGTTTGGTCTTTCTCTCTCTCTCTCAACCCTCTCCCTCCTACCCGCTCTCCCTCTCTTAGGTCTCTCTCTCTCAACCCTCTCCCTCTGTTAGGTCTCTCTCTCCCTCTAAACCCTCTCCCTCTCTCTCTCTCTCTCAACCCTGTCCCTCCTATTTTGGAAAAATATGTCTCAGTCCCATAGGCTGAAACCTCTATTGGAGCCAAGTTGGTGTGACACATTCTATGTCTGATGGACAAGCGGATTTTTAACCTTATGTTTTGTACTGGTCGAAGTTACCTTGCAAAAGTCTTGCCGAACAGTTACACATTGGAGTCTTCAGTGTGACATGTTGTGTTCGGTATGTTCTCTTACGCATGGAGATCTCTGGCCGATAGGCCATACATATCATTTATTGAGGAGACCCTTGGCTGAAAGGCTTAGTTCGAGAAGAAGCCTCAGTGATTAAGAAAGGTCTCACCGATGGGGGAAATCTTGGATTTTTCGCGGTGACACAATGACCTTGGTATGAAGTCTCAGCGGCTGATGGAGAGTCTCACCGATGATTAGGGGTCTTCAGTATAACTCTTGGCGAATGGTGGTCTTGGGGTAACTTGGAGAACTCGGTAAGAACTCTCAGTGAAGAGTGGTATGTCTCACCGATAGCATTTGTTTGGTGTCCTCAGAGTAACATGTGATGGCTTGGTAAGAAGTCTTACCGATGTGTGAAGTCTTGCCGACCATTTGGTGCTCGATGTAACTAAAGGGGTCTTGTTGTGAAGTCTCAGTGATGAACAAAAGTCTTGCCGACTGCTGATCACTTCGTAGAAAGTATTTTAACCTCAGTATGATCTCTTGGTGAAAGATGATAGTCTCACCGATGTAAGTTCTATTGTCTATGTGACTTTTTAACCTTAGTATGAAGTCCTGTGAAAGCAATGAGTCTCGCTGACTGGTGGATGCACACGAATTAACATGAAGGCTTGGTATGAGGTCCTAGAGAGAGCGATAGTCTGGCCGAAGGGAAAACTGAAGTCGATGCAATGGGTGAACTCAATATAACCTCTTGTCAATTGTAAGGAATCTTGGTGATATCAAATGCTGACTGTGTTGGCATCGGGGAGACACACACAGTGTCTCACCGATATGCCAACATAGCTTGATTTCCTTTTGACCGTTTGACCATCCTATGTGGAGCCTCATGGCCCGATTAAAGTAGTTGAATGGGAACCATTGGAAGACAGTTCGTTGTGGCAGTTCTGAGATGAAACTCGACAGATAGGGGCAACATGGTTATCATAATGCAAGCGCGTTATTAACCAGTAGAGATATGTTAATTTAGGATTAAATAATGTGCTTGCATTATCAGTAAAAATGGTAATAAATCACAATATACCCATGATGTCGGCCCAGATTCTGCATATTCTCCTGGTTTTGTGTGTGCTCTAACAAAAAGTAGCCTTTTGGTGATTGAGTGAAGTGTGCATGCATGATTTTGAGATTCCATCACCTTTTGAATATTTTTTCCATCACCTTTGCATGAAATAGCAGAGTTTTCACGTTGAGAGGCATATAATATCAATTCAATTTTGAATTATAGTGATAATTGATATACAATTGAAATTTGGAGGGGAACAAGCTTTTGAAGAAGTCAAATTTTTGAGGAGTTTGAGGAAGGAAGAAGCAAAGGCTGCATAATTGGGTAGAACTCTATTTGAAACTTTTCTTTTTTAGGTTTGTGAAATCTTTATACATTTTCTTTCATTCTATTATGGCTTGCTTTCATTTTTGTTGTTTAGCTTATTCCATGTTGATCAAATTGTTTGTTTGTGATGCAATATCAGATTGCCAAGCCACTCAACAACATCATTTCTTTAGGGAAATTCCTTCCCAAATCAATAAAGAGTAAAAGATCAATTTATACAAACTTTTTCAAATTCATCCAAAACTACTTTTCATTCAACCAAAATCCATTTATTTCATTTCAAGTTATAAGGCTATCAGTAGCCAATTCACCATCTCCATATAGCAAACCATTTTCAGAATCAACTTTCAACTTTTTTCTTGTCATAAACAATACAACAATCACTCATCAACTCAACTTACCCCTTCAAGGAAAAAACAATCAAACACCTTTGTTCCTTAGACCTGCAATCAAAAATCATCCCAGCCATTTAAGATATCTTTTCTCAAATCAACACATCCATCATCTTATCTTCACTTAAACACCATTTGTAACAACAACAAGCAGCATTAGTTTAACACTGTCACTAGACCTTTAAGATACCAATTTCATCATGTTTTGATTGTAATATTCCAATATATCAGTTAGACACACTCTAACTACTTTGGATTCAAGAAACCATTGCCATATATTGGAAACATATGCCCAAATCATCAAATCTTTCACAATCTACCTTCAAAACATTACCAAGCATAGACACAAGTGTGGCATCACAAATGAGACTACTCCCAAGCACTTAACAACATTCCTTTCGTTGTTTCTCCATATTCTCTATTTTTAGCAAACAATGCCAAATATCTCTAGTAGGTAAACATTCCATATAATCAGGTGATTCCTTTTCTATCATAAAGCATTTACACAATCCTAATACAGATTCTCAGGCCTATTTTTATCCTTTTCAACATACTATAAAATTTTATACACTTATTTCACAAAACAAAGTAGAACCAACATGTTGTCTACTAGTAAAAGCCCTTAAATAGGTCAATTTATCAAAGAAAGTCATCATAGAAATACTCACTAATCCACCAAACCTGCAAACAATCTGAGGCCATGTGTACAAACTCACAAATAAACAAGTTTCAAGATGGGAAACGCCCATCAATACACAAAATCATTAAACATTTGATTATAGGGTGAAAACACACCAACCATGAGGGTTTCTTTAATGAAAATTTTGAAAAACCTCTACTACTCCACCCAACAATTGAAACATGCTTCATTATGTATGGAAATTATTTTGAAATCATTTCAAAGCTCCTCGACATGTTTTTTCCTCAAACCCTACTTGAAAAGACCATTTTTTTGAATGAGAAAATTTAGAATTTTGTTCATGCAATAGTATCCCAACTTCTTATTTCTATTTACCCATGCTACACACATCTTCACATTGAAAAGACACTAAATATGATCCATTCCACCTACCTACTAGCCCTACATTCCTGGAATGGCTAAGAATCACTTTTTAGACTCTCAAAACAATTCTAAGGAAACCATAGACCGAGACTTAGGAAACTAAGTTCAAATTAGATTGATTATTTGTATTACAATTCCTACAAATTTCAAGAATGAAAGAAGTCTCTTTCCCTAACTAGAATCAAATCTTAGATAGCTTGAATCACAATGCAACCTGAAAACAAGAATATAAAAGCTTTCCAAAATAACTGAGCAGAGGTTTTTTTATTAATTTTTATGGATTTTTGGGATACAAGATCTGCCCTTCTCGAGCTTACAATTCCTTTTAAAGGTGTCTAAATCAGTTGAAATAACTGCCTCTTCATCTTCATCAACCCATCCTTTCCCTTCCACAAAAAAGACTCTTCACCTTCCTGCTTTTGTGCAATTTTACATTTTTACAATAATTGACAACTTTTGTTATAAAAAGCAACTTTTCAATAATATCATCTAGTGACCTATTTCATGGTGCAAATACATTGAAATTCATCAGTTAATGACCTTCACTCATCATATTTAATTGAACATTACAAATTGAACAAATTATCCTTTTGAAGGAATTTCATGACCTAGGTGCTCCTGCACCAGTTTGTCATGTTACAACCTTACATTGTCAATGGAAATTTTAAATCACACAATTCGATACACTTTCCTATTACATGTTTAAACCACATCTCTTTGAGGAATTTTGTTAAATTTAACAATTGACTTTCTTTGTGTATGCTTCCAAAGCTTTCATTGAGTTATTCTTCCAAAGCTTTCAATTAGTTAATTTGACAACTTAGCACTTTTTGCATAGGTAAAATTATTCGTCATGCCGAAGAAATGAACTATTAGAAGGAAAAAACTAACAGATGATTAGCTCCAATCCATTAGAGATAAAGAGAAAAAATGGATGAGGGAATATCGTGAAAAGAAAAAATTGGGAACAATTGATTAAAACAAGCTAGTTGAAGAGGAACCTCAATCGTCAAAAAGAGAAAAGAAATTGGCAGCACAAAGGGCACAAATGCAAAATAGTCATGCTAGGGGAGATGCAGATATTGTAGTTGGAGACACAACCTCTACCGCAAGTGAATACGAAGGGACACCATTAAGCACAAGAGAATATGGAGGGACACCATCTAGCACAAGTGAGTATGGTTGGACACCATCCACCACATCTGAAGTTGATATTACATCATAACTCAGAGTTGAGGAACAAGGTATGCCATCATCCCCACGTGAACCTCAAGGTATGTCTTCTATTCCACCCTCGATCGAAGGTACGCAATCTAGCCCACCTCAATTAAATATTGATGAAATTTCTAATGTTGAGATGTATGTACCTAGGAGAACACCACCTAGAATTTTATGTAGAAAGCCAAAGTTTTGATTAATATTGATGAGGATATTTTGCAGCACATGGAAGGTAAGATTCCGAACACACTTGTAGAAGATATGCTGATAAGATTTGGAAAATGTTCTTTGAAAGGCTAAATGAGACTGCAAGATGTCAACTATTTGTTCAAATGATGTGGGGTTTAAAGTATAAAACATCATGAAGACTCTTGGATTGAGAACATCAATGCATCAAGTGAAAACACTATTGTGAAGAATCTAATGGATGCTTATGACAGTGTGGTAAAGACCTCATGCTCAAAAAGGATAGTAATGTCACCGACGTGTCATTACATCAACTTTGGTAAGCTATCAAACAAAGAGATCTACCTCATTAAAAAGACAAGTGAACAAATGGGAATTAGTAGAAAAACTTTATCAAAAGCCATTCAAAGGCGGAAAAGAATTGAGGGCACCGATTCAAATGAATTATGGGCATTCTGAGGGAGACTACCACACAAAGATAAAAAAGTTTTGAAGCATTGAGAACACTAATTGAAGATTATTGGAAGAATAATACAAGGCCATCTCTGAATCAAAGGGATGTCGTAAGAAGGAGAATCGGTAGTCGAAATCGTGAGCCACATCCAAAGCATTTTTTGGATACGACTCAAACCCAATTTTTTCATAAATTTCAAAATTCTATCCTCAAATTAGTATTTCTCAAAGATTTTTGAAATGATTAAACCTTTTTATGTCAAGATAAATCACACACGCACTACTTGTTGCTGTAAACTACATATTGAATTCTCTAACCATTATGATGTTTATCATTCTATATGTTTACATTTGCATACTAACAATGTTTTGCGTGATTGTGGCATAGAAGCCCCACCAAAATCTTCAAGAGAGTTCTTATCAAAAAATTTTATGTGAAATAGAGGATGGCCAAATATTCTATAGGACAACATTCTTGGATGGTTCATGCGAGCATTGCAGGTGGCTTGCAATGAATGCTAGCATGTCAACATATGGAAAACACATATGAGGCGGACAAAAACTAGTAGAGTTCGGGAAGTATAAAACAGTGGCATATGCTACAAAAGATGGGTCTAAAGCAAAAAGGTGTGAGTTGGTTATTCAAAAGATTCTAGTGTATCAGTTCATGTCCATGTTTCGTGAGAATCTAGTGTATGAGTATGCAAGGCATACCCATAGAGCCCGATGGCTAGACACACAATTCAAGTTGTGCAAAGACACCTTTCCACTTGGTAGCATGGTATCAGTGGTTGAATTTGCAGAAAACTACACTCTATAACCACAGTGTGAGGTGCAGTCATAATATTACAACTCCACACAGGTTTCAATATTTGTGCACATAGCATTCATACATGCAGCTAAAAGTACAGAGGACGAAAGGAAGGTATTGAGGGAGTATCACTTTTATATTAGTGATGATCACACGCATTCTCTAGAGTTTGTGCAAGGTTGCTTCTAGATGTTCTACAATCATTTGGCTCAGAGGGGCATATCATATGATCGGCATATAATATGTTTAGATAACTATGCAGCACAGTTCAAGAACGCACGCATGTTCTACTGGTTGTGCAGGATGCATCTCACTACATGTGTTCAACATATGTGGAAATTTTGTGAGGCCGGATATGGAAAGGGGGAGCATGATGGTGCAAGAGCATGCATGAAAAGAGCATTAGCATGAGAAGAGTTAAAGTATAAAGATAGTGCATAGTTTATAGATGCAAGATCAATCGTCGAGTGGTGTAATGGTTCGATGGGTCTAGGTAATGAACATATGTCTTCAATTCGTAGATTTTTTTGGTTGATGGATGATACTAACATTGCACCATATGAAGATTTTTGTACACTAATAGGATCGAGTGAGTTGCACTCTTTCCTTAGCTCAAATGCAGGTTCATGGAGTATCGATACATAAGATGGCATGCTTTTGTTTTTCATGTATAATGCAAGCCTGAATGATTGTGAGTTAGGGGAGTGGGCTTGACAAATGGTTGACAAGTTGACACCCTCCAATGGCATTGGAACTAACACAGATGGAATCATCGGTCAACTTTGACCATGTATCAGATCTAGTTCAACCAGGTAATATATCTACTTTCTTAGTATTTGAAATTCCATATTGTTATCTTACTTTGCACTGTATTCATAATGTTGACTAATTTCAAGAGATATGTTGCACATATAAATGCAGGCATGTTTATGCAGTTATTGCAGATGAAGACAATGAAGAGGGTATAGACTATTACTTGTGTCATTGTGTTGAGGAAAAAAAGAAATTGGAAGCCCCAATTATAGATGGAGAAAACATTGAATACCCTACAGCTCAGAGTTGTTATTGGAATGTGGCTGAGAAGGTACCCACATAAGAGTGTTAAACATTGGTTGTTTGAGGAATTTGACATGCATCGTAAGATTCTTCATTACTCAAACCTTGTCGTGGCATCCAATGTTCGTTTGAGCAAATATGGGGGTAGACCTTTGAACAAGACCTTGTGGAAGGTCTATGAGTCTTACCATGAGGTAATACTTGACACAATAAAGAGTAGAGCAGACCTAGATGGTTCATTGGATTAATTTGTAAGTATATGCACAATGGTTCTTATTAATTTACACTTGCATCCACGTCATTTTGGTTGATGCAAATGCTATCATCTTATTTTATTTTGTGTATCTGTATGTAACCAGGCAAACATTGATTGATCTTCCTTTGCATAAAATGCAGATTTATGAGCCATCCAAGAGAATCTGGAGCAGAAAAGAAATCGAACATCCTTATTTTGATGATCTTGACAAATCTCAATTATGATTTTAAGCCATTACAAAAGTGTGTGCAAAGCTTGATGAGGAAATTTCAAGTTATTTATTTGAATTTAACCTTATCATGACCACCTATGACGTAGACATTATAAGAGCATCTCGAATTTCAATAAATTCTATTCATAAGAGCATAGAGTAGGCAGTGAACTCTTTGAAAAAATGCCTCAAAGAAATGTGGTCTCATGGTGATGGAATGGCATGACGAATGCCATGACAAGCAAATTGTTGTAGATTGTCATGGCATTCCATCACCATTGAGACCACATTTCTTTGAGGCTTTTTTTCAAACAGTTTGCTACCTTTTCTATGCTATTTCTTATTAGTATGCTTTGATAGATTTTTTCCAAGCATCCATAGCCATTTTGGAAGCACCTATTTTATACTTTTAGCCATAGCAACAAGGAAGCAAACTATTTGATAGAATGCTTTGGTAAACATGTACGATAAATTTAGTAGCATAGAGAAGGTAGCGAAGTGTTTGAAAAAATGCCTCAAAGAAATGTGGTCTCATGGTGATGGAATTCCATGAAAATACACAACAATTTTCTTGTCATGTGATGCAGAGGGGATGGTACTTTAGTCAAAACTCAAAGTTTCAAGGATTACAATGATGCAATCTCAAACACTCTTCTAGGCACCCTGATGAAGACAAGCCTCAATAGTGAACTTATAACTGACATGCTTTCCTAATGGACCCAAAACCTTGGAGTGATCGAAAGGAACTAAAAAAAAATTGTCTTGAATGGTTTCAAAGCCCCAAACCTCTGTCTTAGACAAAACTCACTTTTTGCACCTTGACTAGGCTTCTAGCGATGGTTTTTTGACTTTTCACTCAACTTCCCCAAAGGAATCCTCAATATAATGACTGATTCAAATGTGATTCATTATTATACACAACATATCAAATCATTTATGGCACTTGTTCTGGATCAAACCTACCAAAATCTGTTGTTTCCTCAAATTTAAGGCCTAATTAGCCAACTTTTTCAAAGCAAACCCTCTCTAAACTTATCCCCTAACTATGAAACTTTCAAAAGTGTTTTAAAATGTTCCCAAACCAAATATTTTCAAGGTATTAGTCTTCTTTGACACCCTCGACACCCTAAATCATAAAACCCTCAATAAATTGCTCCAAAACTAGGGCCTCTTGAAAATTAGCTTTCCCAAATCTTCCAGAACCTTCTCTTGGACTTTTCACCAATAACTCAACATATCTAAACACCTTCAACTCAGAAATATACCCCTTATTAAGGTAGATCTCATGCTGCTACACTTTAGGCACCATTTTCATGCCCTTTTCCTTGCTAAAACTCAGTGTACACCCAAGAATCACTCTTTCCTGCACAATAAATTGTTAGATCTGTATAATAAAAGTTATATATGATCCATTTCAGAAGTTTTCAGTCACACTCTCCCATGAAATCGATCATTTATTCATGAAGACTCTCAAAACTAGTGAAAAATCTATACTTTTTGACGACAAACAGCAATATAACACAAGAAACTGATTCCCAACATTATTCTGGTCATTAAAAAGGTTAAATTCATGTAAATAAAAGTTATTAAACCATCCAAATGAGCATGACATGAAAAGGAATCAAAGATTCATAAAAAAAACTCAAGAAAATGCAAAAAGATTGAAGTTTTTATTGATTTTTTTTAGCAGTTCATACAACACTTGCAATATCAGCCAACCCACCATAAAAATGTTTTCTCTAGACTTATATACTCATCCTACAACTGTACCAACCAATTAGAATTGATTTTATTACATTATTGTGAGTAAAACTCCTAAAACTCACTTTTCCGCCCAAAGTTGGATTTCAAAAATTTAAATTTCCAACATTGCAATTTATTAACTCCTATTAACTATAAAGCTTCCAAAACTATTACATATCATCATTTAACCTTATTTAACCTAATTAAAACATCATATACCTGTTTAAACTCCTAGAACATCATTGTTCCATTTACAAGTCAATTTGGTCTTATGGTCCTTATCAGGACCCTTAGGACTTTTGATCTTCTTGTTACACTCATCCATGCCAAATGCCATTATAGGCTTCCAAATGCTATAATTGATGCTCTAGAAAGGTTTATAGGCCTTCAAGACCCCTGTCATCTCCTGAATCTCCAAATGATCCTCAAGGAGCTTGGGTGCTCCTGCACCATCATGGCATTCCAGCACCATGAGACCACATTTCTTTGAGGCATTTTTTGCAAACAGTTGATTCCCTTGTCTATGCTATTTCTTACTATTATGCTATGATAGATTTTTTCTAAGCATCCATAGCTTGTTCGAAAGCACTTGTTTTAGGCTTTTAGCCATAGCAGCAAGGCAATGAACTGTTTGGCTAAATGCTTTGATAGACATGTATGAAAAATGTCTTAGCATAGACAAGGTAGTGAACTCTTTGAAAAAATGCCTCAAAGAAATGAGGTCTCATGGTGATGGAATGGCATGACAAATGCCATGATAAGAAAATTGCTATGGATTGTCATGGAATTCCGTCACCATTGAGACCACATTTCTTTGAGGCTTTTTTTCTTTCTTATTAGTATGCTTTGATAGATTTTTTCCACAAGCATCCATACCTTTTTTGAAGCACCTATTTTAGGCTTTTAGCCATAGCAACAAGGAAGCAAATTGTTTGATAAAATGCTCTGGTAAACATGTATGAACAATGTAGTAGCATAGAGAAGGCAACAAACTATTTGAAAAAATTCCTCAAAGAAATGTGGTCTCATGGTGATGGAATGCCATGCAATCCACAACAATTTGCTTGTCATGGCATTCCACCACCATGAGACCACATTTCTTTGAGGCATTTTTTCCAAATAGTTCATTCCCTTGTCTATACTATTGCTTACTATTATGCTATGATAGATTTTTTCTAAGCATCCATAGCTTGTTCGAAAGAACCTATTTTAGGCTTTTAGCCATAGCAGAAAGGAAATGAACTGTTTGATAAAATTATTTTTTAGACATGTATGAAAAATGTGTTAGCATAGACAAGGCAATGAACTCTTTGAAAAAATGCCTCAACGAAATGAGGTCTCATGGTGATGGAATGGCATGACGAATGCCATGACAAGCAAATTGCTATGGATTGTCATGGCATTCCATCACCATTGAGACCACATTTCTTTGAGGCTTTGTTTCAAATACTTTGATGCCTTTTATATGCTATTGCTTATTAGTATGCTTTGATAGATTTTTTCCAAGCATCCATACCTTTTTTGGAAGCACCTATTTTAGGCTTTTATCCATAGCAACAAGGAAGCAAACTGTTTGATAAAATACTTTGGTAAACATGTATGATAAATGTAGTAGCATAAAGAAGACAATGAACTGTTTGAAAAAATGCCTCAAAGAAATGTGGTCTCATGGTGATGGAATGCCATGACAATCCGCAACAATTTGCTTGTCATGACATTCCACCACCATGAGACCACATTTCTTTGAGGCATTTCTTTCAAACAATTCATTCCCTTGTCTATGCTATTGCTTACTATTATGCTATGATAGGTTTTTTCTAAGCATCCATAGCTTGTTTCAAAAGCACCTGTTTTAGGCTTTTAGCCATACTAGCAAGGCAATGAACTGTTTGATAAAATTCTTTGATAGACATGTATGAAAAATGTGTTAGCATAGACAAGGCAGTGAACTCTTTGAAAAAATGCCTCAAAGAAATGTGGTCTCATGGTGATGGAATGGCATGATGAATGCCATGATAAGAAAATTGTTATGGATTGTCATGGCATTCCATCACCATTGAGACCCAGATTTCTTGAGGCATTTTTTCAAACAAATAACGCCTTGTCTATGATATATTGTTTACTATTATGCTTTTGATATATTTTTTCCAAGCATCCATAGTTTGTCAAAAGCACTTGTTTTAGGCTTTCAACCATAGCAACAAGGAAACACTTGAACTATTTGACAAATGCTTTGGTAGACATGTATGAAAAATGAGGTAGTATAGACAAGGCATTGAACTATTTGAAAAAATGGCTCAAAGAAATGTGGTCTCATAGAATGCCATGAAAACCAAATGCAATTGGTAGCTGCTCCTAGTTATTATTTATGCAATGTGAAGTAATTGCATAACTGCTAGGTTGAATTTGTAAAACTATATTGTAATTGAAATTTTGTCATCTATCAGCATCTAGTTATTAGTTATGAATGTGAAGCAATACTTTAAGTTTGAAAGATGTGTAATGCAATGTAATCAACGCTATGAATATAAACTACAAAAATCTATTTTTACTAAGTTACCGGTTCGGTTTAAAGATCGGGTTCGAGAACCCGATTCGCCAAAAAATCTTTTTTGGGGTTGGGTTTGTTTTGGGTTCGGTAATACAAAAACATATAAAAATTAGAAATATATACATATTTGTAGCAGTAATCAAGTTCAGAATACACCACCATATTAATAGTCAAATAACATAGCAAAAATACACCACCACTTTCATAGTGAACTATTAAAATATTAGTGATCTACTCGAATGCAATGATACAAAATTATAAATTAAAGTTCAAACATAACAATGTCAAGTGTTTACAATTAGCCATTATTGATCATGGATCAATCTGAAAAGTGTGAACATTTTTCTATGTGGAAGACAAACAAGAAAACAATGTTACATAATTATTTACATTGTGAAAGAGCCAAAACCTTTTTCTTGCAGATCGTAGAAGAATCTTAGTGATTTTTTGGGTGTCCTTGCCTTAGAATGGAACTATCCTGAGCCATGAATGATTGACCAGGAACTGTGAGAAAGAAATAAGATAAATCACATGCAACTTGTTGCAATTTCTTTCCTTGGGAAAAAGGGTAAAGTTTTCTTTTCAGGGAGAATCTCCTTTAGAGTTTGAATGTGCATTTATAATTTTCACGATAGAATTAGCCAAATATGTCATCTAGGTTTGAAGCTTTTAGGTAAAATGTTTGCTTCTTAAAATTTGGTTCAAAATTCAAGATGTAGACTCTCCTCCCTTAAGGAAGAGAAGGCCTATCAAACATAACATTCTTATGCAGCACTTCTTAAGTTCTTGTTGATGCAGTATTAGATGCGAACTTTCAAAATAGGCATGGTTATATAAATTCTCATCTCACGACTATCATTGCATCAAATTAAGAATTTTCAATCGTTTATGGTTTAGACAAGAGAAGTATGGAGTAGTGTTCCAATGCTAAAGTCTTATTGTCAATCTTTTTTCTATGAGTGGTTCAAAAATGAGGAATCTATCTTCTGCACCAAATGAGAAATATTCAAAATATGTGCTAGGAAGGAATATAAGTCCATAAGATCGAGTATGTAAGAACTGAGAATTGCAAAATTGGCTTACATTTCACTTCCAAACTGATGCAAAGTGAGTAGGGGAAGCTTCTCCAAATTATCAACTAAATGATCAAACCACAAACTTAGCACAACTTCTCTCAAATACCCCTTTAATTGGACTTTGTCAATCTTCTACTCCTTCAAGGAAATGACCCAACTCACCTAGGGTTCTTGTATTCAACACAACCAAGGGTTTGGAATTACTTTGAACAAGTTCCAAATGACCAAAATAGGCCACAACATTCTAATTATCACTTAGGAAACTCCATTTGTTCATTACTCATACAACTACGTCTCTTTAGCCTTGAATGCTTGTGACAATACCTAATAGGATAGTCTAAATAAAATCCACCCACAAGCCTATACCAAGCTCAAACTACTGAATTTAGGCAAGTATGATATGCCTCTACAAGACCCCAAAGTCTCACCTTTTGACAGTGGATGGAAGAACAACCATGGACCAATGTATCACTGTCCCCAAGAGGCTTAATTTGTTGATCACAACAGGATTTTGATTACCTAGGCTCTCCCCTTCACTCCAAAGCCTTGATTCAAACTCCTACAGGATAATTACAACCATCTTCAACATTCTTAAGTGCCTCTTTAAGAAAAATCCACACAAAACAAGCAAAAATCACTTTTTGCTTCACCAATTAGGCCTGTCACATGAAGATGCCAAACCTAGTTCAATGCATAAAATCCTCCACACACCTTTCCATTCTCTAGAACAAATGAAATATGAAAATTTACACAAGTACCTTCCATCCCACCAAGAATCAGCATTTTTACAATGTGGAGATGGAACGAAAAGCCATTTTTCAACCAAAACCCTTGATTTGAGGGTTTCAGACCTGCTCCTGCTAAAATGGCTATAACTTTTTCTATACTCAATAAAATATTTTCACATCAATTCCAAATGAAAGCTATTTCTTCCCTCTTTCCAACCATATCAGTCTTGTACCTATATAGTACCTACAACGTCCGTACCACACATTTTAGCAGCAATACTCCTTCAAGGAAATGACCCAACTCACCTAGGGTTCTTGTACTCAACACAACCAAGGGTTTGGAATTACTTTGAACAAGTTCCAAGTAACCAAAATAGGCCACAACATTCTAATTAGCACTTAGGAAACTCCATTTGTTCATTACTCATACAACTAGGTCTCTTTAGCCTTGAATGCTTATGACAATACCTGATAGGACAGTCTAAATAAAATCCACCCACAAGCCTATACCGAGCTCAAACTACTGAATTTAGGCAAGTATGATATGCCTCTACAAGACCCCAAAGTCTCACCTTTTGACAGTGGATGGAAGAACAACCATGGACCAATGTATCACTTTCCCCAAGAGGCTTAATTTGTTGATCACAACAGGATTTTGATTACCTAGGCTCTCCCCTTCACTCCAAAGCCTTGATTCAAACTCATACAGGATAATTACAACCATCTTCAACATTCTTAAGTGCCTCTTTAAGAAAAATCCACACAAAACAAGCAAAACTCACTTTTTGCTTCACCAATTAGGCCTGTCACATGAAGATGCCAAACCTAGTTCAATGCATAAAATCCTCCACACACCTTTCCATTCTCTAGAACAAATGAAATATGAAAATTTACACAAGTACCTTCCATCCCACCAAGAATCAGCATTTTTACAATGTGGAGATGGAACGAAAAGCCATTTTTCAACCAAAACCCTTGATTTGAGGGTTTCAGACCTGCTCCTGCTAAAATGGCTATAACTTTTTCTATACTCAATAAAATATTTTCACATCAATTCCAAATGAAAGCTATTTCTTCCCTCTTTCCAACCATATCAGTCTTGTACCTATATAGTACCTACAACGTCTGTACCACACATTTTAGCAGCAATACTCCTTCAAGGAAATGACCTAACTCACCTAGGGTTCTTGTACTCAACACAACCAAGGGTTTGGAATTACTTTGAACAAGTTCTAAGTGACCAAAATAGGCCACAACATTCTAATTAGCACTTAGGAAACTCCATTTGTTCATTACTCATACAACTAGGTCTCTTTAGCCTTGAATGCTTATGACAATACCTGATAGGACAGTCTAAATAAAATCCACCCACAAGCCTATACCAAGCTCAAACTACTGAATTTAGGCAAGTATGATATGCCTCTACAAGACCCCAAAGTCTCACCTTTTGACAGTGGATGGAATAACAACCATGGACCAATGTATCACTGTCCCCAAGAGGCTTAATTTGTTGATCACAATAGGATTTTGATTACCTAGGCTCTCCCCTTCACTCCAAAGCCTTGATTCAAACTCCTACAGGATAATTACAACCATCTTCAACATTCTTAAGTGACTTTTTAAGAAAAATCCACACAAAACAAGCAAAACTCACTTTTTGCTTCACCAATTAGGCCTGTCACATGAAGATGCCAAACCTAGTTCAATGCATAAAATCCTCCACACACCTTTCCATTCTCTAGAACAAATGAAATATGAAAATTTACACAAGTACCTTCCATCCCACCAAGAATCAGCATTTTTACAATGTGGAGATGGAACGAAAAGCCATTTTTCAACCAAAACCCTTGATTTGAGGGTTTCAGACCTGCTCCTGCTAAAATGGCTATAACTTTTTCTATACTCAATAAAATATTTTCACATCAATTCCAAATGAAAGCTATTTCTTCCCTCTTTCCAACCATATCAGTCTTGTACCTATATAGTACCTACAATGTCCGTACCACACATTTTAGCAGCAATACTCCTTCAAGGAAATGACCCAACTCACCTAGGGTTATTGTACTCAACACAACCAATGGTTTGGAATTACTTTGAACAAGTTCCAAGTGACCAAAATAGGCCACAACATTCTAATTAGCACTTAGGAAACTCCATTTGTTCATTACTCATACAACTAGGTCTCTTTAGCCTTGAATGCTTATGACAATACCTGATAGGACAGTCTAAATAAAATCCACCCACAAGCCTATACCAAGCTCAAACTACTGAATTTAGGCAAGTATGATATGCCTCTACAAGACCCCAAAGTCTCACCTTTTGACAGTGGATTGAAGAACAACCATGGACCAATGTATCACTATCCCCAAGAGGCTTAATTTGCTGATCACAACAGGATTTTGATTACCTAGGCTCTCCCCTTCAC
Source organism: Sequoia sempervirens (assembly GCA_007258455.2). NCBI lineage: Eukaryota > Viridiplantae > Streptophyta > Pinopsida > Cupressales > Cupressaceae > Sequoia > Sequoia sempervirens. Next base: position 41,824,268 of record VDFB02358134.1, read on the forward strand.
TCCAAATCCTTGATTCAAACTCCTATAGGATAATTACAACCATCTTCAACATTCTTAAGTGCCTCTTTAAGAAAAATCCACACAAAACAAGCAAAACTCACTTTTTGCTTCACCAATTAGGCATGTCACATGAAGATGCCAGACCTAGTTCAATGCATAGAATCCTCCACACACCTTTCCATTCTCTAGAACAAATGAAATATGAAAATTTACACAAGTACCTTCCATCCCACCAAGAATCAGCATTTTTACAATGTGGAGATGGAAGGAAAAGCCATTTTTCAACCAAAACCCTTGTTTTTGAGGGTTTCAGACCTGCCTTTGCTAAAACGGCTATAACTTTTGCTATACTCAATAAAATATTTTCACATCAACGCCAAATGAAAGCTATTTCTTCCCTCTTTCCAACCATATCAGTCTTGTACCTATAAAATACCTACAACGTCCGTACCACACATTTTAGCAGCAATTTTTACACAAAGATTTTTCCAAAGAACAACAATTTTTCATTAGAACTTCAAAAAAAAATGTTTTCATCAGTCATGCCTCGACCATGAGAGGCTTATTTCAACTTCTAACAACCTTTCCCACTATCCTCCAACTGAAAATCTGATTAGTTACATGTTAGATCTAATCAAACTTCATTTTAGACTCTTAATTGCCTAGTTAAGGCAATGCACACTACTTCCTATAAGCCCAATTTAAATGAGGCTTCAAAATGTGTTAAAGGAAACCACAACCACTTGAAATCATCAAGGAAACTCCCCTCAATTACCTGGTTGCATAATGGCATTTTGATTCTTTAATTTTCCAAGGTGCACCAAGCTTACAAAATGAGGATGAAACCTTGTTATTACATAGAAACTTAACACCAAGACCAAAACTCAACAAAAAACCTAGAAAACATATTGAAAGGAATTTAAGATGGTCCTTAGGACCTTATCACATCAAATGCAACTTGACATCAAACAAAAAAAAAACAAACAAGGCCTCAAAGAGGCATGGAAACCCAAGGTGCCCCTACACCATGCACCCGGGGTGGAAGAGATCTCAAGTACCACCTGAGATCAGTTGTTGCAAAGTAGGACCATGTTGTTTGATTTCCTCTTTAGTCATCCAAGTTGAATCCTCAAGTGGAAGAGCCTTCCATTTAACAAGATACTCATTATATACCTTTTTCCTTGTCCTTTTTACCTCTTTGGTGTCTAGAATGGCTTCAAGTTTCAAGGGTTCAGATGGTGGAAGGTCCTGCACCCAATCGTCATCAGCTTCCACACCTGTACCTACATCCAAAGATCCCTTAAAGGGGTACAAATCAGCAACATTAAAAATGGGTGAGATAGCCACCCCAGGAGGGAGTGCTATCTCATATGCATTTTGCCCAAATTTATGAATAATCTTGCAAGGGCCTATTTTTTTCATTTGCAGCTTGGTGTATTTTTCCTTTAGGCAATCTTTCCTTGTTCAAATAAGCAAAAACCAGATTTCCCACATTGTATTGAACATTCCTTCTCAAATCTGCCCTCTCTTTGTAGTGTTCTACACTCCTTTTGAGATTTTCTTTCACTTGATCATGAATAGACTTCATTGCTAGAGAAAACTCTTCACCTTCAGCACTCCTCTTCTCCATTCCATTCAGATCTCTCAACTCAAAGATCCCCCTTGGATTCATCCCATACACAACCTCAAAGGGATTTTTTCCAAAGCTTCTATTAATGGAGTCATTATAAGCATACTCTACTTGTGGCAACACCAAATCCCATTGCACACCATGTTCTTTTGTCAAGCATCTTAAAAGATTACCAAGTGATCTATTAACTACCTCTATTTGGCCATCCGTTTGAGGATGGTAGGCTGAGCTATACTACAAATTAGTCCCCAATTTCCTCCACAAGGTCCTCCAAAAGTGGCCTATGAACTTGGAGTCCCTATCAGATACAATACTCATAGGAATGCCATGCATTCTCACAATCTCCTTGAAAAATAGACCTGCAATATTAGAGGCATCACTAGTGCATCTACAAGGAATAAAATGTGCCATCTTGCTAAATCTATCAACTACTACAAACACACTATCAACCCCTCTTTGTGTCTTAGGCAATCCTAAGACAAAATCCATACTTATGCTCTCCCAAGGCCTACTTGGGATTGGTAGAGGTTGATAAAGACCAGCATTTGAAGTGGTCCCCTTTGCTCTTTGACATATGGTGCAAGTTTCCACAAACCTTCTCACATCCATCTGCATTTTAGGCCAAAAGTAGAATCTCCTAACCTACTCCAAAGTTTTGTCAAGTCCAAAGTGCCCTCCAAGACTCCCACTATGCTTTTCCTTTATTATATTCTCCCTCATAGAGCACTTGGGAATGCACAATTGATCCCGTTTAAATAATAGACCATCTTGCAAAACATAATCAGCATAATCACTGTGAAAAGCATCAGAAAATTGAGAACAAACTTCAAAAGCAGCCTTGAAATCTTCATCCTCCTTATACATACCTTTGAGAGCTTCTATGCCCACACTTTGTAGTTGCACTTCTTGAACCATCATGACCCTTCTACTAAGGGCATCTACAACCTTATTAGCTTTCCCCTTCTTGTGTTTTATGGAGAATGTATATGCTTATAGGTATTCAACCCACTTCATATGCCTTTGGTTCAATTTTTCCTGTCCATTCAAGAAACTAAGAGCATGGTTGTCACTAAACACAATAAACTCTCTTGGTAGCAAGTAATGCCTCCATTTATTTAAAGCTTGGACCATAGCATACAATTCAAGATCATATGAAGAGTACTTTCTTTTAACCTCATTCAACTTTTCACTAAAAAATGCATCCGGTCAGCCCTCTTGACTCAAAACAACACCTATTGCTTGATTACTTGCATCACACTCAATAGTAAAGACTTTATTAAAATAAGGAAGAGCAAGAATAGGTTGTTGTGATACCTTTTTCTTCAAGTACTCAAACCTTTCATTTACTTCATTGGTCCATTGGAACTTACCCTTCTTTCCTCCTTTGATTGTATCAATGATGGGGGCACAAATATGGCTAAAAATCTTGATGAACTTCCTGTAGAAGCTTGCTAGGCCATGAAAACTCCTTACATCACCCATTGACTTAGGTGTTGGCCAATTAAGAATAGCCTCAACCTTTGATGGATCCATTTTCAAACTGCCTTGTGAGATAACAAACCCAAGGTAGACCAATTCTTCTTTCATGAACTCACATTTTTGTAAGTTGATCAAAAACTTTTCTTCATGCAACCTTCTTAAAACCTATCCAAGATGCTCCAAATGCTCTTGCTTGGTCCTACTAAAAACAAGAATTTCATCCAAATAAACCACAACAAATTTTCCAATAAAGGGTTTCAATACCTCATTCATTAGCCTCAGAAAGGTACTGGGAGCATTAGATAAACCAAAAGGCATCACCATCCACTCATAAAGACCTTCATTGGTCTTGAAAGCTATCTTCCATTCATCCCCTTCATGAATCCTAATTTGGTGATACCCACTTTTCAAATCAATCTTTGAAAAGTAGTGAGCTCCTGCTAGACAATCCATAAGATCCTCCATCCTTGGCATAGGAAACCTATATCTGATGGTTATCCTATTTATGGCTCTTGAATCAGTACATAATCTCCATTTACCATCCTTTCTTGGAGCTAGTACAGTTGGAACAACACAAGGGCTTAAACTCTTCCTCACTAGGCCCTTATCCAACAACTCTTGCATTTGCTTTTGTATCTCTTCATTTTGGGCTGGTGTCATCGTGTAGGCAGCCTTATTGGGCAATGTAGCACCTAGTATCAAGTCAATATGGTGGCTTATATCTCTGATTGGAGGCAGGGAACTAGGAAATTCATCCACTACAATCTCCTTGTATTTCTCCAACAAATTTTGGACTTCACTAGGTATGGGTTTCTCTTTGTTTGAGGAAAAAATAGACCTGCATTTTGGCTTAACAACCAAGGAAAATCCTAGACCTCCCTCTTCCTTTAAGGTCTGAAAAAATTCTTTCTCACCTACCACCTTGATGTTAGACTCAAGTTGTTTATCTACTCCTTCATCCGGTAAAGGTCTCATAGTGAAAGTGTGTCCATATTTTGTTATTGTGTAAGTATTCTTCTCTCCATCATGTTGGGCTTTCCTATCATACTGGGAAGGGCATCCTAAGAGAAAATGACAAGCATCCATGGGTGTGACATCACACAAATTTTTTTCCTTATACTCCCCAATCTAAAATTCTACCCAACATTGTTCATTAACAAGCACTTGTTGGCCCTTATTCAACCAAGACACCTTATATGGGGTAGGATGAGGAATTTTTTTTAGTTTTAACTTCTCAACCATTTCAAGAGACACTAAATTATTAGTGGAACCAGAGTCTACAATTACCTTACATACCTTCCCATGAGATTTACATGAATTCGTAAACAAGGACTTTCTTTGTGGTGGCTCCTTGGCACTTGGTACCTTGAGAAGTGTTCTCATCATCAAGCTCTCTCCAAATTTAGGATCAGTAGGCCTAGAAGGTGAATTTACACTTTTTGCATCCTCCTCTTGCACCAATTGGTTCCTCCTATCTGCACCTTGAGAGGTTGAAGCTTGCTTTTCAGGACACTTGAAAGATGGGTGCCCAAATTGGTTACATGTGTAGCACCTTCCAGAGAATGAACCATAACTTCTTCCATTGAATCTACCTCTTCCATTAGACCTCCTACCTCTGAATCCTCCTCTTGATTCTTGGCTTTGTTCCTCTCTTCCACTTGAATCCCCTCGTTTCCTTTGTGATTGGTTTCTAGCACCAAAATTTCCTCTTCCCTTGAAATTTCTGCCGCTTCCTCTTCCTTGCTGCTCTTGCTTTCTTTTCAACTTCTCCTCTGCCTTGCATGCTATTTGGAAGCACTCTTCTACTATTTTAGGAGTCACAAGACTCATCTCATCTTGGATTACAAACCTTAGGCCATTCAAGTATCTAGCCACTTTCTCATTGTCATTCTCTACATGACCACACCTCATACTAAGTTTGTGAAACTCCTCAGTATAGGTTGCTACATCCATATCTTTTTTCTTTCGGATTTGTAGCTTCCTAAAAACTTGCACTTCATGATCTATTGGTAAAAATTGTGCCTTCAATCTGCTCACCATTCTGTCCCAAGAGGAAATCATATTTTTTCCCTCTTTCACTCTTTCTCCTTGGTGGTAGTTCCACCAAGTCAAAGCAACCCCATTCAATTTAGTCTTAGCAAACTTAACTTTCTTATTTTCTGCCATTTCCTTGTACTCAAAATAGTTGTTTAAGGCATCCACCCATTCCAATAATGCCTCTGCATTCATCTTTCCCCCATACATTGGTATGTCCATCTTCACATTAGATGATTCTACTCTTATGGATTGCAAGGCACCAATGAACCTCTTTTCCTGAGGGTCCAACCTTTCTTCTTGTGAAGGGCTTTCACCTTCTTCCTCAACTTCATCCTCAGAGGTATTGTCCTCATCAGTAACCCCTCTCTTCTTCTCTAAGGCCTCTATCCTATCTCTCATGGCCTTCATTTCCTTTGCAACTACAGACCCACCTTTAGCACCTTTTGGAGGCATTGTTCTTTGCACACCTCAACTCACTAATTAAACTCACAAAATCAAATGTGGCTCTAATACCACTTTTATGTAGAGTGAGCAGGGGAAGCGTCTTCAAATGATCAAACCACAAACTTAGCACAACTTCTCTCAAATACCCCTTTAATTGGACTTTGTCAATCCACTACTCCTTTAAGGAAATGACCCAACTCACCTAGGGTTCTTGTACTCAACACAACCAAGGGTTTGGAATTACTTTGAACAAGTTCCAAGTGACCAAAATAGGCCACAACATTCTAATTAGCACTTAGGAAACTCCATTTGTTCATTACTCATACCACTAGGTCTCTTTAGCCTTGAATGCTTGTGACAATACCTGATAGGATAGTCTAAACAAAATCCACCCACAAGCCTATACCAAGCTCAAACTACTGAATTTAGGCAAGTATGATATGCCTCTGCAAGACCCCAAAGTCTCACCTTTTGATAGTGGATGGAAGAACAACCATGGACCAATGTATCACTGTCCCCAAGAGGCTTAATTTGCTGATCACAATAGGATTTTGATTACCTAGGCTCTCCCCTTCACCCCAAAGCCTTGATTCAGACTCCTACAGGATAATTACAACCATCTTCAACATTCTTAAGTTCCTCTTTAAGAAAAATCCACACAAAACAAGCAAAACTCACTTTTTGCTTCACCAATTAGGCATGTCACATGAAGATGCCAGACCTAGTTCAATGCATAAAATCTTGCACACACCTTTCCATTCTCTAGAACAAATGAAATATGAAAATTTACACAAGTAATTTCCATCCCACCAATAATCAACATTTTTACAATGTGGAGATGGAAGGAAAAGCCATTTTTCAACCAAAACCCTTGTTTTGAGGGTTTCAGACCTGCCTCTGCTAAAATGGCTATAACTTTTGCTATACTCAATGAAATATTTTCAAATCAATGCCAAATGAAAGCTAGTTCTTCCCTCTTTTCAACCATATTAGTCTTTTACCGGTCCAGTACCTACAACATCCGTACCACATGTTTTAGCAGCAATTTTTACACACAGATTTTTCCAGAAAACAACAATTTTTCATTAGAACTTGAAAAAAACGTGTTTTCATCAGTCATGCCTCGACCATGAGAGGCTTATTTCAACTTCTAACAACCTTTCCCACTGTCCTCCAACTGAAAAATTTGATTAGTTACATGTTAGAACTAATCAAACTTCATTTTAGACTCTTAATTGCCTAGTTAAGGCAATGCACACTACTTCCTATAAGCCCAATTTAAATGAGGCTTCAAAAGGTGTTAAAGGACACCAGAACCATTTGAAATCATCAAGGCAACTCCCCTCAATTACCTGGTTGCATAATGGCATTTTGATTCTTTAATTTTCCAAGGTGCACTAAGCTTACAAAATGAGGATGGAGACCTTGTTATTACATAGAAACTTAACACCAAGACCAAAACTCAACAAAAAGCCTAGAAAACATATTGAAAGGAATTTAAGATGGTCCTTAGGACCTTATTACATCAAATTCAACTTGACATCAAACACAAAAAAAACAAACAAGGCCTCAAAGAGGCATGGAAACCCAAGGTGCCCCTGCACCACAAACACATAAATTTTCACACTTTTCGATGTTCACACGTAAGTCAAAAAGTATATGTGTGTAAGTTGTAAATTATACACTTGAATACACATAACTGATATCTATTGAACTATGAATTTATAATTTACAAATATGGACACCATCGATAAAAATGATTTGTATTAAGCAAATAGTCATGTACGCATACATCAATATACATCGATATAAGTATAAAATATAGTTGCAAAATAGCCATATAGGCTTACAAGAATGCCATATAGGCATACAATGTCAAATATATCCAACAGAAAATATGTACAAAATTGCCATGTAGGCATACAACAAAGGGCTCTGTGCATTCAAAATTCATTTCTCTCCATGCTCTGGTTCAAAGACAATTTTTTTTCCCTTTGCTGGGTGATCTGATGGCTATAATTTTTTCACCCATTTCTAGTATGCTCAAGGAGTGCTCCTACTACTCCTAGGGTTTAGGTCTTGGTGAAGTTTCAACTGTTACAATAAGAAGTAAAGACATTCATATATAAAAATTACATTATAAAAATTAATATATTTAACAAAATAATCACTTACGACCATCTCACGATCACTCTCCTTGATGGAAATATTTGCACGCCAATGCTAAGGTGTGCTCAAGCCTTGTATAAACCATCCAAATAGGAATTAAACTACAAATCAATAATGGTTTGCTTTTTCACTAGAGTTCATCTATAACAATGAATGTAAATTGAAATTTAGTAATTTGCCTGATACCTCCCCTATCAGATCCATCGAGGATTGTATAGCGAAGGAAACACCAATATCCATTTCCCTCATAACATTTGGTGGTGTTTCTGTCACCAACATCTGAAAATAAAACAACAAATTATTCAATCACAAAAAAGTTACAATAGCAATCCATGTGATGACTTATAACGTATGAGATCTAATAAAAAAAAAATTAGTACAAGTATTAAACAGATATATTTTTTATTATGAGTTATCGAATTTGAAGTAATGCTTTGAGTTTGAATGATGTGTAATGCAATGTAACCAACAAATGAATATAAACTACACAAATCTATTAAACTTAGAATTCATTACATAAGTTCTCTTTAAATTCTATATTACCTCTATGAACGTTTGATCAAATCTACTGGCACTCAGAGGTGTTTCCTTGAAACCTCCAACAGTACCCTGTTCAACATCCAAAATCACATATTAAAATACCATTTGTAAAACAATGCTATTAACACATGTAATAAATTTATACTTGTTTACTAACTTTACATACCCCACCGATATGTGTACTGGAAAAATAAGTAGGTGGATGACTAGTGTATCCAGTCTCTACACTGTGACCCTACAATTTTATTAAAATAGTAAAACTAAATTAGTTAATCTTGCATTTCACAATCAAAATTTAATAAATTAAATTCAATGAACATGCTGAATTTTACCTAAGTGTCAATGCCATATCCATCATGCAAAATGTCAGCCATCCTCTCCATCCCCGTAGATGCATAGAGATCAAGCTGCATAGTAGCTTATGGATCATGCGTAGCACCCTCCCGAGTGCTGGTAGGTTCATATGAACAAATCACCCCACAAGATTGACACACATGGGTTTGAAGGCCACCACCTGAAGACTCCCTTGGATAGCATTGTACAATAGGGCTAGTGTGATGGATGACACTCCGGGTCAAAGTTGTGATCGCTTGCAATGTCTCTATGTTTGCACTCTCCTTTGCAATGGCAGGCATCACAATCTGCTCATGAGGCGGCCTAGCGAGAGGTCGTCTCCCTTGCCGCATAGGATCCTCATGTGCACTGGACCTATCCTGAGCTGACCCCGACCTCTCCCCTGGAACTCCCTTATATCAAAATAATTTGGGGTTTGGTTCAATACAAACTCACTATATAGTTTCCAAAGAAACTATTGGGGGACTTCACAATTATTGCACGGTGGGTAGTCAAAGACCATATACCATCTTTCATAAAAATGGTTCTTAATCTCTTGGTGGTTGCACCAATGAATAGGAAACTTTTTTGCATTGACGGTAAGATTTTGATTTGTTTTAGGGTCAATGAATAGAGAGCACAAATCACCTTTAGTAATTTTTAAATCTTTTACTTGTTTATATGATAATTTGTCTACATAATATTCCCTAGCTGTCTGCCTCCTATCTTGCCATCCAGATATTTGTTGGGTGATTTCATCTACATTTTTTAACATGTCTTTCAATGAATTTGCTAGAAGCATTCTTTCTGTGGTGGAAGTATTTGAACCACTCAACCTACTGATAAGATCCTCAAGTTGTTTTCTATTGTTCTCAATTTCACTCCTCAAATTTTCTTGAGTGCCAGGAGGGAATTGAGAGAATGGTGGGGGAGGTTTATTTTGTTGAGGATTTTGCTGTTGAGGATTTACCTCCTCTTCTTATTGAGGATTTGTAGGATTTCCTACAATTTTCTTTTTTAAAATCAAATCTAACCTAAAACAAACAAAATCAATTTCAAACTAACAAATTCAAAACAAATAGCAAACAATACTTACCTCCCGCATCTCTTCGTCATCGTGGCACCACATTTACAAACAAAATCCAACTGTTCTTGATGAAATTTGTAGAAATCCTTCCTCGTAGAACGCGAACGCGAAAGTGAGGATTTTTGGCTGTGGCAGAGCTGAGAAACAATAAAGAGAAAATGATACACATTTGAATTTTTTTAATTTTAAAATCACATAACGTGCTCTTGTTATAACACACTCATGTTATAACATGAGTGTGTTATGTCTTTCCAATTTTTTTTCCCATTTGGCCACAAAAGTGTGACCAACTTCATGCACCCGCCCATTGATCAATTTGCAAGTGCAAGTGTGTGTGCAGTTGCAAGGTGAAAATTTGAAGGATGAGAACATGATTGAAGTAGGATTATTTAGTTGGATTGAACGGTAAGCCAGTTGGAATCTGGGTGCACACATAGCAAATGGAATGTTGACTTGTATTTGAATTAAATTGCATATATAAGGGATCAAAATTTTCAAACTTGAATTGTCTCTTATTGAAAATAATGGATTGTAGACTAATTTTTTCTACTCAAACTCTATGTTTCATAGAAAACAAATGAAAGTATTAAAAATAATGATTAAAAAGGATAAAAGATTTCATTATGTGAAAATTAAGAGAAAGGAAATTCTCTTAGTTTGTTTATATGGATGCTCAAGATGAAATTAAAGTTCCTTACTCAATTTAAAAAACATTATGAATGACATATGGAACTTATAAATTCTCCAAAAAAATCATTTATATAAGAATGTATATATATACATATTCATACATACATATACATACGTAAAAACATGATGTTTATGTGGATAACCCTAGAGATCTCAATGAACAAGAGAAAATGATCTTGCAATAGGGTTGTCCTAGGGGTTGATTATAAATTAATCAGGGGTTCACCACCAAGTCAGGACTTGGAAATATAAATGCAATGCAAAGTGTAATGCTTAACCCAAATATGATGTAATCTTTCACTAAATTACCTAGAAATGTATGTAGAACAAAACAAAAAGTTGTAAGATGAAATGTATGCACCTAGAAATATGAAGATCACTGGATGTGGCTCTAAAATGTTAGAAATTATTACTTTAATGCTAACTAGGACTCATACACCAAGCTAGGTAAATCAGTCCTGGATCTAGGTTTCTGTTTAGAAATAAGAATATGGAAAATGGGTTTTCTAAATCTATAAAAATCTAAATTTTGATCTAAATTGGGACTCATATGCCAGAACTAATGAATCAATCCAACTAGAATTTTTTTAAACTTAAAATCTTAATATGCTCTTCAAGGTCAACTTTGTGCTTCCAAATTGATTTTCAGATTTGAAACCTTGATTTGGAACTTGTAGAAGTCCTCCAAGTATCTCCAATGCAAGGTGAAAAATTTGACAACTTTTTCCAAACTTTCTCTTCAATGTATCTTCAATCTAAACCTGCAAATCACACCCTAAAGAGAGGGAAAAAAAAAAAATTGTTAGTGGAGAGGTGTTTTCCTTGGTCAAACCTAATTTTGGTAATAAAGCCTTGAAATAAAAAGAAATAGGAATGGATAACGATGAATGAACAAAATATGATGTTGTAACTCACCAAACCCTAGAAATAAGATGATGGAAACATGTGTGAGATGGTTCCAATGGATGTGGATCTTAGCTCTTTCTTGAATAGGATAGATCTTGAATGAAATGCTAGATTGAATGATGAAACCCTACATCACAATTGTTAGCTCAAAAACAAACATGATGCATGAAGAATTTTACATTATTCTTGATACTTGAAGAGTGGTCTAAAATGCTTGATAATATGCCCTCGAAGATAATTGAATTCTCTTGTAAACTCTTGAATGCTCTTGTGAACTCAAACTTGATATTATGAATATTTTTGCAAAAGTCTTAGGTGATCTCTTGAATTTTTAGGTTAAAATGAGTGAAAGAACCTTGTATTTATAATTAATTATACAAGAAATCCAAAAATTACAACACTACAAGCCAACATCAGATCTAGGAGCATAAAATCCCATAAAAAATTTGAGTTAATTTAATTTTGAGCCACACGGGACTCATACACCCAAGGTGGCAAATGAGTCCCATTAGGAATAATTTATTGGACCAAACTAAAAAATTATTAGAAAGGTGTGAAACTAGGTTCGAGACCCAAAAACTGAGGTGGGACTCATATGTCCAAGGTGACAAATGAGTCCTAGACCACCAAATCTAGGCCACACAACTCGAAAACACCTTAATTGTGATTGGAATTGATTTGTGTCATGATAGTCCTTGAAAAGATACACTAATTAAGGCTTGTGGGTGTAAAATAAGGCCAACTAAAGCATAAAGAGGCCCAATTATTTATGAAAACCCTAGAAAAGTGTGAAAGTGTTGTATATATATATATATATATATATGTAAAGAAATGTGATTGCATACATATGTACATATATATAAATAAATATATATATATATATATATATATATATATATATATATATATATATATATATATATATATATATATATATATATATATATATATACATATAATTGACATGAAGAATGACCATAAAAATACAAATAGTTATATGTATATATATGAGCATAAATATACTACATATATATACATATATATAAATACATATACATATATGAATACATATTCATATTCTCATCAAAATTTAAATCAATAACTGATGGGATTATAATATTGAACTATTGAGAATAAAATAAGATTATGGAGGACATGGTCTACCATGAAATTAATAAAAATATTCAAACAAGTAGTGGTCGGTGGTAAGGTAATAATTCGTCCACCAAAGGCATGCAAAAAGAAGATGTTGTTTCCATTTTGAATACACAAGCACTAGGAAAAACAACATGGAGAATAATTTGTTTATTGGGAAGGAAAAATAAGAGAGAGAGCTTGTGGGTGAGGAAAAATCAAGAGACAAACTTAAACAAAGCTAAATTTATGAGGTAATCCGATCACTTGAGAAAGACAACTTGATTTTCTTCTACCATTTTCCTCGTTATTGAATGGTATTCCTCCATTTTTTACATGTTGATCTTTCATCATTCAAATAGTAATTTGCATTCTTGATGAATAACCATGGCCTTGAGCCAAATGGCATGGCATGGACCCTTGTTGGGTTGCTCGGCCTATAGTTGTATCATATGCGCTTTATGTAGAAGCCTTGCAGCTAGCTCTCTAAGATAAAACAAGCTTTAGATTATTAAGTTGAGACTATTATTAAGGTTGGCCTCTCATGCAATCCATTTGATGGCTAATCAGAATCTCTATTGTATTTCGCTATATTTTATGATGAATAAATGTTATGATGGATCGATCAATGATACCCTGAAAGAGGGTTTCAACTTTTTTTTAAAAAATGTTTTCTATCCACCTTATCAGTTGGCTGAGGCTCAAAGAGCTTCAAAGGCTTGACAATTTTCTCCATTTGCATTTAAATTCCATCATATGATGGCTATCAAAAAAAATTCTAATGACTACGTGTTTTTTGATATTATTCTTTTGTGGAGGATCGACTAGGATCATGGGGAGGGTAAGAGACCCCTTTGTATTTTGTATTTCCTTTGTATTCTATCTAATTTTTGTTATCGAATGGGATGATAACAAACAGGGGCTTTGTCAAATGTTTCTTAAGTTGCACAAATGTATATACATTCTTATTTAGTTATAAACTAACCTCATTCAATAAGAATGATGGATGGAATCCATTTTTGGGATATAGACAAAGTCTCCATGTAGAATATTTTTGCATGCATGGTACAAAATAGTAAGCCCACATGGGAAATTTCAAATACATCATTGATGCTTAGAAAGGAGAAACTTGACCATTGGGATTGGTTGACCCAGAGCGACCGTAGCATGTTTTTGTAGCCTACAAGGCATGATTATTGATTGAATTTGAAGTTTCTACGCTTTCTTTCACTAGAAAACATTTACTCAAATGTCTATTCAAAAAAACATGTTGAACATAGTTATTTATAGTAATAAGATGCTCATTGAAATTTTGCAGTGATGCAAGTGTTCAAAATCTGAACAATAGACATTTTGTCCTTACATATGAAACATGGAAATTTGATTTGATTATTTTTAGTACATTGTGGAGGAACCCGTTCAGTTTTAAATAGTGAAAAGTACAAGTGTAAATTGATCATTTTGCATGCAAATAGCTTGAGATATGTAAATAGAGTAAATGACAATATGTGACTTTAAATGTAGTTGTTTAATTCAAATAGTATTGTGTTGATGTAAATAGTGGATATTCTTTTGCAAACAACTCTATTTCGTCAAAAATTTACCTTTATAGCTGAAAACAACTTTCCTTATAACTATTTAGTATAAAATAGAACTTGTTCAGTTCCGACAATGAATGTACATATCTAAATAGCTTGCTTTATAATTGTTTAGTATGAAACAATACTTATTTTGTTCAAACAACGAATGTACATATGTGAACAACTTTCTTTATAACTGTTAAGTAGGAAACAATACTTATTATGTTTAAACAATGAATGCACAAATGTAAACAACTTGCTTCACAACTGTTTAGTAGGAACACAGTACTTGTTTATCTTAAACAATGAATTTTATTATGTAAACAACAATTTTAGAATATCAAAATTATGAGAATGCAATAATAGTATGTGTGAAACTATTAGCATAGACTTGTTTTGATTATTTATTTTTGACAAGAAATGTCAAGGGAATACTATTTTAAGATTGCAAATCTGAATTTGATAATTATTTCAGAATGTATGCACAAATTTTAAGCATGAGTAGGCACATATATATTTATGCACATAGACTTTGTCTATGTACATAGACATACTTGTGATATACCTTCTTTTTTTAGTACATTTTTAAAAAGGAAAATACTTATGATGATAAGTAGAAAATAGTCATATGAATTATATGATTGATTGTTGAATTACTCTATGAATCATAAATATGATTTATGTTTAGGGTATAAATTAGTATTTTTTTTCTTCTTTTGAAGACATTTGCGAAGGAATATTTTAAATACTTGAACAAAATAGTGATAACTTAGTTGACTAGAGCAGTTATGGGTAGATGCTACTAGATGAGAGATAGCTATTATGAGATGTATAGTAGAAATTTACCTTCTAGGATGGGTGTCAAAATGGAGTTAAGAGAGTATAGGTTTTCTTTACCAGAACCTATTATTTGTAGTCTTTGCAACACATTTATTATTCTTGGCCAATCAATATAGTTCATTATGTATGTATGAACTTTGTGATCTCACTTTTTGACATTCTTAGCATAGATCTTGCACTTTCTTTTCTAACTTTTAGATAGAAATTTCATGTTGATGTATGGTCACATGATAGATTCCACCTTGCATATTGTTGCCTTGCTAAATGTTTCATGCAGGGTTGGGTATTCTTCAAGTTAGAAGAATACTGAGGAAGCATAGGCTTCATGGTTGGGAGGTAAATCCCTTCAACCATGTTCTCATTTACCAATGGAGGAAAGCATCAAAGAACCTTAGTTGTTCACAATACTATTTTAGTCTAAGATGTATCTTGATGTAATACTTTCATGTATTTGGTGTAAAGTGTACATTGTATTGACTTTGTGTCCATGAGATCCATGTTCAACCTGGTATTGTTATTTGTCTTTTAAAGTGCATATAAGAATCTTTGACACATTTTAAATGGACATACATGTAGCAATGATTGACTTTTGCCACTAGTTATGTCTATTTAATTTGGAGTATATTCATGTGTCAGTTACAATAATATTAATTAAGTGATAATTTTTAATGGTTTATTACATTTGATATCAGAGCTTATGGTTCAGCTCTAGGCCTTTTGAGTCTACCATAGCTGACTAGGAGTAGTTGACCCTTGACCCAAAGTTTGGATATCCTGAGTATTGACTGAACCTTAATTGAATGCAGGAATGGGATGGTCAAAGGAAAAATTAAGGAAAGGGAAAATTGTTAAAACCTCACCTAAGAATGACGTAAAGGAAGGAAACACCAAGATGGGGGTTAAATCATAAATTCCCAATGATGAAAATCTAGCTCAAACTCTCACATGACTCAAGCTAGAGATAGGCTTGAATATTGAGGAGAAGAGAACACCTAAGATTAAAAATATTTCCGCAATCTAGGATTGACCTCTAGGGTGTGGACCCAATGCACACTTGATGACTAAAGAGGTAAAGGAGAGCCTATGCACTCAACCATCCTCTTTTGTTAAGTCTAAAGTAAACTCAGATGATGACCCAGAGGAATTTCCTCTTTCTGATACTGAGAAATAGGAATGATGTAACAAGAATCCTATTGTAAATAAGGTTCTAGTGACTCAACATAAATAAAATTAGATAATTTATTTCTTTTGGTATGTTCAAAGAGATACTCTCAAATGTGTGTATTATGCATGAATGTGTATGCATTCTATATGGAGGGATGTATGCAAATGAAAAATTATGTGATGAAGCATAAGAACATTGATTAATAGAACCTTGTGTTGAGATGCGATAAATATGATTGTGTTGCAAGATAAGTGTGGAAAATCATGGTGACCACCAGGAAAGACAGGGGTGGTAGTGGATCCAAAAATGACCATAATAAGAGACTGGAACAAATTCTAGAGCTTTTGAATTAGCAAAAGTCTCACATTGATCATACAGAAAAAGAAGTATGAGTGTCATGCAAGGACTGAGACCATAAGAATTTAGAAGGAAATCAAGGAGATGGTGGTCCAAGGGTAGGTCTAGAAGAATGGATTGAGGAAGAGCTTGGGAAAAACTTGAAAAGAGTAGCACCACCCAAGTTTTATAGTAAGGCTATTGGAGTCAAAGCTAAGCCTTGGATTATAGAAATGGAAAAATACATTGGGCTCTGTAGCCTTTCTAATAGACTAAGGTGGCATGGGGTAAATAACATCTCTTAGGTGAAGCAATGATTTGGTGGGATGATGAGAAGTTAGAAAAAATATCTTCAGACTATTGAGATCACTTGAGAACTCTTCCTCCAAGAATTTAGGAAGATATGGTTACCGTAGCTTTTCTTTGACAAGAAAGTGACAAAATTTTTGAAATTAACATAGGGAAATATGAATATGATTCAGTATTGGGAGAAATTCACCAACATGTTGAAGTATGTGCCTCAGTATCAAGGAAATGAATGGTTCCATATCCAAAATTTTATAATGGGATTAAGACCTCACATAGGTTATAAAGTGGATATGCATGAACCTCAAAGCATGAATGAAGTTTTCCAAAACACGAACAAACAAGAACAAAAGCTACATCAACTATCCAATCTTCATCGTGATTTAAATTGTAAGTCATGGTATCGTTAAAAGAAGTTTGATAAAGGAGAAAAGAGCCATCATATTCGTAATCTCAAAAGGGGAAGTGAATCATAGGAGAAGGGTGAAGATGGTAATGGTTGAATGAATAAGAAAGAAAAAAAAGGAAAGGGTGAGGATGACCATAAGCAGAAGGTGTTAAGAAAGGAAAAGCCAAGAGGTCGTAAATGGCCTTGTGATGGATGTTATACTTGTGGAGGTGATCATTATGCCTCGAATTATCCTGAATGATTGAATTCATAGAAGGAAGGAAGCTATTAGTAGACTCAACATCACTAGATCTGTGTTGCAGTCGACAATAGGTAGGCAGAGTATCAAGCTTCACTAATTCAGTTGACAGGTAAGCCCTACGACCAATCTATCTCTATCCTAATTGATACTAGAGCTACTGAATGTTTTATTGATACTAGAATAATATCCAAGATAGCATTAAACATAGATACATGGAAAAATCATGGATAGTCTAGTATGGTAATTGAGTAAAGCAGAGAGTAGACACATATCGCTTTTGTAGTTGGTTAGAGCTTTCAACCATTCAAACTTAGGTCAACTTGTATGTGGCACCTTTAGGATCATATGATGTAATTTTCACAATAATTAGGTTAACTGGGCACAAGGATATAGTGAACTATGATGATAAGGTGGTCAACTATCTGGATGATTTTGGGAATTCAATTGAGGTATGTGGAATGTAAAGACACTTAGAGCTTAGAAAAAATTATGTGATGTAGCTCAAGAAGGCTTGTCAAAAGGGGTATGCAATTTATGCAGTGCATGTCAGTAATCCTGAAAATAAGGATCTGTATTTAGATGACTATCCTATTCTCAAGGAGTTCCAAGACATATTCCTTGATGAACTTATGGAGTTTCCTCTGAAGTGGGACTTTTATTTTTATATTGATTTAGTTCTAGGAGGTTAGCCTCAATTCAAGTCACCTTATTGAATGAACACCATAGAACTTTATGAGTTGAAAACCCAACTAATGGAATTTATGGATACGAGAATTATAAGACCCAGTGTGTCTCCTTGGGGAGTGTCAGTTATTTTTATGAAAAATAAGGATGGAACCTTGTGTTTTTGTATAGATTATCAGATCTTGATCAAGGTTACCATCAAGAATTAGTATCCACTCCTGAGAATTGATGAAATTTTTGATCAAATGAAGGGAGCGATGGTGTTCTCAAAGATTGATCTCAAGTCAGGATATGAACAATTGAGGATTAAGGAAGAATATATTCTGAAGGCTACATTTAGAACTTAGTATGGACATTATGAGTTCACATTGGTACCTATCAATTTAACTAATACACCAATAGCCTTTATGAATCTTATGAATAGTGTATTTAGAGACTCCTTGGATTACTTTTTTTTATTTTTATTGAAGACATCTTAGTCCCTCTATAAAAGAGCATTCTAGACATTTGAGGATATTTTTTTAGTGACTGAGAGAAGGGAAACTCTTTGGGAAGTTTTCCAAGTGTTCATTCTATCACAATAAAGTGCACTATTTGGTCCATATCATATCAGCTAAAGGAATCTTCGTAGGCCTCAAGAAGATCAAGGTGATTGTGGAATGGCCAATACGTCAGAATGTGTTAGAAGTCCATAGCTTCATGGGCCTCATAGGATACTATAGGAAGTTTTTGCAAGGGTTCTCCCATATTGCATCTCGTATTACCTCACTCCAAAGGAAGGGAACACAATTTGAATGGACCAAGAAATGTGAGCAAGAATTCCAACTCTTGAAGGAGAGGCTCACAACAACACCAATGCTAACTATCCCTGATCCTAATGGGAGATTCATAGTAATCATAGATACTTTAGGAGATGGATTGGGAGTGGTATTAATGCAATATGGACAATTGGTAGCATATGAATCAAGGAAGCTCAAGCAACATGAAGTGAACTATAGGCCTCATGATCTAGAAATGGCATCCATAGTTCATGCCTTATAGATTTGGAGGCATTATCTTTTGAAAAATCCACCATTTTAACTCAAAATAGACCACTTGGGGTTAAGATATATATTTACCTAGCCAAACCTTAATGCAAGATAGAGAAGGTGGTTAGAATTCCTTAGCGAGTATGATTTTGGAATTCAATACATAAAAGGGAAAGAGAACAGAGTGGTTGATGCTCTTAGTAGATGCAGACATATGATAGCCATGATCTCAACAATGTCTAACTTGATACAATAGGTAATTCAAAATCAGCCAAGGTATGAGCACTATGAGAGAGTGAAGAGTACAATAGCAAAAAATCCTTCAAATCATCGGTTTGATGGGTATGAGATTGAACCAAATGGTGTTTTGAAATACCAGAGAAGAATGTCTATTCCTAACTCTAGAGAGATGAGGAAATTGGTTTTAGAAGAAGTTCACAATGCACCTTATTCAGGACACCCTGAACTATCCAAGATGATTGTACAATTGAAGATTCTATATTTTTGGCTTAAACTCAAGAAGGATGTAGTGGAGTACGTAGCCAAATGCTTGGAGTGCCGATGAGTCAAGGTTGAGCATGCACATCTAGCCGGGTTATTGTACCCTCATGACATACCTAATTATAAATGGTAGGTGATCCATATGGATTTCATATAGGGGTTGTCGCTGAGCAAGAATAAGCATGATGTTATCTTGGCCATGATTGACAAGTTGACCAAG
The DNA here is from genome assembly GCA_007258455.2 of Sequoia sempervirens. Classification (NCBI taxonomy): domain Eukaryota; kingdom Viridiplantae; phylum Streptophyta; class Pinopsida; order Cupressales; family Cupressaceae; genus Sequoia; species Sequoia sempervirens. The sequence continues at coordinate 41,844,027 of VDFB02358134.1, forward strand.
GTTGCACACTTCATTCCAAGAAACTTTAAGGATGGATCATTGACCTTGGCCAAGAAATTTGTCCAAGATATCTTTCTCTTACATGGAGTGCCACATACTATCATTTCTGATAGGGACATGGGAATGACCTTGAAATCATCATTAGGGATCAAAGTAAATTTTAGCTTAGCTTATCATCCTCAGAATGATGAGAAGAGAGAGAGGGTGAATCAAGTAGTCAAATATCTCATTTGAATGTATTTTATGGACCAATAGTATATATGGGAAGAATATTTGCATTTGGTAGAGTTTGCTTATGACAACTCCTATCTTACATCCTTAGGCATGGTGTTGTTTGAAGCCTTGTATGGGCAGAAGTGTCATACCCCTATCAGTTGGGATAAATTGGAGGACATGATCATAGTAGGACCTAGAATTATTAAGGAAATTGAAGAACAAATAAGGGTCATCAAGAGTAGATTGAAAGAGGTAGAAGATTGAAAAAAGAGTTATACCGACAAGAGCTGAACTCTTAGACAATTCGCAAAAGAGGATAAAGTTTTTTTGAGAGTTAGACCTCATAAAAGCTCTATTGCTTTTGGAAATTCTTCCAAGGTGGACCCAAGATATGTGGGACCATTTTAAGTCTTGGAAGTGGTTAACCCATTTTCTTATAGACTAGCTCTGCCACCTACTCTGGCTTGACTTCATAATGTGTTTCATGTTTCTTTTCTTAAGCCATATCATGTTGATGTGAATCATGTACTTGATTGGCAATCCTTGTAGGTACAAGATCCAAGAGGGGTGCTAGTGGAGCCCATTAAAATCTTGGATAGACACAACATTAAGTTAGGAAGCAGAGATGTTGCTTAGTTTAAGGTCCAATGGGACTAGTACTCAGAGGAAAATGCTACTTGGGAGGATGTGAAATAAATAGAATGCTCCTTTCCACATTTTCTTTCTTGAAAAAGAAAATCAATAATTGTGTTCGAAAATATTTGATTGAGATACTATGATATTTCATGCTTTAAAATTTTGATGTTGAAATAGACATATATTTATGATGTGATGTTGGAATAGAAATATATTTTCATGTGATGATGAAATAGACATTTATTCTTGATGTGATGTTGAAATAGAAATATATTCTTTATGTGATGCTGAAATAGAAATATTTTTTATGTGATGTTGAAATAGACATTTCTTTTTGATAAGATTTTGAAATAGAGATGAATGTTCAAAATTTGATATGATGTTTTCTATTCGAGTTACTAGACATTGGGACAATGTCTATTCCAAGAGGGGAAGGATGTCATAACCCAATTTTATTGCATATTTATCACAATATGGTAAATTGAATTATTGAAGAAAGTCAATTAAATAATAAATGGAGATCTTGGAATGTTTGAAAATTGAATGAAAGAAGCTGACTAATGTTGACTTTGTGAACTTTTGAAAACTATTTTATATGTTACCAAGAATTGAACATTACTAATAATTTTGCAAGTGCAAGTGTGTGTAGTTATAGGATGACAAGTTGAAGGATGAGAACACAATTGAAGTAGGATTGTTTAGCCAAATCGAATGGTAAGACAGTTAGAATATAGGTGTTCACACAACAAATAGCATGATGAATTGCATTTGAATTAAATTTCATATATAAGAGAATGAAATTTCCTAACTTCAATTGTCTTTGTTATTGAAAATAATGGCTTGTAGATTAAATTTTTCTACTCAAACTCTGTGTTTCGTAAAAAAAAAATGAAAGTATTGAACAGAATGATTAAAGATGATAAAATATTTCATTATGTGAAAATTAAGTGAAAAAAATTATTTTTGTTGGTTTATATGGATGCTCAAGATGAAATTAAAGCTCCTTACTCAATTTAAAAAAAAGATGAATGACATATGGAACTTATAAATTATCCAAACAAACCATTTATATAAGAATGTATATATATACATATATATGTAATGAATGCAAATACATACATATGTACATATATATAAATATATATATATATACATATAATTGAAATGAAGAATGAGCACATAAATACCCATATGTATATGTATATATATATATAGATTACATTTATAATTACATATATATATATACTTAAATAATTACATATATATATACACACACATATTTATAAATACATATACATAGATGAATACATATTCATATTCTCCTCCAAATTTAAAATGATAATCGATAGGATTCTAATATCGGACTATTGAAAATAAAATAATATTATGGAGGACGTGTTTTGCCACAAAATTAATAACAATATTGAAACAAGTAGTGGCCAACAGTAAGACAATAATGCCTCTGCTAGAGGCATGGAAAAAGAACATGTTGTTTCCATTTTGAATACATAGGTGGATGGAAAAAAAGAATAGTGAAGAAGTTGTTTGTTGGGAAGGAAAAAGAAAAGAGAGAGCTCATTGATGAGGGAAAAATCAAGTGAAAAACTCACACAAAGCTAGATTTTTGAGGTAATTCGATTACTTGTGAAATAAAAGTCAATTTTCTTCTATCATTTTTCTCATTTTCAAATGGTATTCTTCCATTTTTTATAATGTAAATTTCATCATTCAAATAGTAAGTTGAATTCTTTATGAATAACCACAATGTCAAGCTGAATGGCATGGCGTCACCCATTGTTGGGTTGCTCAGCATGTGGTTGTATTGTATGAGCTTTATGTAGAAGCCTTGCGACTAGCTCTTTGAGCTAAACCGAGCCTTAGAGTATTAAGTTAAGACTATTCTTAAGGTCACCCTCTCATGCAAGCCATTTGATGGCTAATCAGAATCTCTATTCTGTTTCACTATATTTTATGATGAATAAACATTATTGTTGATAGATCAATAATCTCCTAAAAGAGGGTTTCAACCCTATATTTTGTTCTAAAATGTTCCATATCCACCTTATCGGCTAGCCAAGGCTTGAAGAGCTTTAAAGGATAGACCATTATCTCCATCCGCATTTAATTTATCATCCTATGATGGCTATCAGAATCTATTCTGATGAATACATGTTTGTTGGTATTATTATTTTGTGAAGGATTCACTACGATCTTGGGGAGGGTAAGAGACCCCTCTATATTTTTTATTTCCTTTCTATTTTATCTAATTCTTATTATCAAATGTGATGATAATAGAGTGGGGCTTTGTTGAATGTTTCTAAAGCCTTGCTAATGTATCTAGGTTGTTATTTAGTGAGAAACCAACCTCGTTCGATAAGAACAATGTCATGAATCCATTGTTTGGGATACATAGAAAGTCTGCATTTAGAGTATCTATGCATGTATGGTATAAAATACTAAGCCCACATAGGTAATTTCAAATATATCATTGATGCTTGGAAAGGTGAAACCAAACCATTGGGATTGGTTGATGCAGAGCAATCGTAGTCTATTGTTGCAGCCTAAAAGGCATGAGTATTGATTAAATTTGAAGTTTCTATGATTTATTTGACTAAAAAACATTTAATCAAATATTTATTTGAAAAAATATGTCAAACATAGTTCTTTATAATATTAAGATGCTCATCAAAATTTTCAGTGATGCAAGTGTTCAAAATATGAACAATAGACATTATGTCATTATGTATGAAATAGGGTAATTTGATTTGATTATTTTTAATACATTGTGGAAGAACCTATTTTGTTTTAAATAGTGAACAAATACTTGTAAAGTGATCATTTCACATGTAAATAGGCTCTTGAGATCTACAAATAGAGTAAATGACAATATTTGACTTTAAATGTAACTATTTAGTTCAAATAGTATTGTGTTGACGTAAATAGTAGATATTCTTTTGCAAACAACTCTTTTTTCTTTAAAATTTACCTTTATAATTGAAAACAACTTGCCTTATAACTATTTAGTAGAGAACAAAACTTCTTCAGTTGAAACAATGAATGTACATATGTGAATTTGATTTATAACTCTTTAGTAGGAAAATGTAGTTATTATGTTCAAAAAATAAATGTACATATATGAACAACTTGCTTTATAATTGTTTAATATGAAATAATACTTATTATATCCAATCAATGAAAGTACAAATGTAAACAACTTGCTTCACAACTATTTAGTAGGAAGACAGTACTTGTTTTAATTAAAAAATGAATGTTCTTATGTAAACATCAATGTTAGAGTATCACAGTTGTGGGAATACAATAATAGTATGTGTGAAATTGTTAGGATAGACTTGTTTGGATTATTTATTTTTGACAAGAAATTTCAATGGAATACTATTTTAAGATTGCAAATATGAATTTTATAATTATTTTAGAATGCATGGAAATTTTTTAAACATGAGTAGGCACATATTTGTGTATTCACATGGACTTCGTCTATGTACATACACATAGTTGTGATATACCTTATTTTGTTTTTAGTAGATTTTAAAAAAGGAAAATGCTTATGATGATAAGTAGGAAATAGTCATAAGAATGATTTGAATGATTGTTGAATTAATCCACAAATGATAAATTTGATTTCTTTCTAGAGTATAAATTAGTATTTTGTTTCTTCTTTTGAAGACATTTTTCAAATAATATTTTAAATACTTAAACAAAATAGTGATCCCTTAGTTGACTAGAGCAC
>VDFB02358134.1:41859833-41975609 GCA_007258455.2 Sequoia sempervirens
TCATTACAAAAAAATACCAAAAACACCTATAAAGCAATGAACCACTTGGAGAAAGCATAGATATTTGACTATGTCAAATATCTTTTTCCAAGTTAACCTAACCCTCAAGGATTTTAGTAGTCATGACATTGACATGTTATATGAAGCCTTTGAGGACTTCATCTCACAAGGTTCATCCACTAAGGCTTGTTACAATGAACTGAAACAAAGACAATTTTATGTGACTCAACCTCAACTCATCCTTTACCAACCTTCACACAAACCTCAAACTAAAAAAAAACCCATTTTCACCCTTGAACCACCTAAAATTAATGTTTGATAGCAATCAAGTTATAATACCAATGATCATACATATAACACTAGAAACAATCCATAACCAACATAAACAAATTTAACATCCTTACATTTTTCCTCAACCCATATTTCCTAGTGCTCCTCATTTTCGTTTGGAATGTAGGAAGGAGTATGGTCTTGTTGAACAATTTGAGAATACTATGACAAAGATATACCAATGGGACCTAATTCTAAATTCACCTAACTATCATACTATGCTTCAAACAACCTTCAAATAAGTTGTGATTCCCTCTGATACAAATGCAACTGATCTAGCAATTCTAATTCAAGGAATGAATGCAATTGACAAATAAATTTATTTGAATCATCAACACAAGCTACCTCCCTTGGAGATGTGAAATAAAAATGATGCCTTCATGATAATAGGTAGATTCAATAGGACATGAATGAAAAGAACCCTTGTTGATAATGGCTCTGCTCTTAATGTCTGCAGTGTGAACCTTTTGGATAGACTTGACATGGATAAATAAAAATTTGAACCTGATTCCTTATTAATTCAAGGATTTGACAATGTAGGAAAGCAACCGCTTGGTGTGATTAATTTTCTATTATAGTTGGAAGGGCTACCTTACAAACTCCTATTCATGTTATGCCTCATCATCTTTCATACAATCTTCTTTAAGGAATACCTTGGATTCATGAGATGCATGTGGTGCCTTCAACTCTTCATAATATCATGAAATATGTCTATAACAATAAAGTGTACAGAGTTGAAATAGACCCCGAGCTTGAAAGTTGCTTACAAGTTGAAAAAGGAACAAAAACTCCTCTAAACACATTAATTCCAACTTCAAACATAGAACATATGAAAGAAGAGAAACATGAGATAGAAAAAAGTGACGAAGTTATTAGAGGATGATTGGGGTTCTTTAGACTTCACACCAACATTTATGGGAGAATACAAAATTACAACAAAAGGAACTGAAAAAAAAGAGAAACCAATGGTAATGTCAATGTAGAATTTGAAAGAAAACTCACAAGCATATACCTCATCTACTCTAGAAGAAGACACAAGCTATACAAAAAAATTTAATGAGATAGATTATGAACAACTACCAAACTCGAAAGAAATGGAGAATCTTTATGGAAAAGGTTATGAGATTATGAAACAACTTGGCTATAGTGGAAAAGGATGTGGAAGGAAAGAACAAGGCATCTGTGTTCCTATAGAGCCTAACACACAAGAAGCAAAAAGTGGTTTGGGATATTTCCCTTCTAAGAGAACACAAGTAGCTAAAAGAACCTCATTAGACATAAACAACATCATGTGTAACCCTAGAACAACTCTCACCTTGAAGCATAATAAATTGATTGATACAACTTGTGAAGAATCATTGGAATACTTTGAAGATGATGAAACCTTCAAAGAAATGTTAGGAGTTTATGATAAACCATTTACTATTCCTAAAATGAAATGGGTTACACGTACTATGATTAGTGCTAAGCAAGAAGACAAAGAAAAGAAAAGTAAGGAGATTGATAAAGACAACAAAGAATGTAACCTTGAATTTCTGAAACAAAGTGCACTTTCTTTGGGGGATAAAATTGACATACCGATGGATATTAACAATAAGGATAAAGTGATTAAGATAGGAAAGTTCCTTGATGAAGATGAACAAGAAAACCATGCAACTTTAATTCATGAATTTTCCAAAAAAAATTCTTGGACTTATTTAGATATGCTGAAAATTGATGCTAACATAGTGACACACAACACAGTCCTTGCCAAAAATCCTAAACCAGTTAGACAAAAGATACAAAAGATGAATAATAAGATAGCCTTATTGGTCAAGGCTGAGATTGAGAAACTCATCGAAGCTAGTTTTATATGCCCTATAGATTATCCTCCTTGGATCTCAAACATTTTTGCAGTCATGGAATGTGATAATTGTATTTGGATGTGTACAAAATTTCATGATTTAAAGACATCTTTAAAAGATGATTTTCCCCTTCCTAATATTGACATGATAATGAAATCAACTATGGGATAGGCTTTGTTGTCATTCATGGATGAATTTTTTGGATATAATTAAATCTTCATCAACCCTCAAGATCAATAAAAAATACCATTTACTATAGCTTGGGGAAAATTTTGTTGGGTAGTCATGCCTTTTGGATTGAAGAACATAGGCGCAACATATCAATGATCTATGACATTGATATTTCATGATTACATACATAAGATTTTGGAAGATTATGTTGATGATATTCTCACTAAATCTTTAACTCAATAAGACAATGTGAATATCCTTCAAAAAATATTTGAGCGAATGTAAAAATATAACATGAGTTTGAATTTGAAGAAAGTGTTTCTTTGGTGTAGATAGTGGATTTTTTTTCGATTTTATTGTATCTTAGATAGACATTGAGGTGGATATGAAGAAAGCTAATGTTATAGTTAACATGCCATCTCTTAGAAACATTTCACAATTGCACACATTACAAGGAATAATTCAAGATATCCATCATTTTGTAGCATCCCTAGTGGACTAAACATTACCTTTTACACGTCTTCTTAAGAAAGAGGTTCAATTTCATGGAATAAGGATTGTAAATAGGCTTTTGAGAGTTTGAAAGATTACCTTGCTACTCCACCTATTTTACAACTTTCTATACAAAACAAACCATTCATCCTTTTTATAGCAACATAATCCCATGCTCTCACAACATTGTTGGCTCAACAAGATGAAAATAGTAAAGAACATCGTATTTATTACTGTAGCCTAGAAAAAAATGCCTTTTCATTGCTTGATTTTAGAATAATTAATGATAAATTGGACATCATGACCCCTTAATCTAGTGATGTGATGTGTTTTACACATCCAAATTAGGTCTTGGACACTTGCAAACTGAATAAAATGCATTTATTGATGTCTCTTAAAGGTGTTCTAAAGTGGTGTAAATGAATTTCACATTTTTATAGACTTTTATTAAGCATTTAAGTTTAATGGACCTATTTTTCCTTAATTCAATGTTATAAAATATATTTAATGGCATTCTCACATTAATCAAGAATGCTTGTAAATTAAACCTAATTCTAATCTAGTGTTGTAATGTGTTTTACACATTCACATTGGATGTTTTTCCTTTCTAGGCTATGTGGACCTAATTTTAATGTTGTAAAGTGTATTTAATCACACTTTCACATTGAAATTTATGTCCTAGGCCCTAATTATCCTTTATATAATCATTAATAGGCCCCCATGACCCCATATTGTGCATCTTGAGGCTTATTTTGATCAAAGATATGATAAAATCAACATAAACACCTGATTTCTTCCCTCCCCAACATCCCAGCTGGAAAAGAGCCCCTGTGGGACTAAGTCACCCACCTGGGTATATGAGCCCCATCCAGATGGGACTAAGTCATCCATAGTGGTGAATTAGTCTCATTTGGGCTATTTTTGAGGTTTGAGTGAGAAAAACTGGGTTTTAAGTTTAACTTTCCTCTATGTCTGCCTTGGGGATCAAATTAATAGAAAATTTAGGCATATTTCCTTTATAAACAAGCTTCTAAACCCTAATTTATTATTCATTCATCATTTTTTCATCATTCATTCTACATCTCAAGTCAAACAAGCTAGGGTTAGGTCATTTAGAGAGCATTCAAGACCACTCCTCAGGCATTCAAGGGCATATTCTTCATCCATTGTTGCAGAAATTCAAGATATATCATCATGGAAAGTCTCTAATTGCATTATTTCATGCTTCATTATCTTATTTCATTATTTTGGTTTAATTACTTGAAAAGGGGTTTGACCAAGGCAAACCCCCATGCCCTAACATTCAACATTTCTCTCTCTTTCTTTGTGTGGTTGCAGATTGAGGTGCTTTGAAGAATTCAAAATAATTGAATAATATTTTACAAGTTTTTTGAAGTCATCTCCTTATTGGCTAGGTCAAAATATCCACAAAAAGTCACTTACAGTGCCAAAAATTAGGGTTTTAGATCTGGATGCTTGAGGAACAGAAAGTGGAGATCGGGAGCTATAGATTCCACTTTTGAATTTTTGAAAATCTAGAAGTGGACTAAGTCACCATTAGTGGCATATGAGTCCCACTACCAGGCCTAAACAAAGGTTTCTACAGATTTGGATACCCATTTGGTTTAAACGGGCTTTAGAATAGTTTTCCAAATCAGGGACTAAGTCACCCAGATTGGTGTATGATTCTGAGTTTGCTTCTGCATTAGCTCTTTCAGGATTCCAAACCTTCATTTTATCCTTCTTCAGTTTCCAGGTGCACACCATCAGTTTCATTAGTTTCTGTTACAGTTTACTTGCATTTTTAGGTCATTTTGTATATCACAATGCGTTTTCAAACATTTTGCATTTCATAAGTTTTGCATTAGTAGTTAATTTTTTTTTTATGAATTTCCAACATCTAGGATATTCCCCTTTGAAATATATTTCAATCTCATTTACATTGGAATCTCAAGGGCATATTCTTAAGTGAACCATCAAGGTTTTTGGGATTCCTCTTTCCTTTTAGGTGTAAAACCCTAGAAGTGTAAGAGATCCCTCACATCCAAAAATATGTGTCAATTACATTCTAGTCGAACTCTGATTAATTATGAAACATGATACATAATGATAGAAAAAAATTGTTTGTCTCTTGTATTCGCTTCTTGTAAATTAAGACATTACTTACTAAATGTTGAAATACATGGATGAAATTCGATCATTTAAACCATATTTTTGCTAAAATAGATTTATGAGGAAATTTAGCTAAGTGGGTTATGTTATTAATTGAGTTTGAACTTAAGTTTGTCTCACAAAAGGAAATTAAAGGACAAGCCTTGACCAACCAATTAGATGATGCTCCTTCTCCCCTAGGATTACCTAATAATGATTCATTCCTTGATGATAATGTGTTGACAATTGAAACTAGTACATGGGAGTTATACTTTGATCACTCTAAGTGTAGAATAGGCTCTAATGCAAGGATTATATTAATTTTTCCTATAAGAAAGCCTATTCTTTTTCCCTATTTCTTATACTTCATGTGCACAAGCAACATAGCAGAGTCTGAAGCGTTTATTACTAGATTACACACCACTTACTCTAGGAGCCTGAGACATTAAGATATCTGGTGATTGGCAATTTTTTATTAAGAAAATGAATCAACATTTCAAGAAAAGCATGAAAGGTTATCATGATATAAGGATCTCATGATGTCCCTATTAAACACCTTTGATTCATATACCATTGATAAAGTCCCATGAAAAGATAATCAACATGTAGATGTAATGGCAAGTGTAGCTTCCCTTATATCCCCTCAAGATCCTTCAAAGGATTTTATATTTACTATTCATACAATTATGAAACCATCAATAGAAAATACAATTGAAGAAGTTTTATCAACTATCACAAGAAGTTGTAATGAATGGTATACACTGATATTTAATTATTTAAAAGAAGGTACCATTCCTGAGCCAATAACTAACAATATTTGAGACTGCCTTTGAAAACTTGCATCTAGATATATATAATCCTTATTGACATGTTGTATCAAAGGTCCTTTGATGGTCTTTTACTTAGATGCCTGAAACAATCCGAAATCTTTATAGAAATTATGGAAGCTCATGCAGGTGCTTGTGGAGGTTATTTTAGAGGAAGATCATTAGTTCAAAAGCTAATTTGTATAGGATACTATTGGAGACATATGGAATAAGATGACTTCGAGTATGTTAAGAAATTTTACAAGTGTCAAGAACATAGCAATTTGATTCAAGCTCCCACTTTTGAGCTTCCTACCCAAGTTCCTATTTGGCCATTCTTAGTATGGGGTCTAGATCTTATTGCAAAAATTTCACCTCCTTATGCTAGACATACCTTCATAATTACCACAACAATTTATTTCATGAAATGGGTAGAAGCCATTCCCCTTCATTCAACAACTACTTATGTAATATGTTGTTTCATATTGGAATACATTATTGCTCAATTTGGACTTCCTTCCACATTAGTTTTGGACAATGGGACACAATCTAAGAATAATGATGTGAATAATTTCTTAGAAATGTTTAACATTCAACATCATTTTTCAACACCCTACTAGGTTTGCAATCTAATGGTCAAGCTGAGTCAACTAATAAGACTATTGAACAAATCTTAAGGAAAATAGTAAGAAAACCTAATAAGGATTGACACGTACATGGTTAACATATGTGTTATGGGATTATCATACTAGTATTAGAACATCAACTAGGAATACTCCTTATAACCTTGACTATGGTATCAAGGAAATAATGCCCTTGGAGTTATAGATTCCTTCATTAAGAATCACTCTTCAAGGACTTATTGATGACAATACTTATAAAGAATAATGATTGCATCAACTTGAAATGCTTGATGAATGACACATTAAAGCTCTTGAGCATTTCCAAGCTTATTCCTAAAAATTGCAATGTAGTTACAATGATCATATCATCCATCTTACATTTACTAAAGGTGATTTGGTGTATTTAAGAATCAACATAACACCAATGTCACCCCGATCGAAAAAGGAAAGTTCAGCCCTAATTGTTTATGACCTTACATAATTGATGAAAGTTATGGGTCTAGAGCATACACATTAACAAAAATGGATGGTACACCTATTAAAGAACCTGTTGATTCAGTTCATTTGTGCCGATACTATGTCTAATCTTCTTGAATAGTGTGAATGATAAAGAAATGGTGTTAGAGTTAGTAGATGACATTATATGTTCTCTTGCATTGCTTCATTCTTGATAAACAATCATTTGTTGTATTGAATACTAAAGTAATTATTTAAATTAATTTTGGGTAGTTACTTTAGGCTTCATATTATTCATTTAATGTTCTTAATTAGATCATAGGTGCATTTAATTTAGCATAACATACTTAATCATAATGTTGCATCTAAAATAAACTAGGATGGTTTTAATTAGATCACATAAAACATGTTAGATCATGGAGAAATTTATTAAATAGTCTTACAAAGATTATTTGATAAATCACATTTCCATCTAACTTAAACACATAAGCATAAATGATTAAACATAAAGGATCATATATATCACAAAGTTTTAGTACATGTCATAAAATATACAATTCTAGTGTGGCCTGTGGTTATCAAATCCCTTAGGACCAGGTGATCTTGTTTAAAGATAGTCCATCAAGAGATGGTAGTATGTGATCATGAACTAATACGAGAATCTAGTGCATACTATAGCCGCCTTGCTCATCCAAAAATTGTAGCCTCCCATCCAACAACCTCTAGGCATTCTTGCTCTATGCAGTATCTATCTTCTTGTAGCGTAGTAACCTTTGCATGAAGTCTCTTGACCTTCGTTGGATCTCAAGATGCCCAAAGCTCATCATAGGTAACCTAAAGTGTTGAAAGATCACCCTCAACTTGATCAACATGTCCATTAGTGCCCTCGTATTCTCCTCTCAACCTCACAAAAGGATTGAAAAAATTTAGATGTTGCTCCATGATAAGTGGGGGAATCTAGTTTCTGATGATAGCCTCGCCTCTTAGTGAAGGAGGTACTATCTATACAATTGATCATTGGTAGAGATCCTGCAAATCTCTCATAGACCCTACAAGATAGAAATCATAAAGCTAATTAGTACACATCATTCAATATATATATATATAGATCAAAAGCATAATCATGAAAGCATAAGAATAATTGATGAGCTCAAAATATGCTCATAATTTGAGTATTATGATTTATTTTTAATATCTCTACTCTTGTTGCTAATGGATGTTTTAACTCTTTGATTAAAGACTTTTTATCTAAAAATGGGTAGTATCTTGTAGCAATACATTCCTATATTCCTGCAGTTTAACATCTCTATGTGTATTATTAATTACCCTGTTTGACCTCCCAAATGACTAATATAATGCATGTGGTTTTTGAATGATGAAATAGATTTAATATGTTATTACTGAATGTATCGTGTTTTTTTCCACGCATGATTTCTTTTGCTTCTGTTGTCGTGTGCATCGCAGGTTGTTGAAGGGAGCATGAACGAGTCAAGTGCAACAGACTTCGGTGTTGTAGTAAAGTCCATTTGCAGTAGAGTGTTGAGGAAGTTGTTCCAGCGAAGACTCTATGACCGAGTCATTGGGAAGAAATCTAAATGATCATTAATCTGGGAAGAGTGGAATGCTAAATTCTCTCTGGATCGTGTTGAACGGATATGCTTTCATTATGAGAAGTCTGTTCATCAGTTTCAAGATACATTTATGTCCACGTCTTTCTTTGATAGAGTTAGATAGTTAGTTGATTTTCTAGTTTAAATAAGTGTTCCTCCTATTCGAGTGAACAACCAGAGTATGTAAAAGTTAGTATTATAATGAGAGATAGTTTTTTTGTGTTAGTTTTTATATGAACAGAACAATGTATATCATTATGAGTTTATGAATAAAATTTGATGAAGTTTTGAGTTCAATTCTTGCATAACTAGTTGATGCTTACTAAGGGGGCCCACTTAGTAAGTATCTGTAGTTAGTTAGTTAGTTGTTTATTTCCTATTGATCATAAGTTAGATTTCATTCTTGAAAGTTTCAGCACATACTCAGTCTTATATTGTTCTTGCAGCATCGGGAATCCATCCATGTGTTTGTTCCTACAGCATAAGGCCGGTTCATAGTTTGTTTCTTAATCATAGTTGTCATGATTTCTTCTTTGATTATGTTTAGAAGGCTTCACATTACATTCCTGTAGCATAAGTATAATTCCTTTCTCACATTTATTTATGGTAAATCATGACTGAAACTAGTTATTAGTGCACATACAGTATCACTCCATTTCAAGTATATGTTCCCTGGTTTGACAATATAAATGAATGACCATAAGAAGATGCTAGTCACCTACTGGAATGTCCAATTCTGAGGTTAGGATTTTCCATGGCTTTTATATCCTTTTATGGGTGTGACCATTTTTGGTGTCGTTGTCGAGGATGGTGTCAAGCTAAGAACCTGTCATAGTCATTGTTAGCAGTAGTTTAGTCTACTATTCAAGCATTTTGAAATCCCTTCAATTTACAGTTAACTCTATTACATGCATAGAAAAAAGAGACGCTCTGGGAAGATTCCTCCCTAACCTTCCATTCCTTGGTAACAATCTTGAACCAACTTATAATCTATTTGAGGAAGGACGAGACCAAGATATCAATCCATTTGCTGAAAACTTGCTTGTTGAACTGTCATTTGATCTAGCTAACAAAGAACCTGAAGAAAATCCATTTGCTTTGATACTCCATCAAGTAACTATTGCAAGTAATCCACCTAATTGACCTCCTGCTTTTGAATTCCCCATCATTGCTCAGCAAGATAATGATAACCTTAAAAATATTCCTTCTTCATTACTTCCCAAGTTCTATGGACTAGTTACAAAGGACCCAAAACCTTCTTGTTTGAGTTTGACATCCTCTGTCGAAGCTATGATTACACTTCAGATGCTCACAGGATGAAGTTGTTTCCTGCTACTTTGAAAGAATGAGCTCTTACATGGTTCATGAGTTTGGGGAGGGGTGTTGTTGATAGTTGGACAGACATGCAAACAAAATTTCTTGAGAAATACAAGGAATATTGTAAGAGTGGTAGCAAGGGTGATGATATATTCAGAATTCAACAAAAGGAGGATGAAAGCCTAGAAGACTATATCTCAAGATTCTTGTTTTCCATGAAAAAGAATTTAGACCATACTCTCAATAAAGAATCTCAGAAACTAATTTTTCTAAGAGGAATCAGTGAAACTTGTATAGATGCCCTAGACCTGATGGGAGGAGGAGATATAACCCAACTGCCTTGGGATGATATCAAGAAAATATGTCTCAACTACTCTCGAGCAATTGTTAAGAAGGGTAGAGGTCATCAAGCCATAGTGGGAAAGTCCTCTACTAATGGCGTTTCACGGATGGAGATCAAAAATTTATTGTCTAATTTCAAGTAGGATATCATAAACAATATGGCTACATAGTTGGATACTATGCAAGCTCGAAAGAAATATGAGGAAGCTGAAGCAATTTTGGCTGAGTTCTGTCCACATTACAAACAAAAGAAACATGACTGCAAATGTAAGATGGTGGCTAACCTAGAGGCTAAGTAGTTACCTACTGACTTTAAGATGGTAGAGAGTGATGATGACCAAGTATTCTTTGTTTCACAAAGGCGACCATGGGCTCAAAAATAAGGTATGCCTCAAGACCCTTTGACTTTTGGTAATCCTTATTCTAATTATAATAACCAATGGCAACCTACATATGGCCCATCACCACCTTGGAATACTTCTTAACCTAACTGGCCTAACTATCAGATTCCTCAATGGGAATCTCCTCAAGGAGGTTGGTACCAGCCACAAGGACAATGGACTCCACCCCCAGGTAACTAGTAGCATAATCCTCAATGGAGAAGTCCATAGCAATGGTAGAACTAATTCCCTGGCTCCCTGCAGCTTCAGCAACCACAACCTCAGGCCCTCATGCCACCTCCTGCAACAACTGCAGCAAATACTGGCCCTCCAAAACAAACCCCTATGCCTGCTCAACCATTGTCAAATCCTAATAATAAGCAGCAGCAGCAACAACCTATGTATCTTGCAAAAACCAATTAGTATCTAGCTTATGCCCTGAATATTCATGATATCCATCTCAGGTCTAGAACCACTATCCCTGCTCCACAACCACCTATAATTACAGAGATTCTAGATTTTTCCTCTGAACAACCTACTGATCCTGCAAAACATATACCTGTATCAAATATTGTCTCTAAGGAACCTATCCTGCAGCATTAGGCCAAGCCGCCTTTTCCTCAGAGATTGAAAATTACTACATCAAAGTCTATGGAAGAGCCTACCTTTGATATTTTGGATCAACTAAAAAATGTACACATTCAAATTCCCCTTTTTTAAGCCATTAAAGATGTCCCAATTTATGGAAAAGCCATTAAGGAGGTCTGTTTAAAGAAGCCGGGAAGAAAGAAAAAAGATCCCCAAACTATCCATGTTCTAGGATAGTTGGCAGATATTATGTTAGGGAAGGTAGTTGTAACTAAGGATTTATTTTTGGGATTAGATTCAAGTGTTAACAAATCAATGAATGACAATAAACTCAAAGCAATTACAAAACACAATGGAAATAAACAAAGAACGATTATAGATGAAAATCGTCGAGACTTCCATGCTTCACTTTTGTAACACCTTCTAGCTTGCTGGTTGACATGTTGCCCTCAGATTCGTTGTGCGAGCAAGCCTTGACGAAGTCCTACACCAAGCTTTGAAGGATTTGATAAATGCCTAAATGCCTATGACTATGACAATACAATTGAAATGCCTATGTCTATGATGATATGATAAAATGAAAATAATGACTACTAATGCCAAATGACTATAATGCCTTTATTAAAATGAAGTGGTCAGATCCCAAAATTATGAGCAAAATTGTCTTTTATAGAAAACACAATTTTGAGTGGATGGATGAGATTGAATTCTAAGAAAGACCTAGAACGAGAGGTCTAGATTAAATCTGAGAATCCCTAATCAGGGTTAGTGAAAAATAATTAATCAAATGGTCAAAATAATGTCTCAGATAATCGGATTGATGATGGAGAATAAATGAGATAATCAATTAGAAAATAAAGATTTTCAAAAATCAAGAAGATAAAGACTGCCTGATTTGTGAGAATCAAAAAATCAAGAAGATAAGATTTGGATAGAAGATCAAATTTGGAAAATCAAGAACCTACCTGATTACTTGATTTTTAGAAGATTAGTTACTATTTTGAATTAAATTAATTCAAAATAATGATTTTGCGAGACAATAAATAATCTTTTTCAGATTATTTATCAAAATGGACTGACAGTTAAGAAAGTGATGACATTTTAAATAATTTCATTTATTTAAACTGAGAGGAATATTACTTTTGACAATTAAATAATTAAATATAATTATTTAATTTAGTAGATAAGATTAATTAACTAAATTAATTAATCAATTCATTTCATTATGACAGTTAGTGACATATTAAATAAATAAATAAAATTTATTTATTTAATAATCAGGGAGAAATATATGACGAAGGGTAATTAAATAAATTAAGAAATTTATTTAATTAAGGGAAGACTTTAGACAATTAATGATGTATTTAATAAATAAAATAAAATTTATTTATTTAATAATCATAAAGAATAAAAGGACATGAATTAATTAAACAATTATGAACTATTTAATTAATGGTCGAATGTGGACTAAGGACATAATTAAATGTCACAATTATGCTAGGACGAAAGTGGTAAAGATGAAGCTTGCAAGCCTAGGTCATTTTTAGGTGTCTACATTTTGCCCCTCTTTGTCATAATGTAGCATGTCGCATTGTGACAAAGGAAATAAGTCAAAAATATGCCCCAGTGCAAAATAAGATGAGGAAGAGTGATGAGGAGGGTTACGGTATGCCCCCTCGAGAGGATAGATAGGTTCCAAGAACATGGGTGTGCTCTCCAAATTGATGAGAAGACTAGAATATGAAGAGACAAAAAAAATGTTAGTGCAAAAGATGTGGATGATGATATGGATGCAATGCCTATATGAGATGAGCGAAAGAAGATGACATGACTAAAAGAGATGCATATTAGTTCCTAGACCAAATCCTTCAAAACATTGCCATAAGACTTTAATATTTATTGCTCTTAATCATCATTGGGTAGTAAAATGATACAAATGGACAACAAACACCATGATATGACATAGACCAAGGTGTACAAGGTCATCCAGTTGAAAAACAAATAGTCATAGACAAGGAATGTCCTAACTCATACTAAGGGTGAAGTTGCCCTAGTCTTTTTGTCAAGACAATCCATAGACAGCAGTCAAAGAAAATAAAACAGGCCAGGAGACATCATCGCACCTCTAAATCCTTCATAGGACATCCTCGAGGTAGCTAGTAACATGACCACAAAGAAAATACAGTAAAAAGATAAGACAAAATAGCCAAGATAGTCAAAAGATAAGACAAGATAGACCAGAAAGATTAACAACCATTTTATTTAGTTTTCCAATATTTGTTTGCCATAGATTGATTTCTTGTTGGTTTGACAGTTTTGATAGTTTAAGAGTTTTGCCAATTTGACGGTGTTGATAGTTTGATGGGCCCTATTTTCAGGAAGGACACATCCTGAAAAAGGAAAAGGACATTTTGATGAGGTCCAAATATGAGAAGGACACATCTTGAAGAGGACCAAAGAGTGATGAGACTGACATTGTTTTGACTAATATGTTTTGGCAAGTTGATTGATGTTGACTGTATGATTGATTAGATTGTGCTGTCTGATTTTGACCAATTTTGACATTGACGTTTTGAATGACTTTCTTGTGTTTGAGTTTGACTATGTCTGACTTATTTGACTGATGTGACGATTGTGACAAATGCCATGATTTTATTTGGACCAACCTAAAATGACTAACCTAATGTCTCGGGGACTCATCAACTGATGGCCTTGCCTACGTAGCAAATGCGCAGAGACAATGTAGTTTGACAATGACATGGAGTGACTAACATGACTAAATTTGACTCCAGTTTTAGGATTTTGACATTCATTTGGATGTTTTTGTGTTTTTTTTAGAACGTTTTATGATTTTTATGTCTTTCTTTAGGACATTTTATGATGTTTTTGTCTTTCTTCAAGACATTTTATGATGTTTTTGTCTTTTTGACATTTAAGAGGATCATGACAAATGCATATGACTGATGCCTACACATGAGAATCTAGGGAAAAACATGATTGTGCCCCTAGTCCAGCTGAATACCAATTGATAGGTGATGACAACATTGTTTGACTTGGGAAGGATGCATCCCGAAGCAACATGAAGACGATGACGATAATGTGATGAAAGTATGGAGGTCTACAGCTGGGCCAAGAATGTAGTCAAGTAAAATTTTGGATAATATGCTTGTATGGATTAGAATCGTTGCATTTGGAATGACTTGGTTAGGACTAGATGGGATGATGATTATCCTTAGACCGTTTGACAAGGGAAAGCCAAGATAGGTGACATACATGAAAGGATAAGAGGTGGCCTTGGTAAAGGATGGGAGACATGAGACTAATGAAATTGTCATATGATTTTCAAGGACTATGTCATATAAGGACAATAAGACTATGACATTCAATGACATGATGTTTCATGAATCGTGTATCACCGAAGGATAGGCATGTCAAGAGTTTTCCCAAAGCATGATTTATGTGTGCCAGTTTTATGTTAAGACCAAGATAGGTGGGAAAAATGTGTGGAAATGATAGGGCTTAGATGGACACCAATGTCATGAGGAAGGCATGGGAAAATGAGACGACTTGCCCCCAAGTGTAAGAGTCCACATAGATAATTTATTTTACACATGATGCTTGCTTGCCAGGTTTTCATCATGGTAGTTATCCAGGGCGCCTGTTTGCCAGGTTTTCACCATTGGATGAAATTTTTCTCTTTACTATTTTCTTGAATTTTTGATTTTTTTGGTATCACCAAGATGCCTGTTTGCTAGGTTTTCATCAGGGTGACGATGCTTTACATTTTTCAATTTTTTTTTTGTATTTCTGATTTTGTGGATAGCCTGGATGCTTTAGATAACCACTGACTATTCTGAATCCACTGACAGTGCCAATGTAGAGACTGGTGCCATGATATGCCAATAATGACCTTGTTGAAGGAGTTGTCTTGTCAGGATCGTAGCACTTGTATACAACTAATCGATGTCATTGTGATCCTTTCTGATACTAGAGTTGGCCTTATCAAAATACAGTCATCGTAATAGAGTTCCATGAAAGTCCTTGTGGTAAAGAGTTGCTGCCATGATGTGACGGATTGGTGACGTGGGATCATTGGACTTTAGACGAGATGTAGGGTTATGACGAATGATGGTAGATGTGGAAAGATTGTTTGGATGTTTGGATGAATGACTTTTTATTTTCGAAACTTGGGATGGTGGATGACGGATTTTGGAGGGATGATGTTTAGAACCAACAATTTTAGATGCCTTGTTTGATGACCATTTTGAAGGAGGTGGACATTTCTTGTATGTGGGAGTCCTCTTGTCTTGTGGCTCCACATTGTGATTGACTTGATGTCTTTGTTTGATCCATCTTTCTTTGGGATCCATTTTAATTTCATTTGTCCACTTGTCCTTTTGTTTGATTCAATGGTCTTTGAAATTTGATTTCGATCTTTTGAATTGTAAGACTTTTGTTTTTGTTGGTTCTAAAGGGAAGGTTTATTTATGATGGAATGATGGTTCATGGTGTGGGTGGACGGGGTGTTGGCAGCAATCTTATGACAAGGATTTCTCATGGAATCCATTTTGATGTTTATATCTAACAAAGTTGGCCCCAGTATCGAGGAGGTACCATTGACATCATTTGATTTGCTATCTAAGGAATAGCCAAGACCTTGATGTGTGTAATTTACCTGAAGTTGTATTGGTTCTAGAATGCCTTGCTCATGTATGCCTATTCCTTTGCCTTGATATTGCATGCTTTGAAAGATTCTGTTTGCAATGGGGTATTTATTGTTTTGAAAGCAAGATGCTAACCCATCATGATGTCTATGGACACTGTCACCTATAATATTTTCATCTGCAAGAAAGCCTGCTCTGACAAAGATAGATGACCCTAGTTGATAAAGTGTCTTAGCTTCATTGTCATGTTGGACATATTCTTGACTGATATCTTTGGCCTGATCATGTGACATGTTAGGTTTAGATGATTCTATTGGTGCTTCCAAGGAAATGTCGAAGCCATCATTATTTTTAGTGTCATAGAGTCCAATAGTTTTAGCTATAACTTGATCATATGCAAGCATGTCCCTAGTGGAAGATTCTTGTTCTGGAGGAATATCGTCTATGTGTCCCATGAAGGCAACTGTCTCATTGTGGGAAGTGTCAATAGTCGAGGCTTGTATAGGGTCAACAAGTGTTTGATCATGTATGGTGTAAAGGTCAAGGAGTGGATCGTTTTGGACTTCTTGGTCAACAATAGGGTCTTGGTCGAAGATAGGGTTGTCATGGATTATATAGTCGAAAATAGAGCCATTGTCAAGGAGAGGTGTGTTTTGGATGTCATGATTGTCTTGAAGGACTTCATGGATGGACTGAAAGATAGGGTCATTGGATGAACTACCTTGTTCTTGACATGAGGGTGACATTATAAGGTCATGCTTTGGGCTTTCATTTTGACATGTATCCTCAAGTGTACACGATGGGATGTGACTTTGAGTAATGACAAAATTTTCATGACTAGATGTCGCTTGTGAGGGGATGACTTGAAAATGATTAATGGATGAAGGACTAGGATAGGACATGGAGACTTGGACTGGACTAATATGTGAAGGACTAGGATATGACATGGGTTCTTGGACTGGACTAGTATGTGAAGGACTAGGATATGACATGGGGACTTGGACTGGACTAGCATGTGAGGGACAAAAATAGGACATGGAGTCTTAGACTGTATTAACTATTGAAGGACAAGGATATGACATGGAGACTTCGACTGGATTGGTGTAAGGTTGATTGTAATAAGACATGGAGACTTGGACCGGATCGGTATGGTATGATGTGGGGACTTGACATGAGTTGGCAGATGGTTGATAAGGGATGCAGACTTGGATGGGATTAATAGGTGAAGGACTAGCATATGATGTGGAGGTTTGGAATGGACTAGTTGATAGTTGGCTTCCCTTGTCAAAGTTAAGATAAGGGTGATAAGTGGACGTTTGTTGTGGACTAATGTCATGGATGGTGTTAAGTGACTTTTGGTAGTGAGGGTAGACAGATGGAGGTGGCAAAGTATTTATGTCAAAGCCTTGTGGTAACTTAGCCCCTTGGTCCAAAAGCATGGCTAGATACCTTTGAGGGTTGCAGAAGATTGATTTTTTTACAAAGGAGACTATAT
Organism: Sequoia sempervirens; assembly: GCA_007258455.2. NCBI lineage: Eukaryota > Viridiplantae > Streptophyta > Pinopsida > Cupressales > Cupressaceae > Sequoia > Sequoia sempervirens. The sequence continues at coordinate 41,877,103 of VDFB02358134.1, forward strand.
TAGGATTTTGTGTTGTAGCTTCTAAGTCTTTGACATATACTCACCCATTCTGGTCTCTTTTTATGAATGGCTCAAAAATGTTCTGTGATGAAGATGGAATGTTCATGGAAGATTGCATGTTCATGTTGTGAAATGGGTCAGAAAAGGTCTAATGTTTCACTTAGTTGTTTCTAGATGTTGGACCGTTGTTTGGTTTGTTTCAGTATCCAGAAAACACTTGCAAGCACGATATTTTGACTGTAAGCAAGCACACATCAGATAAGTACAATCCTAAAGGGCCAATAGGCCAAGGGTTTGTATACTTGGTATAGCCCACTGATATACCCCGGATTGGTGATAAACACCTTTCCTTCTCGAGAGCGGATAGCTTAGAATTTTGGTGGAATTGGCTCCCCTCCACGACTCATTAACGTCATTGAAGCACACCAAATTTGAATTCTTGGGTAGTGACTTCCCAAGAACTGCTATCTCTATTCAAGGGGATCAGTAGTGAGTGTCTTCAGGCATGATACTATACCCTACACTATACCAAGCAACAACCAAAGAACGGTTGGATAGTAAAACAAGGGGTATTTAATTCAGGAATTCCGTTTATGGGGCATGATCCATGCGGCAAGAGTCCCCTTTTGGATCCATCTCATCAGAACCACACTCGTGATTCTTGGGCTTTCCCCAAGAACCCACTTTTATATACTGGCTGGAAGTCCTTCAGTGTCAAAGTGCTACCGGTCTGAGTCATCCTGGGGTGAGTACTTTTTCCCACTAGAATAGGCCCAAATTCTAGAGTCAGTAACCGTTTCTCTTACACCCAGGATCACACGAATGCACAAGGAGAGAGGATACTCCGATATACCAAATTGTGAAGGGTAAAAATGAATAAAAGTGGGTCTGGTTTTCTGATCACCGAGTTTTCACAAGGTGAGAGCATACTCGCCTACCATTTTGCAAACACATTCAAACATGATCAAACAGAGGTTCGTTTTAATTGCACCAAAATAAAATGTGTGTTACACTACTAAAAATGCAAGCACATTGTTTTGATGTTTGGTCTTTGATGGTCGAACCTACAAGACAATCAGTTAGTAGTTTTAGTGTTTTTCTTTGACCCACGAAAAGTTCAAATGCCACATGGTGCCAACAAAGATTAGTAATAAAAATAAAAATAAAAATAAAATTTAATAACAATAGAAAATTAAAACAGTGATAACTTGCTCAAAACTTAACAAAAATTTAAAGCGTAGATATCTATGGAAAGCTAAATGACAGATCTTCAAAACCTAGAAAATGTTTTCCACGATTCTGCACAAAAAAAATGTTATAGACAAAAGAAAACGTGGGTTTTAAAAGATAAATTGAAAAAATAGCGATCACTAAAATGACCATAACTTTATCAAATCTTAACAAAATTTAAAACCGTTTGATGTTCTAGAATGTTGTTTTAAAATATTTTATTCGCCTATTTTTTTGTGCTCGAAAGAAAGTGACGGGATTTCGTATGATTTCTTGGCTGTAACCTGCAAAACAATGAAAACAAACAAGAAAACACACAATTTTTCTACAAAATGTCAGGTTCACCAATATAACTGAGGATTTATTTTTGGGATTAAATTCAAGTGTTAACAAATCAATGAATGACAATAAACTCAAAGCAATTACAAAACACAATGGAAATAAACGAAGAACGATTATACCTGAAAATCATCGAGACTTCCATGCTTCACTTTTGTAACACCTTCTAGCTTGCTGGTTGACATGTTTCCCTCAGATTCATTGTGCGAGCAAGCCTTGACGAAGTCCTACACCAAGCTTTGAAGGATTTGATAAATGCCTAAATGCCTATGACTATGACAATACAATTGAAATGCCTATGTCTATGACGATATGATAAAATGAAAATAATGACTACTAATGCCAAATGACTATAATGCCTATATTAAAATGAAGTGGTCAGATCCCAAAATTATGAGCAAAATTGTCTTTTATAGAAAGCACAATTTTGAGTGGACGGATGAGATTGAATTCTAAGAAAGACCTAGAACGAGAGGTCCAGATTAAATCTGAGAATCCCTAATCAAGTTTAGGGAAAAATCCTTAATTGAACGGTTAAAATAATGTCTCAGATATTTGGATCGACGGTGGAGAATAAATGAGATAATCAATTAGAAAATAAAGATTTTCGAAAATCAAGAAGATAAAGACTGCTTGATTTGTGAGATTCAAAAAATAAAGAAGATAAGATTTGGACTGAAGATCAAATTTGGAAAATCAAGAATCTGCTCGATTACTTGATTTTTAGAAGATTAGTTACTATTTTGAATTAAATTAATTCAAAATAATGATTTTGCGAGACAATAAATAATCTTTTTCAGATTATTTATCAAAATGGACTGACCGTTAAGAAAGTGATGACATTTTAAATAATTTCATTTATTTAAACTGAGAGGAATATTAATTTTGAAAATTAAATAATTAAATATAATTATTTAATTTAGCAGATAAGATTAATTAATTAAATTAATTAATCAATTCATTTAATTATGACAGTTAGTGACATATTAAATAAATAAATAAAAATTTATTTATTTAATAATCATGAAGAATAAAATGACATGAATTAATTAAACAATTATGAACTATTTAATTAATAGTCGAATGTGGACCAAGGACATAATTAAATGTCACAATTATGCTGGGACGAAAGTGGTAAAAATGAAATTTGCAGGCCTAGGTCATTTTTTAGGTGTCTATAGTAGTCATTCCAAAATATACTAACCCTGAGAGTCATGTGGTACAAATAAATTTTAATGGCCAAATAATAAAGAATGTTTTGATAGACCTTGGTGCATCCATCAATGTAATGACCAAGCATACTATGGAGTGTTTGAAAATTCCAACAATTCAGTCTACACCTACCATCCTGCAGCTTGCTGATAGTTCCACAGTAAAACCTGATGAAGTGGTAGAAGATATCATTGTCATCATTGAGTCTTGGGAATACCCAACAGACTTCACCATATTGTCCACTAAGACAAATTTGGGAGGATATCCTATTATCTTAGGTAGACCATGGTTAGCTATAGTTGATGATTTAATTGGATGCCGTTCAAGAGATATGACAATTTATGATGGCTAGTGAAGAAATAAATTGGCTTTATATCCACCTGCCTAGCCTCAGCCAGACTTGTCTCAACCAATTTGGCCAGATTTAAGAGAGGAAATTGAAGAAGTCAATTCATTGGATCACCTAATGATGTTGCAAACTAATCCATTTTCTTAGCTTCAGAATGAGGATGACCTGCTTTTACACATTTTGCAATCCAACTCTGATTTGAGTAGCCCATCTGCTCCAAATAGCTATCCTCAACAATGTTAACTGCAGCAACTGAATTCTGAGATCCTGCCACCTGAATCTCCTGCAGCTTATCACAACTTGCTTCCACATGAAATACAGACACCACCTTTATCAACAGCCTCCATGAATGATCTTACCAAGCAAGTAGAAGTATTTCCAGACTGTTGTCTAAGCATCAATAATAAGCTACTTCAATCTCAACAAGCTTCCCTAGTCACAATGCTGCAAGATTAACACCGAGCTTTTGCATGGGACTATGGGGATATGAAGGGAATAGATCCTCAACTCTGTACTCATAGGATCTACATTTAGCAAGACTGTTTACCTATTAGAAAGCTTCAAAGAAGGATAAACCCAGAACTCAGGGAAATAGTTAAAATAGAGCTCCAAAAATTACTTGATGCTGGTTTTATCTACCCCATTTTAGACAGTCAATGGGTATCTCCATTGGTGATTGTCCCTAAAAAATGTGGAAAATGGAGAGTTTGTGTAGACTACAGAGAATTGAACACAACAACTGAAAATGATCACTTTCCACAGCCATTTGTTGACCAAGTACTAGACTCATTGTCTGGTAAAAAGTATTTCTCCTTTTTGGATGGATATAGTGGGTATAATCAAATTAGAATTGCCCCTGAGGATCAAGACAAAACAACTTTTACAAGTCCATGGGGTACTTTTTCCTACTTTGTCTTACCTTTTGGACTGTGTAAAGCACCTGCCACATTTCAAAGGGCAGTGATTAATATTTTTGCTGATATTTCTCATGATTCTATGGAGATCTATATGGATGACTTCACTACTTATGGAGTTGCTTATGAAGAAGCATTAGCCAATTTGGAAAAAGTGTTGAAAAGATGTCAGGAGAAAAATTTGTCTTTGAATAGTGAGAAATGCTTTATGATGATGGAAGAGGGAATTATTTTAGGCCATCATATCTCTCAAGCAGGAATTCAGGTTGATCCTGCAAAAGTAGAAGTTATTCTAACTTTTCCAACACCTATAAAATAAAATGATATATGTTATAAGCTTCCTAGGACATGCTGGATATTATAGAAGATTTATCAAAGATTTCAACAAAATAGCCAGTCCATTATATGCCTTATTGACTAAGGATTCTGAATTTAACTGGACTGAGGCCTGTGACAAATCTTTCTTGCAACTTAAGAACCTACTTACTCAGGCACCTATTCTTCAAGGACCGAAGTGGAGCCTACCCTTTCATATACACACAGATGCTTCTGATTATGCCATAGGGGCAGTTTTAGGATAGAAAGAGAATTTCATTGAGCATGCCATATACTTCATAAAAAAAAACCTCTAAGGCCCTGAATTAAACTATACTATCACAAAGAAAGAATTGCTAAAAGTCATGTATGCCCTGAACAAGTTTCGACATTATGTCACTAGTTACCAAATATTTGTCCATACAGATCATGCAGCAATAAGGTACCTCATGAATAAGCCTGGCATATCTGGCAGATTAGTAAGATGACTCCTATTGTTGCAGGAATTTGATATAACAGTTATTGATAAGCCAGACCGAGCTAATGTGGTGGTTGATTTCTTATCAAGGCTTCAAACAACTACACCTGACACCCCTGAGGTAATTGATGATTGATTTCCTAATGAACATCTATTTTTTATTGCTGCTCAAACTCCATGGTATGTAGATATTGCAAATTATTTAGAGACCAACAAAATTTTAGCACACTTCTCACTAAAGGAAAGACAATTGTTGATAGAGAAAAGTTTAAACTTTTCATGGATTACAGACTGTTTATTTTACACAGGACTTGACCAAGTCATGAGAAGATGTGTTAGGGAAGATGAGACCTATGACATTTTGCATGCCTATCATGATGAGCCATGTGGAGGGTACTTTGTAGAAAATATAACATCTATGAAAGTGATTACAACATGATATTATTGGCCCACACTACACAAAGATGCTACAGCTTACACCAGAAAATGTGATAGATGTTAACGCATGGGGAGACCAATAAGGTTTGATGAAATGTCCCTGAATCCATAAGTGGTAGTTAGTCCTTTTGACAAGTGGGGCATGGATTTTGTTGGGCCTATCGATCCTCCATCCAATGGGAAATCATACATTTTGGTGTGCTGATTATGTAACTAAGTGGGTGGAAGTGAAAGAAATAAAACATGCCCATGACAATAAAGTTGTTGAGTTCCTATATGAGTAGATTCTTACTCGGTTTAGAGTCCCAAGGGAACTTGTTACTGATCAAGGAGCTTAGTTTACATCCAACTTAATCACTACATTAATGAATGATTATAAGATCAGGCATAGAAAGTCTAGCCCCTATCACCCTCAAGCCAATGGTCAGGAAAATGTTACCAACAGAGAAATTGAGGCAATCCTTACAAAGACAGTCCAATTACACAAGAAGGATTGGAGCAACCACCTTTCTAAAGCAGTCTGGGCCTATAGGATAACATGGGAAACAACTACAGGGTTTACTCCTTTTGAGTTACTCTATGGCAAGACTGCCATGTTGCCAATAGAGTTTGAGCATTAGACCTTGATGACTGCTCTCTAGCTTAACATTGATATTTCAGAAGTTCAAAAGGAACGCCTCTTGTAGCTGAATGCATTGGATAAGATAAGGAAAGCTGCCCTACAACATACTGAACTTATCTAGCAGCAAAGAAAAAATGGCATGACAATCATATCCAAACTAAGGAATTCTCTACCGGTGATTGGGCGCTGCTCTATGACTCTAGATACAAGGAAAATCAAGGTAAACTCACAACAAGATGGCTTGGTCCTTATGAAATAGAAAATGTGTTTGATAATGGTTCAGTTCAGTTAGCTACAATAGATCTAGTCTGATTCAAGCTACTGGTTAATGGACACTGTCTTCGGTTGTATCATAAGAAAATGTCCAAAGAAGAATTTATGAAGTAGTTTGCTTCAGATGTGACCACTGATCTTCATGTAGCAAAAGGCTTCAGCCTTTCTCCTGTAGCATCTCTTTAAAATTCCATGTTGCATGCCCATAATAAAGGTTTCCTTTTTAAGGAAGCCACGTTCTCCGTTTCTCATCCATCACCACCATTCATTTCCTTTTCTTCCACATCATCCATCCTGTCGTACCGCCCTCATTCATGGTTTCCAATCCAGCCGTCATTTCATATTGTGTTGTCATCTTTTCTAGCATGTACGAGCATTAATTACAAGGTACACGATATCTTTTGGTATCACATCATTTATTTATTTTATTTATTCATTAACTGCTATGTAAATATTAGTCATTATTGCCTATTATTTGCCTATCCTTTCGCACATTTGTGGACACATGCCAAATTTTTAGTAGGGGGCGGTGATAGTCCATTTCAAACCTTTTCTTATGTCACTTTCACAACTGATAAGATATATATTTTATTTTCTTGTACTTTCCAAGTATGACTACATGTTTTATCCTAAAACAACAATTAATTGCTTGATTTGGGTAGTTCATAATAATCATTTCATGCAAATACTCTTTGAGTCATTCTTGGAAAAGTAAAGAAAAGGGACAGTAGGAAAGAAGGAAGCAAAAGGAAGTAGAGCAGAAAAAGTTATTTGAATTTTTAGAAAAGGTTTGAGTTTCAGGAATCTCAGCAGGGATAATTTGCGAATATGGGTGGCCAATTAGTAAGACATGAGCCTGTAGCTCAGGAACTCTTGACACAAAATCCTCAAGCAGTTCAGGCGTTCAACAATTGTGGTTGGCTGAATTATTTTCTGAGGTTAGATTCTTTTAATGAGGAAGCTGTAGGTGAGTTTTTAAGAACTCTTTCAAAAGGAGAAGCTACAGTGTGGGGTTTGACAGTAGCTATTATAGAAGAGCGGATTGAAGAAGTAATTGGGCTTCCGACAGTAGGAAATTTTTTCTTCTTCAGTTGCTGTCTCTGCTAGGGCAGAATTTACAGTACCAACAGATGGACCCTTGGAGGTTTCTAAACAAGGATGCAAACGAGTGTCACTGCCTTTTCCATACTTAGAATATGCCATCCTCATAATCAGGTACTTGACTTGTGAAGGACACTTTTTCATATTTACATTCCTACCATTTTAAATTATTAAGTCATATGAGGCATGCTTTAGCTGTCAATGTTCCAAATTCTCTGTTAAACCTTTTGAAACAATGTGCCCATGAAACCTAGAGGGGTAGGGACAACTCTATCGCTCATCATGCCCTTATTAAACTCTTGATTGAGCATTCCCTAAGGGATGTGTCACCCCTTTCTTGGAAAGAATTTGTTGCCTAAAAGAGTCTGCAACTTCCAGAGCCTCCTAGAGCACTCTCTGCAGCACCTATCCCTGCAGCACCTACTCCTACAGCCACCACACCATATCCCTCTACCTGTGTACAAACCAAGTCTACTAATAGAAGACAAAAAGGAAAAATGAAGGTAGGAGAGTCATCTAGGGTAGAGCAAACCTCAGAGTCTGACCCTCATATTCAAAAACAATAATGTTCCTCTCCTATAACATCTTCTCTTGTAGCAGTTCCTCCTGTAGCAACACCTGTTGCCACTGTAGTTTCACCATCATCTTCTTCTGTTGAGTCTGAATCCTCTAGTCAAGTTAGAAAGAGGAAAGCCATGAGAGTGCCTCCTGCAGTTGCAACATTTCCAAAAAGAGTTTCAGCAAGGAAACAATGTAAAGTCACCTCAATGTCTGCTCAACCTGAAGTTATAATAATTTCAGAGGACTCTGAAGAATATAGTCATGATGATTCCCAAAATGTATCTGAGAATGTTCCACATAGCCCACCTGTTGTTTCTGAGGAAATACAAAATGAGCCAATGGAAGTTAAGGAAGCACAACATTTTAGTAATGAAAGGGGAATGCCAAGTCTTAATGACTTGGCTGAGGTAGCTACGAAAATTTCAGAGGAAGTACAATCTCCTTTTGCGTAGCAATAGGAATTCATCTTGCAGTAGGAGGACGAACAACCTGAATAATTGGAAGTGTCCAATGAAACCTCATTACCCCCTGCAACTTGTTAAGCAATGGTTGTCTATAAAAATACATTTTTGATTGAATTTTTGGAATACCTTAGGACCACATGGAGGCCAGCCACATTTCAAACCTTGAGTTTCTGCCACTTAGCCAAGACTAAAGTCAACAAAGTCTTTGGGAGGAAGAGAAGAAGAAATTGAAAAGAGAAATTGAAAGGCAGAAATAGGAAATCCAGGAAATGAAAGAGAAAATGAATGAAATAATGAAAACAACTGGTAAAATTGTGGAATGTAGACCACCACCTAGGGTCTATGCTATGTGCCTAAAGGAACCATTTCTTTGGTTTCAATTAATGAGAATATCAAGGAATTTAGATCTTGTTATTCATACAACCAAAGAATTTTATGATGCCTATCAAGTAGCCCCTAGTTGGCTGAAAAATTCTTTATGTGAATTTTATTTGCATGGATTGATAATTCCCTCTGAAACAGAGTGGAATCCACTTCTTTATATTGGTGATATTCATTTGAGGTCACTTATGTCATGGGAGGCCAATAAAACTAATTATGGCAGACAATTGGAGGCCTATGAAGAAGCTAAATGGGATGAGCCTATCCCATTGCAACCTAAAAGCTCAGAACCCTACACAATGTTGAAAACTTGGCTTACTGTTGCATATGGGTTCAATAATGAAACAAAAAGAATAAAAATATTCGATATCAGAAGGCAAGTGTATGAAGAATTTAAAGGCCAACCATATCTATTTTGGAATCTTTTCTCTTCCAGAATTGAAAAGAGATGGGAGAAATTGACTGTGGGTTTGAGGAAATCTAAGCCTCATAGCCCCCTAAATTTTAAAGTAGCCCTTGGAAGGATAGAGAAGTACATACAACTTGGTCTTCAGAAGAGGTACGAGTTATGGTTGCCAATAACATTTCGACCTTTGGTTTTAATGTGGCCACTTTATCCCTATCGAGCCATAGATGTTAATAAGGATACAAAAACCCACAGATATGAAAGATGGCAACATTTTAGAGGTTTCTAAATTTGGAACTTCACCACAAGGCCATACTGCTCCTATAGATTTTAGAGAAACAACTAGAAAGCTTAATGCTTGCGGACCATCATTAGGTTAAGTAGGGGGCAGATGATGAGCTCAAAATATGCTCATAATTTGAGTATTATGATGTATTTTTAATATCTCTATTCTTGTTGCTAATGGATGTTTTAACTCTTTGATTAATTTTTTTTTTTCTAAAAATGGGTAGTATCCTGTAGCAATACATTCCTATATTCCTACAGCTTAACATCTCTATGTGTATTATTAATTACCCTGTTTGACCTCCTAAATGACTAATATAATGCATGTGGTTTTTGAATGATGAAATAGATTTAATATGTGATTAATGAATGTATTGTGTTGTTTTGCACACATGCTTTCTTTCGCTTTTGTTTTCATGTGCATCATAGGTTGTTGAAGGGAGCATGAACGAGTCAAGTGCAACAAACTTCGACCTTGCAGTAAAGTCCATTTGCAACATGGTGTCGAGGAAGTTGTTCCAACGAAGACTCTCTGACTGGGTCATTGGGAAGAAATCTAAATGATCATTAATCTAGGAAGAGTGGAATGCTAAATTCTCTCTGGATCGTGTTGAACGGATATGCTTTCATTATGAGAAGTTTGTTCCTTGGTTTCAGGATACATTTATGTCCACGTCTTTCTCTGATAGAGTTAGGTAGTTAGTTGCTTTTCTTGTTTAAATAAGTGTTCCTCCTATGCGAGTGAGCAACTAGATTATGTAAAAGTTAGTATTATAATGAGAGATAGTTTTTTTGTGTTAGTTTTCATATGAGCATAATAATGTATATCATTCTGAGTTTATTAATAAAATTTGATGAAGTTCTGAGTTCAATTCTTGCATAACTACTTGATGCTTACTAAGGGGGCCCACTTAGAAAGTATTTGTAGTTAGTTAGTTAGTTGTTTATTTCCTATTGATCATAAGTTAGATTTTATTCTTGAAAGTTTCAGTGCAGACTCAGTCTTATATTGTTCCTACAACATCAGGAATCCATCCCTGTGTTTGTTCCTGCAACATAAGGCCAGTTCATAGTTTGTTTCTTAATCATAGTTGTTATGATTTCTACTTTGATTAAGTTTAGAAGGCTTCTCATTACATTCTTGTAGCATAAGTAGAATTCCTTTCACGCATTTATTTCTAGTAATTCATGACTGAAACTAGTTCTTAGTGCACATACAATGCCGCTCTATTTCAAGTATATGTTCCCTAGTTTGAAAATGTAAATAAACGACCATAGAAGATGCTAGTCACTTGCTGGAATGTCCAATTCCCAGGTTAGGATTTTTTGTGACTTTTATATCCTTTTATGGGCGCAACCAATAATCATAAATAATATGTGAACACCTAGATCTCTAGTAGGTTGTGTAAAAACAACGTCATCATGCATAGGAGGAATAGAAGATGTGCTAGCCTCTCCATTCTCATAAGTGTTGGCACATGCTATGACTACTGATTGTGATCTAGTAACATGGGTGGGAGTTGAATCTCTCCACTCGTCGGCAACTAGACCCTCATTTGTTGTATCACTTCCCTAACTCTTTAGTTGGACCTTATCCTATTCCTCATCCTCCTCATAGTTTGAGTCTACCTCCTTGTCATAGTCCTCCTCTACCTCATCTACAAATAGGTCTATAGCCCTGACACCTGTCTCCTCCTCCTCATCCCTCTAATCTAGAAGAGGCCTCACAAACCCTATAGGTTGATCCATAGGAAATATTAGAGCTAGTCATGTTGTGGCCAACTACTCCTCATATGAATTTATAGAACTGAAATTTTCAGTGTTAAAAATTGGGGGAATGTCGAGATCTAAGTCATCTAAGTCACTGGAGATGCAATCGTCGATTGTGAGTCAATTTGTATCTCTTCCGGGCACTTCACATTGGTCACTTGTAAAATGGTTGTGCTACTAGTGGCAGCTCTACCTATCTGAACTATCTCATGACATGATCATAGTATGATGGTATTACTATGTAATCATGCATCCCTACTAAAAACCTATCCCTTTGCATCCTCTTCAACTATCGAGTCTCATGAGAACACTATCATATCTATTGGTAAGTACCTATCCATTGGATATCCTTCTAATGTAGGCAGTCAAATACGACTCTCTAGAATAGAAAATATCCATACTACTACACTCATCTCAGTGGATAACTGAAGGAATGTGGATATCCCAAATCACAATATAAACAAAAATCTTATTGACCTGGTGCATGTGATATGCTTTAGGCACCAAACGTGTAGCAGTGTACAATGCACCATACTCTTAACCTCATGGTAAGTGAATCATCCTAGATCATAGTAAAGATGTGCAAGTGTGCTACGAACCCATGTATAGACAGTCCCACAATGCTCCATCTCCCATATCATGTGAACTAGGCCTCCATCATATCACCACTTTTTGGCCCATCATGATCGATATGATGGGTATGTGTAGGGTATGTGGCTGACTAATTTTTTTTACCCAAAAATGATGAAATGAATAGGGGTTTTAAAGGAGATTCTCAAATTTCCACCAATATAAATTATTCTTTACTTTGAATTTAATAAATAATTATGATTCATTTTCTATTTGAATTACGACTAAAGTCTTGATTGATAGGAAGATTGAAAAACATATATAGCTTTCAAAAGACATCACATTTTTTGAATCTGAAACATGTGTTGCATTCTATGCTTCACATACTATAGGATTAAAAAAAATTAATTTCATGAAGTTTTGACCAAGTTAAGGTGGTCAGACATACAGGTTTTTATATTTTTTAAAATTTGTAATAAAAAATTGATAATTGATTTTTACAAGGAAAATAATTACAAAAAAATATGCATCACATTAGGACATGAGTTCTCTACTTATATATAAAATATTATTAAAAAATATTATCATTTTATTGTGGTTAGGGTGGTCAGACAGACACCTACTTATTTTTTCCCTGAAATTTAAGTACTACTGCATTGAAATTTCAAATTTTCACCAAATAGTTTTTTTTTTAAAATAAACCTAGTAGTTTAGAAACTAAATTCAATTTGCTACAGATTCTATTCTTACATATTTTTGAAATAATATAGATAACTTATTCAAATTTTTATGTCAAGTTGCCTAACTATGATTTTTATGAATTTCATCGCCACTTAAGGGCCTATTTTTTCCATGATGATCTTGCACATACTCGTGTGCTCACCGACCATCTAGGACTAGTACTAGTGCTATGTTGAAAATTATAATCTGTCTCAAAAGTGGCGATCATGCATAGAGTATTCATTGTCTAGCACAATATGTGGCCCCACGATATCATCTCAAACTAGTCCTCCAAGATAGTATTGTATATCTGTTCTCATATGCCTTTATGTATAATCCTCTACAAAATGGATTGTCTTGTCTTGAATGGGAACTCAAAGAATGTGATGTACATTCTCAAGAGTAATCGTCATCTTTTGATTCAATAGATGAAAGGTGCAGGTATTTATGTCCCACCTCTTTGCCAATGCCATTAGCATGGCATCATGGTATCTCAAAGGAGGCATGCGATAAGCTCAATATATCCTAGTAGCCTATAAAATTTGTGTATCCTCCTTCGATAGTGTGGTGACTAGGTCTCGTAATCAGTAGAATAATTTGCTATCAAGACACTGTCATGGTTGAGGAGGAATCTAACAAAAAAGAAAAAAAACATCACCTGTAAGTATTCTAAAATCTTAAATCTACATATCAACAGTAAAAAGTTTTCAAAATTCTCTCTAGGGTACTTTTCTCAGGGACCTAAAAACTTTATTCTCCTTTTGGGAAGCTTTTCGAAAAAGTGAGATAGTTTGCAAAAAAGTGGGAAACTTCAAGAAAAAATGGGACACTGTGAAAAAAAAGGGATGCTTTGTGACCTTTTCTTCCAAGGTCCTAAAACTACATAGAAATACATAAAACATAAAATAAATGCATAAAAAAGAAGCTAAGGTAGAGAAGAATCCACTCACTAGATGTTGCAAGTCACCTTGCATTGCCTCCTCATATAAGCTATTGAGTCTCTAAGGCATGTACGCTTGAATGCTCAACATTGTCACTCACTCTCCACTAAAATTAAACTACAAGAAGTTAACAGATAAAATGATTACAAATTACTTCACTTTTTACTCTTATATATTTTCAAATTAGGTCATTTAATATTAGGGTTACAAGTTCATTTTCATTCAAACCAGCATACTGAGGGCTAGAGAGCTCCATTTTTTATGCTGTTTGTTGCGTTGGATTCATGATTCCACTGTCATTCATGAAATTTCTATCACTATGTAGTATGTTGCTTGGAAATACCCAATGATATGAATTATGTAATTTGATGTGGTTAGACTACTACCTTGATTCCACCTATGTAAAGCAAGTGGAATCAAGGGGGCATACATCTACGCTTGAATTTGATTTCGTAAATAAACTAGATAAGAGGATTTCTTTGAATGACTAATAAATTGGCTTTGCAGGATGCAATTCCTAACATTGTTGTTTTGCAAATAACTATAGTGGGGGATTCATTCTCCCATGCTCAAGAATGAATCCATATGACTATCCTTTTATGAAATGAATTTATTTTTTGAATTACTTTAGCTTGCATATGCACCTAGAGTCATATGGGTTCTAAAGTGGGGGCTAAGTGTAGTGCAGAAAATTGTATGCTCTTCTTAGAGATGGTAAATTTCACACTTAATTTGGTCCTATTTTAGTATCCCCACATTCATGACCATTAAAATAATCATTAATAGAACCCTAAGACTGTTTATTTCGGATCGAAAGGCTTATTTCAGTTAATATCGAAACAAAATCAACAAGGCATTAAATTTTTTAACATCCTGACATTTTCTCACCTTTTGATCGTGACCAGGCTAAACTTTGTGTTCTAAAAAGTTTCAAATTTCACAATTCTAAAGGTAACCCATTTCTCATTTTGGTCTAAAACATCTCTAGCTCCATTTTCATAAAAAATGGAGGTCATAAGATGCATTATTTTAATTAGTTTCCAGTATGGAGAACATGTCCTTTAGGTCAATTTACAAAGGAGGTACCTAAATTCTAATGGCTGGTAAAATTTTTATTTAAAACCCATGGTTTAAATAATTGATTATGATCCCATGCAAAAATCATGGCTTCTAGTGTCTCGGCTTGTGCCCAATGAGTTTTCCCCATTTGGACATCAAGGGAAACTAAAATCTCACTATTTCCTAATGTTTAAGATGTTAATGTTTAAAATATTTTACATATTTTAAATGTTATTGCAATGAAAGTGTACTTGAATAAGGAAATTTTTAAGGAAATAACGAATATTTCACATAGGGTATCTCGATGCCTTGTGTCATCCCCAAAAGGAAAACACAAGACAAAAAATGAAAAAGAAAAACAAAGATTAAAGATCAATGAAAATGAAAAAGTATACAACATATAGAAGAATGAACGTACAAATAGAGGAATGCACATAGAGAGAGGAAATAACAAACAAAACAGCAAGGGGGGTCATATTAAACATATTCAATCACACAAAAGAAAAGGAAATAATGCAAAAGTCTAGTAACGAAAAGGCGAGTCAACCTAAAGTAGGTCATCGACCTTCCAATCTCATTTTACAGTATAAGTGGAAGGTAGATAACAAACCTAAGGGACAACAACAAGTACCTTACTAGGACAAGGCTATCTACTTCTTTCCATGATTTAGTGCAAGAAAAGAATGAGCCAACATAGGTTATGGGAAAGGATAATGTAATAGTGAGAATGCAAAGATTCTACAACTGTTACATGACAAGGGTCCCACTTTAAGGGACTATTTCTATAATGTAAAATTGTTGAAGGATCCTTATTATAGTTGGAAACTAGTTAGTAAGATTCTAAAGAATCCTATGATATGCACAATACTTCATGTTATCTTTAGGTAATTTGCTTCTAGTACGAGGTGGAGGTTTAAGCCTACCTATGCCTATAAGATGTTTCAATTGTTGTTTAATTTATGTTTGAGCATGTGAGGGCTTGTAAGGTGATTTTTTTTGCTAGATTCACCAAATTCTCTAGATGGGATTAGGGCATGAGGTCATGAGATGATCTTATCTTTATCCTTGTTATTATTATGATCTATTGGTTTTTCTTAATGAAGAAGGATATTCAAGTCGAGAGGGGAATCAAAGATCATTATACCATCATTACGAAGCATTAAGTATTCTCTAAGTGGTCTTGTGATTTGAGGAGGATCTTGATATCCTAACCCTTTTGTGTTTTCATTAGTTGGTATTTTCTCTAAAACTAAATAAATTTCATGTTCACTTGTTGAATCACATCCTTGTTTACTTAAGATCATGAATCCCTTTCCAGATGTTTCCTCTAGATTGATTGGAGTGTTTATTACTTTGCTATCATAAAATGGTTGAGAGTTTGTTTGTTTGGAGGAACTAGTTTCACTTAATGTAGGGAACTTAGGTTCAACTTGTGTTTTAGGATGTATGTAACCAAACATCTCAAGAGGTGGTATTGTAGGAGGATTTGGTTGTTTAATGGAGGGATAAAAGGAAGCGTTATCTTCAAGGTTGTTAAGGAAATAATTTAGGAACTTGTTCATGCTGTCATCATCTTCTCCAATGATATCATCATCACAATGAGGACATGCATTAGGAGTTGTGTGAGTATGAACAAGTTCAATTTCATTAGGGTCATTACTGAAGGCACAACTTGAAACATCTACCAAAGATTTCAAGGACAACTAAATATTTCTGAAGCACATATCCATGATCCAATATTAAACAAAACACTTGAAATGAAAAAAATTGAGATAACAATAGTTCTACAAACTAGAATAGAAAACTAAACATAGCCAACAGAAGCACAAAAAAGAAATTTTAGATTCTAAAAACTCGATTGGTCCTACTAGTGAAATTTTGAAGTTCGAGGGAATGAAATAGACAACAAACAACAGAGAGAGGATTTTGAGCTAGAAACCCTAAGAGGGAATGAGACACCAGGAAGGTCGTTTTAGTCCTAGTAGAGGTTTTTCTTAGAAAAGCAACAAATTATGGATTGTCTATAGTGTTCACAGGTTTCCTATTCAGGATGCTGATGTTTAGAAATAGGAAAGTTTGCAAATGAATGCAAGAAAAAGTAACTAGTAACAAGGAATTAAATACAAAGTTAATGTAATTTTTTTCAATTTTGAATATAATAAGAATGTTTCTAAATGCAATTAAAAGGATGAAAAATGCACTTTTCAATTTTTGAATGAAATGAAATGATGCAAGAGAACAAAAAATCAACCTATATGCACTTTTACTAATGCAAATATGAGAAACCCTTAATGCAATTTTTGGTAAATATGAGAAACCCTAGATACAAATGCAATATGCAATGCAAGAATGAATGAAACCTAGATCTATAACTTTAATGAACTCCAAAACAAAAAGTGGATGCTGAAAAGAGTCAGGTTCACCAGAATGAGTCATGGTGAAAATGGGTGATTAATAGTATCACTCTTCTCACACAATCATTCAATAATTTCCTAGGAGTCCTCATGGATTGACTATCAACCTCACAAGGTGAGTCAATTATCAACAAGGAAGACCTAGGAGGGGGTTCTTTCATCTTTTAAGGGGTTCATGACCAAGAAAATGCTTGGAAAATACAAACAAACATTCAACTTGAAACATAGATTTTTGGGACCTTATGGAATCCTCTTGCACACTTAAGATTTTTCACCTGAAAGGAGATAGAGATAGGGCCAAAAATGCTTGTGATTCACTCAAACTAGGATGTTTTTGATGTTATAATAGGTAAATGAAGTGATCTAAGTGTAGCTAATTGATATGATTGATTGATTAAAAAAGCAAAACCTAAGAAATAATACTTATTTGAAAACACATTGTGTTATGCAAGAAAGAACTAGAAACTAAAACAAATGATAACAAAAATTGATGAGACTAAAAAAAGTGTACCTAGAGGAAGATTGATGCTACTAGAAGTTTTTGGAATGTCTCAGAAAACACTGTTGATGACTATTGGGACTGATTCACCACGGATGGTGAATCAGTCCTACTTCTAGTGAAAACTTCTAGAAATAGGTTTCTAAATGCTAAGGGTTGAATTGCGAGAAAATCATTTTTTAGGCCTACAGGTGGGAAAAATTCTCCATGCATGGAAAATCAGTCCACCTACAAGAATCTACAAACTAAGGACTTGATTCTATAGGTCTAGATCTATAGTTCTGTCTTCTACAAGTGTCTGCTTCAAAAACTGTCGGATTTGTGGTTGAAAATGACTTTTTGTTGATTCTTTGACTTGAATGATGAAGAGATGAATTGAATGACTTTACAACTTGATTTCCAATGATTCTTAAGCCTCAAAGCGTCTTAAATCTACAAACAAACAGGACAAAAGAGAGATATGTTTAATGTTAGGGCATGGGGGTTTTCCTTTGTCAAACCCCTTTTAGGAAATTAAACCAAAATGATGAAATAAAGGAATGAAACAGGAAAAAATGGAATAGATTACCTTGCCACGATGATTGATCTTGAAATTTTGTAGTAATACATGAAGATTCAACCCTTAAATGCTTTAGAAAGCTACTTGATGACTTCTAATGAAGAAACCCTAGGTAGCTTGAGTTGGATGAGAAGATAGATGATGAATTAATGATGAGTGATGTAAGAATGAGTTGTTGTCTATAAAATGAGGATAAAATCACTTATTTATAGATAATTTCACCTTAGTACCTGATAATACCTCATCACAAGCCAACATGTATTCACAATAAACTTTAAATTTCACTTTTTCTCGCTCAAAGGTCAAAATGGGGGCCAGATAGGACTCATTTGCAACACATGGAAAATGGGTCCCACTTGGATGGAACTGATTATCCATGTATGGTGAATGGGTCCCACAAGATCCATTCTGACAGCTAAGAGGCCAAGGAATAAGGAAATAAGGTTTAGATTGCAACTTTCTTGGGTATTTGATAGATTAAATCCTCAAGATGCACAATATGGGGTAAAAGAGGTCTATTATTGATGATGTGAATATAAAATAGGCCTTAGGACACAAATCAATGTGAAAGTGTAATTAGATGCACTTTACAATACTAAAATGAGGTCCACAGAGCCTAGGAAGGCACAAGAACCAATGTGAATGTGCAAGACATATTACAACACTAGTTTAACATTAATTTTAAGTTATAAGCCTTCTATATTGATGTGAAGATTTATTTAAATATGGTTTATAATGTTGAATTATGGAGAAATGGGTTCATTAGGTCTAGAAAAGCGTGAAAGTCCTTTACAGTTGACTCTACAACATCTTTACAAGAGGTCATTAAAATAATTTTATTTAGTTTACAAATGTCCAAGACTTAGTGTGGATGCATAAAGTGCCTCACAACACCTAAATGAAGGGCTCATTAAGTTTGATTATCATGAATCATTCCCATGTCAAGAAAAGAGTCCTTTTTTCTACGATACATTTAGCCCCCACTTTAGTTAGAGGATGAACAAGTCTAGTTCAAAATCACACTAAAGTAGCCATTTAGGAGAGATCCACAATTACGTCAAGCCCGCAAGATACAAAATCATGCAATTGAAAGATAAAAAGAAAGACAAGGTGGAAAAGATGTACTCACTCTGGGCCAATGGAACTTCTTGGTTGTCTGCCAAGTGAGAAAGGCCAAATGTATACTCACTCTAAGGCCACAAAACTAGTTGTCCATGGGGTGAGAAAGCGCAAAAATATAAGATACATACGCTAGTTGGTATGCACTCACAAACAAAAAAGTGTCTATGGGGAAAATTCATGCCACTAGGTGGGCTTCCCACTCAACCATATCAAAGTTATACCTATTGATAACTTTAACAAGGTACCACAAAGATAAATGATGGTTCGAGCTCTATGAGGTAAGAAAAAATTCATATGCAAGACACTGATAGACATTGTTAATGCAAAAAAGTGTAAGGATTGCTCAAAGGGATTTTGCTTAAGTCATGCAATGTCTCTTCTTAGGGAACATCATGCCCAATGTCTCCAAGAGAGGAAAAGATGCAAATGGTATCATCTTGTTTCTAAGAGAGGACAAGTGTAGGGTCTCATCCTGAAAAACATTGTACCTAATTATTCCAAGAGAGCATATCACAAGAAAAATAAAATCACACAATGAAATGTGAGCGGTGATGTATGCCCCCACTTTAAAGCAGTTGCGAGCACTTGTACTACGACGAATTACTTTAAAGTAGAAAAAGAGAAGGAAAAAGACATAAGAGAGTATATAGAAAGATCTATGCCAAGTCATGTGTTTCCAATAAGCTACATCATGAAGAAAGAGAAGTATGTCATATGCGAACCAACTTAAGGCATGTCGTACACATCCCAAGCTGGCTCTTATGTATTCATGAATAGTTAATGACTAGCTAAATAAAGCAATGACAGGTGAAATATGAGGATAAGACTACATAACCCATTTCCCCCACTTAGTTTGGAACAAAGGTGAGCTGAAAGGATGGATGAAATTTATGCAAGAGTGAGAATTAATAGCAATTAGGGGAATTAGATGCCCACACATAGTGAAGCATACCAAACTCCTAAAAATGTTGTATTTTATAACTCAAGGCATATCATTCATTGGTGGAATGAACATGAATTCTATGATAGGAACATAATGAAGTCTTGGAATAACATTTCTTTTGAGTTCTAGGAGGGAGGTGATCAAATTATCTTAAAGAAGTATTGACAAGATACCTTCTTGATCAAGAGGAGAAAATGGGTGTGTGATTGGGGTCAAAGATACATCTTTCTTAGATTTCATACCTATGCAAGATTCTCTAGATTTCAAGATTTTGTTCTCTCCATTATAGGAGGATATAAAATATAAAAAATTCAAATCACAAGCATTTTGCGAGATGACATTGAAATAAAGCAGTGTAGTTGTGTTTTGAATGTTTTGAGAAGGATGATGTTCAATGTCATTAGTTTTGAAGGATGATTTAGGAGTGTGTTGTTTGATATTGTTGCTGTTGATTGAAGGTTTGGTGATCTCTATCACATGACTATATCCAAGACCATGAGTTGTTTGTTGTGTGAGGGGATCTATAGGGTTGCAGATACCTTGTCTGTTAGAAACACATTATTTTCCATTATGTCCAAGTCATTTAATGAACTCATAACCTTTTCCATAAATATTTTTCATGGCTTTTGGATTGGGTGATTGTTTGTTATTGTCCTCATAAAAGGTTGTTTTGTAATTTGCATCATTGTTTAAAGTAGTTGAGGAAGATTCTTTCAAAAGGTTGTCTAAATTTTGTGTTGACATGATGGTTGGTTGTCCTTGTGTCTCATCTTTCTTTCGTGTGAATATGTATTCACCCATAAATGAATGTGTGAATTCTAAGGATCTCCAATTGCCACCAAATAATTTAGATGGCAATTCCTCATTGTTGCATTCAATTTCTATGTTGGATGTTAGAATTAATGTTTTTAGAGGACTTGTAGTTCCTTTTGCAAGGTGCAAGCATCTTTCAGGCTTGGGATCTTCTTCAATTTGATAAATTTTATTCTTATAGACATATTTCATTGTATGATGAAGGGTTGAAGGCACTAAATTCATCTCATGTATCCATGGTATACCTAAAAGGAGATTATATGAAAGATTGTAAGGCATGACATGGATAGGAGTCTGCATAGTAACCACCCCAATCGTAATAGGTAAAGTAATTACATCAAGTAGTTTCTTTGTTGTATTATCAAATCCTTGAATAGAGAAATAATTGGGTATTGTTTGTCACATATCAACTTTTAATCAATTGAGGAGACTCACACTACACACATTAAGGGAAGAACCATTATCTATGAGAGTGTGTTTGATACTTGTGTGATGGAATTGAGCAATGCTCATAAAGGAATCATATTGTTTACGCAACTCCAAAGGAGGGAGCTCATGTTGATGGAAGGTAATTCCAAGATTATTTTTATGGATTAGAGTTTCTACAACATTCAGAGTTGTATCAGAAGGAATTGTGATTTGGTTTAAGGGGGATTGAAGAATATTGTGAAAAGTTGATGGAGTATTCTTTAATTTTTTAATAAGGTCATAATCCTTTGTGTGTGGGAGGTAATGAGGAGCACTAGGAGGATTGGGTAAAGGTAAAGAGTGTGGGGTTGGTTGCGGTGGTTGTAGATTATTTTGAGTGTTATATGTATGAGCAATGGTATTATAACTCGGTTGTTGTGATACATTAGTGTTAGCAGGATAGAGGGTGTGTCAGGGTTGATTAGAGGGATGAAGGGGATGGGATGGTGGGTAAAGGATGAGTTTAGGTTTATTGGAAGGATTAAGGGTATGTGTAGGATCATGATGGGCCAAAAGGTGGTAATATGATGGCTATCTGGCTGATGACTTTTTTTCCCAAAATTGATGAAACAGAAAGTGTTTTTAAAGGAGATTACCAGTTTTCTACCAATATAAATTATGCTTTACTTTGAATTTAATAAGTAATTATTATTCATTTTCTACTCAAATTACAACTAAAGTCCTAATTGATAGACTAATTGAAAAACATCTATAGTTTTCAAATGGTATCACATTTTTTGAATCCAAAACATGCATCACATCTATGCTTTGCATAATATAGGATAAAAAAAAGAAAAATTGAATTTCATGAAGTTTTGACCAAGTTAAGGTGGTCAGACATACAAGTTTTTTATACTTTTAAAAAATTAATTAAAATTCATAATTAATTATTTACTTGGAAAAAATTACAAAAATATGCATCACATTAGGACATGAGTCCTCTACTTATATGTAAAATATTATAAAAAAATATTATCATTTTATTGTGGTTAGGGTGGTCAGACAGACACCTACTTCTTATTTTTTCCCTAAAATTTAAGTACTACTACATTGAAATTTCAAATTTTCACCAAATAGATTTCTTTTTTTTTTAAACAAACCTAGTAGTTTGGAAACTACATACAATTTGCTACAGATTCTATTCTAACATATTTTTGAAATAATATAGATAACTTATTCAATTTTTTACATCAAGTTGCCTAACTCTGATTTTTCTATTTTTTTGCCACTTAAGGGCCTATTTTCTTCATGATGATCCTGCACATACCCTTAAGTGAATGCGAAGGTGGGTAACGGGTGTGTTGAGGTTGAATATTTTTAACATCCCCTAACAAGTGAGATTTTTCATTATCTTTGAAGAGGATATTATCTTTTTCTTGGGTCACAATATCCTCCCTAGAAGGAGAGTTCGTAGGAGAACAACAAACCACATGTTCATGAAAATTAAGGTTTGGTTCATAAAAAATAACTTCATCTCCACTAAGCGGGTTATTAATAGTTGAATGTGTTTGATAATTGATTGTGGGGGGATTAGGGGAAGATTCTATTAGATTGTGTGTTTGTTATATAGTCTTATTCTCTTGTTCCATATTTTTTACCATGCTAGGAGAGCTTGTAATATGTTCATCCAAGTTTGAGGTTTGTAAAGTAGCCTCATCACAAGTGGAGGTATCAAGAGAATAATCACTATGGTTTTCAAATAGATCTTCCAAAATGGGAGGAGCATTAGAGAAGGGAGAATCAAGGGTGTCTACACTTTTATGTTCTTTTTTGCTAACATCATCCAAAGGGGAATAAGGAAAGCGATAATCAAGACCCTCAAGAATTGTAACTTCTTTCACCAAGATACCTTCATCACTAATAGGAAAGGTATTGGGAGAAGATCAAGTATGTGTGTTATGATTGTCTACACCTCCATTCACACCAATGTGTAATGTAATGTTTTGGTCGACGCTACATTTGTCATAGTTGTAGTCAATATCAAACTCATAAGAGGGGATGTTAGGCTTATAAAATCCATGTTTAATCAAATCAAAGGCACATTTAAAGAACATGTTATACAAAAGTAAATAAAGTGCAATATAACAAAGTAAATTGTTGATCACATTGTGCAATAATCTGAAAAATGAAATATAGGAGATGTAAAGATGAGATGAAACTATGCATGAAATGAGCTATTTTAAGTGAGATCTAGTGAAATGTATGCTATAGAAATGAAACTATTTGATATATACAAATTAAGGAACCAAACTGAAGCCTAAAAACAAATTTCCGAGTTTAGGACAATGTTGTTTCAGGTGTCAGAAGGGACTGACTCACCCAGGGTGGTGAATGAGTCCTAGTATGGAATTTTCTCAAAATGTTAAGAAATGTTTGACTAATTTTTATGTTTTTAGAATGCTCAAATGTAGGTAGAAATGAAAATTGAAAATTTTTAGAACTTTTTAGTGATTAAAGATGCAAAAATACAACCTATTATGCACTTTTACACATGCAAAAATGAAACCCTAGAATGCCAAATGTAATGTAAGCTAATATAGGATAAAAAAATGGACTCCAAAATCAGGAAAGAAGGAATTCAAATAGTAGGTTCACCAAAATGAAACATAGATTTTTGGGACCCTATGGACTTCTCTTGTACCCTTAGGATTTTTCACCTAAAACGAGAGAGATAGGGCCAAAAATCCTTATGGTTCACTCAAATTAGGATGTGTGTGATGTTATAATAGTTAAATGAAGTGATCTAAGTGAAAATAATTGATAATATTGATTGATTAATCAAGAAAAACCTAAGAAATAAGACTTGTTTGAAATCACATTGTGTTATGCAAGAATGAACTAGAAACTAAAACAAATGATAGCAAAAATCGATGAGACTAAACAAAGTGCACCTGAAGGTAGATTGATGTTACTAGAAGATTCTTGAATGTCTCAGAAAACACTATTGATGGCTACTAGGATTTATTCACCATAGATGGTGAATTAGTCCTACTTCTGGTGAAAACTTCTAGAAACAGGTTTCTGAATGTTGAGAATTGAATTTTGAGAAAATTAGTTTTCAAGCCTACAAGTGAGACTAATTTTCCATGCATGGTGAATTAGTCATCTTTCCAAAATCTTCAAAGTTAGGACTTGATTTTATAGGTCTAGATCTATACTTTTGTCTTCTACAGGTTTGAAAATGACTTTTTGTTGATTCTTTTACTTGAATGATGAAGAGATGACTTGAATAACTTTAAAAATTGATCTCCAATGATTCTTAAGCCTCCAAGAATCCTAAATCTTCAAACAAACAAGAAAAAAGAGATATATGTTGAATGTTACGGCATGGGGGTTTTTCTTCGTCAAACCCCTTTTAGGTAATTAAAACAAAACAGTGAAATAAAGGAATGAAACATGCAACAATGGAATTAATTACCTTTCCATGATGATTGTTCTTGAAATTCTATAACAATACATGGAGATTTAGCCCTTGAATGATTTAGAAAGCTAACTTGATGACTTCTAATGAACAAACCCTAGCTTGCTTGACTTGGATGAGAAGATAGATGATGAATTAATGATTAGAGATGTAAGAATGAGTTGTTTTCTATAAAATGAGGATGGAAAAACTTATTTATAGATAATTGTGCCTTATTATCTAATAATACCTCATCATAGGCTGACATGTAGTGAAAATAAACTTTAAATTTAACTTTTTCCTACTCAAAGGTCAAAATGGGGGATAGATAGGACTTCTATGTGTGAATATGTGGAAAAACTAGAAGGATAAACAAACACACCAATGTGACATTACATTGATGAAAACTAATTAAAAGATAAACAAACTCTCAATAACAATAGTTTGCTCAATGATGTCCCATTGTCCTCTATCTCCAAGGATCTGTTGTAAGTTGTTGGCTCTCAGTTGTTGTAAGTAGCATCTTGACAAAATGTCAACTTAGAGAATGAGATTATGCAACATGCATGTCTATTGCTAAATGATGTGATATTATTAAGCTAAGATATGAAACTAGGATAAATGAAACTAAAACAACTTGTGCAAGACTATTCTATTATGATTATTATGCTAAATGATGAAGCTGAAATGCTATGTTAATCTCAAGAAAATAAAATGGCTAGATGCTAGATAGAATGCAAATATAGTAATCAAACTAAATTTAACAAAATCCATAATTCTTTTCAACTCACAAAGAGGCTGTATTTATAGGGTTTTGCAGGAAATAGCTTAGTTTGCAAAGATGAGCGGTTGAGATTTAGTATGGTAAGATGAACTGTGAGAGATGAAGAAGTTGGAGAGAAAGATAGAAGCTAGAGAAAAAGAAGGGAGATGTTTCCTTCCCACAAAACCTTTCACTCAAAAATGAAGGCAACTTGCCATTTGTCAAGTTTAGTTATGAGTTGGTATTGGTGGTTGAAGATAATTCATAATTAAATAATTAAATTATTTAATTTCATGTGACATGTGGTTTTGGAAGTTTCTAATTAAATATTGAAAAATATTTAATTATGTGTGGAATATGGATAAGAAGTTTCTAATTAAATATTTAAAATATTTAATTAAATGTGAGATGGCTTTTTAGAAGATTTAAAGATGGTTTTATGATTTTGGAAAAAGAAGAATATTTAGAAGATTTAAAGATGATTTCATGATTTTGAAAAAAGAAGAATATTTAGAAGATTTAAAGACGATTTCATGATTTTGAAAAAAGAAGAATATTTACTTTATTCAAAACAAAGCAATGTGATTTTTAGAAGATTTAATGATGATTTTATGATTTTGAAAAAAAGAAGAATATTTACTTTATTCAAAATAAAGCAATGTGATAATTAAATTAAATAAATGGTAAAACTTATTTCATTTAATTAAGAAGAATTAGAAAAGTGATTAAATTAAATAAATAATTGAACTTATTTAATTAAGATAGAATAATTAGAAAATGAACAATATAAATAAAAATTTTATTTTATTTATATGTAGAATAGAAGAATTGTTACTTTATTCAAAATAAAGCAATGTGATAATTAAATTAAATAAATTGTGAAACTTATATAATTAATTAAGAAGAAATGGAAAAATGATTTATTCAATTATTTATTCAATTAGAATAGAAGAATTAGAAAATGAACCATATAAATAAATAATTAAATTTATTTATATGTAGATTGAATTAGAGAATTAATTAAATAACTTGTATTTAATTAATTACCAGACTTATTATAATGTGACCATTTTTAGATGTATACATTTTGCCCCTCTTTGAAGTGATGTGTTTCACACATTGCTTCAAAGAATTAATTTTTTTTTCCCCCAAATGTGAATTTTGTAAAATTGATGCCTGCATGCCCTCTCAGGTGGTGAATTGGATAAATTTTTAAATTTTCCAGATTTTTTATTTTTTTTGGAAATTTTTGAGGATTTTGAAAATGTGTATTGATTGGCTGTTCGATTCATCAATCGATAAAGATGATTTGATGGAATGTGCTATTGAAAGATTGATATGAATATGACAAACATTGATTATGCCCCAGGGATTGCATGATTTTGCTCCTCGATAGAAGATTTTTTGATTGATTTAGCTTGTGATGGTGAAGTTTTGATGTTTAACTAATGATGACTAATAGGTCTGATAGGATAACTGATACATTTTTCATCATGATTTATGAGAAAACAAATAGTAAGATTTGATAAATTTTTCCTCCTGATTGATGAGAAACAAATAGTATGATTACTAATAAATTTTTCCTCATGGCTGATGAGAAAAAAATAGTGGGATAATTGATAAATTTTTCCTCATAGTTGATGAGAAACAAATAGTAAGTTAACTGATAAATATTTCCTCATGATTGATGAGAAACAAACAATAAGATAACTAATAAATTTGTCCTCATGATTGATGAGAAACAAATAGTCTAGGATAACTAATAAATTTTTCCTCATGGTTGATGAGAAATAAATAGTAAGTTTGATTGATTTGATTGATTTGATTGATTTGATTGATTGCTTTGAGTGATTTGATTGCTTTGATCACAAACCCTGATTTGATATGTTTCAAATGGATCAAAGAGATTAGTGATTCTTCAGGTGCAAGAGTGAATCTAGAAGACCCGAAGCTTGATTCTACTACTTGTTCAGGCAGACAAAGACGTCATTGATTCTTGTGGGTTGACCGCATTACCGAAGATGCCAAAGATGATCTTTGTATACACATTCATTTTTGTCACATTATGATATTGTATCCCTCCTTGTTTCAATATCCTTGTACATTTGACATTGAGTTTTGATATGTATGAGATGCAGTGGGGATGTTGATTATGCATGTGTCCTTGATTATGCTATGATGGGTGTTTATGTATGCATTTTATTTCTATATGCTGTGTTATTGATGATTTTTTGCATGATGATATGATAATTGTGATGATGTTTATGCACATGATATGAAATGATGATGAAAATTGAATGCATTCTATGATGTGATATGATTATGAATGCAAAGATGATATGATAAAATGATTGCTTAATGTGAGGCCATGATACTTATGATATGATATGATGTAAATATGATAATGAAAATAAACATGAGAATGATAATGTAAAAATATGATATGGATGTTATGATATGGGATGCAAGTTGATATATGAATGATATGGAAACGATGTAGAAATAATGATACTCTATATGAATGTGAAAATGATAATGAATGATTGAAAATGAAAATGATGCTTATATCAAAATGAATGAATGATAATGAATGTTTCTTGCTGTAAATATGCCATGAAAATGAATTCTAAATGATGAAAATCTATTGCTAAAAATATGAATACAAATAATGATATGGTATGCCAAATGGAATACAAGATGATATGAAACTAAAAATGATAATGATAATGCAAAGTGATAATGCAAAATGATAACATGAAATGAAATGATGATATGTCAATGATAATACAGATGATGTAAAAATGAAATGCAAAAGATGGGATGAAAATGATATGCAACTAATGATGATATGATTTGTTTCCAATGTCCAAGTGTACTCAATATTTGTTTCAAAAGAGATATGTATCTTTGCCAACCTTCAAAAAACATATTATATAACCACAATATTAATGCAATCTATATGAATCATGCAAACCTAACATTGTAACATGAACTACTTATTGTTGTCATTCTGTGAAACAATTTTGTGCTTGATTTTCATCATTGAGCCTTTTGATATGTTGAAAGTGAGTATAAGCATCAAATGGGATATTAGCACTAATGTGACCCGAGTACAACTTTCATGATGTTTGATATAGCAAGTTAATACAAGCATTGAGGTATAATTGAACCAAAATGACCTGAGTATTTCTTGCATAAACATACAAGAGTTAATATTTTCCTATGTAAATTCCAAAATGCCATCAATGATACGTTGTAGAGCATGTCCCATGACAAATTCACACAGTAATAACAATTAACTTGTACACAACAATCAAGAAAAAAAATCATATTCCTTCCTCATGACTCTAGTTCAGTACATCATTGAGTCACTCGAGAGATATGATGTCATCAAATTCAAAACAAACATTCAACTTATGCTTTAAGTGTTCCATACATTTTTTTTAGATTAAGATCATCCAATTTGGTTCAGTTTTTTATATGCTACATGTTTGATAATTGTTTTGACCATGCTTGTTTGGATATTTGATTGTTGATCTAATATTCTAACTCTCAACACTTGTTGGTTGTCTGCCAAAAAGTTCAAAAAGTTGATTTCCCCCAGTTAATTTGCACCTTGACTCCAGATCAGACATGATCTACTATTAGGAAAACCAACAATGATCATCAAGCCGTCCTAAAATCCTTATCACTTCAAGGAAAATGTTGTGCGCATGATGCAAATGTGATGACCAGTTATGTATTCGATGTTGATAGAAATGATCATGAATGAATGTTTCATGATGCAACCTAATAGATGGGAGAGCCAACTAAATTACAAACATCGCCTATTTGCTGGATTTTCACTATTTGTTCTTATTGAACTTTTTCAGATTTTGTATTTTTTTTGTTGTTAGCAAAATACCTATTTGCTAGGTTTTCATCAAGACAACGATTTATTTTTTTTGTTATGCTATTTTTGGATTTTTTCAAGACTTTTTATGCTATTTTTGGATTTTTTTTAGGAATTTTAATGTTGTGTTTTGATTTTCTTAGGACTTTTTATGCTATTTTTGGATTTTTTTAGGACTTTTTATGCTGTTTTGTGGTATTTTTAAACATAGAATTTCTTTAGATGGATGCTATTCATTGGATCTTCAAGTAGGTCCCCTTTGGATGTAGATAGTTGATATGCTCCTGATCCATATGCTACAATGATGACAAATGGACCCAACCAATTTGGCTCAAACTTTCCTTTCTTTTCTCAATCTTCTTGATTGTCTAGGTTTTCTTGTAGGACCAAATCACCCACTTGAAATGTGCATGGTATGACTCTATGATTGTAGCTATAGAACATGATTTGTTGATAACCCTTCAAGTGATTAGCTAGAGTTTACCATCTCTCATCAAGTAACTCTAGTTCTTGTAGTCTTGAAACTCTGTAGTCCTCATCAGTTATGAGTCCCTTTAGTGAGACTTGAAGTGAGGGAATCTCAACTTCTAGTGTTAAAATGGTTTCTTCTCCATAGACCAAGGCATATGGGGTGGCACCTGTCGGCATGCGGATGTTGGTTATGTATACCCACAAAGTTGGATTTAACCGGACATGCCAATCACAACCGACATCATTCACCATTTTCTTCAAGATCTTTATGATTGTTTTGTTTAAAGCTTCTACTTGGCCATTCCCTGTGGATAATAAGGTGTAGAAAACCTATGTTGTATGTGAAATCTTTCACAAAGTTCATCAACATCTTGATTCTTAAAAGGTCTTCCATTATTTGTGATAATGGAGCTAGGAATGCCATAATGACATATGATATAATTCAGAATGAAGGATGAAATTTGTTTTCTAGTGACCGTTGTCAATGGAACAAATTCAATCCACTTAGTAAAGTATTTGGTGGCTATGATTATGAATTTGTGTTTCAGCCTAGCCATATGTAGGGGAAAATAGTTTTTCCACCAGGAATTCGTATTGGGCTTGGTTCTCTAATAATTACAGTAATGATGCAATTGTAGCCATGGAATATCTAGCTTTGTTATTGATCCATGGTATGTGCATGAACTTGATCTCAACAAAATACTTCTTGAAACCATCTACCATGTTCTTGTAAAGCATTAACTTGTCATCTTTAGTCTGATAGTGACCATTTATTTGATTAATGACAAGTTGTGAATCACCAAAAACTTGTAGCTCTGTAATCTTCTAGTCCAATGCTATTGTCATTCTAAATAGAAGTGCTTCATACTTGGCTATGTTGTTAGTACAAGGAAACATCAATCGATAAGACTTTGGAATGGTATGTCCCTAAGGTGTGACAAACAAAAATCCTACCCCGAGCCATGCTATTTGTAGTACCCATCAAAGTAAAGTATCCATGATTGCTTGGTATTTGCTGTGAAAATGTCAACGTCAGGAAATTCAATATGCATTGGATGGTCTATTTGTAAAGGTGCTTCCTCCAACTAATCTTCTATAACCTATCTATTGATTTCTTTTCGATCCACATAATTAATGTCAAACTAACTTAGGATCATTACCCATTTAGCTAGTCTACTAGTTAATGTTGTTTTTCTCAAAAGGTATTTCAAAGGATCAATTTTAGCCACAAGTTTGACTATGTGAGCTAACATATAGTGCCACAACTTTTGGGAAGCAAAGACTACTACTAAGCAAGCTTTTTCAATGAAAGTGTAATTTAGTTCATGACCTATTAATGTCCTACTAATGGAATATACTACTCGTTCTTTTCCTGCTCTATCTTCTTGTGCCAATAATGCCCCCAAAGATACTTCTGTAGTAGAAATATATAGTATAAGTGGTTCTCCTTGCACCGGTGGAATCAATACTGGTGGGCTCATTAGATAATGTTTGATTTGATTGGATGTTGCTTTGCACTTGTTTTCCCACTTGAATGAGACATTTTTATGTAAGAGATGCATGAATAGAAAACTCTTGTCTGCTAGCTACGCAATGAATCTCCTAATGGATTGTGATCATCCTTGTAATGATGGTAATTGACTGATGTTCCTTGGTGGTGGATTCTCTAAGATGGCTTGAACCTTCACTAGATCCACTTCAATTCCCTTTTTCTAATACAATGTAGCCTAGGAGTTTTCTAGATTTTACCCCAAAGACACATTTCTTGGGATTGAGATTGACTTTAAACTTTTCCATTCTGACAAAAATCTTGGATAAAATATCCAAATACCCTTCCCTTGTGTTTGATTTTGCTGAAAGATCATCTACATAATCCTCGATGAATATGTGCATCATGTCATGGAAATTTGTAGTCATTGCTTGTTGATATGTTGCTCCTACATTTTTGAGTCCAAATGACATTAAATTCCAACAATATGTACCCCAGGGACATGTGAATGCGGTCTTATCTTGATATTCGGGTGCAAATTTTATCTGGTTATACCCAAAAAAATCCATCCATTAATGAATACATAGCATGACTTGCCATCAAATCCACAATCATGTCTATGTTTGCAGAGGGAAATCATCATTTGGGCATGGTTTATGTTAGCTCTTAAAAACATAGGTGAAATGCCTTAAGAGGCTGCCAATCTCTTGGTACGTTATAGGGTAACAGACAAGGTCAAAAGATTTAGACCTTCTACTCTTCAGGTGCTGCTAGACCTAGGCGGGTGTACCTATATGAGTGAAGTAGACTTGACTTTATGCTTATCTCTCTGAAGTGTTTTTCCCATAATGGTAGATTGGAGTGGACAAATGAAACTTGATTTGGTATAAGTTGCACAACAATATTAAAACTAAATCCTAATATGTACAGTTAACAAATGTAAAAAAATATGAATGAAACTAAATGGTGAAAAATGTAGAGACTAGTTCCTTATAGGGTATGCAGAGTCAAATGAAATCTAAATGAGCAACTTATTTCTAGAGAACACTCAAATTGTTTGGCATATGTTTTATTTTATAACTGGTATAAACATGCAAGACTGTGACTACCAAGTTCTTCTTAGTGATCTAGATGAATTTCCCTGATTATTGTGATCAATTAAAAGGATTTAATCTTTTCTTGAAAGAACCGATCAATCAACCACATAGATACAACAAATGTGCACTGATAAACTAAATATAAACTTGTTACACCAATTTAAATAACCAGAAAGCTTCAATCTTGGAGACAACTTGAGTAATACTTTCAATAAATACAACAGACAATTGACACCAAAAATGAGCTACCACATCAACTGATTTTCATTAATATCTCCATTTTGAAATCATACATCATAGTCTCTATTATATGGAAATTTGTATCCAACTATATATTATCTACCCTATATTCTATCTTATCTACTGCATATTGTCCTCTTTTCACAATTGAGAATGAACATTTATACATTTGTATCTAAAAAGACACATCGCTTCGTAATTGAATGTCAGCGAACAGTTGAAGTTGAGCCTTTGTTAACACTCGCTGAACATTCATCGTGACACCCTGTAGTCATACCGATCATCAAAGTCTCATCGACAAATATCCTTTCATCCTTTGTGTTTCACTGTGACCTTTGGAGTCGGGGTGATGTCTTATAGATCACATTTTGTGTTATCGATATACCTCGTGATATTTTCTGGTTGCTGAGACCCGGTCACTTTCGCACTGATGAAACAACATTTGGGCATGACATATTGAGTAGGAAGGACTATATAAATTCATTCTGAAGATGATTGATAGAATTCCTTTGCACTTTGTGGATGAGACCGGAGCCACTCGGTGAGACCTCACCTCAATAACCTTTTAATAGAATCCTTTTTTGTTTTGTCAGCAAGACTAGATGTGTTCGATGAGACATTACTCCAATGCACTTTACTCTTACCGATATATATATCTTTATTTCTGGTTAGTAAGACACTATGAATTCGCTAAGACCTCATCCCGAATACCTTTTAGTTTGGCCGAAATATGTCCATGTGTGCCTCTCGGTAAGACATAATGTTTCGCTATGACTTCATTCTGATGATGACTCTTCCACCGATATGATCCATTTATGTCACTGATACAATGAACAATGTCGTGCCAAAAGGTTCTTGTAGGTAAATTTTGATCGGTGTGACATCAAAGAAGTCTTGCCAATAGGCCGCAACAAATGCATATTAGCACAAATGCATTATGGGTTAGGGAGACCCCCATCAACTCATGTCAATAGGAAATATAATGTGAAAAATTCAGGACTAGATGGATTCTACAGGACTTTATTACAAAATATGGACAAAATGTTATGAAGAGAGGCCCCTGTCCATATGGTGAGGACTATTTGGAAACTCAGGGGTATGAACAACTTTGTAAAATACTTCATAATTTTACAGTTCTAACACTTTATTTAGATCCTTGAAATCTGTACAAATTCTAATGCTTCTATCTGGTTTTGACACAAGTACAATGTTGGAGATCCATTATGCATAGTCGATAGACCGAATGAATCCTACATCCAACAGTTTCTTTAGTTCCTCTTTGACTAGCAATGCAACATGTGGGTTCATATTTCAAAGATTTTGTTTCAAAATATTTTCCCCTAGTATAATGGACAAATGGTGCACATGATAAGATTTGAATCTAACCTAGGCATATCAACATATGGCCATGCAAAATTTATTTGATTATCCTTTAGGAGTTCTATGAATTTTGGGACTTCTGCCTCCATCAATGATGCAACAAGTTGTAAGATCTTTGGTTTTTCCATAGTGCCTATATTGATTTCTTCTGTAGGTTTTATCAATAGAGAAGATCTTTCCTGATAATGCTCAGGGAGAGTGTCAAGTTTCCCATATTCTAGTGCCTTTGAAAGGTTTTCACCTTTAGATATGATCTTTATTTTTCTCTTTTCATGATCTAATACATCCTTTTTTTAGGTTTTCAACATTAGATCTATCTTTTATATTGTTAATTTTGTATCTCAAAAACTTGGCACTCTCCTGACTGAGACTTTGATCCTAGGATTTGCTGATAAAACTTGTTTATGGGTTGGTAGAACAAAGAAAATTCACAATGGTTTCATCATCTGGGAAGGTTGGGATGCCAATTGGTTCAGTTTGTTCCTAATCAGCGAGATTAGGATGGACTAAGGGTAATGGATTATTAGGTTGGCTTAAATCATTGGTTGTTAAAGTGATGATAATATTATCATTCTCGCTATAGGGAAGATCTATGATGGTATCCTCAAGTTGATTATCTAGCTTTGAATTGAATTGTCATCACTCGAGTCATGGTCGCTTTGTAGTATGTAATCAAGTGGAGGCCTTGAAATTTCACCTTGTCTTAGCATGGGTGTATATGTTTGTATAACATTCACTTGTTTTTCTCTCCAAATTTCATCATTATAAATGGTGTCCCATTCATACTCATTGGAATCAGTGTCAGAATTTTCCTACAATCTCATAATTGTTTCAGCTAAATCCTCATGAGATCTTTTTAAATTATTTTCTTCTTGTATTTTCTTTAAGGAAACTTCTTTATTATCATATCCAAGCCCTATCCTATCATTTGGATGCATTATTTTTAGTTGAATAGGCTGCACAATTCCTTCTTTTCTTTTGCCTATGGGGCCAGTTCCATCATAACCCATTCTTTGCATCATTGTGTAACCCTTCCCATATTATTTAGTAGGTAATTTGACATGTTGGACAGATTCATCTTCATATTTATAAAGCCAATCAAGAATAGCTCTATCCTCAGCTTTAGTTTCTTGAGTGTTTGTTTGGATGAATCTTCCCTCAAACTTGGTGATGGGAACTGAAGCTTGTGTGCTTGATGTGGAGGCCATTGCAACTTGATGTGTGGAAGTTGTAGGTTGACCATGTGACCTTGGAGAAATAGATAAATTCGGGATACATAGTGAATAGTCTCCTACCCCATTATCCTTTAATTGTAGCTTTGTTGAAAAATTCCTTATTAATTCTTTTCTTTGGTCATTGTGTTTAGGAGCAAAAATAGCCAAGGCCTCTTTATTAGGTGGAACAAAAGTATCCTATGTTGCTCTAAGGTTAGAAAAAATATGACTATTGTTATGATTTGTTGGCATGGTTATTTCTTGTCTGTCGTATGGAAATTCTAGAAATTGATGATAAGTTGATGAAATTGCTTGCATCTCACGGATCCATGGGCGACCCAAAAGTACGTTATAAGACAAGTCTTGATCCATAACCTAAAAATTTGTTCTTTACAACAGGTCCCACTCTAATAGGTAGCATGATGAGGCCCTTGGAAGCTCATTCCTCATCATCATATGCTTTGATCATTATTTTTCTTCTAGGATTAATAGACTCTTCAAAATACCCTAAGGCAAGAACCAATTTTAAAGTACAAATGTGTAGGCCAACTCCCCCATCTATTAGAACATGTTTGATTTGGGTTTTATGAACCATGATCTCTAAATAAAGTGATGAATTATGAGGGTGAATCATGGAGGCATCATCCTTTTCAAAATAGGATAGGAGTGTGGGCGAGGACAAGTATCCCACCATGGATTTAAATTTATCAATATCCAAATTAGGAGATACGATTGTGTCAACTAGAACATTTTCCAGAATTTCCTTATCTACCGGTGATATTTTAAGAAGCTCCAAGATTGAAATTTGAGCTGATATTTTCTATAGTTGATTAACCACATTGAACTGCCTTGGAGGGGGAACAATTGATTTGGATGAACTTCCTTTTACAATAATTTTTACTTGTCCCCTCATTGTGGCATTAACTTCTCGATACTCTTGCTTTCCTTTGACAATGATAATGTTGACTTGCTAGTTGTTAGAATAGATATGATTGATAGTGGTGTCATAGAAATGATTCACATTTTTTCCCTTGTCACCTAAAGATTCCCCTTTTTGATAATTGGGGAGAGATCCTTGAATGCCAGATGATTCTGATTGGCATTATGTTCTTCAACAACTATGGTGCGATTATCAATCAAATCCTGGACCAAATTTTTTAACCCTTGGAAATTATTTGTCTTATGACCTTTGCATCTATGATAATCGCAATATTATGAGTCATTCCATGATGGTGGTTTAAATCAAGGCTCATAATCTCTCTACGGTGGAAATGTGAGTGTTTTGATTCAACAATTCTTTTAGGATTGATTCAACAGACTGGACCAAGGGAGTAAAACTTCATTGATTTGAGAAAAACTATGATCTGGGCATATTTGAACCTTGATTATTGCCAAGATTATTACCATGATTATGGGTCACATTTCCTTGATTGGACTTATTATTGCCTTAGGTATTAGAATTTCCAACATTGTTGTTGTTACGTTGGACACCTGATATATTGAGAATGGTTGGCTTCACATTGTTGGCATCTACCACCCCATCATTTACAACATTCTTATTTCTAGTCTAGAATCGTGACTTATCATTGCTATTGTTGGTGTGGTATGAATTTGGACCATCTTTGTCAAGTTTTAATCTTCCTCTCTTAACCAAGGCTCCTTTGATAACAATCACATTTTCAATCAATTTTTCAAATGATTGCGGAGAATGAAGGTTGAGCCTATAACTTATCTCATGATTTAGACTGTTAATAAAGGTTTCCATCTTTTCCTTTTTAGGAACAGGATGGCCCGGATATCTTGCAAATAGCCTTCTCCATCTTTGTAAGAATGTGATGAAGGGTTCCCCAGCCTTTTTTTATGCTTTACATAAATCAAGCATGGTTATTTGGTGTTGTATATTGTAGGAGTATTGAGATATGAATTGATTGATTAACTCCTCAAATGATTTGATGGGGGGTGATCTTTGAGAGCCACTCCATGGATTGTCCACCTAGACTCCATGGAGATAATCGCATCAGGTATGTATCCTCATGAACGAATTCTAAGCTCATATTTTGAAAGTCTCTCACATGATCAATTGGATCTATTTTTCCATTATATCTGTCAAATTTTGGGATCTCGCATTGCTTTGGAAAAGGAATCATGTTGAGATTCTTTTCAAAGGGATATGGGCAAATATCCTCCAAAACATATTTCTTAGTTGTTCCACCTTGTATCTCTTTAATTTTTCCTTGTAGTGCTTTTATCTATTAGTAAGAGCACTAAAATCATTAAGGTGAGTTTCAAGATCCTCTCTAATATTTTTTGTATCAAAATTAGAAGGTAGTTTAGCTCCTTGGTTTGCAAGCAAAAGAAAGTATCTTTCTTTGTTCCTTTCTGAAATTTTATCCAAGAGAGTATGAAATTGAGGATCATGTTCTACTTTTTGAAGCAGTTCCTCCATTATCTCCTCGTTATTTGAATTATTACAAATTTTGTGAAAAGGGTTTTCTTCCTTATCACCCATGTTGCAAAGAGGATTTTCCCTTTCATCTTCTTCTATGTGTTTTGAGATCTTGTGACAACAGGCATATGCTTATACCAAATTTTTACTAACTTTGATCACAATTTGAATAGTGCAATTTTGTTGGATATCTTTGTTGGAATAGAATAAGGATTCTATTGATATGACTAATTTTTTTAATAATTTTTATCTCATGATTCCCTAGTTGGAAGGATGATGATCCCGTGATGGGAATTAAACTAGAAATCAGAAATGGATGTGATAATGCACTTTGCAATATTTTGATCCTAGTTTGAGAAAATAAGGATTTTTCAAAAGCCTAATGTTTCTAAGTTCTCTATTGCAACACTTGATTAGGATGATTGGAATATTGAATTCCAAGTTGTGGAATGAAAGAGGGATGAATAGGTTGACTATGATTGTGCCTCTACGAAAGAGCTCTTTGTTGAAAGAAAGCTTGTGAAGATAATGGTTCTATGGAAAAATCATAAGTAAAAACCCTAACAAAGTCATGATATGGATGGAGGAAAGTTCAATTTTCTAGCAAAACTTTTTTGCTTTGATACTAAAATTTTCTCCTTTTCAATAGTTTCTTATAACTAATGGAATTTTTTGGCTTTCTAATCCTTTTCTCTAGGGATTTCTTAACAAAATTTGTGTATTTCCATTCCCTAAGCATAGAAAAAGACTGAACTTGATGACAAATCTAAAAGCTCTAGTCAATGAGTCAAAATAGATATGATTTTTGATAAAATTGTTGAATTGGATGATCTTTATCTGATTTAATGTTTGAAAAACATGACATACAATAGAAAATAGTTATTATTTTTTTAAGTCCTGAAATCCAAAAAAATAGTGTATGTTCAAGGATCAAATAGATCCTTCTTGATTTCCATAGGTTTATTAACAATAAAGACACTTCAGATAGATTCACTCTTAAGGACAAGTAGGTCATTGTTATACTCAATCAACCCATAGCTTAAAATTGTGTCAACTCACATAGCCGTGTCACCCCCTAGAGGGCACCCGTGTTTTTGTCTTTGCTAGGTGCATACTCAAGGTTAGATTTCTCAATCACCTAATCAAACGGTCCTTGGAAATTATATGGTGAGTTTCTTGAGGGTAGATTATTCCCTTCCCTGGCACTGCTAAGTATTACAATGTTCAGAAACTGACAAGTTGGATACTACACTATGGTTCTTAGTAAGGGTTTCCATTCAAAGTGACAATAATAAACTCCCTTCAGAGGCCTCTGAACCTTTAGAACAAATGTTTTGGGGATGGTTATCTTGAACACTTCCCACAAAAGTGGGTTTCCCCAGATTTGCTTTAAATTTTAGAGTGGGGTGGATTAACTTGGCTTTGGTTTGAACCCACTTAGGTTGTTCTTGTAGGGTGAGTACTTTTTACCACTACAACAAGCCTTCTAAAGGATGTAATAAAGCAATGAAATGCATAAAATGAAAAGGTAAGTCTGGCATTTTGGTCACCCAGTTAAGGGGAGAGCATATGCCTATTACTTGACAATCACAACAAACAATTTTGTTCAAATTTTTAATCCTAAATGACAATTTTCTAAACTAAGTGAAGATGTTGCTTCACAACAAGCATGAGATTCATTTTAATGAAGATAAAACAATTTTTTGGTGACTACCCTAGGATTGATAAATTTCATATTTAAATGCCTACCCTAGGATTGCTTCATTTTAACCTTATGTAGAAAACAGAAAATAAAATCTCTATCTATGGACGCGTTAGAATCAAGACCATTTTTTTTTATAGTTCCTTGGATGTGCTAAAAGAACACATGTATGCACTAAAACATATCATAAATGTGCTAAAAGAAAACTTCAAGGATGCGCTAAAATAGAACATCAATGCTCTAAAAGATTATGTATGCATTGAATCGGAACATAAATGGGCCGAAACAGAGCATGTATGCATTGAAATATAGCACACATGCATTGAAACAATTTTTGTATGCACTAAATTGAAAGTTTTTTTTTTTAATTTTGTAACCTGCGAGAAAACCTGCAATAAAATATTAAAAACGGAGCAAGGGCCCCATGGTGGGTGCCAAAAATGTGTGTGTGAATATGTGGAAAAACTAAAAGGATAAACAAAAACACCAATGCGACATTATATTGAAGAAAACTAATTAAAAGATAAACAAAATCTCAATAACAACAGTTTCCTCAATGACGTCCCATTGTCATCTATGTCCAAGGATCTATTGTAAGTTGTTGGCTCTCACTTGTTATAAGCAACAACTTGGTAGAATGGAACTTAGAGAACAAGATTATGCAACATGCATGTCTATTGTTAAATGATGTGATATGATTAAGCTAAGATATGAAACTAGAATACATGAAACTAAAACAACTTATGCAAGACTATTCTATCATGATTATTATGCTAAATGATGAATCTAAAATGCTATGCTAAGATCAAGAAAATAAGATGGCTAAATTCTAGATAGAATGCAACTATAGTAATCGCACTAAATTTACCAAAATCTAGGACTCTTTTCAACTCACAAAGAGGTTGTATTTATAGGGTTTTGGAGGCAATAGCTTGGTTGCAAAAGATGAGAGATTGAGATTCAGTCTAGTAAGATGAATGGTGAGAGATGGAGAAGTTGGAGAGACAGAAGGAAGCTAGAGAAAAAGAAGGGAGATGTTTCCTTCCCGCCAAACCTTTCACTCAAAAATGAAGGTAACTTGCCATTTGTCAAGTTTAGTTATGAGTTGGTTTTGGTGGTTGAAGATAATTCATTAATTAAACAATAAAATTAATTAATTTCATGTGACATGTGGTTTTGGAAGTTTCTAATTAAATATTGAAAAATATTTAATTATGTGTGGAATATGGATAAGAAGTTTCTAATTAAATATTTAAAATATTTAATTAAATCTGAGATGGCTTTTTAGAAGATTTAAAGATGATTTTATGATTTTGGAAAAAGAAGAATATTTAGAAGATTTAAAGATGATTTCATGATTTTATTTACAAAATATTTACTTTATTCAAAATAAAGCAATATGATTTTTAGAAGATTTAAAGATGATTTAATGATTTTGGAAAAAAAGAAGAATATTTACTTTATTCAAAATAAAGCAATGTGATAATTAAACTAAATAAATTGTAAAACTTATTTAATTTAATTAATAAGAATTTGAAAAGTGATTAAATTAAATAAGTAATTAAACTTATTTAATTAAGATAGAAGAATTAGAAAATGAACCATATAAATAAATAATTAAATTTATTTATATGTATATTGAATTAAAGATTTAATTAAATAACTTGTATCTAATTAATTAGTAGACTTATTATAATGTGACCATTTTTAGATGTATACAAGACTCATTCGTACAATATGGCATAAAGGAGGTCTATTATTGATGATGTGAATATCAAATAGGGCTTGGGACATATAAATCAATGTGAAAGTGTAAATAAATGTACTTTACAATACTAAAATGAGGTCCACAGAGCCTAGGAAGGCACAAGAACCAATGTGAACATGCAAGACACATTACAACACTAGTTTAACATTAAGTTTAAGTTATAAGCCTTCTAGATTGATGTGAAGATGTATTTAAATATGTTTTATAATGTTGAATTAGGGAGAAATTGGTTCATTAGGTCTAGAAAAGTGTGAAAGTCCTTTACAAGATATTGTTAAAAGTATTTTATTTAGTTTACAAAGGTTCAAGACTTAGTGTGGATGCATAAAGTTCCTCACAACACTTGAATCAAGGCCTCATTAAGTCTGATTATCATGAATTATTCCCATGTCAAGCAAAGGGTCCTTTTTTCTATGGCACATAACTCACAAAATATAACAATGCAGGCTAAATGAAAGGTGCAAATGATGAAATTATGCAACAGGGAGTTAGGATGTATGTACTTGGGAAGTATAGAGATGTTGTGAGGATTTTAGAAATGGAAAGAAGCTACCAAAAAGTGCTATGAAGGACTAAGACACCCTTACTATTTTCTTAGTCCCATTGATGTTTTTGAGGAAGATACAAAATATTTGGATGTCATAACCGGATCTGGAAGAATTTATGAAAAATTACCTCAAGAGGACTAGGATGCCTTTACTGTTATCTTTGTCTTGATTTAAATTTCTGAAATTTCTGAATGTGTTCCTAAGGCTTGGTCTCTACTCTTCCTTCTTTTTTGATCTTAGGTTTTGAAACCTTTAGGTTTGGCT
This sequence comes from Sequoia sempervirens, assembly GCA_007258455.2. Lineage (NCBI taxonomy): Eukaryota > Viridiplantae > Streptophyta > Pinopsida > Cupressales > Cupressaceae > Sequoia > Sequoia sempervirens. The sequence goes on from VDFB02358134.1 coordinate 41,919,023, forward strand.
TGTAGGTGAGTTTCTATGAAGATGACAACTTTGCAACTTTGCAACTTCAAATGATCTTCAAGTCTTCAACTTAGATCTACAATCACAAATATGTAAGAGAGGGAAAAAAATTTGATTGTTAGTAAATGGGGGTTTTCCTTAGTCAAACCCCTTATTGGTAATTAAACCTTGAAATGAAATAGAATAATAAAGGAAATGATGAATGAACAACATGCAATGCTACAACTCACCAAACCCTTGTTGTAAAATTTGCAAACTTGTGTAAAATGGCTGCAATGGATATGGACTTGAATTGCTTGTTTGAATCAAAACCCTACATCACAAATTTTAGCACAACACAAATGATGCAAGAATATATTTTATATGATGCTTGAATCTTGAAGATGGCTCCAAATTCTTGAAGAATTTCTCTCAAATGATCCTGTGAACTCAATTATGCTATTAGGAATGCTCTCACAAAAGATTTATCTCAAAATGAATGAGGTAACCTTGTATTTATAATTATTCATCATGCTTAATATCCCAAAATTACATCACACCAACCGACATATGAATTAATTAAATAAAGGAAGCTAAATCCCGTCATAATTTGAAATTAAATCCCAAAAATAAATCAAAGGGGACTAAGATGCCCTAGGTTGCATCTTAGTCCCAAGGAATGAAACTTGGGGCACAAACACCAAAAGGGGGCCCATTTAAGATACCTCAAAATTAGGGTCCCAAGACTTTTGTGGGACAAAGATGCCCTAGGTGTGATTTTAGTCTCGACCCAAAAACTTAAAGACACTCAGATGAAATCACTAAATTATCATTTATCCATTAGAGAATGTCAGGATTAACTAGAAAAATATATAATTCACCAGGCTTTTGAATGAAAAATAGGACCAATTAAGACATAAATAGGGATAAACAAAGCAAGGCGGGCCCAAACAAGCATGAAAATGAAAGGTTATGAATTTTACTACACTATAGGTTGTATCCATAGTGCACATTGTATGGATTATGAATATGAGTAAACAAAGGGTGTTGGTATTTGTCTTCTTGTGTTTCCTTGAATGTTTGTTTAGTGATATTAATTTCATTCAAAGAATGAATTTAAATTGTATTAACAAAGATATAAGTTTATGCAACTGTGTTTGGATTACTAAGTATGATTGGTTGAGTTTTTGGTATCAATGGTGTAAGGAATCATCTAGTAGGCATAGTTATGACAAATTGAATATTGTGATGAGTTCTAAATTACACGGTTTAGGTGACTCCACCCTAGAATATGACACTGATCTTTTAATTTTTTAGTCTCCTGAGCTTTTTTGTGGTAGCTAAAAATTTAAATCAGCTAAATACTTATCCATATTAGTATGATTGTGTGTGGAATTTAATGCATACTACATATCTCAATTTAAAATGGACATGGCCATGAAGGTCAGCCAAATCTCTAGGGTATTATGTCTATTAAATAGTTAAAGAAGAATTATATGTTTACATTGTGTTTAACACTTTGGCACATGAGTATTTATAAGCACACTGTCAAGATCACCCGCCCAGGTTTCACAGAACCTGAACTACAAGGGAGAAATGGTTTAAATTCAATCTCCCATTCATTGGCCAAATCTCTCCTTGAATTTGAACATTAGTCCTGGCACCCCTTTAGGATTCAAGTTGATTATGGATTTTGGAACCAACAAATTGGTGACTCTATTGGGGAACATTAGAAGAGTATCCATTTTGAAAGAGTCAAGAATTTGGTGAATTTGAACATTTGGTTTAGATATTGAGAATTTTTGGAACTGGAAGTGGTTGTGTTGTAGCAGATTTAAAGGAATTTATGTGTGACTTTGCTATCGGAGAAGACCCATAATGAAATTCATCTTTGAAAGAGCTTCATATCAGTTGAAGTTTAGTCCTCTACGAAGATAGGTGATGAATCTGTCAAAAGAACTTGATGAATATGTGAAGAAAGTTTCATATCTATAAATATTTCTAGTCAGGCAGGAAAATTTATAGTAGCTGCAAAATATCTAAGTATTTTTTATGTTTTGGTTTTCATGAAGAATAAGTCAGTGTATGAAGACCATGTTTTAATCTCCTAGAAAACTTTGGTTCCCTTGCTCATTGAAAATGAGCACTAGAAGAAAGGGATAAAGGGATATTGTGAATTGAATAGTTGTGGAGGGAATAAATTCTTATTTACAAATATGTATGGTTGTTCTAGCTGTCCCTCTACAAGCTATAATTTCATGGCTAAAACACAGTCATGTCCTCAAAGAAAGGTGTTCACTAGTGAAAAATATAACCCTGTGGACTTCAGTAAAACCTAGGGTTATCTACACTTTGTCCCAAGAAGAGTTAATAAATATTTTCCTAAGTTTAGAGGAGATTTCAAAGAGTTAGCATCACAACATGTCCATGGTTTCATTGATTTAATGGAGGGCACACAAATAGAAGAAGAGGATGCTATCATGATTTTTTTTTTAAGAACTTTATAAGATGTTGAATATTGGTTTTCTCATTTACCAATGTATTCCATAGATTCATGGTGTGAACTCATAATACATTTCATTGATTATTTTGGAGGAAAATCAATAGACAATGAATTCCTATTAAGCATATAAATCTACATATCCAAGAAGATTTTGAAGAAGAATATGAGTCGGTAGTTGAACAAGATTTACCTATTGATGTATTATATGATATAAGAAGATGTTAGGGTGAATCCTTCTATGATTTTCATGATAGATTCATGGAAATTTTATTTGCTATACAAGTATCAAATAGACTTGATGAATCAATATTTATTGATGTATTTTATGAAGGAATTGAGCTAGGTCTGAGTACCATGCCAAATGATTGGGAGTCACCTAACCTTAAATACATATGTCAATGGCTTTTAGTGATTAAATAAGTGATAGAGCAGTTTGGAAGTGGCTACTTGACTAAAATATGTGATGCCTCTTTTTCCAAATTGGATCAAAATAGAACTAGAAGGTATAGAAAAAGACAATGATAGTGCATTGCATAGTGATGAGGATGTTGTTTTTGAACAAACTACAAAGAAGATATATCCAAATAAAGATTACAACTATAATGGCCAGGATGTAAGATATGATGAGCTAAAGGATGTACATGAAGTCTTGGCTTCTATTGAATTTGAAGAAAAAGAAGTAGAGAGCCAATTTTTTGTATCATATGATGAATGCAATGATGTAGATGATACTTGTGGACAAATATTTTGGCACCCTAATGCTCTCTAACACTTTTAGGGCTTTTCATCTAAAAGGAGAGAGATGGGCCTAAATGGGAAATGTCCCCACTTAAAAATAATGCAAGTATGAATGAAATATGCTCAAATGCAATGTCTAAATGCAAGAAAATAATAAAAAAAATGTATTATCAATGTAAAACCTAAGTAATGCAAGTTTTTTGAAAACACATTATGATATGCAAAATGACCTAAGAATGCAAACAAACAATAACAAAAAGGAATGAAACTAGAGAGGTGCACCTGTGAACTAGAATGTAGTGTAGAGAGGCTCTGGAATCTTGAAGAATTTTTTATTGAAGCCAATTGGGACACTTATTCCAGGATAGATGACTTGGTCTTGTTTCAAGGAGATTCTATCAGAACATGTTACAGCCAAATGGGTATCAAAAAATGCAAAAATCACCTTTCAAGCCTGGTAGTGGGACTAATTCGCCACTGATGGCAACTTAGTCCACCTTCAACTTTCTAGAATTTTTGGATATGAACCTATAACTCTCGGTCTTCACTTCTCTTCTTGACAGGTCTATGGATCTGAAACTATAAAAATCGGGCTGAAAAGGGTCTCCAAGCTTCACTCAGGGCTTTGTTGACTTGAATTACTTTGATGGAAAGATGACACCTTTTAACATATTTCTCTTTTACACATCGACATACAAGACTTTCAAAACTCACATGGAAAGAGGGGGAAAAGGGTTAAGGGTTAGAGAATAGGGGTTTGTCTTGGTCAACCCCAATTTGGTAATCAAACAATTGAAAATGAAATGAAATAAAGGAAGAATGATAAATGAACAACATGTAATGCTACAATTCACCAAACCCTTGATGTAGAAATATGAAGATATGCAAGTAGATTCTCCAATGAAGTGTTGACAATGCATAGAATTCTTGAGAATAATGAATGTATGTATGCTAATCTATGAGTGAACTATTGGAAATTAGAAGATGAAAAATGAGGGGAAAACCCTTTATTTATACTTGATTTTTAGAAAATTCCCAAAAATAACACATCATTGGCCAAAATCAAGGTTAAGAGAATAAAATACCTCCAGAAAATTATTTTATTTTATTTTTTGTGTGTAGTGGGACTAAGTCACCCTAGGTGGTGAGTTGGTCCCACTAGGGCAATTTTATTGGGTGTCAGGAATTAGAGCGTATTTAATGATGTTTAATGGTATTATAATCTGAAACACACTTAAGTAGTGCTAGAAAGTCCATTAAGGGGTCATTTAAACATAATGAAGGGTCTAATTAGTGATGACAAGCCTAGACAAGCATGAGAGTTTGTTACAACTATTTACAACACTTTGAAATAAGACTTGGTAAGTGATAAAAAGAGGTTATTTAGGTAAATTATAATGAAAGGGTCCTAAAAAAGTGTGAAAGTGGGTTACAACACTTCACAACACTTTTACAAGACATCATAGAATTCTTATTGATTCAGAAGGGTCCTAATGGCTATTTAAAATTTTGCAATATCTAAAGTGCTCATATTAAAACTCTAATTTTTTTTACCTAAAACATTTGTTACATATAATGTAGGTTTCTTATATGAGGTTTAGGGTTTTGTTATTTTTTTTAGCTTGTGACATTCTATTTTGTTGCTAGCTATGTAGTTCCTTTTTCTGGTCACAAAAGAATTTCATGTTTATTAATGTCAATATGTGATTGGCCCTTCTCATGTCTAGGTCTGAATCACCCATTTCGTATCAAGTTAGGTAAAGGATCTTTTGACCTTTATGACCTTTATATTGCATGATTCATAAGTCTTGAGCCTATCTTTCTCATGTCATCCTAGAGAATTTAGAAAAACTTAAGTACACATGCTCAAAATTTTTCACTCAAGTCCTAATGGCCCTCCTAGTTGTGTTGCTCATCATTGATTTATTCATAGGTTTACACCTTGGATTACCAACAAGTGATAGAATGATGTTTTCTTTGACATCGCTCATCGCTAATGGCTTTTGAGCCTTCAAAATTGTAATAGTGATGAGTGATGCTTTTGGCTTTATGTTCTTATTGCTCAGCACAGATGGTCATAAAAAAGATAAACTTGAATTAGGGATGAGCGATACTAGGTAATTTCCTTTGTATCGCGTGATCACGGATATGTTTCAAATGTAAAATCCTACATCAAAATATGAAATGGACCCTATAAATGTTATGAACTATCTCATCACTAATTTCTTGCAAAATATATAAGGAGAATTAGGGTATGTGCAGGATCATGATGGGACAAAAAGTGGCAATATGATGGGTATGTGGCTAACGACTTCTTTTTTAACCAAAATTGATGAAACGAAAAGGGTTTTTAAAGGAGATTCTTAGCTTTCCACCAATATAAATTATGCTTTACTTTGAATTTAATAAGTAATTATTATTCATTTTCTATTCAAATTATGACTAAAGTCCTAATTGATAGACTAAATGAAAAACCTCTATAGCTTTCAAACAATATCATATTTTTGGAATCCAAAACATGCATCACATTCTATGCTTCACATACTATAAGATTAAAAAAAGAAAAAATGAATTTCATGAAGTTTTGACCAAGTTAAGGTGGTTAGACATATGAGCTTTTCATATTTTTTTAAAAATGTAATAAAAAAATTATAATTAATTATTTAATTAGAAAAAAATTACAAAAAAATATGCATCACATTGGGACATGAATCCTCTACTTATATCTAAAATTTTATAAAAAAATATTATCATTTTATTGTGGTTAGGGTGGTTAGACAAACACCTACTTATTTTTTCCCTGAAATTTAAGTACTACTGCATTGAAATTTCAAATTTTTGAGTAAATAGATTTCTTTTTTTAAACAAACCTAGTAGTTTAGAAACTACATTCAATTTTCTATAGATTCTATTCTTACATATTTTTCAAATAATATAGATAACTTATTGAAATTTTTAAGTCAAATTTCCTAACACTGATTTTGCTATTTTTTTTGCCACTTAAGGCCCTTTTTTTCCATGATGATCCTATACATACCCATTAGCGATGAACAAAAGCCTTATGTTATATCACTCATGACAAATTCATTTTAGAACTTGAGTTCTGAATTAGCGATAAGCGATGGGTGTCCTCTAAATTTTTTTTCTTTCGCTCATTTGATATGATCCTATGAGTTATGTATTTTATGCCATTTATTTTATGTAGGTACATGTGTCCAAATCTGGTGCTTCCACAACATCTCTTGTCACCGCTAGCATGCTAGGTGCAAAGTGTGAATTAGCAATGCACAATGGAAGGATGAATGTGACCAAGGGTCAAGCCATAGAACCAAGGGTTGAAGATCATTGTAGGGATGTTTACATCACTGATGGATCTAGGTGAGGATGAAGTAAATCATTGATAAGTAATGACCATTAATGAAAATGGAAACGTGGTAGGATCTAGGGGATTTTGCGTAAAGCAAAAAGGAAAGCAACAAGAGGACCGAGGAACCATTGATAAAGTTTCAAAGTGGGATGATCCAATGGATTAAGATCATCACATGAATACTTCCATCGCTTATTGCACCCTAAAATTTGGGGAAGATCAGTGACAAATAAATGAAGTGTATAAAGAAAGTTTCTCTCTCAGAAAAAACTAGCCTTATGTACTTCACTGATATTAATGAAGAACATGAATTAGATTGGTGATACATGCTAATTATCAGATCGAATATGATTAATTGAGGTTAGATCTAGGAACGTGGCAACATTTGAGATAGCGTCACTATTTCAACATGCAAGTCAATAATGGTCGAAAAATGATGCTCATGGCCACCTTAGATGAAATTTTAATTGCTATAAAATGAATGACCCAGATTCAAAGTTGAACTGATAAGTTACCAATTTTCTTACGCAAGGAGTTTTGAATCATTAATTCTACATGCTGAAATTTTCTATTTAATGTAGGTTGATCGTTGTTTATTCAACTATCTTTTTCAGTCTGCAATGTGTGTGAGGCAAAGTGTGAAGTGAGGAAAAGGTTTTCTAGTCTATCTTGAGTATAACTTTCTTGTCCTTAGTAGGCTGGTATGAAATTGGATTCTCTTGTCTATTTAGGAATTTTGTTGATTGAACTAGTTGTAATTATTTTGGTTGGGGTGTTTCTTTTGTGGGTTTTGAGTCAAAAATCCTTTTAATTATCTATAGATACGCAAAATTAAAATTATGCATCCGCTCATTAAATAAAACTCATGAAATCCATTCACTAGGAAAATCAGGTCTTTAGTCCCAAGGTTATTCATTTAAATAAATCAAAAACTCACATCATCCTTTAATTAAATAAATCAAACTTTATTTAATTAAAAGCCTAAAGTCATATTCCATCCCTCTTTGATTTAAATAAATCAAATATTTGAGTCAAAGAGGTCAAATATTCTAATCATCATTAAACTAATCTAACCATGATTAAATGCTAATCCTAACCACTTGCATTCTCTAGATATTGCCACTTGCACAAATAAATCAATTTATTGATTTATTAAAATCAACATTTTCACTCAACATGGAATATTCCCTAGAATTTGAAATAAAGAACAAGTGGACATGTACATCCAACAAGTCATTTATGAGCTCTTACATGGCTCTTACATGTCCCCTTCCAAAGGTCAAACTCAGAATTCATTGCATAATTCAAATTTCCCCCCTCTTGGACACATTTCCCAAATCTTGCACATGCATCAACCACTCACATGATGACAAGTGTCCTCATCTCATTGGTCCAATCTTTAGTCCCACATCCTCCATGTTTGGCACTCTTAGCATTTGAAAATCTACAAATAGAGATCATGATCCTTAATCAAATCCTCCAAAATTTCATCCTCAAATCATATGCAAAGTCACTCTCTTCATTTGACAACTGATTTTTCCCATCTTGGCATTCCATATCATTCTTCATAGCATTTTATCTTCTAGCTTATCTTGAGCAAGGATTGGGAAAGGGCTATTTTCAACAATAGCACCAATCCACTATGGAATTTTATTTACTTCATGATTTATTATGTGCTTTCATCTAGTTTATTTAATCCTTTTTTTTGTTTTGATTGCATCATTAAATCATGTTGACTCATTTCATATGGATGTTGAGATTTTGCTTTGCTTTAAACTGAATATGCTAATGTATGTTTTAAGGTTTAATCATTTGTAGAAATCAGCAACCACATTTGGCGCTAGAAGGAGGGCTAGACATCATAAATTCTAACATTTCCTCAAAATTTTGGCTTTTCTTGACACAGGAAATTTCAATGCGGTCTCCTCAACATCGTTGTTTTTAGCGCCATGAGCTCGTCAGCGTCATTGTTTTAGCACTGCAGGCTTACCAGCATCACTATATAGCACTGTGAGAACATAAACTCTACCGCCGGACTCATCCCGCCAAGAAATTTCAAATTTTAAACTATGCCGCTGGACTCGCCAATCTGCAAAAATTTTAAAAAGTTCTTAAACTCTGACACTTTCAAAAACTACAACGCTGGGCGAAAATAGCGATGCAATCATGCTCTCTATCCCAACACAAAGCACCACTGACTGGTAAGTAGCGTTGTAAGAGCACCGCTGAGAGGAAAAAACAATGACGCCTTCACGAGTTGCGACGCTGGAAGATAGTAAAAGGGAGAAATTTGAATTTTTTTTAGCACGTGTTTTAATGATTGCTTCTTCCTCTGTTTTCTGCTTTTTAATTTCTCTATTTTTTATAGAATCTAACTATTTTTCTTCTTTGTAGGTTGGAAGCCAAAAGCAAAGGAAGAAGGAGCATGGGGATGATATCTTGTCTAATCAAAGTGTTTTTAAACACTTAAGTTTTTATTTAACACTTCCCTAGGAATTTGTCATCTATTTCTTTCTTTAGAACACTAGCTTTCATTTGGGTTTAAAAATAATTCATTTTGTTTATTTCTTGCGAACGGATTTAAAAAGAATCTTAGGATCTACAACTTACTAGATTTTTTTTATGGATTAAACAATTGAACAAATATCTTTCACTTGTGATTTGGTGCTCTAAAATGAACTCACATATTACTTTCAAGGTTTAAAAAGAACAAGTGTAGTGTTTTTCGTGAGGGTTTACTTAGACTAAAGCCATTGGAAAAGGACGTATGTACTTCTCTCGCACTTTATAGCAATCTTGAGAATCAAAAGGTATTTTCCATGACTTTGGGTTAAGACAAAGCAATCACCTCCACACTTTGATTTGGGCTTCAAATTGAACAAACTATTGGGTGAGTGTGACTGGGGGTATTTTCGCGTATATTTTGTCTCTTTGTTGCTATCAAAGATTGATCGAGTTACACATTTTTTTCTTCATTCACTTTTGTTTATCTTAGAGGGCCTACCTTATGGGAAAAAGTAATCACCCAAGGGAATGACTCAACCGGTAACAATCTGAACCTAAGAGTATTTCCAACTAGGATATAAATGTGGATATTGGAAGAAACGCCAATATCACGCAGTTGACTCTGACAAGATGGATCCAAAAGGGGACTCTTGCCACATTGGGTCAACTCCTACGAATGGAAAGTCCTTACTAAAACCCATGTGCTAGAATTTTCCAAAATCCTTAATCTATTTGTTGGTGCAAGAACGGTCATTCTGAAGCTGCCCCACACTTTTACGATCTTTAGTAGAAATGGAAAACATGCTATGGGAGTTTCATGGGTGTTGATGCTTGGCTGCCCCGTATAAGTGAGTGCCGTGGAGGGGAGCCAATGGGGTAAAGCATCTAACCATTCGCTAAAGATAAGCGTAGTTGGACTTGTCCAAGTGGAGACTCAACAAATATTCTCTTACACATCCATAGGGTTTGTACTTGTTCTTGGTTTGAAAACATAGTGCTTTATTCGAAAACATTTGCAAACAAACATTCAACATGATTCTCAAGACTTCAAACCCTTTAGGAGGAAAATACCATTGACCAAATGCTCGTGTTATTTCTTTCCCTTGGGATTACATCCTTAGAGGTTTATAAACACTTGAGTTTACATCTCAATTCGCTCCCTAAAGTTAAACAATAGGTAACCCTTGCCTTAATTTCATCAAGGTTTCACATAATATACCTTGTGAAATGAGATGAAGCTAAGACATTGGACATTCAGTTTGAAATCTAACCAAGAGTGTGTTTGTGGTAAAAAAGAATCCATTAAGCAAATATTAAATCAATTGGACCCCACACATGTGCTTGTCATCTTTTTGGTCATATATTTTTCATGCAAACATTGGTCTTTTGATTTTGAATTACTCTTAGAGAAAGGCATGTTCTTCACTATCTTGGCCTAGTAAACAAGTCCTTCCTAGATTCACTTAGGATCAAATCAAACACTTCATCCATCCAAACATTTGTCATCTTCATCCCACAAACAACTTTAGAGCTTTTGGAAACATCATTCTAGACTTGGGTAAATCATCACAATCAAAATAACCTCGTTTAGTTAGATGTATGGGAATGCATCCTTTCTCATACATTTAATTAAGTCAGAAATACTTTGAACAAGTTCATCCTAAGATCACATCCAACATCTTAGGGTTTACAAGTTCATTATCCCAATCAAACCAATCAAAATCAAACCCTAAGTCTAGCATTGATCCTAGATCCCTAAACGTTCAACACTCATATCATTCACCCATTTTTCATTCTCCATCTCATCATTGGTCCTAAGAACCTTAGAGGTCACTTTTTCAACAAGGTCAAAACACAAGGAGAACATGGAATACAAACTTGATCTATACATCATGAGTAATCCAAATCTATTGAACCCTCAAAGCCTTACAACACCGATCGATTATCAACACTCACATCTATACAATCCATACATGGGATCATTACCTTCTACAAACTTCAATGGTACAAATGTGAGTATTCCCAATCAAGAGTTTGGAACACCTTTTCCGATGGTAGATCTAAATCCAAACCTACAAGTCTTTCAACCAAACAATCAAAGCATGAGCCTTCAAATGAACAATGTCATCCCACAAAATCCCTACATGCCAAAGGAGAATGTACCAAGTACAAGTTTTTGAAACATGAATCCGAAAAACCTTGGGATGGATACATTTGCAAATCAAAATGATATTCCAAAAATGTACAATGGTCAATTTCAACCTATCATGCCAAATTTGAGTTTCATCCCAAATCAAAACATTGTCAAAAATCAAACACAAGTACACACTCCAAATCTACTTAAACAAGAGCCAAATCAAGTACATCAAGGGAGTCAAGATCAAAATCAAGAACAAATTTGGAGAGATCAAATTACTACACTTTCCAAAATAGTTGATTCATTGCGCTGAGAGACATCTCCACCACCATTACCCATATCAACATCATTCCTTGGTTTAGGGCTTCCCCCTTTACCTAGCACCAATAACCCCATCCAAATCAATCCACCTAACACCAATCAAGTCATCACATTAAATCCTTTGGATATACCATCAACATCGCACCAACAGATGGTATCTAATCAAATAAATACATGAATCCTGACAAATCAAAATATGGTCTCCCAAGGACCTATCACCTTAGTTATTCCAACCATCACTATCCCTTCAATCATTCCAACCACCACTCTCACACCCATCACATCTCAACCCCTCACTACCATGATCACTCCAAGCATATCTCAAACACTTGTCACTACATCCAACATGATTCCAAATCCACCACCACCCCCACCACCACCAACTTCCACCACATCAAGCCAATACAATGCAGAATTACAAGCTGCTTTTCAAAGGGGATTCCAACAATATCTAGCCACACAACAAGCAAAACAAGCTCAAAAAGTGCAACAAGCCTCTCAAGCTACCCAACAAACACAATCACAAACACGAAAAATGATAGCTATTGGGGATAACGATGACCATTCAACGACTAGTGAAGGAATTGAAAATGCCTTCACCACAATTGTTGAAAACAATGATCAAGATCTATTGATCAATGAAGATGTGTTCACCTCATCTAATGAAGCATCAACTAATGATCATGTTGAAAATGTCTCTACATCACCTTATGAGTTAGAGGACATATCTCAAGAATTTATTCCAAAGCATGATCAAAATATTTCACCAAGTTCTAGCAATGGTCCTTTCCAAGACATATTGACATCCTTCAACCTCATGGTTATAGATACTAAAGGAACCCTAAACTCGAGACTTGAGGATATTGAATCACTTACCATGTCTAATGACGACATCCAAGAACCCTTTGTAAGCAATCCACCCTTTGAAACTAGCCATGTCAAGAGCTTGATCTAAAGCATGTTGAAAGCAACCCCAAAATTAATCAGGATCAAGAATTTATGTCTCAAAGATACTACAATGATCTAATGGACACTCTCCTATCTATACAAGATGTCGCAAATGATGATCACATCCATATAGCTCATACTCCTCCATCTACCCATGAGATGCTTTCTATGGATGGACACGTAGATGATCTTCATCTAGAACAAGATTATGTTACACAAAAAGAGTAGATTATTAACTCCTATAGTCAAATGGAGTTATCAACATCAGGATTGGATATATCCCAAACTCAGATTGAGGAAATCATGAATAAAGATATCAAACATTATCCACTCAAGGAATCAGGTCAAATAGAACAGTATATTTTGAAGTCAACAGAGCATCCAATTGAAATAACATCATTTGCAGTGGTCATTTATCAAAGCATGCTTACTGAACAAAGCATGAAGGTATTACTTCCACCATACTGGGGGCAACTTCGTCTCAAGTAAACATCAACATAGGGAGCACGAAGAATCCTTATGATGAAACTAGTGTCAATACTACAACCAGTCATGTCATGAATCTTCATCCACCTATCATCCCATCCATGAATTGGGACCAACGTCAAAAGAAAGATTTGAATCAAAGCACAAAAGATGTTATCAAATCAAAAGGAGCTAAGAAGCATAATGGACAAATCAAATACAAATGGATACCAAAGAATACAAAGAAAGATCATCCATATCAAACTCCATCAGTCAAAGAAACTATGGGGAAAAATAAAAAAGGGAAAAGTATCCATCAAGAATGTCCACAAAAGAAAAAGAAGGCTTTTCAAGCAACGTACAAAGTGTATCAAGCAGTTGGTCCTAATTCCATGCACACTTTCATATCCACCCATCATTGCTCATCTTCCCAAGTTTGGAGAGTCAAAGATTCCAAGCTATCAACAAATCCATCTCTTATCACTAAACACACTCCATCCAGACCTCCATGCATAATATCCAACTCTCACATTGAGCATATATTGGCAACAACCCTTCATCATAAGGATTCAGAAGGCACTCTATCGTGACGTGCGCACAAAGACAAAGTCAACTCTAGTATCAATGAAGCAAATCAGGAATCCCAAAAGCTGCATTCAAGTGCACGTATCCTAGCAAAGCAACTTCTTCAAGTAGGATATCGATGGCACATTATGACAGGGGAATCTACATCAACAACATCTTGTGATTCAACATGAGCTTAAAATATTTCAGAAAAATACAAAAAAATCAAAAAATATAAAAATCCAAAAAAAATCAGAAAAAGGATTGAAAACAATAAAAAAAAATCATCCTCTAGTGAAAACCACATGGGCAGTGCTTTGGGAAAGATCATGGTGAAAACCTGGAAAACATGCATCATGTGTAGAATCGAGCATCTACGTGCGCCAGTTCAGGTGAAAGCATCTTGTCCCATCCATAATAAAGCCAACATTCCATCCTTCTTATCCATAATAAATCCATTCATCCATGAGCCATTTATCCAATCCATTCACATATATTTGCATCCATCATCCAAGTTATCTTGATCTTGATGAAAGTTTGGGGCGCATTTTGCACTTGCTTATGGTAAAAAATCTTGACATGGGTCATTTTCATTGATCCTATCCTACGCAGTATTATCTGAGCCATGAAGCATTATCCAATAAAGCATTCCTTTATCTGAACACTGTATCTTATCGCAAGATAATCCTTGGCATCATGTGCATGCTTACCATATCCATCCATCCATACACCCATTTGAGCATCCACCCATGTCGCATTTCATACATTGCTAGACATTGGGGGTAGATATGTACATCTTGCTTCAAGAATAAATCTTGGTCTATATCCTCCAACTTATGTGGTGATCCGAACTTTGGAAAATGTAGAATCAAATTGGTCAAACCACTTGTGAGCAGAAATCCAAATCACTAGCCCATGGCATATTTTGACGAGAAGATGTTCCTTATCAAGCTTTATCTTTCATCGAACATCAATCCAAACAATCAATATCAGTCACATCTAAGTTGTAGTTCAAATGTCACATCAAATCATTTGAACAAATTTTGTTCCAAATCAAGCTTCATCATAGATTGATCAATCAAATCTAATCAAAAAAAAAATCATCATATCCTTAACACTATCCTTGCATTGTTGTGCATCCTCAACAATGTTATCATCATCAATCCTGATCAATCCAATCCTTGTATTGTTGTGTATCCTCAACAATGTTATCATCATCATCAATGCATCGATTCGAACAATCAACTTTACCTTGGTTTCACCAAAATCCCAAAACAGAGCACTGATATCATCACATATCCATATCCAAATAGTCAAAATCATGCAAAAATCTAAAAGCATCAAGAAAATAGAAAATCCAAAAACATTCAAAACATATCAAAATCCAAAAACACTCAAAAAATAAAAATACATCAAAAACATTGGAATCTGAACTACGTCGTCTCTGAGCTTAAACATAGGAAAGACTAATCTTCGATAAGCCCTTGAGACACAAAATCCAAAAACATCTGAAACATCAAAATCCAAAAACATTTGAAAACACAAAATCCAAAAAAACATTCAAAAAAACATCAAAATCCAAAAACATTCAAAAAACACACAATCCAAAAACATTCAAAAAACACAAAACCCCAAAACATTCAAAAAATCAAAAATCAAAACATTTTGTAAAAATCTCAAAAACACCAAAAATAGCCTCAAAATATTTCAAAATGTCAAAAACATCCAAATATTTGAAAAAAATCATCTGTCTCATTTCGCTATCACCCACAATAATCAATCATCCATAATAAATCATCGTTGCCTTCATCCTTTGGCACAACAAATAGAAACAATCACAACAACCGGCAAAATCAATCTTCAATCATAAAATCAGAAGCAAACAACAAGCCGTTAAAAACAAAATCAAACTCTTGATCATTTGCAAACATGTCAGTCAAACTTATATCAACAGCCTATCAATCAACTTATCAAACCATCATCATCCTATACAATGCATGTCTTAGGACATATCATTCCAACAATGGGTATCATTTTTGGATATCACTTTGGATTCTTATCCTATCAAAACACATCCCTTTGGCTCAAGATATGAAGAACATTGACTTGTTTGCATACTTGTTCTTTTTTTCTTTTGATTTATCTTATTGCACTCATTCCAAGGACCTCTCGATGATATCCAAATGAAGGATTTAGAGAGATAGGAATGGGGCAACGATCATTATCTTTTGTCTACTGTTCTTTTTGGATATTCTTGTAAAATAACTTGGCGAATACTTGCTTTGTTAGGTATGTCCTAGCAAGGTTTCCGTATGTCAAGTGTGAACAAGAATACTCCTATCTACTTGTCGAGTCAAAGTCCATCGCTAGGTACAACACCATCCTGGTTCTTTATACCTTGATGCATTGTACCTACGTGTGTTATCAAACATAAGGTAAGTAGCCCTTTTAAAATCCCAATCCTTGATAAGAAAATCATCATCATTTATCATCATCATCATCATCTATCATCATCATCATCTCTAATAAAGTCTCGTTAGATCATGGACTTGTTGGACCCTCTTGTCATCACATGATGTCTTCTTTTCCACACTAACATAACATCACCAATGCATCCATCATGCATCCATCCTACATCCAGAAAACTGTCAGCATACCACATATCATTCATATCATACATAATAGGAAACATTGATCATTTCACATGCATTGCATTTGCATCATCATCATAATATAGATCTGTTAGTCTAAGCATCTGCATAAATCATCCATTGCATAATCATAGCATATCACATCATCAATCTCATCCATTTCACAGCATATCATCATTTAAGTTGTTTAGGATAATATAGATTTGTTATTCTAAGCATCTTAAAATCATCTCATTTGTATCATCATCCATAACCAGCCATTTTGAACCTCTTTATCATGAGATCGACCCTCAAATCAAATCTTTTCATTCGATCTCTCGAGGGTGCAATGTACCAATGTACTTCTTGCCACTAAGGCATCCGAAAAATTAAAAAAATAAAAATTTTGATCACGGCAAATTTATTCTTTGAACCAATGCAACAAGTACATTGCTTCAAAGAGGGGCAATATGTAGGCACGCAAAATTAACATTATGCATCCACTCATTAAATAAAACTCATCAAATCCATTCACTAGGAAAATTAGGTCTTTAGTCCCAAGGTTATTCATTTAAATAAATCAAAAGCTCACATCATCCTTTAATTAAATAAATCAAACTTTATTTAATTAAAAGCCTAAAGTCATATTCCATCCCTCTTTGATTTAAATAAATCAAATATTTGAGTCAAAGAGGTCAAATATCCTAATCATCATTAAACTAATCTAACCATGATTAAATGCTAATCCTAACCACTTGCATTCTCTAGATATTGCCACTTGCACAAATAAATCAATTTATTGATTTATTAAAATCAACATTTTCACTCAACATGGAATATTCCCTAGAATTTGAAATAAAGAACAAGTGGACATGTACATCCAACAAGTCATTTATGAGCTCTTACATGGCTCTTACATGTCCCCTTCCAAAGGTCAAACTCAGAATTCATTGCATAATTCAAATTTCCCCCCTCTTGGACACATTTCCCAAATCTTGCACATGCATCAACCACTCACATGATGACAAGTGTCCTCATCTCATTGGTCCAATCTTTAGTCCCACATCCTCCATGTTTGGCACTCTTAGCATTTGAAAATCTACAAATAAAGATCATCATCCTTGATCAAATCCTCCACAATTTTATCCTCAAATCATATGCGAAGTCACTCTCTTCATTTGAGAACTGATTTTTCCCATCTTAGCATTCCATATCATTCTTCATAGCATTTTATCATCTAGCTTATCTTGAGCAAGGATTGGGAAAGGGCTATTTTCAACAATAGCACCAATCCACTATGGAATGTTATTTACTTCATGATTTATTGTATGCTTTCATCTAGTTTATTTAATCCTTTTTGTTGTTTTGATTGCTTCATTAAATCATGTTGACTCATTTCATATGGATGTTGAGATTTTGCTTTGCTTTAAACTAAATATGCTAATGTATGTTTTAAGGTTTAACCATTTGCAGAAATCAGCAGCCACATTTACCCCAATCTATTGTACCTGCAAAACAAAGAGAATAAACAAATTAAGTTAAATATTGCAAGTATAAACAAGGATTCCCCATGGAATCCATTTACAACTCAAACTAGGAATGAAAATATTGAACACAATACAAATGATAAAACAAAGATGAAATCCTAATTTAAATAGCAAACTCTTGATCCCATGGGGGAATTGGTGCCAATTTGATGTGGAACTTTGGCCCTTTCGCAATTCCTATGGTTGCAAGCTTCGATATCTAGACTTGATGAAGAGATTTGATCCACTTTTGATGATGAATGATGAGGACTCCAAGCCAAATCTGCAAAAGAACCTAGCTAAGAACTCAATGGTGTGAAACTTGATAGATATTTGAGCATGGTAACTTTACTCAAATTGTGGATGATAAAATGAGGAGAGGAGCTCTTCATTTATAGGATTTCAAGATGGATGAATGCCCAAATTTGAGCAATGTGGGACTAAATTTCATCCAATGATACGGTGCCACTTGTCAAGCTATGAATGGATGATGGTTGTGCAAGATTTAACAGGAGATTAGATGATGTGACTTATTTGACTTAGATTTATGGATTTATTTAAATCAAATAAGAGAGGAATATGATAAGAGGCTAATTAAATAAAAAATTTGATTTATTTAATTAAAGGTGATGGTGTTAGATTAAATCAAATAAGGTTTTAATTTATTTCATTTAATGGATATACTTTAGAGATATAATCAAATAAATTGATTATTTAATTAAATAGGGATAATTAGATGAGATGGATTGATTTAATTAACAAAGGAAAGTGACTTAATTAGACAAAATAATTTATTTAATTCAGAGACGAATATTGATGAATTTAATGAGATAAGGAAATTTGATTAAATGGTACCAGTAATGATGATGTACTGGTAATACCTCCAATTTGATCTAGGACAAGGAGCAGTCGAGCATTTTCGAATGTTGATGACTCTGAATAGGGTCATTTCCTTGTTTTATTTTTTTATGAAACCATGGTCTTTGCATAGGAGGTATTTGTTTTTTTTTGTCCATGGTTTTTCTTTTTCTTTCCCATGTCGATGTGGAAGTATTCGAGAAGATATGAATGGAATCTTTTTTGTTTCAAATAACGAATGTTGTGACAGTGACCACTAGTATCCTACACATGTTTTTTTTCCTTTTGTCATCCCTGCTCTTAAATGATTGCATATCAAACCACTTGGAAGCTCTTCAAGGAGTCAATTATAATTAGGTTTTTGAAATGAACTCAAATGAAAGCGAAAATGTATTTCAGCCAGGTGCTTTTGCTCCTTTGTTTTATATAAAGGGCATTTCATGGCTAAAAGGAGGGAGTTCAAAATTTTGAGTCTACACACGATCACAGTAAATACTATTCTCTAAAAGTAGAATATAATGTAAATGGATACTCTAGTAGATAAATCATAGGAAAATTTAAGATGAAATTTATACTATATACAAATCTTAAATATGGTTTTAGAAAGAAATATCAGAAATGAAGAAGAATTTTAGTTTCAAAATGTTGCTCTCTTATGCATTTTCTTCCAAGTTATGAATGAAGATTGTTAATGACAATTTCATTTGTCTTTTTTTAATTTGCACAAAATGTATTAATTTTTTTTATGCTTTAGTTCAATGAATTGATTAAATGATAGAATGACCTCATTAGTTTGTGAGAAAAGAATATAGGATTTAGTAAGGAAATGATATTTTGTAAACACAGTGAGTTAGATGTTACAAAGTGACATTAGTCAATTAATTTTTTAAGTTCATTCAAAATTTTCTTACCAATTGGCTACAAGTTAAAGCTCTTTTTCTCCCTTAGATAAGGCATTGATTGTTTTAATTGTTTGTCTTGTCATCAATTGAGCCAATATTGAATTGGGCCTAGGATTCAAGATGAAGAATGATTCACAATAAACTTTAAACTAAATCATCCCAACTCTAAGTATGTAAGTGCACTCCTTGAAATAAGTAACACTTCTATCTAAGGTTTGTTCAACCTTTGATAAGGTGATTTTCATGGAATAGTGCATCTATGTGAAGAAATACTCTTGACCTAAAGTGTGATATTATGAGTATGCATGAGATTACCCTCCCTAAGTCTAATAGAGCTCGAAAAGAAGAAGTGAAGTACTAATTACTTTACTTAGTTGTTGGCCAATCCTCAACTTAGCTGATAATTGAGTGGTGGCAAGCTCATAGGTTAGGATTGAGATTAAGTTCGGTTCTAAAAAATAACCAATAGAAATGGCAACTCCACTAAGGACACCTTTGCATCTCTAGTGCAAAAAGTGTCGAAGACCATTTGAAAGGAGTCAAAACATAATGAACACCTTGTTTAATTATTGAAGAAGTTCCAAATCTGCAAATTGGTTTGTAATAGCCCTAAGGTGACTCTGCTAGAAGAACTCAAAGAAAGATATTCTTAGGTTTTCCTCTTGTTGAAGAGGTGGTGACTCTACTCTTCAATTTCTACACATGAAGGGATTTTGTTTGTTATTATAACCTAAAATTTCTCTATTCAAAGTTGCAGCAACTAGAGGTGTGAAGGTACATGGTTCTTTTCCTACTTTCATTTTCTAAACCTATCATATTAAATGAAATTGATGTTCCACTTAAAGTGTTTGTCAAAGAATTCACAAACTGGCTAATATGGATGGTTAGAATGAAGATATATATCTTTAAGAATTACTATCCATTTGTGTTATCATATGTTCCAGTCCCATTTATTATCATATTATCAATCATCCTAGTGATTTTTCATATAGTTATGGTTATGGTTTTACATAATTAGTTAAACCCTAGTTTGCATACATCCATGGATTATCAAAGAGAAATAACCATGCCATTAGAAACTTGGATGCATATTGTCAAGAAGCTTCAGAATTTCGATAATCCTCAAATAGTTAAATCCCCAAAGTATAGGAACCTAAGTGTGAATGGGTATGTGTAGGATCATCTTAGAAAAAATAGGCTCTTAAGTCATGAAAATTTCAAAAAAATCAGAGTTAGGTAGCTTGACATAAAATTTTGAATAAGTTATCTATATTATTTGAAAAATATGTAATAATAGAATCTATAGAAAATTGAATGTAGTTTCTAAACTACTAGGTTTATTTTTATTTTTTAAAATCTATTTGGTGAAAATTTGAAATTTCAGTGCAGTAGTACTTAAATTCCAGGGAAAAAATAAGTAGGTGTCTTTCTGACCACCCTAACCACAATAAAATGAAAATTATCTTTCAGAAGATTTTATATATAATTAGAGGACTCATCTCCTGATGTGATGCATATTGTTTTATATTTTTTTTCCAAGTAAATAATTAATTATGAATTTTTTATTACAACTTTTAAAAAATAGAAAAACTCGTATGTCTGACCACCTTAACTTGGTCAAAACTTCATGAAATTCAATATTTTTTTAATTGTATGGTATGCATAGCATAAAATGTGATAGATGTTTTAGATTCAAAAAATGTGATACCCTTTGAAAGCTATAGATGTTTTTCAATCAGCCTACCAATCAGGACTTTAGTTATAATTCAAATAGAAAATGAATAATAATTATTTATTAAATTCAAAGTAAAGAATAATTTATATTGGTGGAAAGTTGAGAATATCCTTTAAAAACCCTTTTCATTTCATCAATTTTGGGTAAAAAAAGAAGTCATCAGCCACATACCCTACACATACCCATCATATTGGTACTTTTTCACCCATCATGATCCTGCACATACTCGAATAGGTCTAAGATTAGGCTAGAATGGAAACTTGTATTCAAAAGGGGAGTTAAAGAGTTGAAGAAAAGGGACATGATGTCTATACAGGCCCAGTTAAGAGACAATCATACTAGATCTGTAAGCCAAATTGATGCACCTATTGTCAATTCATTTGATTCATTGTATGACCAATTAGACGTGTCATGGATTGATTACAAGGTTAAAAGTATGTAATCTTGAGTCTATAAGAAGATGCCTAGATTTAATGGATGCAATGTGTGTGAAGGAGATGCACATATCTAATTTTTCTATAATTTCATGGTGAAACATTCATTTGGAGATCAGGATATGTAGATGATATTTTTTGTGAGATCTCTTGAAGTTAAAGCTAGGAATTGTTACTTAAGCTTTCCTAAGAAGTCACTTTCTTGCTTGGATAAACTAGTGGATGCTTATACAAAAGAATTTGCAAAAAAACCTTCTGATCTTTTCAGAAAGTTAAAACAACTTAAGAAACAATATGAAGAGTTAAGCATTTCTTTTAGCCATAGATTTGTTGTTGCTCTTTCAATAATCCCTAAAAGTTTTAGACCTAGTACACTAGATTGCATTCATATGTATTTTGAAGCTTTTGAGGAGGGATCTAGTGCATTGTTGAAGGATTTCAAAATTTTCAATATGAAAATGGCTTACACATGTTTAGATAATATGGAGAAGGTGAGGAATGAATATGTGCAACATTTGTTGTCTTCAATTGTGGATAAACATGTTGATGAAACTAGTTGTTGTGTGGATACAAATGATTAGATACATGTAGTTTCAGATATAGCCAAGTACAAGATTGAGAAGGAAGAAGTTAAGAGTGTTGCCATGTTAACCATTGATGCTCGTCATAATGAAAGTTCTTGTCTTTACTTTCAAAAACATATAAATGACCAACTAAATGATGAAACCTAGTCCATGAAGTTTCTAGATTTTGATGATGGTAACATCTTGGTATGTCCTAGCTTACAAATTGGTAAAGCATGTATTTCTAGTAGAAGTCAAGAGAAAGAAGTGGTTGAAACAATGGATCAAAATTGTATTCTATTAAATTGTGAACAAATTTCAAATCTGTTAACCACTGAATATAAAAAATGTATGCATATGAGTAACTCTTAGTTATTGTGTAATACTCATATTGATTTTGGCAGTGATGATGGTATTTATTATGCAAGATATGAAAAATGGGTATCTGATATTCCTTTCAATTATGAACTAGTTGGTCAACATAATGGTAATGCAGATAAAGGAAAGCAACTATTTGATTGCAATAATACATCATATGATGAGCATGAAAATGTGTAGATAGATCAAAACTCAAAAACTTGTGTTGATGAGTTAAGAGCAACAAATAACCATAAAGTTTAAATATCTGACAAGCCAAGTTGTGAAAACTCTAATGCAGATTTGGATAAATATCTATTTTTTGGTTTTGGAGGATCCTAGTTATGAATTTTTTAATATGGATATGGGGGATGATTACAAAGAAAAAACATATTATCTTTTTGAACTAGAATTTCTCACTTTTGGGCAAGCTATAAATACTAAAGATGTTAACATTTTATGTTCTGAAGGTTTCAAAGTGAGTAAGAATGAGAGTAGGGTAGAGATTCTTAACAATTCTTTATACTAGCATGTTGAGGCATAGATACAGTGTGTGAAAATATACGAGTGTATCTCTTTACATACACTTGGAAATAGTTTGCATGATATGCAAAATGTTTTGATTAGCTTTTATAATTTTTTCGCCTTTGATGTGCCAACTACTAATTAGATTGAGCTTGACAATACTAGTTATATGGAAGGATATGAATGCCAGGTTTTTCAAATGGATGAAATTTCCTTGCAATGTGGTAATGAGCAAGGCACTAAGGATGGTTGTTTTCAACTTGAATTTTTTTTTAATGATAGAAATTATGAGTTATTATCACATGAAAATTATTATTAGGTATGTGCAGGATCATGATGGGCCAAAAAGTGGTGATATGATGGGTATTTGTAGGGTATGTGGCTGATGACATTTTTTTACCCAAAATTGATGAAATGAAAAGGGTTTTTAAAGGAGATTCTCAGTTTTCCACCAATATAAATTATGCTTTACTTTGAATTTAATTAATAATTATTACTTATTTTCTATTTGAATTACAACTAAAGTCCTGATTGATAGGCTGATTGAAAAACATCTATATCTTTCAAACAGTATCACATTTTTGGAATCTAAAACATGCATCACATTCTATGCTTTGCATAATATAGGATTAAAAAAAGAAAAATTGAATTTCATGAAGTTTTGACCAAGTTAAGGTGGCCAGACATACGAGTTTTTATATTTTTAAAAAGTTGTAATAAAAAATTCATAATTAATTATTTACATGGAAAAAAATTACAATAAAATATGCATCAAATCCAAACATGATTCCTCTACTTATGTCTAAAATATTAAAAAAAAAATATTATTATTTTATTGTGGTTAGGGTGGTTAGACAAACACCTACTTATTTTTTCCCTGAAATTTAAGTACTATTGCATTGGAATTTCAAATTTTCACTAAATAGATTTAAAAAAAAAAAAACCTAGTAGTTTAGAAACTAAATTCAATTTTCTACAGATTCTATTCTTACATTTTTGAAATAATATAGATAACTTATTCAAATTTTTACGTCAAGTTGCCTAACTCGAGAATTTTGAATTTTTTGCCACTTAAGGGCCTATTTTTTCCATGATGATCCTTCACATACCCTATTCTAAGGGTATGCTTGATCCTCAGATGCATGATAGTTATCAATTTATTGATGGTATTGTACATGTTGAGTTATTGAGAAATGCTAGCATGTTTAATCAGGCATATTATAGTAATGTTTTCATATTGGATTCAGTGAGATGTGATGAAAACTTTGTCTATTACAGAGGTAAGAAAAGATCTATAGTTTTGGTGGCATTGGGCCATCATATATGGTTTGACTTGTCAAACCAAAGCAGTGGGGTGCATAGATGACCTTCCGAATCTATTATCCAATGGAGTAGGCATCTAGTCTACTTCTCTAGAGGATCTAAACGCTCACTCTATTCACCAAGGAACAAATGTCCCTAGAAAGAGCCACTACTGGCACTTTTGAATTTTGCAAAATCTAAAGTGCTCATATTAAAACTCTAAGAATTTTTACCTAAAATATTTGTTACATTTGTTGTAGGGTTCTTATATGAGGTTTAGGGTTTTGTTCTTTTTTCTTGCTTGTGACATTTTGTTTTGTTGCTAGCTATGTAGTGCCCTTTTCTTGGTCACAAAAATATTTCACGTTTATTAATGTCATTATGTGACTAGCCCTTCTCATGTCTAGGTCTAAATCACCCATTTCTTATAGAGTTAGGTAAAGGATCTTTTGACTTGTATGATCTTTATATTGCATGTTTCAAAAGTCTTAAGCCTATCGTTCTCATGTCATCCTAGAGAAGTTCCCCTTTTTAGAACAACTTAAGTACATGTGCTCAAAATTTTTCACTCAAGTCCTAATGGCCCTCATAGTTGTGTCGCTCATCGCTAATTTATTCAAAGGATTACACCTTGGATTAGTGACGAGTGATATAATGATGTTTTCTTTGACATCGCTCATTGCTAATGGATTTTGATCCTTCACATTTGTAATACTGATGAGTGATGCTTTTGGCTTTATGTTCTTATCGCTCATCACAGATGGTCATAAAAAAGATAAACTTGAATTAGTGATGAGCAATACGAGGTAATTTCCTATGTATCGAGTGATTGTGGATATGAATCAAATATAAAATCCTACATCAACAATACATGGCGGACCCTATAAATGTTGTGAACTATCTCATCGCTAATTGCTAGAAAATTATATGAGGAGAATTAGTAATGAATGAAGGACTTATGTTATATCGCTCATTGCAAATTCATTTTAGAACTTGAGTTTTGAATTAGTGATAACCGATGGGTGTCCTCTAAAAGGTTTTTCTTTCACTGATTTGATATGAGCCTATGAGCGATGTCTTTTGTGCCATTTATTTTATGCAGGTGCACATGTCAAAATATGGTGCTTCCACAACATCTCTTGTCACCGCTAGGATCCTAGGTGCAAAGTTTGAATTAGCAATGTGCGATGGAAGAATGAATGGGACCAAGGGTCAAGCCATAGAACCAAGGGTTGAAGATCTTTGCAGGGATGTTTACATCATTGATGGAGCTAGGAGAGGATAAAGTAAATCAACAAGCTATGACCACTAATGAAAAGGGCAATGTGGCAGGATCTAAGGGATTCCTCGTAAAGAAAAAAGGAAAGAATTGAGAGGACTAAGGAACCGTTGATAAAGTTTTAAAGTGGAATCATCCAATGGATTAAGATCATCACATGAATACTTCTATTGCTAATTGCACCCTAAAATTTTGGGAAGATTAGTGAAAAAGCGATGAACTGTATAAAGAAAGTTTCTCTCTAAGAAAATCTGGCCTTATGTACTTCACTGATATTAATGAAGAACATGAATTAGGTTGGCGATACATGCTAATTGTCAAATCAGATATGATTAATCAAGGTTAGAGAGGAACATGGTAGTATTTGAGATAACATCACCATTTTCAAGGAACAATTTGATAATGGTCAAAAAATGATGCTCATGGTTGCCTTAGATGAAATCACTCACGCAAGGAGTTTTGAATCATTAATTTTGCATGCTCAAATTTTATATTTAATGCAAGTTGATCACTTTTTATTCACACCATCCTCTCATTCTACAGTGTGTGTGAGGCAAGGTGTGAAATGAGGAAAAGGGTTTCTTGTTTGTCTTGAGTATAATTTTCTTGTCCTAAGTAGTTTGGTATGAAATTAGGTTCTCTGGTCTATTTAGGAATTTTGTTGCTTGAACTAGTTGTAATTACTGGGTTTGGGGTGTTTCTCCTGTGCATTTTGAGTGAAAAATCCTTTTAATAATCACTTTTCTAGTTCTAACATAATGGGAAAAGTTGGTGCAACAATTCTGCCTGTTAGGAGGTCTACCCAACTAAGTGTGTTTAAGTGCCAAAAATCATGACTGAGCAAGAAGCCATGGTTTCCCTTGAGATTTCAAAGGGTAAAAGGAGGGCCAGAGGGCATAAGAAGAAATCAATTATGCAAAGTACTTACCACCTAGGGAATAGGAACCTTCCAAGAGAGGTTGTTGAGTTAAAATGTAAGGAACTAGTGCAACTAGTGAAGAATTCCAAGAAAAAAGAGAAGAGCCACAAGACTTGCTTGGGAAAACATAATTCTCCTATTGTGCTTTCTGATACTCCTTTGGATACTGAAGTTGATACTGACTTGGACTATGGCTAGTACATCCATTCTCTGATGCCATATGGGAGCTCTAATGATGACGTACTACTAATCCCTCCAATTTCATCAAGGACAACCAGCGATCGGGCATTTTCAGATGTCGATGACTCTGGGTAGGGTCATTTCCTTATTTTAGTTTTTGATGACATGATGGTCTTTGCATATGATATATTTTCTTTTGTGTGTCTATGGTTTTTCTTTTTATTTCCCATGATGATGTGGAAGTCTTCGATAAGATATGAATGGAATATTTTTTGTTTCAAATAATGAATGTTGTGACAATGACCTATGGTATCCTACACATGTTTTTTTCCTTTCATCCTCCCCTGTTATCAAATGACTGAATATGAAACCATCTAGGATTTGTTCAAGGAGTCAGTTAGAATTAGGTTTTTGAAATGAACTCAAATGGATGTGTAATTGTAATTGAGTCAGGTAATTGTTGCTGCCCTATTTTATATAAAGTGGATTTCATGGCTAAAAAGAGCGAGTTCAAAATTTTGAGTATAGACATGATCACAGTAAATAATATGCTCTAAAAGCATAATATAATGCAAATGGATACTCTAGTAGATATATCATAGGAAAATTTAAGATGAAATTTATACTGTATATGAACCTTAAATATGGTTTTACAAAGAAATATCATAAACGAAGAATAATTTTAGTTTCAAAATGTTTCTCTCCTACGTATTTTCATCCAAGTTATGAATGAAGATTGTTAATGAAAATTTCATTTTTTGTTTTTGTCATTTTCATAGAATGTATGAATTTTTTGTATGCTTCAGTTTACTGAATTGATTAAACGCTAAAATGAGCTCATTAGTTTGTGAGAAAAGAATATAGGATTTAGTAAGGAAGTGATATTTTGTAGATACAGTGAGTTAGATGTTACAAATTGTCATTCTAATAGTCAATTAATTTTTTAAGTTCATTCAAAATTGTATTACTGATTGGCTACAAGTTATAGCTCTTTTTCTCCCTTAGATAAGGGACTAATTGTTTTATTAGTTTGTCTTGTGATCAATTGAGCCAGTATTGAATTGGGCCTAGGATTCAAGATGAAGAATGATTCACAAAATAATTTAAACTACATCATCTTGACTCTAATTATATAAGTGCACTGCTTGAAATAAGTAACAATTCTATTTGAGGTTTGTCGAGCCTTTGATAATGTGATTTTCATGGAATAGTGCATTTGTGTGAAGAAATACTCTTGACCTAAAGTGTGATATTATGAGTATGAATGAGATTACCCTCCCTGGGTCTTACAGAGCCTAAAGAGAAGAAGTGAAGTACTAATTACTTTACTTAGGTGTTGTCCAATCCTCAACTTAGCTAATAATTGAGTTGTGGCAAGCTCATAGGTTAGGATTGAGATTAAGTTTGGTTCTAAAAAATAACTAGTCCAAGACTTAATTTGATTTTTTTGACCACATTATAACATTAAATCTAGGAAAAAATCAATCCAAAATCACTGGGAGGGCCTAAACATGAGAAAAAGTAGAAGGGTTACTTTTTTTGTGTCCCCAATTAGCCCCCACTTTAGTGAGAGGATGAACCTGCTTCAAACTCACACTAAAGTAGTTGAAAATGCAATCAAGAGGGGTTTCAGTGAACTAACACTAGCAAGATGAAACAATAATAATCAAGAGGGATGATCAATCCCCTAGGATGAAGATCCCATGACAAATTAAACATAAGCAGAAAGAAACAAACATGAGAGTGATGTAATTGGAGAAGGAAAGATAGAGTCAGATCAAGCTTCGGTCATTTTTCCATCCTATTGTGGATTAGATCTAGGCTATTTGTCTAGAAATAAAATGCATACTCACTTTGAGGTGATGGAATTCATGGCTATCTATTGGGTGTGAAGGCTCAAAAGGTGAGAAACATACACTCATGGTTGGTATTCACTCACACAGGTGGCTATGGGGAAATTCATACCTCAAAGTGGGCTTCCCACTCAACCATACCAAATTTATACCTCCCAATAACTTTAATAAGGTGCCAAAAAAGAAAATGAAATTTTGAGCTTCATGAGACAAGCAAAACTTTGTATGCTTGGAGCTCATGAAAAAACATGATGGCACCATAGGCATGCAATCTATGTTATGCAAGGTGACCATATAAAAAATGAAAAATGTAACATGCAAAAGGATGTTTAGAGGATTCTTGCTTAATTCATGCGAGGTCTTTAACTTAGGGAACATTGTGTCTAGTGTCTCCAAGAGAGGACTGATCAAAGAATAGAAGATTCACAACTTAGGTGATATAGTGTGTCACATCAAGCCACTAAGAGGAATGTAATATGCTAAGATAGACCACATGTTCATGAAAGATAGTACACCTAATGTCATCCACAAAGTGACAAAAATATCATATGAAGTAACAAGGCTACACTAAGAACTAAGAAAAAGGAAAAATGTAAAATATTAATGCCAATGTATGCCCCCACTTTTAAGGAATTTCTACACATAGTACTGTGAGCAATTACTTTAAAGTAGCAAATGAAAAATGCAAACAAGAAAGAAGACATGAGAGCCAACTTGTAAAGCCCTTATACCAAGTCATATATATTTCTGAGTAAGGCTACATCATGCGAAGCAAAGGAAAAAGAAAAGGAAGGGGTTGCCCCTAAAATGAAACACAAACACATAGGGATCTATGGATTTGGGGTTAGTATGTTCTTTGCTACAATGTTTTGTAAAGGAGCTTCGGAACTATCATCATTCTAAATACATAGAAAGTAATGGAAGAATGACACAAAGTGAAGAACAAAGAAAGATCAGTTCGAGGATCAACATGGAAAATATATATGATGTCTCAATGCTTTGCATCTGGCTCCCTAAAGAACACAGAAGAAATTAAAATTAAAATAAGAAATGAAAAAAGGAAAAGCACAGGTCCAACATGGAAGGAGACATAAATGCCTTGTCATCAAGAGGCATAAAGGGAAGAGAAAGGTGAAAGTGATATATGACATATAGAAGAATGGAGGTAAAAATAGAGGAATGGCACAAAGAGAGAACATCAAATAAAACATCATGGGAGAACAAGTTACACACATGGAAACACACAAAAGAAAAATAAAATGGAAAAGACTAGTAAGGAAAATGCAATTCAACCATCGAGCAAGTCATTTTCCTCCCAATCATGTTCATGATATGTTGAAGGTGGGATACTAGCCAAAGAGACAAGGGAAAGTGCCGAACTAGGAGAACCATTGGGCTCAACACTCTGCATAGGAGATTTTTCATTTAATCTCATGGAAGAGGAAAATAATGTGTTCAAATCATTATGCCCCTCTTCATCAATTTTACCAATCTCATCATCATCATCCAGGTTAATCACAACAAGAGGAAAAATGATAATTTCCAATGAAGGGTGTACCTATTGTTGTGCTTGTTGTATTGGATCATTTTGTTGTGATTGGGGAGGAGGGTCATCATGCATTTCTTCTATCAAGTATGGATTTCAATTTTCTTTGTTTTCTTCATCTTGTAACTTGCGAGCAAGGGTACGACATCTACGCCTACACTCCATAGCTCATATGTTTCTTTTGGTTCTATTATCAAGTTATGTTTGTGAAAGAGTGAGTTGATTAGCCATAGGTTTTTTTTCTTCCACATGGGGAGGAACAAAAGAAACCTTGGAAGGTTGGTCATCCACATTCTCTTTTCCTTTGTAAATTTATTTTATACAAGGAGGCATGACAAAGCTGTTATCATTTTCTCATGGTATTTTGAATGATGTCGGGTAGGTTTCAAGTGTTGATTGAGCTTGGTTGGGTGGATCTTGTTCGGGTTGAAGCATTGTTTCATCTATGATAGGAGTGTCGAAAGTGGACAAGAACATGTTGTGGATAGACAATTCAACTATTTTCTTTGCTTTAAATTTTTGGTAAGCAATGAAAAAGAAATATTTTCAAGGTGTTATAGGTTCCATAGGCTCAAGCCAATAGGCTTCTAAGGAAAATTTTCCTTTAGATGACAAAGGGTTAAAGCCTCTATGGTGGACAGTGAATATTTCATTAACAAATGGAAACTTTAAACATTTGTGTATGACCAAAGGGACATCTTTCATTGAGCGAAGCAATGGATGGCCTAGCCACAAATGAAACTAATCCAACTGTGGGATGATGGAGAATGTAACATTCAATGTTTTTGGTCCTATTTTTAATGGAAGGATGACTGATCCTATCGTAGGTCAAGAAAAACCATTGTGTGTTTTGATCCATGCTTTTGGTTTATCATAATCATATTGATAAAGATCATGTAATACCAAAAATTCCCTAGTGATCACATTCTCTCCACAGGTGGGATCTATGAGTATCCCATTAGTGGCCTTATCATAAATACAATTGGCTATGTAAAGAGGACCATTAGGGAGATTTTGAGGTATGTCCTTAGAGGAGGAAGTAATATCAATAGTTTTCTTAGGTTGCCCCTTACGAGGGATAACGTCTATCACACCTACTATTTCATCCATAGGATTAATAATGGTAATATGTGAAATGGGATTAGGATGTTCAACATTTGTATAAAAATTCATCACATAATTCTTTGGAGTTTCACTAGCTTTGACAAATGAAACATTATCTTTGGGAATTGGATCAGTAAAAAATTTCTATTTGTTTTGGAGGCGCAACAGACTTATTGCCTTGATCATTAACACCTGCAATGGATAGATGAACATAATCAATGAGGTCTTGCACTAGATGTTTAAGACAGTTATAATTTTTTGTTTCATGTCCATATTTTCTATGATAATGGAAATAAGCATTGGATTTAAAGTTTGTAGGTAAAGGTTTAGTAGGATCATGTGCTTTAATGAAAGGTAAGGTGATAATTTCTTGTTGTAAAATTTGGGACATTGTGTTATGAAGGGTGTCTCATAAAGGTGTAAACTATCTTTTCGGGTCTCCATAACTATAGGTCATCATGGCCTTAACAACTGCCACATGGTCATTGATGGGTTGAGTTGGTTGTTGAGGGGGTTTAACTATAAAAACCCTTTGTTTTTCTTTTTGAATGGTTGGGATTTTTTTGGTTGGCATGTTAAGATTTCTTAGCTCGGCTAGAAGTGGACTTTGCATCATGACTACTAACCAAATTGTGATAATCACAAAGGGTGGTACATAAGTACATAAGGGAGAGGAATTTCATCATGGTGAGTTTGTCCTGAAGTTTGGTTTGCAAGGTTTCTATAAACATCTTTTGAAGGTGTGGATCAGGAATCTTGATATCGATTTGAGAATAAAGTGATTGATAGCTCGTGAGATAAAATCAGTTATCTTTTCTTCTTCATGTTGCTTGCATCACATCAAATCAGCCAAGGTCTTCTTTGGAGTCGTATGCACTAGGAAATGATTTATAAATACATTAACTAGTTCATTCAATGAACTAATTGAATTTTTTTGTAAAGATGAGAACCATTCTGGTGCAGTGTCTTTTAGAGTTCTAGGAAATGGTTTGGCTAACAATTTATCATCGCGGAAAAAGGTCACTACATAAGGTGGTGTAAGTATTAACATGGTTAGAAGGATCTCCCTTCCCTCCATATTTCTCAAATCTAGGAATCTTTATTCCTTGTGGAATTGGTGTTCATAATATTTCCAAAGATAGTGAGCTACTTTGAAACTAAGTAGGTGGTCCATTCTAATTTTAGTTTATGGTGGATATTTGTTTTTCCCTGGAGGAGATAGTTTGGAAAAGTTGCTTTATGAGAGGGTCAGTGTAAATGGTATGACGTGGAAGGGAAAGTGGTGATGGAATGTATGTAGTGGTAGGGAAAGTGAAGGGAATGCTTATAGATCGTTTTGTGTGTCAAATTGCATGCTATTGGAAGGAAAAGGGTTGCTAAAGGTAGTATTTGTGGCTAGTGTACTAGTTTCAATACTAGGAGTGGAAGCTTTAGATAACCTGAGATCCACAACAATTGTATTATCGTGGGATAACTTGAGTCTTGAACTTCTTCTCACTAAGGTATTAGCAATAGGACACCAAAACTCATGAAAAGGTTTCTAAATACGAGTGAATGCAAATGCAATGTAAATTAAGAGAAATAAAATGTTGATAACTAAAATTATAGAAAGCAACACAAAAATTCAATAACTTAAAGCAAAAATGAAGACAATGCTTTGAAAATGACAAAAATTATAGTGCAAAATGTGGAAGTGGACTAAGTCACCTAGTGTGGCAAATTAGTCCCAATAGTGATTCTTTTTAGATTTTTTACAATTTATAAATGGAATTTTATGATTTTTAGATTTTCAAAAGTAGGTATAATATGAAAATGTTTTTTTTTTTGAATTTTTAATGAAATGCAATGCAAAAATGTAAGCTATATGAGCTTTTCACTAATACAATTTTTAAACCCTAGGATGCAAATTAAACAATGCAAAACCTAATGAAATGTTGATGCAAGAAATTCCTAGGATGAACTTGAAATTAAAAGTAATTTTTTTAAAATTTGGGTTCACCAAAATGTGGACAAAGATTTTGGCACCCTAATCCTCTTTAACACTTCTAGGGTTTTTCACCTAAAAGGAGAGAGATGCGCCAAAATAGGCAATGTCCCCACTCAAAAAAAATGCAAGTATGAATGAAATATGCCTAAATGCAATGTATAAATGCAATAAAATAATAAAGGAAATGAATTATTAATGTAAAACCTAAGAAATGCAAGTTGTTTGAAAACACATTGTGATATGCAAAATGACCTAAGAATGCAAAGAAACAATAACAAAAATGAATGAAACTTGAGAGGTGTGCCTGGGAACTAGAATGTGATGTAGAGAGGCTTTAGAATCAAGAATAATTTGTTGTTGAAGCCAACTGTGAGACTTACGCCAAGTTGGGTGACATAGTCCCATTTTTAGGAGATTATGCCATAATAGGTTTCAGCCAAATGGGTATCCAATGCAAAAATCACCTTTTAGGCTTGGTAGTAGGACTAATTCTCCACTGATGTTGACTTATTCCACCTTTAGCTTTCAGGAATTCTAGGATAGGAACCTGTCACTCTTAGTTTGCACTTCTCTTCTTGACAGGTGTCTAGATCTAAAACTGCAAAAATTAGGTTGAAAAGGGTCTCCAAGCTTCACATAGGGCTTTGTTGACTTGAATGAATTTTATGGAATGATGAAACCTTTTATCACCTCTCTCTTTGAAAATTTTTCATACAAGACATGCAAAACACACATTCAAAGAAGGGAAAAAAGGTTAAGGGTTAGAGAATAGGGGTTTTGCTTGGTCAAACCCCAATTTGGCAATTAAACCTTTGAAAATAAAATGAAATAAACAGAGAATTATGAATGAACAAAATGAAATTCAACAACTCACCAAACTATTGATGTAGAAATCTGAAGATATGCAAGTAGATGCTCTAATGAAGACTTTATAATGCCTAGAATGCTTGAGAATGATAAATGTATATATGCTAATGTATGAGTGAACTATTGGAAATTAGAAGATGAAAAATGAGGAGAAAACCCTTTATTTATACTTGATTTTACAAAATTTCCTAAAAATAACACATCATAGGCCGACCTCAAGGTTAAGAGAATAAAATCCTGCTACAAAATTAAAATAATTTTGATTTTTGTGCCTAGTGGGATTAAGTCGCCCCAGGTGGTGACTTGGTCCCACAAGGGGAGTTTAATTTGGCGTTGGGAATTAAAGTGTATTTAATGATGTTGAACATGAGTATTCTTAGAAACACACTTAAGTAGGGTTGGAAAGTGCATTAAAGGGTCATCTAAACATAAGGAATGGTCAAGTTAGTGATGACAATGCTAGAAAAGCATGAGGTTTTGTTACAACTCTTTACAACACTTTGAAATAAGGCTTGGTAAGTGATAAAAAGAGGTTATTTAGGTGAATTGTAATGAAAGGCTCCAAGAAAAGTTTGAAAGTGGGAACTACAACTGTTCACAACACTTTTACAAGATATCTTAGAATTCTTATTGATTCACAAGGGTCCACAACCTAATGTGAATGTGTTAACCACATTACAACATTAAATCTAGGAAAAAATAAGCCAAAATCACCAGGAGGGCCTAAACATGAGAAAAAATAGAAGGGTTACTTTTTGTGTGTCTACAATATTGAAAGTATTTTCTCATCTATGGATTTTGAAAATGCACTAGAAGTTTGTGTTGATTCTAAAGTTTTAAGTATTCACGGGGAAAACATTAGTGTTGCAAATGTAAATATGCAACCAATTGAAAAGCATTCTTGTCCAGGTGATCAAAGGCATTACAATTCTATTTGCACCCCTAGTGATTATGATTCCTTTGAAGAGCAAGAGGTAGAATTGATTTCCTTAAGGGAGAAGTGTTTCAAAAATGATGATGAAAATATTTATGAAATCTCAGAAACATAGGGTAATGTTATGAAATCCTATGATAGTCTTGAGTACTCCTTCAATAATCATTTTAGTTCACATTGTATTGATGGTATAAGATTTTTTGAGCCTTGTATGGAAAGGTTAAATGATGGAAACCAAGGTAGCTTGAATATTTTATCTTCAAGCAATGAATGTGATGTTCTGAAGAAAAATGGGACTCCTAGTTCTCTTAGACAAGAGTATGATGAGGTATATGAATTGAATGTACCTTTTGAAGATGACATTTGTGATCAATAGTGTTATGATACACTTAGTCATACCAATTATACATGTGTTGAATGTAGCATTGATGCAAGTCTTCATAGTGATGAGAAAAAGGAGTCTATTGATTTGTGGAATAATCTTTAAAATGATGGTATATTAGATGCAAATGATAGTGTGTAATGACTTTCAGTCAAATCACTTATCCTTGAAAAGATGCAATGAAGAAACAAATAATTTTTTTTAGTTTGATAGTGAATAATATGACCCTGCTAATTGTTGCACTGGCATGGACAAAGGAGAATATATGTGTGCAAGAGATTCATTGAATGAATTAGTTCAAGGAGCTGATTGTGAAGAGCATGTATATATTTGTGATGTTGGCCTTGCCTTTGCACCAAAAGGTTGTCCTGTCAATGCCCAATACAAGCGTCAGTTAGGATCCTTAGGAGGTGGTTAGACCATGTCACAAACCCAATCACTATGCTACATGGAAGACCAAGGGACACACCATCTTGCAACAATCTCCCCCAGCACAAGCAAGGGGTTTGAACCTGTGACCAACTCTATTAGCAATTGTTGGCCTTTGATTTGCACCAAAATCTTGACCTATCAATGCTCGATACAAGCGTTAGTTAATATCCATAGGAGGTAGTTAGACCATGTCGCAAACCCAATCACTATGCTGAATGGAAGACCAAGGGACACACCATCTTGCAACAAGTGATGTAAGTTGTGAACAAGGAAATGATTTCTTGTTTTATTATCTACCTTCTTGTATCCCTTTTGTTGGTTTTGAAGTTATTACTGAATGTTTGCATGAGGATAGCATAAATGTAGCTATACATGAAATCGACAATGTAAAGGAAAATGTTGGTACAGTTAATGAAACTTTTTATGATGAAGTCACACCTAAAGAATGTGATTGTGTTTAACACATAGATGCATATGATGACCTTTTTTCTCAATGTGCAACTTATAGTCTTCCTCATGAGTAGTATGATTCATATATTCATATTGATGCAATAGGGGTAATGTGGAGTATGATACTACTTGCAATAGTAAATATGTTTTGAACACTTTCTTTGGAGAATTTGTTGCAAAATTAAATTTTGAGTCATCTAAGCCTCCATTTGAAGCTTTCTTGTGTGATAATATGAAGAATGCGGATGAATTTTTTAAACTTTTGGTGGAAAACACTATTTGTATATGGGATGCTAATATTTCTTTTGAATGCCATGATTTGAATGAAGATGAAAGTACTATGGATGTTGATAAATCTTTTTTTTAGAACCTTGAGGAATATAATAATGTGACAAATTTGTGTTTTTTGAATGGAGATAAACTTTCTTGCGATGCAATCAAGTTGAAGGAGATACAAATGTGTGAACATTTTTTTTTTACCACACAAGAGGATTGCATACTTTGTGTAAGGAATGATATCTTTATTGAGCCTAATCATTATGAGTTTTTCATATTTGATGTGTAGATGAATGATGAGGAGAAGTCTCATAATGACCCTTTTCAAGCACACTATGAATTTTTCCACTTTCTGGTCCAATTAGGACAAGAAAGTGATTGTGTATGATAATGATCTTATTAATGAAGGATACCACACCAGCTGTAAGTTTTCTATATTGTATAAGTGTGATATGTTTTTGTTAGATGTTGATGGATTTTAGTTAGTGCTTGATTTCCAATGTCAGATTAAGAGAGTTAATGGAGGCATTGGAAAACCTAGTGGTGTGGTTAAGCATGCCAGGGGAAACATTTGTTTTTAGATATACAATGGCAGTGTTTATAGATGTGACCTAGTACAAAAAACATAGAATAGTGTGTTTGATAGAGGTAAACTATGGTTTTTCATTTCATTTGGTGGCCTAGGGCTATCAAATGAGATTCAAAAAGTTGAATTGAGGAGAAGTTGTAGAGCTACTCAATGGATTTGGACACTTGGTCTACCCCCCAAAGATTTGGAATCTCACCATTCCCTCAAGGGGCATGCATCCCTGAACATGAGCCATTGATAGTACCTTCAAATTTTGTAAACTTGAAATGTTTGTATCCTTTCAATGAGTTGACAAAAGTTTGGTCGACAAACTACTAAATATGCCCTATCGGTCCTCTTTTCTGATTAAAATTTTGAAACTCAGAGGACATATTGCAAGTACCTTTGGTAGAATGTTTTTTGGTGCATATGGTAATAGGATTGCTCGGTTTTAGGCCCCCAAGATGAGTTTTGATGGGATTTTTAATCATTTTTTGATTGTGATCGAGCTAAAATTGGTGTTTTGGAAAGTTTCAAATTTCACAATTCTAAAGGAAACCCATTTATCATTTTAGTCTAAAACATCTCTAGGTCCATTTTCACAAAAAATGGAGGTCATATGATGCATTATTTTAATGCTTTTTGGCTGTGGTGAACACATCTTATAGGTTAATTTACAAAGGAGGTACCTAAATTCTAATAGCTAGGAAAATTTTGATTTAAAACCCATGTTTAAATAATTGATTATGATCCCACGCAAAATATAATGGCTTCAGGTGTATCGTTTTATGTGCAGTGAATTTTCCTCATTTGGATGGCAAGCGAAATTAAAATCTCACTATTTCCTAATGTTTAAGTTGCTCATATTTAAAATATTTTACTTATTTTAAATGTTATTGCAATGAAAGTGCACTTGAATAAGGGAATTTTTATGGAAAAAACAAATATTTCACAAACATTGTGAACTTTATAAACTTAAACTTTATTAAATATGCTTGCCCCACCAGCCCGTAGCTTATTTGCTCATGACAGAGAAAGCCTCTAAGGAAACAAGAAAGGTTGCAAGGATTTTAGTATTTCTAGAGAAGTGATGTCATTGCAAATGCCAAGGGAATATTAAATTTTTCATACTTTGTGAAGTCTAAACTTTGTAAGTTTTCTTCGCCACTAGCCCATGGCAGCATTTGTGGTCATTAGCAGTTCAAAGTGAGGAAGTGGGGAAGGCAAGCAAGAGTGCAAAGAGGGATTAAAATGTTTTTAAATGATCTTATTCAAAATATAAAGGTGGGATAATGTTTTATTTTTCTATCATTTTGTCTACCTGCTATCTCTTGGATAGAGACGAGGTTGTAAATGAATGTCTACGGGGGAAGCAGAGAAACATGGGAGTGAATTTTTCCTGGGCATCAAAGAGATTTGGGCAGATTTTAACATGTATTGGTGGGCTTAAAATTGTCATTTCAACTTTCAAAATGATTTCGAAAGCATTTCACATACCTAGATAACAATTTTAGTAACATTTTATGCACTCTATTGTGGCCAATAGCATTAAAAATTCCCATAAATGATTTCTTTTGTTGTGGAAATTGCTTTGTTGCTATTTTGAGAGGAAAAATAGCCCACCATTGCCAAAAATTCCCTAGAAGATCATGGTGTTGCATTTTTTTATAGTTTTTCATCTTTCAAATCTCCAATGAATATCTCTCATAGCTGAATGTAATGGTTGTAATCACATTTTTTGCTTTTGGGGAAATTTTATGAGTGTTTGGAGGTTCAATACAGTTGTTGCTTTGCTTAGAAGCTCTCTCAATGTATTCCTTATACTTTGGGAGCATTTTTATAGAATTTCAAGCTTCCATGGAGTGTCAGTAAGCAGAGAAATGAACCAAATGCAATATTAGATTAAGGAGTAGAGGAAATTATGATTTTCTCTTAGTTAAAATGTCTGGTAAATGAAATTTTTAAATACTAGTAATTGGGTTTTTACCTAGAAGTAATTTTTTTCAATTGTAGGTGAAAATGAAGCTAAGAAAACATGTTTTTACAAGTAGGTAAAAAGTTGCATGAGATTTACAAGTTGAAAAGGATGCAACAAACTTTAGTTGAAAATAAGGAGGGAGAATGGAGAGTAAAGAGGCATTTTCTAAATTCCATTCTATTGCAAAATCGAGTGTGCAAGGAGATGCCATGTGTCAATGGCGAATTTCCTTTAGGGCTTCTCTATTGCTTTCTCCTTTCTCTTAAGATGCAATTTCTTTTCCATTTTAGAGGGAGTTGCTCAGATTGTGGTCTCATGGAGGAAATATTTTTTGTAATAGGCCTAAAAATAAATAGTGTTGGTTTTTAAATTTGGCATGAGTTTGAGTCATGTAATGGAGAGCTTATTCATAAAATTTTCATATTTGGTAATGTCCCATTTTTAACCCTATTATTTGGAAAGCTTAATCATAACAATTTCATATTTTGTAATGTTTCTTGATGGTTTAGCCTATTAGTTGGCCCTCGTAGGCTAATGTAGTTGGTGAGAGGGTCATATTTTCTAGTTTCTTGAATATTTTCTACTCTAGAGTGGTTCGGTTCAATATTGGCTTTCGTTTGGTTATTCAAGATTCAATTTCACGCACTTACTATTTATAATAAGTGAACAGGTCATGAGAGTCTAGTGTTTCTATTTATAGCAAGGCACCTGGACATGTGGTGAGTTCAGTGTTGATCTGAGTTTTAGTTAGTTTGGTGAAATAAGGATTAATGTGCAAAGTTATATCATTTAACTATTATTAATTGTGACTTTAATAATAATTAATCATTAAAAGTATATCAAAAATTTATATTATAAATTTATGTCTAAAGGGGTTCTTTAATTACTTGAAGTACATTAAATAATTAATTAAATGGGTTCCCACCTTGAGGAATTATTTTATAAAGTTTAAATACACATTTAATATTATTTTTAATTGATTGAAAAGAATCTTCTGGAGGGTTGAATTCTTATTATTGGGAAATTATAAAAGGTATCAACAAAGGCTATTGATTTCATCCAGGATTTTGATATTTGGCTTTGAAGTGTTTTGTTGTGGAGAAGAGGAAACCTAGGATTTCTGCAATTTCTACAATTCATGATCATTGGGAATGAAAACTCATTGATTTGCATACCGAGGTTGTGAAAGATATTTCGGCGATTTCCTATGAGATTGGCTTCATCCAGAGGTTAACATTGTACATCATTGAGAAGTTTAGGTATGTGTAGGATCATGATGGGCCAAAAGTGGTAATAAGGATGGGTGTGTCCCATGACTTTTTTACCCAAGATTGCTGAAATGAAAAGGGTTTTTCAAGGAAATTTCAACTTTCCACCAATATAAATTATGCTTTACTTTGAATTTAGTATGTAATTATTATTTATTTTCTATTCAAATTACAACTAAAGTCCCCGATTGATAGGTTGATTGAAAAACTCCTACAAATTTCAAATGGTATCACATTTTTGAATCCAAAACATAAAGGCCACATTCCTATGCTTCACATACCTATAGGATTAAAAAAGAAAAATTGAATTTCATGAAGTTTGACCAAGTTAAGGTGGTCAAACATACGAGTTTTTATATTTTTTAAAAGTTGCAATAAAAATTTCATAATTAATTATTTAGATGGAAAAAAATTACAAAAAAATATGCATAACATTGGGACATGAGTTTACTTGTATCTAAAATAATATAAAAAATATATTATCATTTTATTGTGGTTAGGGTGGTCGTGAATGTGACACCTACTTCTTTATTTTTCCCTGAAATTTAAGTACTACTACATTAAAATTTCAACTTTTCACCAAATAGATTTAAAAATAAAAATAAACCTAGTAGTTTAGAAACTACATTCAATTTGCTATAGATTCTATTCTTACATATTTTTGAAATAATATAGATAACTTATTCAATTTTTTATGTCAAGTTTCCTAACTCTCATTTTTCTAAATTTTTTGCCAATTTAAGGGCCTGTTTTTTCTATGATGATCCTACACATACCTCGAATAATATATTGCTGGATGTGCCTTCCATTCTTGGCACGCAAGGTTTAGTAGTGTGCAGATTTTAATTGTTTATCATCAATAATCAATAAGGTTTGAAGAGGAGATTTTAGATTGTCAAAATAACCATCATTGGATAAGAAAAACTAGAAGTTATTGATCTGTTGGTATAGTGACGTGAATAGTCCTCGTGCTATAGTGACACGACTAGTACCTGTGCTACAGTGACATGAATAGAACCCATGCTACAGTGTTGCTATAATATTATTCTATTATGTGAAGCTATTTTAGTATGTGTAATATTTTCATTTAGAGTCATAGTATGCATTTTAATAAATCACTATCATTTGCACCTTCTTGTAAAGTATCTCAGTTATTTACATAAATCACTGCCATATAAGCAATTGAGTTTAAACGTCATATGTTGCATTGAAAGATCATTTAGATTAGTGGTGGTATAGATCAGAAGGAAAGTAGTATTGAAGGAGTTACAATATTGTAATGAGCCTGAGAATTATATATGCATGAAAACATTAGAATGCATAGAAACTATTTCATAAATTGTCTCTGTTATTTACTTGCTTATTTTTGTCACATATTAGTCTTGAGGATAGTCAGAATTTGTATTGTATTGCATCACATTTTTTTTCTAGTCTTGATTCTGCCATTTAGAAGCTTATCTTGCCACTCTATCATTATATGCATGAGAAAAATACAAAAATAATTCATATACAATAGTTCTATAGTTTTCTAGCAAACCATTTGAAAAAATTCCAATCAATAAAATCAGACATATAAAGGGAAAATAAGATGGGGTTTTTACAGTGGTATCAGAGCCATAATCCTACTAGCCTATTGGGTAATGATTGCATTCAATTGGTGTGAAAATTAGTTGTGCACAAGTGATTTTGGATTTGGTTTTTAGTTTGGATCTAGAGAAAAAGGTCATCATTGAAAAAAAATTTAGCAATAAATAGGAATGTAAAGAATTTGAACAAACACAACATAAGATCATATGTGAATTAAAATGTTTAGATGATTCACATTCAAATTTTGGACTCTCTAAAGAATCACGATCACTTTCTACTAGCAAAGGTCCAAAAACACAAGACAAAGGAGTAGTGATTAACATATTTGAGGAGTATAGCATTCTTCCACAATATTTCAAGAAGGATTTTCCTTTCAAGGACTACATGGAAATGCACCTGAATCTATGCCACAAGATTAAGCATGCAAGAAAGGAATATCACACTATAGATTATGAATTTTTTATACATGGAATGGATACAAAATATTCACATATTGTTGATACACCTTGTCATGAGAATGATGTCGTGTCTACAAGTTCCAATGAGGTATGCAATAATTTATATGATGAGTTTGATAGACATGCTAATTTGACTCAAGAGGATATGGGGATAGCCTTGGGTAATGATTTTTCTACATCATCTTTGCATGAAGTTTCACTTGCGGCTTCTACATTAGAGGCTAGCATAGAGCATGTTAATGATATGGGTAGAAATGCTATGGATTCTTTGGGTGATAATATTGCTTCTTCACCTATGCATGATGAAAAATCAAACTATGGTAGCCAAGGATAGTTGGAACAAAATCCCTTGGTTTGGGAAGAAAGAGAGAATAACTCATGCATTTTCAAGAATAGATAACAATCACAAACACCTAGGAGACCTCATTTGGAAAGCCCAAAGAGAGGAAATAAAAAAAGTAATGGGACATGGTATTCCTCATACACATTTTCACCCTTTCAAAGAGGCCTTAGAGTTGATAAAAGAAGAATCTTTACAAATAGTTAGAGATAGAGACATGGATGTCCAA
Source organism: Sequoia sempervirens (assembly GCA_007258455.2). NCBI lineage: Eukaryota > Viridiplantae > Streptophyta > Pinopsida > Cupressales > Cupressaceae > Sequoia > Sequoia sempervirens. Next base: position 41,962,019 of record VDFB02358134.1, read on the forward strand.
TTGGTGAAATATCAAGATAGATATATTTTTGATATTTGTCTACTTTTGAGTGGACATAATCACTCCTCTCATAATTTAGAAAATCAATCCATTATAGTAACTAATCCTAGGGTACAAGATGACAAGGAAAATGGTGTAGGATCTAGACAAGTTGAGGAAAGGATTGAAGAATCATATAATGAGGTACCTTGCATAGCCTTGTGACATTTAGCGATGAAGACTTCTTTGAGGCACTTCCATCCTTAATCACTTGGGAAGAAGATGAGACAAATCAAGACTTGATGGTGTTTGATTACTACAATGTAAGCATAAAATAGGATTACAAAGGTCTTATTTTGGATAGTGATATTCTTCCACATTCTTATGAGATTACTACACTTACAAATGTAAGAAATTGTCAAAATGAGTGCACAAGTGTTGGTACACAATGTGTAAGTGTTAGGCTTGAAATATTAAATGGAGATGCACTTGTGAAGCTTGAAGACATAGCACAAGAATCTAACAAGTATTCAGATTTTTATAATAGCTATCATAATCCTTCACTCCATCATGAGGTAACAAGTTCACATAAGGATGATAGTACCATAAGTTTTTCTATAGATGGTGCTCAAAAATTGGGGGTTAAAAATGGATTTTGTGAGGTGAATACAAGACATAAGAATTTTGATTTTATATATCAGACATGGGAGGTTGTTCAGGAGTTTGATTCAATTCATGGCTCTAGGGGTTGTGAGATGGATGATTTTGATCAGCATGGAGTGGTTGTGTATTTTGTCAATAATCCATTATTTGAGTGTGATGCTAGAATGGTCTATGATAATCCACTCTTGGAGTTTCATGCTAATCATGCTCCTAATACTAGTACAATTTTGGGTGATGATCATAGTGTTTCAAATCTTTCCAGTGCATCAACATTCTAAATAGGGCTCGCATAAGATTTTTACAGTGTGTAAACAGTGAGGAGAACTTATCATTTTTCCTTTGATACACCTATATATGATTTGTAATCGATGCACAACTCTTTTGTGTATGATGATTCTCTTTTGCATAGTTGAGGGAAGCAAATCATTTTTGTGCTCAGATTTACCATCTTTAGAAGATGATACTAGAGGTTGCAAGTACTCACCTCAGTTGTTTGTAGGGGATTACTTGCAGGAACAAAGGTTGGATTACCATCATGCTTGTGTGTACTTGATAGATTTTTCCACTTCTAGGGTTCCATGGGAGACAAGTCTTCTTAGAGGTTTTTGTGGTAGTGGGCATGATGGCTTGGTTAGTCAGCACATCCATTGGAGTTTGAAAGAGCATAGAGAGGGATCTTATGTTACAAATACTTTCATATATTTGTATATATTCATGATAGATGGGTGTGATGTTTGATTGTATTGGGATCTGGGTGATGATAGGGTTGGCACTACAATTTGGATGGGTTCTGACTGGTTGCTTCACCATTTTTAGCATGGTGAAGTTGGGACCAAATTTGTGCAGAGGAAGTTAGAGGATATCAGACATGGTAGACTTCCATTTTGGATTTGGGCTCCAGGAAAATTTTGTCGGACACTCTTCAGTGTGCTGAAGGATCCTTCGTGTGTATTAGGGTTCCATTCAAGTTAAATATTGGGGAGTATTGTTGTATGTACATGATGTGGATTGCTTGCAGTTTCATTTTTGATCCTCATGTACATGATTTATTTCAGATGAACATTTTTGATGTGCACATTGTGGATAGTTTGTATGTTATCTTACCTTGCGCATATATGGGAAGCGGATATTGTTAGCATTCTGAGTTGCTTCCTCTTGAGGTTTACACTCCTATGACACCTAATGTTGAGGTTGACATGGTTCATCATTTTTCATTGGTTGTTTATTTTTTAGTGTTACAAGAGTTGGCTCATGATATGAGGGACATTATACAACACTTTCCTTGGGACCTAGGTGGAGTGATCTTTTAGAGGGATTTCTTTTGGTAGTTGAGATTTCTTGGGGACAAGAAAATTTAGGGAGAGCAGACTATAATGTCCCCTTTTTAACTCATTCATTTTTCTTGATGGTTTAGCCTATTATTCAACCCTCACAGGCTAATGTAGTTGGTGAGAGGGTCCTATTTGGTATTTTCTTGAGTGTTTTCTTCTCTAGAGCTCAGTTCAATTTAGGATTGGCCTTCATTTGGTGATTTAGTCCACTTAGTTTCTCACGCTTACTATCAATAATAAGTCAGCCGGTCATGAGTGTCTAGTGTTTCTATTTATAGTAAGACACCTAAACATGTGGTGAGTTCAGTGTTCATCCTAGTTTCAGTTGGTCTAGTGGAATGAGGATTAATGTGCAAAGTTATATCATTTAATTATTACTAAAGGTGACTATAATAATAATTAATCATTAAAATTATATCTGAATGTTATATTATAACTTTATTTCTAAAGGGGGTCATTTAATGACTTGAATTAGATTAAATAAATAATTGAATGGGTGCCCACTTTGAGGAATAATTATTAGATTATATAATTTTATAAAGTTTAAATGCATATATTTAGTATTATTTTTAATTGATTGAAAAGAAGCTTCTAGAGGGCCAAATTCTTCTTCTTGAGAGATTATAAAAGGGATCAATGAAGGCTATTGTTTTCATCCAAGATTTTGATATTTGGCTTTGAAGTGTTTTGCTATGGAGAAGAGGAAACCTAAAATTTCTACAATTTTTACAATTCTTGATCATTGGGAATGAAAACTCTCATTTATTCACATACCTGAGGTTGTGAAAGATATTTTGAAGGATTTCATGAGACTTCATCCAGAGGTCAACGGGTATGTGTAGGATCATCATGGAAAAAATAGGCCCTTAAGTGGCAAAAATTTCAGAAAAATCAGTGTTAGGCAACTTGACATAAATTTTGAATAATTTATATATATTATTTCAAAAATATGTAAGAATAGAATCTATAGAAAATTGAATGTAGTTTCTAAATAACTAGTTTTTTTTTTTTTAAAAATCTATTTGGTGAAAATTTGAAATTTCAATGGAGTAGCACTTAAATTTTAGGGAAAAGATAAGAAGTAGGTGTTTGTCTAACCACCCTAACCACAATAAAATGATAATATTTTTTATAATATTTTAGATATAAGTAGAGGGACTCGTGTCCGATGTGATGGATATTTTTGTAATTTTTTTTTTCCAAGTAAATAATTAATTATGATTTTTTATTATAAATTTTAAAAATAAAAATCATGTAATTACCTTAACTTGGTCAACAATTCATGAAATTCAATTTTTTAATCCTATAGTATGAAAAGCTTAGAATGTGACACATGTTTGATTCAAAAATGTGATATGATTTGAAAGCTATAGATGTTTTCAATCAGCCTATCAATTAAGACTTTAGTCATAATTCAAATAGAAAATTAATAATAATAATTTATTAAATTCAAATTAAAGCATAATTTATATTGGTGGAAAGTTGAGAATCTCCTTTAAAACCTTTTCATTTCATAAATTTTGGGTTAAAAAAGTCATCAGCCACATACCCTACACATACCCATCATATCACCACTTTTTGGCCCATCATGACTCTACACATACCCCAAAATTGTACATTATTGGAGAATTTTATATTATTTTTTCAAGGGTTCCAAAGAATATTCAATTTCAGATTAGTTATCTTTGAAGAATAATATATTGCTACCTGCACCTTTCATTCTTGGCATGTTGGGTTTTGTAATGGGTAAATTTTAATTCTTTATCATCAATAATCAATCATGTTTGAAGAGAATATTTTAGATTGTCGAAATAACCATCATTGGAGAAGAAAAATTAGAAGTTATTGATCTGTTGCTATAGTTACATTAATAGTACCCGTGCTACAGTGTCGTGACTAGTACCCATGCTACAGTGACATGAGAAGTACCCGTGCTATAGTGATGTGAATAGTACCTATGCTACAATGTTGCTACATTATTATTCTATTATGTGAAGCTATTTTGGTATGTGTAATATTTACATTTAGATTCATAGTCTACATTTCAATAAATCATTATCATTTACAACTACTTGTAAAGTCTCAATTATTTACATAAATGGCTACCATATCAACAATTGAGTTTAGATGCCATATGTTGCATTGAAAGTTCATTTAGATTACTGGTGGTCTAGATTGGAAGGTGAGCAGTATTGAAGGAGTTCCAATATTGTAATGAGAGACTTAATTTTATATGCATGGAAACATTGGAATGCATTGAAACTATTTGACAAATTGTCTCTATTATTTACTTGCTTATTTCTGTCACATATTAGTCTTGAGGATAGTCAGAATTTGTATTCCATTGCATCACATTTTCATTCTAGTATTTATTTCAGTATTTAGAAGCTTATCTGGCCACTCTATCATTCTATGCATGAGAAAAATACAAAAAGAATTCATATACAGTAATTCTATAGTTTTCTAGTAAACTGTTTGATAAAATTCCAATCAATAAAATTAGATATATAAAGGGTAGATAAGATGGGGTTCTTACATATTTACATGTAATTGACAGTATATTCTAAATTGGTTGTCTCCACATTGTACAATGTATGGATTATGAATATGAGTAAACAAAGAATGTCAGTATTTGTATTCTTGGCTTTCCTTGAATGTTTGTTTAGTGTTATTACTTTCATTCAAATAATAAATTAAATTTTATTAACATCTTGATAGAAGTTTATGCAACTATGTCCTAGGATTACTAAGTATGATTGGTTGAATTTTTGGTATAAATGGTGCAAGGGATCATGTGGTAGGAATAGTAATGATAGATTGAATGATGTGATGAGTTTTAAATTACATATTTTAGGTGACTCCACCTAGGAATATGGAACTGGTCTTTTAATGTTACAATCTCCTCAACTTGTTTATTGTAGCTAAAAATTTAAATCAACTTTACTTATCCATCTCAATATGAGTGTGTGTGGAGTTGTATGCACACTACATATCTCATGTTTAAATTGGACATTTCCATGAAGGTCAGCCAAATCATTAGGGTATTATGTCTATTAAATAGTTAAAGGAGAATTATCTATTTACATTGTGTTTGATACTTTGGCGTACGAGTATCTATAAGCACACTAGTGGGATCACTCTCCCAGGTTTCATAGAGCCCAAAGTGCGGGGGAGAAATGGTTTCAATTCAATCTCTCATTCATTTACCAAATCTCTCCTTGAATTTGACCATTAGGCCTCACACCCCTTTAGGATTCAAGTTGATTGCAGATTTGGGAACCAACACAACTCATATGGTACCTTGGGCATATGAGTCCCGTGTGGCCCCTTTTTAGGGTTTGAGTGGAAAATAAAGGTTTTTAATTAAAATTTTTGGTTGATGTCAGTATTTGGGATCTAATAAATAGTAAATTAGATTAAGTTCCTATAAATATAAGGTTTCAAATCATTATTTCACAGAGACAAATTGATTCAATATTTAAGGTTTCATAAAAATTCAAGCATACTTTCAAGTCTTCAAGCTCACTTTCATTCAATATCTAGCATTTTCAAGGATTAATTATGGTTGCCTATGGTGAATCTTTATGGATTCTAGGTTGGGGAGATGTAACTAGTCATTGAACCAATCCTAACGACTTATTTCCTAAGTCATTCCATCCTCCATTATCAATCTAGTTTTTTCCTAAAGGAATGTACACACATTATTGTGGCTTATTAAGGTGGTTAAAAATCTCCCAAAGCAAGTCACCATCTCCATGTTTCATTCATTCATCTAATTCTAGTACATTAGAATAGGGTTGTATTGCATTTTAGATCCTCTACTCCTAGATGCACTTAAGATTAGGGCTTGCACTCTTATTTTCATTCAGGATCTATCATTTATATCAAGGTTAAATTACCAAAATAGGATTTTGACCAAGGAAAACCCCCCATAAGCAAATCAACACAATATTATATTTTGTAGGCTTTTTAACATGTTCAAATCTCGAAACCAGGTTTGTAAGGAAGAGAAGAGATAGGAGAATAGATTTAGATCTTAATTTTTTGAAAAAGTAGAACAAGATCAATATGCCACTTGTGGCATATGATTCTTGGTATAACACTTTTTATGGATTTCAAAAGATTCAGACTTGTCACTATGAAATTCCAGTTTCTACCTAGAAACCCTAAACTAGGACTAAATTTCCCCTACTAGCATATGAGTCCTAGTGTGCATTAAAAGTCAAAATTTCAAGATTTCAGACCTTGTCCCAAGCATATTCAATTTTCTAGGTGCACCTCTATAATTTCTTAGTTTATTGTTCTGATTTGAGTTCATTTCTAGGTCATTTACTTAAGTTTTGCATATCATTTTACATTTCTTGTCTTTCCAATCCCTAGCTTGATGGTGAACCCCCTTTTATTTTTAATGACACACCTGACACCTGATTGTAGATCTCTTTCCCTCATTTGCATCCCTAGATTGAGATCTCTAACATTTCCTTGAGTGAAACTTGTAGGAATGGTGTTCTATGTCCTTAAACATACAGCTACAATTTTCTAGGTTTCATCAATTACTACTAACCTTGCATTCTAGTTTTCAACTTCACGTTCTATGTTAAATTTGGGTTTATAAACCCATTTGACTCGTATGATATCATTACATTTAATTTGATCAACTAATTGCCACGCTTTTTTCTTTTCAATATAATCTATCTCTTCATCCATAGATTTATAGAATTATCTTCATTAAAAACTTCTTCAAATTCTATAAGATCATAATGAAATAGGAAATATTAGAACTTTTAAACATAATTTTTCCTCTTCATACTTATAGAAATCATTTTAAGGCCCATTTTTGTGTCTTGAGGGCTAGTTAAAGGTATTTCCTTTCTTGATTCACCAATTTAGCTTGTTGGTGTTTGAAATCGGTCAATCAAATGAATCCTATAACCTAGCCACTTTCTAATGATCAGACTCAATGGTGGATTTGGCCAACTGACAAGATTCGCTCTAAGACTGAAATCTCCTACACTAATGTCTCTGGATGACCAAAGTGGGTCAACCTATACAATTCCTAGAAACTTAATTCACTCATGCACAAACATTTCTTTTTATAGAAGATAATTCTCAGTGATAATAAATCAAGGAGAGCATTGATAACCTCAAATATAGTTAAATTCTCACTCTCTCAACACTCACTTAGCAATTGGGAGGCAAACCTCAACACCAAACTTAAAACCAAACAACAGGTATTTAAAACGATTTTGAATTTATAATTTTTTCTTAAATGCATTTAGCTAAATGACAAATTAGTGCCTAATTTTGGGCCACAGAGTCAAATAAAAAATTATAAAGACATCCTGATTAGTAAAAAAACTTCAACTAGTAGATTTGAAACTACTAATACTTTGCACTAATAGATCCACTTTGGTTATCATTCAAATTCTTCTTATAGATATTCCTTACAGACCTAAAATCACAATTATCTACCCAAAGTAATCTAACTATTTCTTTGAAATAGAACCATGAACAAATAACACAATCTCAGGGAAATTGAGAGGACAAACTCACACATATTTGATATATTGAATTTATATGATTAAATGTGTACAAATCTGGAGACAATTTGATGACATTCATATTCTATTTGCATAAAATGATTGACATTTACTCATGAAATCAGCTGTTACAATTTTCATTATTAATCCATGACTCAAACTCAACATTTCTCTATCTACCCAACCCATACAAAAAATCAAAACCTTTTACAATGAGAAAAGAAGAGAACAAGAAGAAATTGAAGAATCCCTAAGATAAATCTATAGAACACTTGGTAGCTTCCTTCTCCATCCATCAACAAGAAGAAAACCAAAATCCTCTCTCTTCTCTCTTCCTTTGCAACAAAATTTGCCTCTAAATTTTTCCCCAAAGTTGAGAAAAAATTGTTGTGAAAATCATTCACCTCCGTTTATCATGTTGCACATTTTGTACTCAACAAGGCAAACCTCTATAGTGTAAAAATAATTCTTCCCATGAAAAAATTTCACGCAACTCCTCTGTTTTGCATTTTACCTCGGCTCTGTTTATTTGAAATACTTTATTCAAAATATTTCACCCCTTATTTACTTTAACATTTACGTAAAGCTGAAAATGACTTTTCGCACGAAAGCATCGTTTACCATCTTTTATTTGTTGCACTTTAAATATTCACCTCATTTAAAATTTAAAATATTACCCTTTAAAAAAGTCTCGTGCCCACTTAAACTTTATCAATTTTATTGGAAGAGGCTTTCATGTGAAAATCAATAGGGCACATTATAATTTTAAATGTTTTTCCCTCAAAGTTTATCGAGCCCACTAAGCCTTTTACCCCATCCATCGCCCATTGCGTGACGAAATAGGAAAATAGAAGCTCAATTGGCGATGAGTGATCACGGCATGGATTAAGGTGCATTTCTCCATTTTTGATAGTTGTTGATCCTCTCATGAAAATCATTCACTCTCGTACTTTTACTTTGCAGGGAAATTTTTAAATATTCAATTTAGCATCATTTCCTGTGCCTATCTTTTTACAAGCCCACAAACTCTTTTCCTTCAGCCATCACTCACCTCTCGTGCATCATGTGCTAATTTGAAGAAATGGAAAGTAAACCAGTGATGGGTGATGGCCATCACCCATCACTGGTTGAATGGAAAACTAGGAGGAAGGACTGGAAATGGTGTAAGGATCAACAATGGAAAGCACACACCATCGCTCATCACTAGTTGTTCACTGGAAATGAGAATCTTTCACGAGTTGAAACATGTCAAATCAAAGCATCATCACTGGAAATCATTGGATCACTAGTTTCTTCCTTAATTTTAATCCATAAATGGTGATGGGCGATGAGTTTTGTTGTACATAGTGAAAGTCATGAAAGCCGCCTTTGGACCAATCAGAGCTAAGAATTAAACTTGCTTTTCCTCCAAAACATTATAGATGTGTTTTGTGTTTTCCCCTTTTTATTTGCACAATATTTAAAATATTTAAAATATTTTATATATTAACAATTGAAACTTTAGAAAAAATGTGACTTTTAAATACACCTACGATCCATTTGGAGGAAACTCACTGAGTGGAAACCAAGACACCTGGAGCCATAAATTTTTTTAGGTAATCATAATTAATTATTTAGAGAAAACCCATTTCCTCCAATTTTTCCCGACCCTTAAAATTTAGGTACCTCCTTTGTAAACTAGCCCTCAGGGTGAGTTAGCCATGACAAAAGTACACTAAAATAATGTATCAAATGACCTTCATTTTCAATGAAAATGGATCGATGGAGGTTTTATACAAAAAAAATAAATTGGTTGTCATTACATTTGCAAAATTTGACACTTTTTGTAACACCATTTTTGGCCATGTCGTGATTAGAAAGCAATTAAATAACCCATTAGAACTTATCCTAGAGGCACAAAATTGAACAGGCATGTAGAAATTTGACCTAGGAATGCATCACAATAAATGGTTTGAAAAATGAGATCCTGAGGTGAAAGATAGTAATTTTCAAAGTTGCTCACTCAGGCATTTCTGCAACTGCACTTGTTTAGAACCAATCAGAGCTCACGAAGTCACCACTTTGAAAAAAATTTAAAAAAACTTCTAGGGAGATTCCATTGGAAAAATGACCTCATTTAGGTACCCAGAGTATGTGCACAAAATCGCTTTCCTTCAATCATCAATCTTCACAAGATATTAGGGGTCAAAGTTGAACACCTTGAAACACTGTAAAAAATGGAGATGTAAAACTAAGCAAACTACATTTGCTTTTGGCCTAGTAAAAATATCAAATGTAATCATGAGGCTCTAAATTCATACAAAAAAGAACATGAATGTAAGGAGAATGGATTGAAACACTCCTTTTGTCTTGAAAATCAACAGGCTCTAAATTATGACCCTCCAAAGTAGGCCACTTAAGCAATTTCTCAGGTGCACTTTTAAGTGTGCAAAGTCAAAATTTTTGATATGGGCACTTCAAATTTGCAAAATTTGACAATCCCAATAGCAGCTCCGACTAGGGATGTATGCCCCCTATGGGCATAACAAGATCTCAGATCTTTGGGGAGTAGACCAAATGCCAAGTCCATTAGGTGCTCATAAACTACTCCCTTACTCAACCTTCTTTTTCAACTTCACTTGGTGACCCCAAGTCACCAAATGTAAAAGGGGAGTCAATTATTACCTCTAGCAAACACCAATCTGATAAAGGAACTAATCTCCTTCAACTCATGCTTGCCCCTATCAAACCACAATAACATAAGTGACTTCATTTGTGCAAACACAATTATTAGGCTATCTTTATACAAGTAGAAACTTGCTCCTTGTTTGGATTTTTTATGATATGGAAGGAAAATCAAATAGGAAACATCACTTCCACTTTCTTCATTTTATGATTTTGTATCAAGTGGTAACATTTGAAAATGGTGATCAAGACCATATGACAGCATAGCTTGATCACAACCATCTGCCTACTTAAACATGTTGGTACCTCCCAATAACTCATCATATACAACATTATCACCATATCCATAATCACTATACATCTAAAAGTCAAGCACACTTTCAAAATGTTGATTATCATTTGGCAACAATTGATCATATTCATCATATAAATCACTATCAAGCTGAAAATAGCTTTCTTCAATGTTATGCACATTGCCACATTTTGTAAAAACTTCTTCCAGCTAAAAAAAGTAGAACTCACATTCTACCACATGGCTAGTACAATTAATCTCAATATGATCATTAGTTTGCATATCAAAAGTGAAACTATCACAAGGAATTACTAGATCTTGCACATCATGCAAACTATCTCCAACTGTATGCAAAGTGATACACTTATGCATTAGAACACTCTATACTTGTCCTCCATCATGTTGGTACTAAGATTCATCAACTATTTCTACCTCATCCTCATCATTGCTCACTTTTTTATCCTCTGAACAATATATATGATCATCTTTAGAATCCCAAGCTTGTTAAAAAATGAGCAATTTTGGTTCAGAAAGATAATATCATTTCTCATTGAAATCAACATCCACATCCGCATTCAAAGATTCATGACTAGGCTCATCCAAATCAACAAACAAAGACTTGTCCAAATTTGCATTAAATTTTTCAAGACTTGGTTCATTGGATGCACAAACCTCATGGTCATCTACTGCTTCAAACTCATCAAAACAGATTTCTAAGTTTGCATCGGCATGCACACTATCATACTCATCATACAATGCATCATTGTAATCAAATGGATACTTGCCTTCATCCACATTATCATCATCATGATCAACCAATTCATAATTGGAAGGAGAATAAAAAAAAATGCATCATACCTTGCATCTTGAAGACCATCATCACTATCAAAATCAATGTGAGAAGCACACAAAAGTTGAGCGTCATATACATGTGCACATCTATGATATTCGATGGTCAATAAATCTAAAATTTGTTCACAAATTAATAGATCATTATTCTGATCCATTATTTCAACCGCTTCCTCTTCTTGATCTCCACTAGAATTGAATGCATTATCAAATTGTAAATTAGGATATATCATGATATCGCCATCTTCAAAATCTGAAAACTCAATGGACTGATCATAAAATGGATTTCCCCAATCATAGGAGATTGAATCACTAACTTCCTTGTCAAAAAAATGGTCACAACCCATCAGAGAGGATATGTTTTCCACTTCTTCCTTCTTTCTTACTACTATGTTGTCATAACACAATCCACATCTCTATAATTTTGAGTTAGACTAGGTGTCTTCATTGAGTTTGTCATTTGCAGCCTCTTGAGGATACACACAAACATTTTCACTATCAAACTAAAAACCATCAATGGTTCCTTTATTCTATTTGCTTGTGGTTGATGTATCTAATTGAGATTCATTTCATACTTTGTCATCTGCATCTGGTATGCTGACATTCTCAAGAGCATTCCCTAAATCAACAAATTCCAATGTCTCATTATGTAGACTTGCATAAAGACTACACTCACTTGTAAACTTGACATGATAAATTGTACCACAACATTGTTGAATACACATCTCTTCTTCAAAGATAAAATCCAATTCATATCCCTCATCATGTTCTTGGCTTAGAAAACTTGGAATCCCATTGCTCCTAGCAACATCACACTGATTGCTTGAAAGGGAAGCATTATCAACATGTTTTGAACTGAGATGATCATTTAGGAAATTTTCTACATCATTGTAGTCTTCAATTGCTATAGAAAATTTGCTTTCTATTTTTACACTTTCAGAGGAGATAGGAGAAACTTCAAAAGTTTGATTTACCTCATCATGTCTTTCATCATTATGGTTACAATTTTTAGTTGGGTGCATTTCCTTTGTATGTCATTCAAAGTCAACTTCCTCATCATCTAATGATGGCTCATTCTTGTCTTCTACCTTCTCATGTGTATACTTGTATATAGACCTCTGATCACTTGTATTCACATAATTGCTACTATTATCAGCATGTTTACCCAAAACTGAAGACAAGAAACATTGCACATATTCATTCCCTCTTTTATCCAATTCATCTAAAAATGTGTAAGCCATTTGCATACTCAAAATTTTATGATGTTTTAACAATGCACTAGATCCTTCCTCAAAGGATTCAAAGTACATGCGAATGCAATCTGGAGTGCTAGGTGTATAATTTTTAGGGATTAGTGAGAGGGAAACAACAAATCTATGACTGAAATCAATGTTTGACTCTTCATTTCAAATTATTCTCTATAAGCAGCCATTAGTTTATCCCAACAAGGAAAAGACTTCTCAGGAAACTTTAGATGCCAATCTTTAGCTCTTGCTTCAAGAGATCTGACAAAAAAATTAATCAACATATCTTGATATCCAAATGAATGTTTCTCCATGAAGTTGTAAAAACTTTTGACATGTACATCTCCTTCACATACATTATATCCATTAAATATAGGCATCTTCATATAGACTTGAACTGGCATACTCTCAATTTTGTAATCAACCTATGACAAATCTAGTTGGTCATACAATGGATCAAAGGAATTGAAAAAAGGTGCAACAATTTGGTGAGTAGACATAGTGTGATTGTCTTTTAACTAGGCTTGTAGAAACATCCGGTTCCTTTCACCCATCTCTTTAAGTCCCCTTTCAAATACAAATTTCCATTCCAACCTTATTTTAGGCTTATGCACTCTTAGGTTCATGCACTTTGGAGTATCAAATGTTTGAGGATTATATGACTTCTGACACGTGTTGACAAGATGTATCAAAGTGTCTATTGGTATGACTATTTTATCTTGATGATCCATAGATATTTGCAAATCAAGGCTCAACTAATTGTGCATAATAAAAAATATGAACAAATGAAGGATTACAATAACAACTGCTGATATGAAATTCATTCTAACCATCCACACTAACAAATATTTGAGCACTAGACAAAATTATTTCAATGGAACTGCAATTTAATAGCCCCAACAAATGGGAGTGTGCAAATTCAATATTACTGTCCTTTCCCTGTGTTAGTGCTAATTCACTCAATAGGGAACCAAAATTGTTCCTAAGATGTTCAAATATGAATTCAGACACAATTTTCTCAAAAACCAA
>VDFB02358134.1:41975709-42105852 GCA_007258455.2 Sequoia sempervirens
TGAATTTTCTCCAAACCACCCACAAGCGTAATTAGAAGTCACAATTTTTCTAAATTTTGAAATGTTAATATTAAAATATTTTAAATATTGTGAAAATAAAAAGGGAAAAATATAAAATGCATCTCTAATGTTCTAGAGGACAAACAAGCTTAATTCTTAGCTCTGATTGGTCTAGAGGTGGCTTTCACGACTTTCACAACAAAACTCATCGCCCATCGCCATTTTTGGATTAAAATTAAGGAAGAAACCAACAATCCAATGCTTCTAGTGAAGATGCTTTGATTTGACAAGTTTATTTAAGGTTTAATTGGCTTGGTAGAGTTTCCAAGGGACGACAACACTCCCATCACCCAACGCATGAAAGCTTCTCATTTCTAGTCAACAATCGACAATGTGTGATGGTGTGTGCTTCCATCATTGACCCTTACACCATCACCAGACCTTCCTCTCATTTTTCCATTCAAGTAGTGATGAGAAATGGCCATTTCCCATCGCTGGTTTACTTTCCATTTCTTCCATTTAGCACACAATGTAGGGGATGTGAGTGATGGCTAAAGGAAAAGAGTTTGTGGGCCCGTGAAAAGACAAACACGAGGAATGATGCTGAATTAAATATTTTATATTTTCCTTGCAAAGTAAAATTATAAGAGTGAATGATTTTCATGAGACGATCAACGACTATCAAAAATGGATAAATGCACCTTAATCCCTGTCATGATCGCTCATCACCAGTCGAACTTCTATTTTCTTGTTTCATCACAAGATAGGTAATCACTAGCATAAAAGGATTGGTGGGCTTGATAAACTTGGAGGGAAAAATATTTAAAATTATAATGTGCCTGATTCATTTTCACATGAACACCTTTGCCAATAAAATTGATAAAGCTTAAGTGGGCACGAGAATATTTTAAAAGGTAAGATTTTAAATTTTAAATGAAGTGAATATTTAAAGTGCAGAAAATAAAAGAAGGTAAATGAAACTTTTGTGGGCGAAGTCATTTTTAGCTTCAGGTAAATGGTGAAGTAAATAAGGGGTGAAATAGTTTGAGTGAAGTATTTCAAATAAACAAAGTAGGGGTAAAATGCAAAATAGAGGAGCTGAGTGAAATTTTTTCATGGGAATATTTGTTTTTACACTATAGAGGTTTTCTTTGCTGACAGTACAAAATGTACAACATGGTAAATGGATGTGAACAATTTTCACGATAAATTTTTCTCAACTATGGCAGAAAATTTGGGAGGCAAAGTTTGTTGCAAAGGAAGAGAGAAGAGAGAGGATGTTTGTTTTCTTGTTGTTGATGGATGGAGAAGGAAGCTGCCAAGTATCTTCTATAGATTTACCTTTGGGATTTTTTTGTTTCTTCTTATTCTCTTTTTTTCTCATTGTAAAAGGTTCTGATTTTCTATATGGGTTGGGTAGATAGAGAAATGTTGAGTTTGAGTTATGGATTGATAATGCAAATTGTAACAGCTAATTTCATGAGTAAATGTCAATCAGTTTATGCAAGTAGAATATGAATGCCATAAAATTATCTCCAAGTTTGTACACATTTAATCATATAAATTCAATATATCAAAGATGTTTGAGTTTTTCCTCTCAATTTCCCTGAGATTGTGTTAGTTCATGGTTCTATTTCAAAAAAATAGTTAAATTACTTTGAGCCGATAATTGTGATTTTAGGTGTGCAAGGGGAATATGTAAGAAGAATTTGAATGATAACCAAAGTGGATTTGTTACTACAAAGTATTAGCAGTTTTAAATCCACTGGTTGAAGTTTGTTTACTGATGAGGTTGTCTTTATAATTTTGTATTTGACTCTGTGGCCCAAAATTAGGCACTAATTTGTCATTGAGCTAAATGCATTTCAGAAAAATTTATAACTTCAAAATCATTTTAAATCTTTTATGTTTGGTTCAAGTTTCATGTTTATTTTTTCCTCCAATTGCTGAGTGAGTGTTGAGAGACTAAGAAATTAGCCAAGTTTGAGGTTATCAACACTCTCCATGGTTTATTATTGTTGGGAATTATCTACTATAAAAAGTAATGTTTGTATATGAGTGAATTAAGTTTATAGGAATTGTATAGGTTGACCCACCTTGGTCCTATAGAGCCAAAAGTGTAGGATATTTCTATCTTTGAATGAATCTTGTCAGTTGGCCAAATCCATTATTGAGTCTGATCATTAGAAAGTGGCTAGTCTTTGGGATTCATTGGATTGATCAATTTGGAACACCAACAAAATGGAAACTCTACTGGGGACAATTTGAGAAAATTTTGAATGAAGAATCTAGCATTAAGAGTCATTTAAGTTTTCATTGAGTCATAATATTTACCATCCTAAATTTGGTTCAAATATTGGAGGAATTCCAACCTGTAGAAAGAATTTGTTGCAGTGAACCTGATTACTTCATGATCTATGGTGCTCTACTGGTGAAAGGAACTCAAAAATAAATTTACATGTGAAAGAAATTCATGTTGTTTGAAGTTCATTCCTCTACAAAGAGAGGTGGCAACTCATTTAAAAGGAACCTGGTGAAAAGGTGAGTACAGTTCCAGATCTACAATATTTCCAGTCAAGAAGAATAATTTGTAGCAGTTGCAACATTTTCAGGTATTCTTCCCTTTTGGTTTTTGAGAAAATTGTGTCTGAATTCATATTTGAACATCTTAGGAACAATTTTGGTTCCCTATTGAGTGAATTAGCACTAACACAGGGAAAGGACAGTAATATTGAATTTGCACACTCCCATTTGTTGGGGCTATTAAATTGCAGTTCCATTGAAATAATTTTGTCTAGTGCTCAAATATTTGTTAGTGTGGATGGTTAGAATGAATTTCATATCAGCAGTTGTTATTGTAATCCTTCATTTGTTCATATTTTTTATTATGCACAATTAGTTGAGCCTTGATTTGCAAATATCTATGGATCATCAAGATAAAATAGTCATACCAATAGACACTTTGATACATCTTGTCAACACGTGTCAGAAGTCATATAATCCTCAAACATTTGATACTCCAAAGTGCATGAACCTAAGAGTGCATAAGCCTAAAATAAGGTTGGAATGGAAATTTGTATTTGAAAGGGGACTTAAAGAGATGGGTGAAAGGAACCGGATGTTTCTACAAGCCTAGTTAAAAGACAATCACACTATGTCTACTCACCAAATTGTTGCACCTTTTTTCAATTCCTTTGATCCATTGTATGACCAACTAGATTTGTCATAGGTTGATTACAAAATTGAGAGTATGCCAGTTCAAGTCTATATGAAGATGCCTATATTTAATGGATATAATGTATGTGAAGGAGATGTACATGTCAAAAGTTTTTACAACTTCATGGAGAAACATTCATTTGGATATCAAGATATGTTGATTAATTTTTTTGTCAGATCTCTTGAAGCAAGAGCTAAAGATTGGCATCTAAAGTTTCCTGAGAAGTCTTTTCCTTGTTGGGATAAACTAATGGCTGCTTATAGAGAATAATTTGAAATGAAGAGTCAAACATTGATTTCAGTCATAGATTTGTTGTTTCCCTCTCACTAATCCCTAAAAATTATACACCTAGCACTCCAGATTGCATTCGCATGTACTTTGAATCCTTTGAGGAAGGATCTAGTGCATTGTTAAAACATCATAAAATTTTGAGTATGCAAATGGCTTACACATTTTTAGATGAATTGGATAAAAGAGGGAATGAATATGTGCAATGTTTCTTGTCTTCAGTTTTGGGTAAACATGCTGATAATAGTAGCAATTATGTGAATACAAGTGATCAGAGGTCTATATACAAGTATACACATGAGAAGGTAGAAGACAAGAATGAGCCATCATTAGATGATGAGGAAGTTGACTTTGAATGACATACAAAGGAAATGCACCCAACTAAAAATTGTAACCATAATGATGAAAGACATGATGAGGTAAATCAAACTTTTGAAGTTTCTCCTATCTCCTCTGAAAGTGTAAAAATAGAAAGCAAATTTTCTATAGCAATTGAAGACTACAATGATGTAGAAAATTTCCTAAATGATCATCTCAGTTCAAAACATGTTGATAATGCTTCCCTTTCAAGCAATCAGTGTGATGTTGCTAGGAGCAATGGGATTCCAAGTTTTCTAAGCCAAGAACATGATGAGGGATATGAATTGGATTTTATCTTTGAAGAAGAGATGTGTATTCAACAATGTTGTGGTACAATTTATCATGTCAAGTTTACAAGTGAGTGTAGTCTTTATGCAAGTCTCCATAATGAGACATTGGAATTTGTTGATTTAGGGAATGCTCTTGAGAATGTCAGCATACCAGATGCAGATGACAAAGTATGAAATGAATCTCAATTAGATACATCAACCACAAGCAACTAGAATGAAGGAACCATTGATGTTTTTTTATTTTGATAGTGAAAATGTTTGTGTCTATCCTCAAGAGGCTACAAATGACAAACTCAATGAAGACACCTAGTCTAACTCAAAATTATAGAGAGATGTGGATTGTATTATGACAACATAGTAGTAAGAAAGAAAGAAGAAGTGGAAAACATATCCTCTCTGATGGGTTGTGACCATTTTGTTGACAAGGAAGTTAGTGATTCAATCTCCTATGATTGGGGAAATCCATTTTATGATCATTCCATTGAGTTTTCAGATTTTGAAGATGGTGATATCATGATATATCCTAATTTATAATTTGATAATGCATTCAATTCTAGTGGAGATCAAGAAGAGGAAGCAGTTGAAATAATGGATCAGAATAATGATCTATTAATTTGTGAACAAATTTCAGATTTATTGACCATCAAATATCATAGATGTGCACATGTATATGACGCTCAACTTTTGTGTGCTTCTCACGTTGATTTTGATAGTGATGATGGTCTTCAAGATGCAAGGTATGATGCTTTTTTTTTTTATTCTCCTTCCAATTATGAACTGGTTGATCATGATGATGATAATGTGGATGAAGGCAAGTATCCATTTGATTACAATGATGCATTGTATGATGAGTATGCTAGTGTGCACACTGATGCAAACTTAGAAATCTGTTTTGATGAGTTTGAAGCAGTAGATGACCATGAGGTTTGTGCATCCAATGAGCCAAGTCTTGAAAATTTTAATGCAAATTTGGACAATTCTTTGTTTGTTGATTTGGATGAACCTAGTCAGGAGTCTTTGAATGTGGATGCGGATGTTGATTTCAATGAGAAACCATATTATCTTTTTGAACCAAAATTGCTCATTTTTTAGCAAGCTTGGCATTCTGAAGATAATCATATATATTTTTTAGAGGATAAAAAAGTGAGAAATGATGAGGATGAGGTAGAAAACGTTGATGAATCTTAGTACCAACATGATGGAGGACAAGTACAGAGTGTTCTAATGCATAAGTGTATCACTTTGCATACACTTGGAGATAGTTTGCATGATGTGCAAGATCTAGTAATTACTTGTGATAGTTTCACTTTTGATATGAAAACTAATGATCATATTGAGATTAATTGTACCAGCCATGTGGTAGAATGTGAGTTCTACTTTTGTTAGCTGGAAGAAGTTTTTACAAAATGTGGCAATGTGCATAACATTGAAGAAAGCTATTTTTAGCTTGATAGTGATTTATATGATGAATATGATCAGTTGTTGCCACATGATAATCAACATTTTGAAAGTGTGCTTGACTTTTAGATGTATAGTGATTATGAATATGTTGATAATGTTGTATATGATGAGTTATTGGGAGGTACCAACATGTTTAAGTAGGCAGATGGTCATGATCAATCTATGATGCCATATGGTCTTGATCACTATTTTCAAATGTTACCACTTGATACAAAATCATAAAATTATGAAAGTGGAAGTGATGTTTCTTGTTTGATTTTCCTTCCATATCATAAAAAATCCAAACAAGAAGCAAGTTTCTAATTGTATAAAGACATCCTAATACTTGTGTTTGCACAAATGAAGTCACTTATGTTATTGTGGTTTGACAGGGGCAAGCATGAGTTGAAGGAGATTAGTTCCTTTATTGGATTGGTGTTTGCTAGAGGTAATAATTGACTCCCTTTTTACATTTGGTGACCTGGGGTCATCAAGTGAAGTTGAAAAAGAAGGTTGAGTAAGGGAGTAGTTTCTGAACACCTAATGGACTTGGCATTTGGTCTACTCCCCAAAGATCTGAGATCTTGTTATGCCCATAGGGGGCATACATCCCTAGTCGGATATGCTATTGGGACTATCAAATTTTGCAAATTTAAAGTGCCCATATCAAAAAATTTGACTTTGCACACTCAAAAGTGCACCTGAGAAATTGCTTAAGTGACCCACTTTGGAGCGTCATAATTCGGAGCTTGTTGATTTTCAAGACAAAAGGAGTATTTCAATCCATTATTCTTACATTCATGTTCTTTTTTGTATGAATTTAGAGCCTCATGATTACATTTGATATTTTTACTAGGCCAAAAGCAAATGCAGTTTGCTTAGGTTTACATCTCCATTTTTTACAGTGTTTCAAGGTGTTCAACTTTGACCCCTAATATCTTGTGAAGATTGATAATTGAGGGAAAGTACTTTTGTGCACATACTCTGGGTACCTAAATGAGCTCATTTTTCCAATGGCATCCACCTATAATTTTTTTTAATAATTTTTCAAAGTGTTGACTTCGTGAGCTCTAATTGGTTCTAAACAAGTGCAGTTGTAGAAATGCCTGAGTGAGCAACTTTGAAAATTAATATCTTTCACCTCAGGATCTCATTTGTCAAACCATTTATTGTGATGCATTCCTAGGTCAAATTTCTACATGCCTATTCAATTTTGTGCCTCTAGGATAAGTTCTAATGGGTTATTTAATTGCTTTCTGATCACGACATGGCCAAAAATGGTGTTACAAAAAGTGTCAAATTTTGCAAATGTAATGACAACCAATTTATTTTTTTTGTCTAAAACCTCCATCGATCCATTTTCATTGAAAACGAAGGTCATTTGATACATTATTTTAGTGTACTTTTGTCACGGCTAACTCACCCTAAAGGGCTAGTTTACAAAGGAGGTACCTAAATTTTAAGGGTCGGGAAAAATTGGAGGAAATGGGTTTTCTCTAAATAATTAATTATGATTACCTAAAAAAATTTATGGCTCCAGGTGTCTTGGTTTCCACTCAGTGAGTTTCCTTCAAATGGCCCGTAGGCGTATTTAAAAGTCACAATTTTTCTAAAGTTTCAATTGTTAATATATAAAATATTTTTAATATTTTAAATATTGTGCAAATACAAAGGGGAAAACACAAAACACATCTCTAATGTTTTGGATGAAAAACAAGTTTAATTCTTAGCTATGATTGGTCCATAGGCGGCTTTCATGACTTTCACTATGTACAACAAAACTCATCGCCCATCACCATTTATGGATTAAAATTAGGGAAGAAACTAGTGATCCAATGATTTCCAGTGATGATGCTTTGATTTGACATGTTTCAACACATGAAAGATTCTCATTTCAAGTGAACAACTAGTGATGAGCGATGGTGTGTGCCTTCCATTGCTGACCCTTACACCATTGCTAGTCCTTCCTCCTAGTTTTCCATTCAACCAGTGATGGGCGATGGCCATCACCCATCACTGGTTTACTTTCAATTTCTTCAAATTAGCACAAGATGCACTAGAGGTGAGCGATGGCTAAAGGAAAATAGTTTGTGGGCTTGTGAAAAGATAGGCACATGAAATGATGCTAAATTGAATATTTAAAAATTTCCAACAAAGTAAAAGTACGAGAGTGAATGATTTTCATGAGAGGATCAACGATTGTCAAAAATGGAGAAATGCCCCTTAATCCATGCCGTGATCACTCATTGCTAGTTGAGCTTCTATTTTCCTGTTTCGTCACACAATGGGCGATGGATGGGGTAAAAGGCTTAGTGGGCTTGATAAAATTTGAGGGAAAAACATTTAAAATTATAATGTTCCCTATTGATTTTCACATGAAAGCCTCTTCCAATAAAATTGATAAAGTTTAAGTGGGCACGCGAATTTTTTAAAGGGTACTATTTTAAATTTTAAATGAGGTGAATACTTCAAGTGCAACAAATAAAAGATGGTAAACGATTCTTTCGTGCGAAAAGTCATTTTCAGCTTTAGGTAAATGTTAAAGTAAATAAGGGGTGAAATATTTTGAATAAAGTATTTCAAATAAATAGAGCAGGGGTAAAATGCAAAATATAGGAGCTGCATGAAATTTTTTCACGGGAAGAATTATTTTTACACTACAGAGGTTTGCCTTGTTGAGTACAAAATGTGCAACATGATAAATGGAGGTGAATGATTTTCACAACAATTTTTTCTCAACTTTGGGGAAAAATTTAGAGGCAAATTTTGTTGCAAAGGAAGAGAGAAGAGAGAGGATTTTGGTTTTCTTGTTGTTGATGGATGGAGAAGGAAGCTACCAAGTGTTCTATAGATTTATCTTAGGGATTCTTCAATTTCTTCTTGTTCTCTTCTTTTTTCATTGTAAAAGGTTTTTGATATTTTCTATGGGTTGGGTAGATAGAGAAATGTTGAGTTTGAGTCATGGATTAATAATGAAAATTGTAACAGCTGATTTCATGAGTAAATGTCAATCATTTTATGCAAATAGAATATGAATGTCATCAAATTGTCTTCAGATTTGTACACATTTAATCATATAAATTCAATATATCAAATATGTGTGAGTTTTTCCTCTCAATTTCCTTGAGATTGTGTTATTTGTTCATGGTTCTATTTCAAAGAAATAGTTAGACTACTTTGGGTAGATAATTGTGATTTTAGGTGTGTAAGGAAGATCTATAAGAAGAATTTGAATGATATCCAAAGTGGATCTATTAGTGCAAAGTATTAGCAGTTTTAAATCTACTAGTTGAAGTTTTTTTACTAATGAGGTTGTCTTTATAATTTTTTATTTGACTTTGTGGCCCAAAATTAGGCACTAATTTGTCATTTAGCTAAATGCATTTAAGAAAAAATTATAAATTCAAAATTGTTTTAAATACCCGATTTTGGTTTTAAGTTTGGTGTTGAGGTTTGCCTCCCAATTGCTGAGTGAGTGTTGAGAGACTCAAAATTTAACTAGATTTGAGGTTATCAATGCTCTCCTTGATTTATTATCATTGAGAATTATCTACTATAAAAAGAAATGGCTGTGCATGAGTGAATTATGTTTCTAGGCATTGTATAGGTTGACCCACTTTTGTCATGCAGAGACAGAAGTGTAGGAGATTTTAGTCTTAGAGCGAATCTTGTCAGTTGGCCAAATCCACCATTGAGTCTGCTCATTAGAAAGTGGCTAGGTTATAGGATTCATTTGATTGACCGATTTCAAACACCAACAAGCTAAATTGGAGAATCAAGAAAGGAAATACCTTTAACTATCCCTCAAGACAGAAAAATGGGCCTTAAAATGATTTTTATAAGTATGAAGAGGAAAAATTATGTTTAAAAGTTCTAATATTTCCTATTTCATTATGATCTTATAGAATTTGGAGAAGTTTTTAATGAAGATAATTATATAAATCTATGGATGAAGAGATAGATTATATTGAAAAGAAAAAAGTGTGGCAATTAGTTGATCAAATTAAATGTAATGATATCATATGAGTCAAATGGGTTTATAAACCAAAATTTAACATAGAAGGTGAAGTTGAAAACTAGAATGCAAGGTTAGTAGTAATTGATGAAACCTAGAAAATTGTAGCTATATGTTTAAGGACATAGAACACGGGTATGTGCAGGATCATGATGGGCCAAAAATTGGCAATATGATGGGTATGTGGCTGACGACTTTTTTTAACCCAAAATTGATGAAACGAAAAGGGTTTTTAAAGGAGATTATCAACTTTCCACCAATACAAATTATGTTTTACTTTGAACTAAATAAGTAATTATTATTCATTTTCTATTCAAATTATGACTAAATTTTTGATTGATAGATTGATTGAAAAACATCTATAGCTTTCAAATAATATCACATTTAATCCAAAACATGCATCACATTCTATGCTTCACATAATATAGGATTAAAAAAAGAAAAATTGAATTTCATGAAGTTTTGACCAAGTTAAGGTGGTCGACATATGAGTTTTTATATTTTTAAAAAGTTGTAATGAAAATTTCATAATTAATTATTTACTTGGAAAAATGACAAAAATATGCATCACATCGGGACATGAGTCATCTACTTATATCTAAAATATTATAAAAAATATTATCATTTTATTGTGGTTAGGGTGGTTAGACAGACACCTACTTCTTATTTTTTCCCTGAAATTGAAGTACTACTACATTGAAATTTCAAATTTTCACCAAATAGATTTCTTTTTTTTAAAACAAACCTAGTAGTTTAGAGACTACATTCAATTTGCTACATATTCTATTCTTACATATTTGTTAAATAATATAGATAACTTATTCAAATTTTTACGTCAAGTTGCCTAACTTTGATTTTTTTGCCACTTAAGGGCCTATTTTTTCCATGATGATCTTGCACATACCCACACCAATTTCCTGCAAGTTTCACTCAAGGAAACCTTAGAGATCTCAATCTAGGGATGCAAATGAGGGAAAGAGATCTACAATAAGGTGTCCGAGGGGTGTGATTAAAGATAAAAGGGGGGTTCACTACCAAGCTAGGGCTTAGAAAGACAAGAAATGTGAATGATATGAAAAAATTAAGTAAATGACCTAGAAATGAACTCAAATCAGAATAATAAAGTAAGAAATTATAGAGGTGTACCTGGAAAATTGAATATGCTTGGGACAAGGTCTGAAATCTTGAAATTTTGACTTTTAATGCACTCTAGGACTCATATGCTAGTAGGGGCAATTTAGTCCTAGTTTAGGGTTTCTAGGTAGAAACTAGAATTTCATAGTGACAAGTTTGAATCTTTTGAAATCCATAAAAAGTGTTATACCCAGACTCATATGCCACAAGTGGCATATTGATCTTGTTCTAATTTTTCAAAAAATTAAGATCTAAATCTATTCTCCTATCTCTTCTCTTCCTTACAAACCTGGTTTCGAGATTTGAACATGTTAAAAAGCCTACAAAATATAATATTGTGTTGATTTGCTTATGGGGGGTTTTCCTTGGTCAAAATCCTATTTTGGTAATTTAACCTTGATATAAATGATAGATCCTGAATGAAAATAAGAGTGCAAGCCCTAATCTTAAGTGCATCTAGGAGTAGAGGATCTAAAATGCAATACAACCCTATTCTAATGTACTAGAATTAGATGAATGAATGAAACATGGAGATGGTGACTTGCTTTGGGAGATTTTTAACCACCTTAATAAGCCACAATAATGTGTGTACATTCCTTTAGGAAAAAACTAGATTGATAATGGAGGATGGAATGACTTAGGAAATAAGTCGTTAGGATTGGTTCAATGACTAGTTACATCTCCCCAACCTAGAATCCATAAAGATTCACCATAGGCAACCATAATTAATCCTTGAAAATGCTAGATATTGAATGAAAGTGAGCTTGAAGACTTGAAAGTATGCTTGAATTTTTATGAAACCTTAAATATTGAATCAATTTGTCTCTGTGAAATAATGATTTGAAACCTTATATTTATAGGAACTTAATCTAATTTACTATTTATTAGATCCCAAATACTGACATCAACCAAAAATTTTAATTAAAAACCTTTATTTTCCACTCAAACCCTAAAAAGGGGCCACACGGGACTCATATGCCCAAGGTACCATATGAGTTGTGTTGGTTCCCAAATCTGCAATCAACTTGAATCCTAAAGGGGTGTGAGGCCTAATGGTCAAATTCAAGGAGAGATTTGGTAAATGAATGAGAGATTGAATTGAAACCATTTCTCCCCCGCACTTTGGGCTCTATGAAACCTGGGAGAGTGATCCCACTAGTGTGCTTATAGATACTCGTACGCCAAAGTATCAAACACAATGTAAATAGATAATTCTCCTTTAACTATTTAATAGACATAATACCCTAATGATTTGGCTGACCTTCATGGAAATGTCCAATTTAAACATGAGATATGTAGTGTGCATACAACTCCACACACACTCATATTGAGATGGATAAGTAAAGTTGATTTAAATTTTTAGCTACAATAAACAAGTTGAGGAGATTGTAACATTAAAAGACCAGTTCCATATTCCTAGGTGGAGTCACCTAAAATATGTAATTTAAAACTCATCACATCATTCAATCTATCATTACTATTCCTACCACATGATCCCTTGCACCATTTATACCAAAAATTCAACCAATCATACTTAGTAATCCTAGGACATAGTTGCATAAACTTCTATCAAGATGTTAATAAAATTTAATTTATTATTTGAATGAAAGTAATAACACTAAACAAACATTCAAGGAAAGCCAAGAATACAAATACTGACATTCTTTGTTTACTCATATTCATAATCCATACATTGTACAATGTGGAGACAACCAATTTAGAATATACTGTCAATTACATGTAAATATGTAAGAACCCCATCTTATCTACCCTTTATATATCTAATTTTATTGATTGGAATTTTATCAAACAGTTTACTAGAAAACTATAGAATTACTGTATATGAATTCTTTTTGTATTTTTCTCATGCATAGAATGATAGAGTGGCCAGATAAGCTTCTAAATACTGAAATAAATACTAGAATGAAAATGTGATGCAATGGAATACAAATTCTGACTATCCTCAAGACTAATATGTGACAGAAATAAGCAAGTAAATAATAGAGACAATTTGTCAAATAGTTTCAATGCATTCCAATGTTTCCATGCATATAAAATTAAGTCTCTCATTACAATATTGGAACTCCTTCAATACTGCTCACCTTCCAATCTAGACCACCAGTAATCTAAATGAACTTTCAATGCAACATATGGCATCTAAACTCAATTGTTGATATGGTAGCCATTTATGTAAATAATTGAGACTTTACAAGTAGTTGTAAATGATAATGATTTATTGAAATGTAGACTATGAATCTAAATGTAAATATTACACATACCAAAATAGCTTCACATAATAGAATAATAATGTAGCAACATTGTAGCATAGGTACTATTCACATCACTATAGCACGGGTACTTCTCATGTCACTGTAGCATGGGTACTAGTCACGACACTGTAGCACGGGTACTATTAATGTAACTATAGCAACAGATCAATAACTTCTAATTTTTCTTCTCCAATGATGGTTATTTCGACAATCTAAAATATTCTCTTCAAACATGATTGATTATTGATGATAAAGAATTAAAATTTACCCATTACAAAACCCAACATGCCAAGAATGAAAGGTGCAGGTAGCAATATATTATTCTTCAAAGATAACTAATCTGAAATTGAATATTCTTTGGAACCCTTGAAAAAATAATATAAAATTCTCCAATAATGTACAATTTTGGGGTATGTGTAGAGTCATGATGGGCCAAAAAGTGGTGATATGATGGGTATGTGTAGGGTATGTGGCTGATGACTTTTTTTTACCCAAAATTGATGAAATGAAAAGGGTTTTCAAAGGAGATTCTCAACTTTCCACCAATATAAATTATGCTTTAATTTGAATTTAATAAATAATTATTATTCATTTTCTATTTCAATTATGACTAAAGTCCTGATTGATAGGTTGATTGAAAAACATCTATAGCTTTCAAATGATATCACATTTTTTAAATTTAAAATATGCATCACATTCTATGCTCTGCATACTATAGGATTAAAAAAAAATTGAATTTCATGAAGTTTTGTCCAAGTTAAGGTGGTTAGCCATATGAGTTTTTATATTTTTTAAAAATTATAATAAAAAAGTCATAATTAATTATTTACTTATAAAATAATTACAAAAAATATGAATCACATCAGGACATCAATCCTCTACTTATATCTAAAATATTATAACAAAAAAATTTCATTTTATTGTGGTTAGGGTGGTTAGACAAACACCTACTTCTTATCTTTTCCCTAAATTTAAGTGCTACTGCATTCAAATTTCAAATTTTCACCAAATAGATTTTTTTATAAAAAACCTAGTCGTTTAGAAACTGAATTCAATTTTCTTCAAATTCTATTCTTACATATTTTTGAAATAATATAGATAACTTATTCAAATTTTTATGTCAAGTTGCCTAACTCTGATTTTTCTAAAATTTTCACCACTTAAGGGCCTATTTTTTCCATGATGATCTTGTGCATACCCGTTGACCTCTAGATGAAACCAATCTCATAGGAAATCATTTGAAAGATCTTTCACAACCTCAGGTATGCAAATCAATGAGAGTTTTCATTCCCAATGATCAAGAATTGTAAAAATTGTAGAAATTTTAGGTTTCCTCTTCTCCATAGCAAAACACTTCAAAGCCAAATATCAAAATCTTGGATGAAAACAATAGCCTTCATTGATCCCTTTTATAATCTCTCAAGAAGAAGAATTTGGCCCTCTAGAAGCTTCTTTTCAATCAATTAAAAATAATACTAAATATATGCATTTAAACTTTATAAAATTATATAATCTAATAATTATTCCTCAAAGTGGGCACCCATTCAATTATTTATTTAATCTAATTCAAGTCATTAAATGACCCCCTTTAGAAATAAAGTTATAATATAACATTCAGATATAATTTTAATGATTAATTATTATTATAGTCACCTTTAGTAATAATTAAATGATATAACTTTGCACATTAATCCTCATTCCACTAGACCAACTGAAACTAGGATGAACACTGAACTCACCACATGTTTAGGTGTCTTACTATAAATAGAAACACTAGACACTCATGACCGGCTGACTTATTATTGATAGTAAGCGTGAGAAACTAAGTGGACTAAATCACCAAATGAAGGCCAATCCTAAATTGAACTGAGCTCTAGAGAAGAAAACACTCAAGAAAATACCAAATAGGACCCTCTCACCAACTACATTAGCCTGTGAGGGTTGAATAATAGGCTAAACCATCAAGAAAAATGAATGAGTTAAAAAGGGGACATTATAGTCTGCTCTCCCTAAATTTTCTTGTCCCCAAGAAATCTCAACTACCAAAAGAAATCCCTCTAAAAGATCACTCCACCTAGGTCCCAAGGAAAGTGTTGTATAATGTCCCTCATATCATGAGCCAACTCTTGTAACACTAAAAAATAAACAACCAATGAAAAATGATGAACCATGTCAACCTCAACATTAGGTGTCATAGGAGTGTAAACCTCAAGAGGAAGCAACTCAGAATGCTAACAATATCCGCTTCCCATATATGCGCAAGGTAAGATAACATACAAACTATCCACAATGTGCACATCAAAAATGTTCATCTGAAATAAATCATGTACATGAGGATCAAAAATGAAACTGCAAGCAATCCACATCATGTACATACAACAATACTCCCCAATATTTAACTTGAATGGAACCCTAATACACACGAAGGATCCTTCAGCACACTGAAGAGTGTCCGACAAAATTTTCCTGGAGCCCAAATCCAAAATGGAAGTCTACCATGTCTGATATCCTCTAACTTCCTCTGCACAAATTTGGTCCCAACTTCACCATGCTAAAAATGGTGAAGCAACCAGTCAGAACCCATCCAAATTGTAGTGCCAACCCTATCATCACCCAGATCCCAATACAATCAAACATCACACCCATCTATCATGAATATATACAAATATATGAAAGTATTTGTAACATAAGATCCCTCTCTATGCTCTTTCAAACTCCAATGGATGTGCTGACTAACCAAGCCATCATGCCCACTACCACAAAAACCTCTAAGAAGACTTGTCTCCCATGGAACCCTAGAAGTGGAAAAATCTATCAAGTACACACAAGCATGATGGTAATCCAACCTTTGTTCCTGCAAGTAATCCCCTACAAACAACTGAGGTGAGTACTTGCAACCTCTAGTATCATCTTCTAAAGATGGTAAATCTGAGCACAAAAATGATTTGCTTCCCTCAACTATGCAAAAGAGAATCATCATACACAAAAGAGTTGTGCATCGATTACAAATCATATATAGGTGTATCAAAGGAAAAATGATAAGTTCTCCTCACTGTTTACACACTGTAAAAATCTTATGCGAGCCCTATTTAGAATGTTGATGCACTGGAAAGATTTGAAACACTATGATCATCACCCAAAATTGTACTAGTATTAGGAGCATGATTAGCATGAAACTCCAAGAGTGGATTATCATAGACCATTCTAGCATCACACTCAAATAATGGATTATTGACAAAATACACAACCACTCCATGCTGATCAAAATCATCCATCTCACAACCCCTAGAGCCATGAATTGAATCAAACTCCTGAACAACCTCCCATGTCTGATATATAAAATCAAAATTCTTATGTCTTGTATTCACCTCACAAAATCCATTTTTAACCCCCAATTTTTGAGCACCATCTATAGAAAAACTTATGGTACTATCATCCTTATGTGAACTTGTTACCTCATGATGGAGTGAAGGATTATGATAGCTATTATAAAAATCTGAATACTTGTTAGATTCTTGTGCTATGTCTTCAAGCTTCACAAGTGCATCTCCATTTAATATTTCAAGCCTAACACTTACACATTGTGTACCAACACTTGTGCACTCATTTTGACAATTTCTTACATTTGTAAGTGTAGTAATCTCATAAGAATGTGGAAGAATATCACTATCCAAAATAAGACCTTTGTAATCCTATTTTATGCTTACATTGTAGTAATCAAACACCATCAAGTCTTGATTTGTCTCATCTTCTTCCCAAGTGATTAAGGATGGAAGTGCCTCAAAGAAGTCTTCATCGCTAAATGTCACAAGGCTATGCAAGGTACCTCATTATATGATTCTTCAATCCTTTCCTCAACTTGTCTAGATCCTACACCATTTTCCTTGTCATCTTGTACCCTAGGATTAGTTACTATAATGGATTGATTTTCTAAATTATGAGAGGAGTGATTATGTCCACTCAAAAGTAGACAAATATCAAAAATATATCTATCTTGATATTTCACCAATTGGACATCCATGTCTCTATCTCTAACTATTTGTAAAGATTCTTCTTTTATCAACTCTAAGGCCTCTTTGAAAGGGTGAAAATGTGTATGAGGAATACCATGTCCCATTACTTTTTTTATTTCCTCTCTTTGGGCTTTCCAAATGAGGTCTCCTAGGTGTTTGTGATTGTTATCTATTCTTGAAAATGCATGAGTTATTCTCTCTTTCTTCCCAAACCAAGGGATTTTGTTCCAACTATCCTTGGCTACCATAGTTTGATTTTTCATCATGCATAGGTGAAGAAGCAATATTATCACCCAAAGAATCCATAGCATTTCTACCCATATCATTAACATGCTCTATGCTAGCCTCTAATGTAGAAGCCGCAAGTGAAACTTCATGCAAAGATGATGTAGAAAAATCATTACCCAAGGCTATCCCCATATCCTCTTGAGTCAGATTAGCATGTCTATCAAACTCATCATATAAATTATTGCATACCTCATTGGAACTTGTAGACACGAAATCATTCTCATGACAAGTTGTATCAACAATATGTGAATATTCTCTATCCATTCCATGTATAAAAAATTCATAATCTATAGTGTGATATTCCTTTCCTGCATGCTTAATCTTGTGGCATAGATTTAGGTGCATGTCCATGTAGTCCTTGAAAGGAAAATCCTTCTTGAAATATTGCGGAAGAATGCTGTACTCCTCAAATATGTTTATCACTACTCCTTTGTCTTGTGTTTTTGGACTTTTGCTAGTAGAAAGTGATCATGATTCTTTAGAGAGTCCAAAATTTGAATGTGAATCATCTAAACATTGTAATTCACATATGATCTTATGTTGTGTTTGTTCAAATTCTTTACATTCCTATTTATTGCTAAATTTTTTTTCAATGATGACCTTTTTCTCTAGATCCAAACTAAAAACAAAATCCAAAATGACTTGTGCACAATTAATTTTCACACCAATTGAATGCAATCATTACCCAATAGGCTAGTAGGATTATGGCTCTGATACCACTATAAAAACCCCATCTTATTTTCCCTTTATATGTCTGATTTTATTGATTGGAATTTTTTCAAATGGTTTGCTAGAAAACTATAGAATTGTTGTATATGAATTTTTTTTGTATTTTTCTCATGCATAGAATGATAGAGTGGCAAGATAAGCTTCTAAATGGCAGAATCAAGACTAGAAAAAAAATTTGATGCAATACAATACAAATTTTGACTATCCTCAAGACTAATATGTGACAGAAATAAGCAAGCAAATAACAGAGACAATTTATGAAATAGTTTCTATGCATTCTAATGTTTTCATGCATATATAATTCTCAAGCTCATTACAATATTGTAACTCCTTCAATACTACTTTCCTTCTGATCTATACCACCACTAATCTAAATGATATTTAAATGCAACATATGACGTTTAAACTCAATTGCTTATATGGCAGTGATTTATGTAAATAACTGAGAGACTTTACAAGAAGCTGCAAATGATAGTGATTTATTAAAATGCATACTATGACTCTAAATGCAAATATTACACATACTAAAATAGCTTCACATAATAGAATAATATTGTAGCAACACTGTAGCATGGGTTTTGTTCATGTCACTGTAGCACAAATACTAGTCATGTCACTATAGCATGAGTACTATTCACGTCACTATACCAACAGATCAATAACTTCTAGTTTTTCTTCTCCAATGATGGTTATTTCGACAATCTAAAATCTCCTCTTCAAACCTTATTGATTATTGATGATAAACAATTAAAATATGCACACTACTAAACCCTGCGTGCCAAGAATGGAAGGCACATCCAACAATATATTATTCTTCAAAGATAAATATTCTACAATTGAATATTCTTTGGAACCCTTGAAAAAATGATGTAAACATCTCCAATGATGTACAATGTTGACCTCTGGATGAAGCCAATGTCACAGGAAATCCTTCAAAACATCTTTCACAACCTCAAGTATGTGAATCAATGAGAGTTTTCATTCCCAATGATCATGAATTGTAGAAATTACAGAAATCCTAGGTTTCCTCTTCTCCACAACAAAACACTTCAAAGCCAAATATCAAAATCCTGGATGAAATCAATAGCCTTTGTTGATACCTTTTATAATTTCCCAATAATAAGAATTCAACCCTCCAGAAGATTCTTTTCAATCAATTAAAAATAATATTAAATGTGTATTTAAACTTTATAAAATAATTCCTCAAGGTGGGAACCCATTTAATTAATTATTTAATGTACTTCAAGTAATTAAAGAACCCCTTTAGACATAAATTTATAATATAAATTTTTGATATACTTTTAATGATTAATTATTATTAAAGTCACAATTAATAATAGTTAAATGATATAACTTTGCACATTAATCCTTATTTCACCAAACTAACTAAAACTCAGATCAACACTGAACTCACCACATGTCCAGGTGCCTTGCTATAAATAGAAACACTAGACTCTCATGACCTGTTCACTTATTATAAATAGTAAGTGCGTGAAATTGAATCTTGAATAACCAAACGAAAGCCAATATTGAACCGAACCACTCTAGAGTAGAAAATATTCAAGAAACTAGAAAATATGACCCTCTCACCAACTACATTAGCCTACGAGGGCCAACTAATAGGCTAAACCATCAAGAAACATTACAAAATATGAAATTGTTATGATTAAGCTTTCCAAATAATAGGGTTAAAAATGGGACATTACCAAATATGAAAATTTTATGAATAAGCTCTCCATTACATGACTCAAACTCGTCCAAAATTTAAAAACCAACACTATTTATTTTGAGGCCTATTACAAAATATATTTCCTCCATGAGACCACAATCTGAGCAACTCCCTCTAAAATGGAAAAGAAATTGCATCTTAAGAGAAAGGAGAAAGCAATAGAGAAGCCCTAAAGGAAATTCGCCATTGACACATGGCATCTCTTGCACACTTGATTCTGCAATAGAATGGAATTTAGAAAATGCCTCTTTACTCTCCATTCTCCTTCCTTATTTTCAACTAAAGTTTGTTGCATCCTTTTCAACTTGTAAATCTCATGCAACTTTTTACCTACTTGTAAAAACATGTTTTCTTGGCTTCATTTTCACCTACAAGTGAAAAAATTTACTTCTAGGTAAAAACCCAATTACTAGTATTTAAAAATTTCATTTACCAAACATTTTAACTAAGAGAAAATCATAATTTCCTCTACTCCTTAATCTAATATTGCATTTGGTTCATTTCTCTGCTTACTGACACTCCATGGAAGCTTGAAATTCTGTAAAAATGCTCCCAAAGTATAAGGAATACATTGAGAGAGCTTCTAAGCGAAGCAACAATTGTATTGAACCTCCAAACACTCATAAAATTTCCCCAAAAGAAAAAAATGTGAGTACAGCCATTACATTCAGCTATGAGAGATATTCATTGGAGATTTGAAAGATGAAAAACTATCAAAAATGCAACACCATGATCTAGGGAATTTTTGGCAATGGTGGGCAATTTTTCCTCTCAAAATAGCAACAAAGCAATTTCCACAACATGGGAAATAATTTATGGGAATTTTTAATGCTACTGGCTGCAATAGAGTGCATAAAATGTTGCTAAAATTGTTATCTAGGTATGTGAAATGCTTTCGAAATCATTTTGCAAGTTCAAATGACAATTTTATGCCCACCAATACATGTTAAAATCTGCACAAATCTCTTTAATGCCCAGGAAAAATTCACTCCCATGTTTCTCCGCTTCCCCCGTAGACATTCCCGTAGACATTCATTTACAACCTCCTCTCTTTCCAAGAGATAGCAGGCAGACAAAATGATAGAAAAATAAAACATTATCCCACCTTTATATTTTGAATAAGATCATTTAAAAACATCTTAATCCCTCTCTGCACTCTTGCTTGCCTTCCCCGCTTCCTCACTTTGAACTACTAATGACCACAAATGCTACCATGGGCTAGTGGCAAATAAAACTTACAAAGTTTAGACTTCACAAAGTATGAAAAATTTAATTTTCTCTTGGCATTTGCAATGACATCACTTCTCCAGAAATACTAAAATCCTTGCAACCTTTCTTGTTTCCTTAGAGGCTTTCTCCATCATAAGCAAATAAGCTACGGGCTAGTGGGGAAAGCATATTTAATAAAGTTTAACTTTATAAAGTTCACAATGTTTGCAAAATATTTTTTTTCCATAAAAATTCCCTTATTCAAGTGCACTTTCATTGCAATAACATTTAAAATAAGTAAAATATTTGAAATATGAGCAACTTAAACATTAGGAAATAGTGAGATTTTAATTTTTGCTTGCCATCCAAATGAGGAAAATTCACTGCACATAAAACGATACACCTGAAGCCATGATATTTTGCGTGGGATCATACTCAATTATTTAAACATGGGTTTTAAATCAAAATTTTCCTAGCTATTAGAATTTAGGTACCTCCTTTGTAATTGACCTATAAGACGTGTTCACCACAACCAAAAAGCATTATAATAATGCATCATATGACCTCCATTTTTTGTGAAAATGGACCTAGAGATGTTTTAGACCAAAATGATAAATGGGTTTCATTTAGAATTGTGAAATTTGAAACTTTCCAAAACACCAATTTTAGCTCGATCACAATCAAAAAATGATTAAAAAGCCCATCAAAACTCATCTTGGGGGCATGAAACCGAGCAATCTTATTACCATATGCACCAAAAAACATTCTACAAAAGGTACTTGCAATATGTCCTCTGAGTTGCAAAATTTTAATCAGAAAAGAGGACCTCTAGGGCATATTTAGTAGTTTGTCGACCAAACTTTTGTCAACTCATTGAAATGATACAAGCATTTCAACTTTACAAAATTTGAAGATACTATCAATGGCTCATGTTCAGGGACACATGCCCCTTGTGGGAATGGTGAGATTCCAAATCTTTGGGGGGTAGACCAAGTGTCCAAATCCATTGAGTAGCTCTACAAATTCTCCTCAATTCAACTTTTTGAATCTCATTTGATGGCCCTAGGCCACCAAATGAAAAGAAAAACCATAGTTTACCTCTATCAAACACACTACTCTATGTTGTTTGTACTAGGCCACATCTATAAACACTACCATTGTATATCTAAAAACAAATGTTGCCCCTGGCATGCTTAACCACACCACTAGGTTTTCCGATGCCTCCATTAACTCTCTCAATCTAACATTGGCAATCAAGCACTAACTAAAATCCATCAACATCTAACAAGAATATATCACACTTATACAATAGAGAAAACTTACATCTGGTGTGGTATCCTTCATTAATAAGATCATTATCATACACAATCAATTTCTTGTCCTAATTGGACCGGAAAGTGGAAAAATTCATAGTGTGCTTGAAAAGGGTCATTATGAGACTTCTCCTCATCATTCATCTACACATCAAATATGAAAAACTCATAATGATTAGGCTCAATAAAGATATCATTCCTTACACAACGTATGCAATCCTCTTGTGTGGTAAACAAATAATGTTCACACATTTGTATCTCCTTCAACTTGATCGCATCACAAGAAATTTTATCTCCATTCAAAAAACACAAATCTTTCACATTATTATATGCCTCAAGGTTCTAAAAAAAAGATTTATCAACATCCATAGTACTTTCATCTTCATTCAAATCATGGCATTCAAAAGAAATATCAGCATCCCATATACAAATAGTGTTTTCCACCAAAAGTTTAAAAAAGTCATCCGCATTCTTCATATTATCACACAAGAAAGCTTCAAATGGAGGCTTAGATGACTCAAAATTTAATTCTGCAACAAATTCCTCAAAGCAAGTGTTCAAAACATATTTACTATTGCAAGTAGTATCATACTCCACATTACCCCTATTGCATCAATATGAATATATGAATCATACTACTCATGAGGAAGACTATAAGTTGCACATTGAGAAAAAAGGTCCTCATATGCATCTATGTGTTAAACACAATCACATTCTTTAGGTGTGACTTCATCATAAAAAGTTTCATTAACTGTACCAACATTTTCCTTTACATTATCAATTTCATGTATAGCTACATTTATGCTATCCTCATCCAAACATTCAGTAATAACTTCAAAACCAACAAAAGTGATACAAGAAGGTAGATAATCGAACAAGAAATCATTTCCTTGTTCAAAACTTGCATCACTTGTTGCAAGATGGTGTGTCCCTTGTTCTTCCATTCAGCATAGCGATTGGGTTTGCGACATGGTCTAACTACCTCCTATGGATATTAACTAACGCTTGTATCGAGCATTGATAGGTCAAGATTTTGGTGCAAATCAAAGGCCAACAATTGCTAATAGAGTTGGTCACAGGTTCAAACCCCTTGCTTGTGCTGGGGGAGATTGTTGCAAGATGGTGTGTCCCTTGGTCTTCCATGTAGCATAGTGATTGGGTTTGTGACATGGTCTAACCACCTCCTAAGGATCCTAACTGACGCTTGTATTGGGCATTGACAGGACAACCTCTTAGTGCAAAGGCAAGGCCAACATCACAAATATATACATGCTCTTCACAATCAGCTCCTTGAACTAATTCATTCAATGAATCTCTTGCACACATATATTCTCCTTTGTCCATGCCAGTGAAACAATTAGCAGGGTCATATTATTCACTATCAAACTAAAAAAAATTATTTGTTTCTTCATTGCACCTTTTCAAGGATAAGTGATTTGACTAAAAGTCATTACACACTGTATCATTTGCATCTAATATACCATCATTTTAAAGATTATTCCACAAATCAATAGACTCCTTTTTCTCATCACTATGAAGACTTGCATCAATCCTACATTCAACAAATTTATAATTGGTATGACTAAGTGTATCATAACATTTTTGATCACAAATGTCATCTTCAAAAGGTACATTCAATTCATATGCCTCATCATACTCTTGTCTAAGAGAACTAGGAGTCCCATTTTTCTTCAGAACATCACATTCATTGCTTGAAGATAAAATATTCAAGCTACCTTGGTTTCTATCATTTAACCTTTCCATACAAGGCTCAAAAAATCTTATACCATCAATACAATGTGAACTAAAATGATCATTCAAGGAGTACTCAAGACTATCATAGGATTTCATAACATTACCCTATGTTTATGAGATTTCATAAATATTTTCATCATCATTTTTGAAACACTTCTCCCTTAAGGAAATCAATTCTACCTCTTGCTCTTCAAAGGAATCATAATCACTAGGGGTGCAAATAGAATTGTAATTCCTTTGATCACTTGGACAAGAATGCTTTTCAGTTGGTTGCATATTTACATTTGCAACACTAATTTTTTCCCCATGAATACTTAAAACTTTAGAATCAACACAAACTTCTAGTGCATTTCCAAAATCCATAGATGAGAAAATATTTTCAATATTGTGGACACACAAAAAGTAACCCTTCTATTTTTTCTCATGTTTAGGCCCTCCTGGTGATTTTGGTTTATTTTTTTCCTAGATTTAATGTTGTAATGTGGTTAACACATTCACATTAGGTTGTGGACCCTTGTGAATCAATAATAATTCTAAGATATCTTGTAAAAGTGTTGTGAAGTGTTGTAGTTCCCACTTTCAAACTTTTCTAGGAGCCTTTCATTACAATTCACCTAAATAACCTCTTTTTATCACTTACCAAGCCTTATTTCAAAGTGTTGTAAAGAGTTGTAACAAAACCTCATGCTTTTCTAGGATTGTCATCACTAACTTGACCATTCCTTATGTTTAGATGACCCCTTAATGCACTTTCCAACCCTACTTAAGTGTGTTTCTAAGAATACTCATGTTCAACATCATTAAATACACTTTAATTCCCAATGCCAAATTGAACTCCCTTGGTGGGACCAAGTCGCCACCTGGGGTGACTTAATCCCACTAGGCACAAAAATAAAAATTATTTTAATTTTGTAGCGGGATTTTATTCTCTTAACCTTGAGGTTGGCCTATGATGTGTTATTTTTAGGAAATTTTGTAAAATCAAGTATAAATAAAGGGTTTTCTCCTCATTTTTTATCTTCTAATTTCCAATAGTTCACTCATACATTAGCATATATATATTTATCATTCTCAAGCATTCTAGGCATTATCAAGTCTTCATTAGAGCATCTACTTGCATATCTTCATATTTCTACATCAACAGTTTGGTGAGATGTTGAATTTCATTTTTTTCATTCATAATTCTTTCTTTATTTCATTTTATTTTCAAAGGTTTGATTACCAAATTGGGGTTTGACCAAGAAAAACCCCTATTCTCTAACCCTTAACCTTTTTTCCCTTCTTTGAATGTGTGTTTTGCATGTCTTGTATGAAAATTTTTCAAAGAGAGAGGTGATAAAAGGTTTCATCATTCCTTAAAATTCATTCAAGTCAACAAAGCCCTAAGTGAAGCTTGGAGACCCTTTTCAACCTAATTTTTGTAGTTTTAGATCTAGACACCTGTTAAGAAGAGAAGTGCAAACTAAGAGTGACAGGTTCCTATCTTGAAATTCCTAAAAGCTAAAGGTGGAATAAGTCAACATCAGTGGAGAATTAGTCCCACTACTAAGCCTGAAAGGTGATTTTTGTATTGGATACCCATTTGGCTTAAACCTATTATGGCATAATCTCCTAAAAATGGGACTATGTCACCTAGCTTGGCGTAAGTCTCACAATTGGCTTCAACAACAAATTATTCTTGATTCCAAAGCCTCTCTACATCACATTCTAGTTCCCAGGCACACCTCTCAAGTTTCATTCATTTATGTTATTGTTTGTTTGCATTCTTAGGTCATTTTGCATATCACAATGTGTTTTCAAACAACTTGCATTTCTTAGGTTTTACATTAATAATTCCTTTCCTTTATTATTTTATTGCATTTAGACATTGCATTTAGGCATATTTCATTCATACTTGCATTTTTTTTGAGTGGGGACATTGCCCATTTTGGCACATCTCTCTCCTTTTAGGTGAAAAACCCTAGAAGTGTTAAAGTGGATTAGGGTGCCAAAATCTTTGTCCACATTTTGGTGAACCCAAATTTTTAAAAAATTACTTTTAATTTCAAGTTCATCCTAGGAATTTCTTGCATCAACATTGCATTAGGTTTTGCATTGTTTAATTTGTATCCTAGGGTTTTAAGATGCTTAGAATAACAAATCTATATTATCCTAAACAACTTAAATGATGATATGTTGTGAAATGGATGAGATTGATGATGTGATAT
This sequence comes from Sequoia sempervirens, assembly GCA_007258455.2. Classification (NCBI taxonomy): domain Eukaryota; kingdom Viridiplantae; phylum Streptophyta; class Pinopsida; order Cupressales; family Cupressaceae; genus Sequoia; species Sequoia sempervirens. The sequence continues at coordinate 42,001,967 of VDFB02358134.1, forward strand.
GCTATGATTATGCAATGGATGATTTATGCAGATGCTTAGACTAACATATCTATATTATGATGATGATGCAAATGAAATGCATGTGAAATGATCAATGTTTCCTATTATGTATGATATGAATGATATGTGGTATGCTGACAGTTTTCTGGATGCAGGATGGATGCAGGATGGATGCATTGGTGATGTTATGCTAGCATGGAAAACAAGACATCAGGTGATGACAAGAGGGTCCAACAAGTCCATGATCTGACGAGACTTTATTAGAGATGATGATGATGATAGATGATGATGATGATGATGATAAATGATGACGATTTTCTTATCAAGGATTGGGATTTTAAAAGGGCTACTTACCTTATGTTTGATAACACACGTAGGTATGATGCATCAAGGTATAAAGAACCAGGATGGTGTTGTACCTAGTGCGATGGACTTTGACTCGACAAGCAGATAGGAGTATTCTTGTTCACACTTGACATATGGAAACCTTGCTAGGACGTACCTAACAAAGCAAGTATTCACCAAGTTATTTTACAAGAACATCCAAAAAGAACAGCAAACAAAAGATAATGATCGTTGCCCCATTCCTATCTCTCTAAATCCTTTGTTCAGATATCATTGATAGGTCCTTGGAATGAGCGCAATAAGATAAATCAAAAGAAAAAAAGAACAAGTATGCAAACAAGTCAATGTTCTTCATATCTTGAGCCAAAGGGATGTGTTTTGATAGGATAAGAATCCAAAGTGATATCCAAAAATGATGCCCATTGTCGGAACGATATATCCTAAGACATGCATTGTATAGGATGATGATGGTTTGATAAGTTGATTGATAGGCTGTTGATATAAGTTTGACTAACATGTTTGCGAATGATCAAGAGTTTGATTTTGTTTGTAAAAGTTTGTTGTTTGCTTCTGATTTTATGATTGAAGATTGATTTTGTTGGTTGTTGTGATTGTTTATGTTTGTGTTGCCAAAGGATGAAGGCGATGATGATTTATTATGGATGATTGATTATTATGGGTGATAGCGAAATGAGACGGATGATATTTTTCGAATATTTTGATGTTTTTGACGTTTTGAAATATTTTGAGGCTATTTTTGGTATTTTTGAGTTTTTTACAAAATGTTTTGATTTTTGATTTTTTGAATGTTTTGGGGTTTTGTGTTTTGAATGTTTTGATTGTGTGTTTTTGAATGTTTTTGGATTTTGATGTTTTTTTGAATGTTTTGGATTTTGTGTTTTCAAATGTTTTTGGATTTTGATGTTTCAGATGTTTTTGGATTTTTCAATGTTTTGGATTTTTTTGGATTTTGTGTCTTGGGCGCTTATCGAAGATTAGCCTTGCCTACGTTTAAGCTCAGAGACGATGTAGTTTGGATTCCAATGTTTTTGATGTTTTTTTATTTTTTGAGTGTTTTTGGATTTTGATATGTTTTGAATGTTTTTGGATTTTCTAATTTCTTAATGTTTTTGGATTTTTGCATGATTTTGACGATTTGGATATGGATATGTTAGATGATATCAGTGCTCTATTTTGGGATTTTTGTGAAACCAAGCTAAGGTTAATTGATCGAATCAATGGATTGATGATGATGATAACATTGTTGAGGATACACAATAATACAAGGATTGGATTGATCAGGATTGATGATGATAACATACTTGAGGATGCACAACAATGCAAGGATAGTGTTAAGGATATGATGATTTTTTTTTTTTGATTGGATTTGATTGATCAAGATATGATGAAGCTTGATTTGGAACAAAATTTGTTCAAATGATTTGATGTGACATTTGAACTGCAACTTAGATGCGACTAATATTGATTGTTTGGATTGATGTTCGATGAAAGATAAAGCTTGATAAGGAACATCTTCTCATCAAAATATGCCATGGGCTGGTGATTTGGATTTCTGCTCACAAGTGGTTTGACCAATTTGATTCTACATTTTCCAATGTTCGGATCACCACATAAGTTGGAGGATATAGACCAAGATTTATTCTCAAAGCAAGATGTACATATCTACCCCCAATGTCTAGCAATGTATGAAATGCGATGGGTGGATGCTCAAATGGGTGTATGGATGGATGGATATGGTAAGCATGCACAGGATGCGAAGGATTATCTTGTGATAAGATACAGTGTTCAGATAAAGGAATACTTTATTAGATAATGCTTAATGGCTCAGATAATGCTGCATAGGATAGGATCAATGAAAATGACCCATGTCAAGATTTTTTACCATAAGCAAGTGCAAAATGCGAGCCAAACTTTCATCAAGATCAAGATAACTTGGATGATGGATGCAAATATATGTGAATGGATTGGATAAATGGCTCATGGATGAATGGATTTATTATGGATAAGAAGGATGGAATGTTGGCTTTATTATGGATGGGACGAGATTCTTTCACTTGAATTGGCGCACGTAGATGCTCGATTCCACACATGATGCCTGTTTTCCAGGTTTTCACCATGATCTTGCCCAAAGCACTACCCATGCGGTTTTCACTAGAGGATGATTTTTTTTATTGTTTTCAATCCTTTTTCTAATTTTTTTTGGATTTTCATATTTTTTGATTTTTTTGTATTTTTCTAAAAGATTTTAAGCTCATGCTGAATCACAAGATGTTGATGTAGATGCCCCTATCATAATGTGCCATTGATATCCTACTTGAAGAAGTTTCTTTGCTAGGATACGTTCACTTGAATGCAGCTTTTGTGATTCTTGATTTGCTTCATTGATACTAGAGTTGACTTTGTCTTTGTGCGCACATCATGATAGAGTGCCTTCTGAATCCTTATGATGAAGGGTTGTTGCCAATACATGGTCAATGTGAGAGCTAGATATTATGCATGGAGGTGTGGATGGAGTTTGTTTAGGGATAAGAGATGGATTGGTTGACAGCTTGGAATCTTTGACTCTCCAAACTTGGGAAGATGAGCAATGATGGGTGGATATGAAAGTGTGCATGGAATTAGGACCAACAGCTTGATACACTTTGTATATCACTTGAAAAGCCTTCTTTTTCTTTTGTGGACATCCTTGATGGATACTTTTCCCTTTTTTATTTTGCCCCATAGTTTCTTTGACTGATGGAGTTTGATAGGGATGATCTTTCTTTGTATTCTTTGGTATCCATTTTTATTTGATTTGTCCATTATGCTTCTCAGCTCCTTTTGCTTTGATCACGTCTTTTGTGCTTTGATTCAAATCTTTCTTTTTATGTTGGTCCTAATTCATGGATGGGATGATAGGTGGATGAAGATTCATGACATGGCTGGTTGTAGTATTGACACTAGTTTCATCATAAGGATTCTTCGTGCTCCCTATGTTGACATTTACTTGAGACAAAGTTGCCCCCAGTATTGTGGAAGTAATACCTTCATGCTTTTATTTTGCTTGTTTTGAGACGTTTTCTTCAGTAAGCATGCTCTGACAAATGACCACTACAGATGTTATTTCAATTGGATGCTCTGTTGACTTCATAATATACTATTCTATCTGACTTGATTCCTTGAGTGGATAATGTTCAATATCTTTATTCATGATTTCCTCAATTTGAGTTTGGGATATATCCAATCCTGATGTTGATAACTCCATTTGACTGTAGGAGTTAATAATCTACTCTTTTTGTGTAACATAATCTTGTTCTAGATGAAGATCATCTACGTGTCCATCCATAGAAAGCATCTCATGGGTAGATGGAGGAGTATGAGCTATATGGATGTGATCATCATTTGTGACATCTTGTATAGATAGGAGAGTGTCCATTAGATCATTGTAGTATCTTTGAGACACAAATTCTTGATCCTGATTAATTTTGGGGTTGCTTTCAACATGCTTTAGATCAAGCTATTGACATGGGCTAGTTTTAAAGGGTGGATTGCTTACAAAGGGTTCTTGGATGTCGTCATTAGACATGGTAAGTGATTCAATATCCTCAAGTCTTGAGTTTAGGGTTCCTTTAGTATCTGTAACCATGAGGTCGAAGGATGTCAATATGTCTTGGAAAGGACCATTGCTAGACCTTGGTGAAAGATTTTGATCATGCTTTGGAATAAATTCTTGAGATATGTCCTCTAACTCATAAGGTGATGTAGAGACATTTTCAACATGATCATTAGTTGATGCTTCATTGGATGAGATGAACACATCTTTATTGATGGATAGATCTTGATCATTATTTTCAACAATTGTGGTGGAGGCATTTCAAATGCCTTCACTAGTGGTTGAATGGTCATCATTATCCCCAATAGCTATCATTTTTCATGTTTGTGATTGTGTTTGTTGGGTAGATTGAGAGGCTTGGGCAACTTGAGAGGCTTTTTGCACTTGTTGAGCTTGTGTTGCTTGTTGTGTGGCTAGATATTGTTGGAATCCCCTTTGAAAAGCAGCTTGTAATTCTGTGTTGTATTGGCTCGATGTGGTGGAAGTTGGTGGTGGTGGGGGTGGTGGTGGATTTGGAATCATGTTGGATGTAGTGACAAGTGTTTGAGATACACTTGGAGTGATCATGGTAGTGAGGGGTTGAGATGTGATGGGTGTGAGAGTGGTGGTTGGAATGATTGAAGGGATAGTGATGGTTGGAATAACTCAGGTGATAGGTCCTTGGGAGAGCATATTTTGATTTGTCAGGATTCATGCAGTCATTTGATTAGATACCATCTGTTGGTGCAATTTTGATGGTATATCCAAAGGATTTAATGTGATGACTTTACTGGTGTTAGGTGGATTGATTTGGATGGAGTTATTGGTGCTAGGTAAAGGGGGAAGCCCTAAACCAAGGAATGATGTTGATATGGGTAATGGTGGTGGAGATGTCTCTTGGCACAATGACTCAACTATTTTGGAAAGTGTAGCAATTTGATCTCGCCAAATTTGTTCTTGATTTCGATCTTGACTCCCTTGATGTAGTTGATTTGGCTCTTTTTTAAGTAGATTTGGAGCGTGTACTTGTGTTTGATTTTGGACAATGTTTTGATTTGGGATGAAGCTCAAATTTGGCATGATAGGTTGAAATTGACCATTGTACATTTTTGGAATATCATTTTGATTTGCAAATGTATCCATCCCAAAGTTTTTTGGATTCATGTTTCGAAAACTTGTACTTGGTACATTCTCCTTCGGCATGTAGGGATTTCATGGGATGATGTTGTTCATTTGAAGGCTCATGCTTTGATTGTTTGGTTGAAAGACTTGTAGGTTTGGATTTAGATCTACCATCGGAAAAGGTGTTCCAAACTCTTGATTGGGAATGCTCACATTTGTACCATTGAAGTTTGTAGAAGGTAATGATCCCATGTATGGATTGTATAGATGTGAGTGTTGATAATCGATCGGTGTTGTAAGGCTTTGAGAATTCAATAGATTTGGATTACTCATGATGTATGGATCAAGTTTGTATTCCATGTTCTCCTTGTGTTTTGACCTTGTTGAAAAAGTGACCTCTAAGGTTCTTAGGACCAATGATGAGATGGAGGATGAAAAATGGGTGAATGATATAAGTGTTGAACGTTTAGGGATCTAGGATCAATGCTAGACTTAGGGTTTGATTTTGATTGGTTTGATTGGGATAATGAACTTGTAAACTCTAAGATGTTGGATGTTATCTTAGGATGAACTTGTTCAAAGGATTGCTGACTTAATTAAATGTATGAGAAAGGATGCATTCCCATACATCTAACTAAACGAGGTGATTTTGATTGTGATGATTTACCCAAGTCTAGAATGATGTTTCCAAAAGCTCTAAAGTTGTTTGTGGGATGAAGTGTTTGATTTGATCCTAAGTGAATCTAGGAAGGACTTGTTTACTAGGCCAAGATAGTCAAGAACATTCCTTTCACTAAGAGTAATTCAAAATCAAAAGACCAATGTTTGCATGAAAAATATGACCAAAAAGATGACAAGCACATGTGTGGGGTCCAATTGATTTAATCTTTGCTTAATGGATTCTTTTTTACCACAAACACACTCTTGGTTAGATTTCAAACTAAATGACCAATGTCTCAACTTTGTCTCATTTCACAAGGTATATTATGTGAAACTTTGATGAAATTAAGGCAAGGGTTGCCTATTGTTTAACTTTAGGGAGCAAATTGAGATGTAAACTCAAGTGTTTATAAACCTCTAAGGATGTAATCCCAAGGGAAAGTAATAACACGAGAATTTGGTCAATGGTATTTACCTCCTAAAGGGTTTGAAGTCTTGAGAATCATGTTGAATGTTTGTTTGCAAATGTTTTCGAATAAAGCACTATGTTTTCAAACCAAGAACAAGTACAAACCCTATGGATGTGTAAGACAATATTTATTGAGTCCCCACTTGGACAAGTCTAGCTATGCTTATCTTTAGTGAATGGTTAGATGCTTGACCCCACTGGCTCCCCTCCACGGCACTCACTTATATGAGGCATCCAAGCATCAACACCCATGAAAATCCCATAGCATGTTTTCCGTTCGTGGGAGTTGACCCAACGTGGCAAGAGTCCCCTTTCAGATCCATCTTGTTGAAGTCAACTGCGTGATATTGGTGTTTCTTCCAATATCCACATTTATATCCCGGCTGGAAATACTTTCGGGTTCAGAGTGTTATCGATTGAGTCGTTCCCTTGGGTGATTACTTTTTCCCACAAGGCAGGCCCTCTAAGATAAACAAAAGTGAATGAAGAAAAAAATATGTAACTCGATCAATCTTTGATAGCAACAAAGAGAGAATATACACAAAAATACCCCCACTCACACTCGCACAATAGTTTGTTCAATTTTAAGCCCAAATCGAAGTGTGGAGGTGATTGATTTGTCTTAGCCCAAAGTCATGGAAAATACCTTTTGATTCTCAAGATCGCTATAAAGTGCGAGAGAAGCACATCCGTCCTTTTCCAATGGCTTTAGTCTAAGTAAGCCCTCACGAAAAACACAACTACACTTGTTCTTTTTAAACCCTCAAAGCAATATGTGAGTTCATTTTAGAGCACCAAATCACAAGTGAAAGATATTTGTTCAATTGTTTAATCCATAAAAAAAATCTAGTAAGTTGTAGATCCTAAGATTCTTTTTAAATCTGTTTGCAAGAAATAAACAAAAAGAATTATTTTTAAACCCAAATGAAAGCTAGTGTTCTAAAGAAAGAAATAGATGACAAATTCCTAGGGAAGTGTTAAACAAACACTTAAGTGTTTAAAAACACTTTGATTAGACAAGATATCATCGCCATGCTCCTTCTTCCTTTGCTTTTGGCTTCCAACCTACAAAGAAGAAAAATAGTTAGATTCTAAAAAATATAGAGAAATTAAAAAGCAGAAAACAATGGAAGACGCAATCATTAAAACACGTGCTAAAAAAATCAAATTTCTCCCTTTTACTGTCTTCAAGCATCGTAACTCGTGAAGGCATTGTTGTTTTTTCCTCTCAGCGGTACTCTTACAGCGCTGCTTACCAGTTAGCGGCGCTTTGTGTTGGGACAAAGAGCATGACTGCATCGCTGTTTTCGCCCAACATTGCAGTTTTTGAAAGTGTCAGAGTTTAAGAATTTTTCAAAATTTCTACAGATCGGTGAGTCCAATGGCATAGTTTAAAATTTGAAATTTCTTGGCAGGATGAGTCTAGCGGCAGAGTTTATGTTCGCGCGGTGCTATATAGCGATGCTGGCAAGCTCGTGGCGCTAAAACAACGACGCTGATGAGCTCATGGTGCTAAAAATAGCGACATTGAGGAGCCCGCATCAGAATTTCCTGTGTGTCAAGAAAAAGTGGAAATTTTGAGGAAATGTTAGAATTTATGATGTCTAGCCCTCCTTCTAGCACTAAATGTGGTTGCTGATTTTTGCAAATGGTTAAACCTTAAAACATACATTAGCATATTTAGTTTAAAGCAAAGCAAAATCTCAACATCCATATGAAATGAGTCAACATGATTTAATGATGCAATCAAAACAAAAAAAAGGATTAAATAAACTAGATGAAAGCATATAATAAATCATGAAGTAAATAACATTCCATAGTGGATTGGTGCTATTATTGAAAATAGCCCTTTCCCAATCCTTGCTCAAGATAAGCTAAATGATAAAATGCTATGAAGAATGATAAGGAATGCTAAGATGGGAAAAATTAGTTTTCAAATGAAGAGAGTGACTTTGCATATGATTTGAGGATGAAATTGTGGAGGATTTGATCAAGGTTGATTATCTCTATTTGTAGATTTTCAAATGCTAAGAGTGCCAAAAATGGAGGATGTGAGACTAAAGATTAGACCAATGAGATGAGGACACTTGTCATCATGTGAGTGGTTGATGCATGTGCAAGATTTGGGAAATGTGTCCAAGAGGGGGGAAATTTGAATTTGAATTGTGCAATGAATGTTGAGTTTGACCTTTAGAAGGGGACATGTAAGAGCCATGTAAGAGCTCATAAATGACTTGTTGGATGTACATGTCCGCTTGTTTTTATTTCAAATTCTAGGGAATATTCCATGTTGAGTGAAAATGTTGATTTTAATAAATCAATAAATTGATTTATTTGTGCAAGTGGCAATATCTAGAGAATGCAAGTGGTTAGGATTAGCATTTAATCATGGTTAGATTAGTTTAATGATTAGGATATTTGACCTCTTTGACTCAAATATTTGATTTATTTAAATCAAAGAGGGATGGAATATGACTTTAGTCTTTTAATTAAATAAAGTTTGATTTATTTAGTTAAAGGATGATGTGAGCTTTTGATTTATTTAAATGAATAACCTTGGGACTAAAGACCTAATTTGCCTAGTGAATGGATTTGATGAGTTTTATTTAATGAGCAGATGCATAATGTTAATTTTGTGTATCTATAGATAATTAAAAGGATTTTTGACTCAAAACCCACAAAAGAAACACCCCAACCAGAATAATTACAACTAGTTCAATAAAAAAATTTCCTAAATAGACAAGAGAATCCATTTTCATACCAGCCTACTGAGGACAGGAAAAATATAATCAAGATAGACTAGAAAACCTTTTCCTCACTTCACACTTTTCCTCACACATTGCAGACTGAAAAAGATAGTTGAATAAAAAGCGATCAACCTACATTAAATAGAAAATTTGAGCATGTAGAATTAATGATTCAAAACTCCTTGCGCAAGAAAATTGGTAACTTATCAGTTCAACTTTGAATATGGGTCATTCATTTTATAGCAATTAAAATTTCATCTAAGGTGGCCATGAGCATCATTTTTCGACCATTATTGACTTGCATGTTAAAACAGTGATGCTATCTCAAATGTTGCCACGTTCCTAGATCTAACCTCAATTAATCATATCCGATATGATAATTAGCATGTATCGCCAATATAATTCATGTTCTTCATTAATATCAGTGAAGTACATAAGGCTAGTTTTTTCTGAGAGAGAAACTTTCTTTATACACTTCATTCCTTTGTCACTGATCTTCCCCAAATTTTAGGGTGCAATAAGCGATGGAAGTATTCATGTGATGATCTTAATCCATTGGATCATCCCACTTTGAAACTTTATCAATGGTTCCTCAGTCCTCTTGCTGCTTTCCTTTTTTCTTTACATAGAATCCCCTAGATCCTACCACGTTTCCCTTTTCATTAATGGTCATTACTTATCAATGATTTACTTCATCCTCACCTAGCTCCATCAGTGATGTAAACATCCCTACAATGATCTTCAACCCTTGGTTCTATGGCTTGACCATTGGTCACATTCATCCTTCCATCGCGCATTGCTAATTCAAACTTTGCACATAGCATGCTAGCGGTGACAAGAGATGTTGTGGAAGCACCAGATTTTGACACATGTACCTACATAAAATAAATGGCATAAAATACATAACTCATAGGATCATATCAAATGAGTGAAAGAAAAAAAATTTAGAGGACACCCATCACTTCTCACTAATTCACAACTCAAGTTCTAAAATGAATTTGTCATGAGCGATATAACATAAGGCCTTTCTTCATCACTAATGGGTATGTACAGGATCATCATGGAAAAAATAGGGCCTTAAGTGGCAAAAAAAATAGCAAAATCAGTGTTAGGAAATTTGATGTAAAAATTTGAATAAGTTATCTATATTATTTGAAAAATATGTAAGAATAGAATCTATAGAAAATTGAATGTAGTTTCTAAACTACTAGGTTTGTTTTAAAAAAAAGAAATCTATTTGCTGAAAATTTGAAATTTCAATGCAGTAGTACTTAAATTTCAGGGAAAATAAGTAGGTGTTTGTCTAACCACCCTAACCACAATAAAATGATAATATTTTTTATAATATTTTAGATATAAGTAGAGGATTCATGTCCCAATGTGATGCATATTTTTTTGTAATTTTTTCCAATTAAATAATTAATTATAATTTTTTATTACATCTTTTAAAAAATATAAAAAACTCATATGTCTAACCACCTTAACTTGGTCAAAACTTCATGAAATTCATTTTTTCTTTTTTTAATCCTATAGTATGTGAAGCATAGAATGTGATGCATGTTTTGGATTCCAAAAATGTGATATTGTTTAAAAGCTATAGAGGTTTTTCATTTAGTCTACCACTTAGGACTTTAGTCATAATTTGAATAGAAAATGAATAATAATTACTTAATAAATTCAAAGTAAAGCATAATTTATATTGGTGGAAAGCTAAGAATCTCCTTTAAAAACCCTTTTCATTTCATCAATTTTGGGTAAAAAAGAAGTCATCGGCCACATACCCATCATATTGCCACTTTTTGTCCCATCATGATCCTGCACATACCCTAATTCTCCTTATATATTTTCCAAGAAATTAGTGATGAGATAGTTCATAACATTTATAGGGTCCATTTCATATTTTGATGTAGGATTTTACATTTGAAACATATTCGTGATCACACGATACAAAGGAAATTACCTAGTATCGCTCATCACTAATTCAAGTTTATCTTTTTTATGACCATCTGTGATGAGAAATAAGAACATAAAGCCAAAAGCATCACTCATCACTATTACAAATTTGAAGGCTCAAAAGCCATTAGCGATGAGCGATGTCAAAGAAAACATCATTCTATTACTTGTTGCTAATCCAAGGTGTAAACCTATGAATAAATCAGCGATTAGCAACACAACTATGAGGGCCATTAGGACTTGAGTGAAAAATTTTGAGTGTGTGTACTTAAGTTTTTCTAAATTCTCTAGGATGACATGAGAAAGATAGGCTCAAGACTTATGAATCATGCAATATAAAGGTCATAAAGGTGAAAAGATCCTTTACCTAACTCTATACGAAATGGGTGATTCAGACCTAGACATGAGAAGGGCCAATCACATATTGACATTAATAAACCTGGAATTCTTTTGTGACCAGAAAAAGGAACTACACTGCTAGTAACAAAATAGAATGTCACAAGCTAAAAAAAATAACAAAACCCTAAACATCATATAAGAAACCTACATTATATGTAACAAATATTTTAGGTAAAAAAATTTAGAGTTTTAATATGAGCACTTCAGATATTGCAAAATTTTAAATAGCCATCAGGACCCTTCTGAATCAATAAGAATTCTATGATGTCTTGTAAAAGTGTTGTGAAGTGTTGTAACCCACTTTCACACTTTTTTAGGACCCTTTCATTATAATTTACCTTAATAACCTCTTTTTATCACTTACCAAGTCTTATTTCAAAGTGTTGTAAATAGTTGTAACAAACTCTCATGCTTGTCTAGGCTTGTCATCACTAATTAGACCCTTCATTATGTTTAAATGACCCCTTAATGGACTTTCTAGCACTACTTAAGTGTGTTTCAGATTATAATACCATTAAACATAATTAAATACACTCTAATTCCTGACACCCATTTAAATTTCCCTGGTGGGACCAACTCACCACCTAGGGTGACTTAGTCCCACTACAGACAAAAATCAATTTTTTTTAATTTTCAAGAGGTATTTTATTCTCTTAACCTTGATTTTGGCCTATGATGTGTTATTTTTTGGGAATTTTTTTAAAATCAAGTATAAATAAAGGGTTTTCCCCTCATTTTTCATCTTCTAATTTCCAATAGTTCACTCATACATTAGCATACATACATTCATTATTCTCAAGAATTCTATGCATTATCAAGTCTTCATTAGAGAATCTACTTGCATATCTTCATATTTCTACGTCAAGGGTTTGGTGAATTGTAGCATTACATGTTGTTCATTTATCATTCTCCCTTTATTTCATTTCATTTTCAATTGTTTGATTACCAAATTGGGGTTGACCAAGACAAACCCCTATTCTCTAACCCTTAACCCTTTTCCCCCTCTTTCCATGTGAGTTTTGAAAGTCTTGTATGTCGATGTGTAAAAGAGAAAGATGTTAAAAGGTTTCATCTTTCCATCAAAGTAATTCAAGGCAAAAAGCCCTGAGTGAAGCTTGGAGACCCTTTTTAGCTTGATTTTTATAGTTTCAGATCCATAGACCTGTCAAGAAGAGAAGTGAAGACTGAGAGTTATAGGTTCCTATCCAAAAATTCTAGAAAGTTGAAGGTGGACTAAGTTGCCATCAGTGTCGAATTAGTCCCACTACTAGGCTTGAAAGGTGATTTCTGCATTTTTTGATACCCATTTGGCTGTAACATGTTCTGATAGAATCTCCTTGAAATAAGACCACGTCATCTAGCTTGGAATAAGTGTCCCAATTGGCTTCAATAAAAAATTCTTCAAGATTCCAAAGCCTCTCTACACTACATTCTAGTTCACAGGTGCACCTCTCTAGTTTCATTCCTTTTTGTTATTGTTTGTTTGCATTCTTAGGTCATTTTTCATATCACAATGTGTTTTCAAAAAACTTGCATTTCTTAGGTTTTACATTGATAATACATTTCTTTTATCATTTTCTTGCATTTAGACATTGCATTTGAGCATATTTCATTCATACTTGAATTAGTTTTGAGTGGGGACATTTGCCATTTAGGCCCACCTCTCTCCTTTTAGATGAAAAGCCCTAAAAGTGTTAGAGAGCATTAGGGTGCCAAAATATTTGTCCACAAGTATCATCTACATCATTGCATTCATCAAATGATACAAAAAATTGGCTCTCTACTTCTTTTTCTTCAAATTCAATAGAAGCCAAGACTTCATGTACATCCTTTAGCTCATCATATCTTACATCCTGGCCATTATGGTTGCAATCCTTATTTGGATATATCTTCTTGTAGTTTGTTCAAAAACAACATCCTCATCACTATACAATGCACTGTCATTGTCTTTTTCTATACCTTCTAGGTATATTTTGATCCAATTTGGAAAAAGAGGCATCACATATTTTAGTCAAGTAGCCACTTCTAGACTGCTCTATCACTTATTTAATCACTAAAAGCCATTGACATATGTATTTAAGGTTAGGGGACTCCCAATTAGTTGGCATGGTACTTAGACCTGGCTCAATTCCTTCATAAAATCCATCAATAAATATTGATTCATCAAGTCTATTTGATACTGGTATAGCAAATGAAATTTCCATGAATCCATCATGAAAATCATAGAAGGATTCACCCTAACATCTTCTTATATCATATAATACATCAATAGGTAAATCTTGTTCAACTGCCGACTCATATTCTTCTTCAAAATCTTCTTGGATATGTAGATTTATATCCTTAATAGGAATTCATTGTCTATTGATTTTCCTCCAAAATAATTAATGAAACGTATTATGAGTTCACACCATGAATCTATGGAATACATTGGTAAACGAGAAAACCAATATTCAACATCTTATAAAGTTCTTAAAAAAAAATCATGATAGCATCCTCTTCTTCTATTTGTGTGCCCTCCATTAAATCAATGAAACCATGGACATGTTGTGATGCTGACTCTTTGAAATCTCCTCTAAACTTAGGAAAATATTTATTAACTCTTCTTGGGACAGAGTGTAGCTAACCCTAGGTTTTACTGAAGTCCACAAGGTTATATTTTTCACTAGTGAACACCTTTATTTGAGGACATGACTATGTTTTAGCCATGGAATTATAGCTTGTAGAGGGATAGCTAGAACAACCATACATATTTGTAAATAAGAATTTATTCCCTCCACAACTATTCAATTCACAATATCCCTTTATCCCTTTCTTCTAGTGCTCATTTTCAATGAGAAAGGGAACCAAAGTTTTCTAGGAGATTAAAACATGGTCTTCATACACTGACTTATTCTTCATGAAAACCAAAACATAAAAAATACTTAGATATTTTGCATCTACTATAAATTTTCCTACCTGACTAGAAATATTTATAGATATGAAACTTTCTTCACATATTCATCAAGTTCTTTTGACAGATTTGTCACCTATCTTCGTAGAGGACTAAAATTCAAGCGATACGAAGCTCTTTCAAAGAAGAATTTCATTATGGGTCTTCTCTGACAACAAAGTCATGCATAAATTCCTTTAAATCTGCTACAACACAACCACTTCCAGGTCCAAAAATTCTCAATATCTAAACCAAATGTTCAAATTCACCAAATTCTTGACTCTTTCAAAATGGATACTCTTCTCATGTTCCCCAATAGAGTCACCAATTTGTTGGTTCCAAAATCCATAATCAACTTGAATCCTAAAGGGGTGCCAGGCCTAATGTTCAAATTCAAGGAGAGATTTGGCCAACAAATGGGAGATTGAATTTAAACCATTTCTCCCTTGTAGTTCAGGCTCTATGAAACCTGGGTGGGTGATCCTGATAGTGTGATTATAAATACTCATGTTCCAAAGTGTTAAACACAATGTAAACATATAATTCTTCTTTAACTATTTAATAGACATAATACCCTAGAGATTTGGTTGACCTTCATGGGAATGTCCATTTTAAATTGAGATATGTAGTATGCATTAAATTCCACACACAATCATACTAATATGGATAAGTATTTAGCTGATTTAAATTTTTAGCTACCACAAAAAAGCTCGGGAGACTAAAAAATTAAAAGATCAGTGTCATATTCTAGGGTGGAGTCACCTAAACCATGTAATTTAGAACTCAACACAATATTCAATTTGTCATAACTATGCCTACCAGATGATTCCTTACACCATTGATACCAAAAACTCAACCAATCATACTTAGTAATCCAAACACAGTTGCATAAACTTCTATCTGTGTTAATACAATTTAAATTCATTCTTTGAATGAAATTAATATCACTAAACAAACATTCAAGGAAACACAAGAAGACAAATACCAACACCCTTTGTTTACTCATATTCATAATCCATACAATGTGCACTATGGATACAACCTGTAGTGTAGTAAAATTCATAACCTTTGATTTTCATGCTTGTTTGGGCCAGCCTTGCTTTATTTATCCCTATTTATGTCTTAATTGGTCCTATTTTTCATTCAAAAGCATGATGAATTATATCTTTTTCTAGTTAATCCTGACATTCTCTAATGGATAAATGATAATTTAGTGATTTCATTTGAGTGTCTTTGATTTTTGGGTCGAGACTAAAATCACACCTAGGGCATCTTTGTCCCACAAAAGTCTTGGGACCCTAATTTTGAGGTATCTTAAATGGGCCCCCTTTTGGTGTTTGTGCCCCAAGTTTCATTCCTTGGGACTAAGATGCAACCTAGGGCATCTTAGTCCCCCTTGATTTATTTTTGGGATTTAATTTCAAATTCTGATGGGATTTAGCTTCCTTTATTTAATTAATTCATATGTCGGCTTGGTGTGATGCAATTTTGGGATATTAAGCATGATGAATAATTATAAATACAAGGTTACCTCATTCATTTGAGATAAATCTTTTGTGAGAGCATTCCTAATAGCATAATTGAGTTCATAGGACCATTTGACAGAAATTCTTCAAGCATTTGGAGCCATCTTCAAGATTCAAGCATCATATAAAATATATTCTTGCAGCATTTGTGTTGTGCTAAAATTTGTGATGTAGGGTTTTGATTCAAACAAGCAATTCAAGTCCATATCCATCAAGCATTCCTTTGATTTAAGATCCATATCCATTGCAGCCATTTTACACAAGTTTACAAATTTTACAACAAGGGTTTGGTGAGTTGTAGCATTGCATGTTGTTCATTCATCATTTCCTTTATTATTCTATTTCATTTCAAGGTTTAATTACCAATAAGGGGTTTGACCAAGGAAAACCCCCATTTACTAACAATCAAAATTTTTTCCCTCTTACATATTTGTGATTGTAGATCTAAGTTGAAGACTTGAAGATCATTTGAAGTTGCAAAGTTGCAAAGTTGTCATCTTCACGGAAACTCACCTACAAGCCAAACCTAAAGGTTTCAAAACCTGAGATCAAAGAAGAAGGAAGAGTAGAGACCAAGCCTTAGGAACACATTCAGAAATTTCAGAAATTTAAATCAAGACAAAGATAATAGTAAAGGCATCCTAGTCCTCTTGAGGTAATTTTTCATAAATTCTTCTAGATCCGGTTATGACTTCCAACGATTTTTTATCTTCCTCAAAAACATCAATGGGACTAAGAAAACAATAAGGGTGTCTTAGTCCTTCATAGAACTTTTTGGTAGCTTCTTTGCATTTCTAAAATCCTCACAACATCTCTACACTTCCCAAGTACATACATCCTAACTCCCTGTTGCATAATTTCATCATTTACACCTTTCATTTAGCTTGCATTGTTATATTTTGTGAGTTATGTGCCCTAGAAAAAAGGACCCTTTGCTTGACATGGGAATAATTCATGATAATTAGACTTAATGAGGCCTTGATTCAAGTGTTGTGAGGAACTTTATGCATCCACACTAAGTCTTGAACCTTTGTAAACTAAATAAAATGCTTTTAACGATATCTTGTAAAGGACTTTCACACTTTTCTAGACCTAATGAACCAATTTCTCCCTAATTCAACATTATAAAACATATTTAAATACATCTTCACATCAATCTAGAAGGCTTATAACTTAAACTTAATGTTAAACTAGTGTTGTAATGTGTCTTACACGTTCACATTGGTTCTTGTGCCTTCCTAGGCTCTGTGGACCTCATTTTAGTATTGTAAAGTGCATTTAATTACACTTTCACATTGATTTCTAAGTCCCAAGCCCTATTTGATATTCACATCATCAATAATAGACCTCCTTTATGCCATATTGTCCGAATGAGTCTTGTATACATCTAAAAATGGTCACATTATAATAAGTCTACTAATTAATTAGATACAAGTTATTTAATTAAATCTTTAATTCAATATACATATAAATAAATTTAATTATTTATTTATATGGTTAATTTTCTAATTCTTCTATCTTAATTAAATAAGTTTAATTACTTATTTAATTTAATCACTTTCAAATTCTTATTAATTAAATTAAATAAGTTTTACAATTTATTTAGTTTAATTATCACATTACTTTATTTTGAATAAAGTAAATATTCTTCTTTTTTTCCAAAATCATTAAATCATCTTTAAATCTTCTAAAAATCACATTGCTTTATTTTGAATAAAGTAAATATTCTTCTTTTTCCAAAATCATGAAATCATCTTTAAATCTTCTAAATATTCTTCTTTCTCTAAAATCATGAAATCATCTTTAAATCTTCTAAATATTCTTCTTTTTCCAAAATCATAAAATCATCTTTAAATCTTCTAAAAAGCCATCTTAGATTTAATTAAATATTTTAAATATTTAATTAGAAACTTCTTATCCATATTCCACACATAATTAAATATTTTTCAATATTTAATTAGAAAACTTCCAAAACCACATGTCACATGAAATTAATTAATTTTATTGTTTAATTAATGAATTATCTTCAACCACCAAAACCAACTCATAACTAAACTTGACAAATGGCAAGTTACCTTCATTTTTGAGTGAAAGGTTTGGCGGGAAGGAAACATCTCCCTTCTTTTTCTCTAGCTTCCATCTGTGTCTCCAACTTCTCCATCTCTCACCATTCATCTTACTACACTAAATATCAACCGTTCATCTTTTCCAACTAAGCTATTGCCTCCAAAACCCTATAAATTCAACCTCTTTGTGAGTTGAAAAGAATCTTAGATTTTGGTAAATTTAGTGTGATTACTATAGTTGCATTCTATCTAGCATTTAGCCATCTTATTTTCTTGATCTTAGCATAGCATTTTAGATTCATCATTTAGCATAATAATCATGATAGAATAGTCTTGCACAAGTTGTTTTAGTTTCATGTATTCTAGTTTCATATCTTAGCTTAATCATATCACATCATTTAACAATAGACATGCATGTTGCATAATCTTGTTCTCTAAGTTCCATTCTGCCAAGTTGTTGCTTACAACAACTGAGAGCCAACAACTTACAATAGATCCTTGGACATAGAGGACAATGGGATGTCATTGAGGAAACTGTTGTTATTGAGAGTTTGTTTATCTTTTAATTAGTTTTCTTCAATATAATGTCGCATTGGTGTTTTTTTTTATCCTTTTAGTTTTTCCACATATTCACACACACATTTTTGGCACCCAGCGTGGGGCCCTTGCTCTGTTTCTAATATTTTATTGCAGGTTTTCTTTCAGGTTACAAAAATTTAAAAAAAAAGACTTTCGGTTTAGTGCATACAAGAATTGTTTCAATGCATGTGTGCTATATTTCAATGCATACATGCTCTGTTTCGGCCCATTTATGTTCCAGTTCAACGCATACATGATCTTTTAGAGCATTGATGTTTTGTTTTAGCGCATCCTTGAAGTTTTCTTTTAGCGCATTTATGATATGTTTTAGCACATACATGTGTTCTTTTAGTGCATCCAAGGAACTGTAAAAAAAAATGGTCTTGATTCTGACACGTCCGTATATAGAGATTTTATTTTCTATTTTCTACATAAGGTTAAAATGAAGCAATCCTAGGGTAGGCATTTAAATATGAAATTTATCAATCCTAGGGTAGTCGCCAAAAAATAAAATTATATTCGTTAAAATGAATCTCATGCTTGTTGTGAAGCAACATCTTCACTTAGTTTAGAAAATTGTCATTTAGGATTAAAAATTTGAACAAAATTGTTTGTTGTGATTGTCAAGTAATAGGCATATGCTCTTCCCTTAACTAGGTGACCAAAATGCTAGACTTGCCTTTTCATTTTATGCATTTCATTGCTTTATTACATCCTTTAGAAGGCTTGTTGTAGTGGTAAAAAGTACTAACCCTACAAGAACGACCTAAGTGGGTTCAAACCAAAGCCAAGTTATTCCACCCCACTCTAAAATTTAAAGAAAATATGGGGGAAACCCACTTTTGCGGGAAGTGTTCAAGATAACCATCCCCAAAACATTTGTTCTAAAGGTTCAGAGGCCTCTTAAGGGAGTTTATTATTTCCGCTTTGAAGAGAAACCCTTACTAAGAACCATAGTGTAGTATCCAACTTTTCAGTTTCTAAACATTGTAATACTTAGCAGTGCTAGGGAAGGGAAGAATCTACTCTCAAGAAACTCACCATATAATTTCCAAGGACCGTTTGATCAGGTGATCAAGAAATCTAACCTTGAGTATGCACCTATCAAAGACAAAACACACAAGTTCCCTCTAGGGGGTGACACAGCTATGTGAGTTGACATAATTTTAAGCTATGGGTTGATTGAGTATAACGATGACCTACTTGTCCTTAAGAGTGAATCTGTCTGAAGTGTCTTTATTGTTAATAAACCTACGAAAATCAAGAAGGATCTACTTGATCCTTAAACATACACTATTTTTTTGGATTTCAGGACTTTAAAACAAAATAACTATTTTCTATTGTATGTCATGTTTTTCAAACATTAAATCAGATAAAGATCATCCAATTAAACAATTTTATCAAAAATCATATCTGTTTTGACTCATTGACTGGACCTTTTAGATTTGTCATCAAGTTTAGTCTTTTTCTATGCTTAGGGAATGGAAATACAGAAATTTTGTTAAGAAATCCCTAGAGAAAAGGATCAGAAAACCAAAAAATTCCATTAGTTATAAGAAACTATTGAAAAGGAGAAAATTTTAGTATCAAAGCAAAAAAGTTTTGCTAGAACATTGAACTTTCCTCCATCGATATCACGACTTTGCTAGGGTTTTTACTTACGATTTTTCCATAGAACCGTTATCTTCACAAGCTTTCTTTCAACAAAGAGCTCTTTCGTAGAGGCATAATCATAGTCAACCTATTCATCCCTCTTTCATTCCACAACTTGGAATTCAATATTCCAATCATCCTGATCAAGTGTTGCAATAGAGAACTTAGAAACATTAGGCTTTTGAAAAATCCTTATTTTCTCAAACTAGGATCAAAATATTGCAAAGTGCATTATCACATCCATTTCTAATTTCTAGTTTAATTCCCATCACGGGATCATCATCCTTCCAACTAGGGAATCATGAGCTAAAAATTATAAAAAAAATTAGTCATATCAATAGAATCCTTATTCTATTCCAACAAAGATATCCAACAAAATTGCACTATTCAAATTGTGATCAAAGGTAGTAAAAATTTGGTATACGCATATGCCTGTTGTCACAAGATCTCAAAACACATAGAAGAAGATGAAAGGGAAAATCTTCTTTGCAACATGGGTGATAAGGAAGAAAACTCTTTTCACAAAATTCGTAATAATTCAAATAATGAGGAGATAATGGAGGAACTGTTTCAAGAAGCAGAACATGATCCTCAATTTCATACTCTCTTGGATAAAATTTCAGAAAGGAACAAAGAAAGATACTTTCTTTTGGTTGCAAACCAAGGAGCTAAACTACCTTCTAATTTTGATACAAGAAATATTAGAGAGGATCCTGAAACTCACCTTAATGATTTTAGTGCTCTTACTAATAGATAAAAGTACTACAAGGAAAAATTAAAGAGATACAAGGTGGAACAACTAAGAAATATGTTTTGGAGGATATCTACCCATATCCCTTTGAAAAGAAACTCAACATGATTCCTTTTCCAAACCAATGTGAGATCCCAAAATTTGACAGATATAATGGAAAAATGGAACCAATTGATCATGTGAGAGACTTTCAAAATATGAGCTTAGAATTCGCTCATGAGGATACATACCTGATGTGATTATCTCCATGGAGTATAGGTAGAAAATCCATGGAGTGGCTTTCAAAGATCACCCCCCATCAAATCATTTGAGGAGTTAATCAATCAATTCATATCTCAATACTCCTACAATATACAACACCAAATAGCCATGCTTGATTTATGTAAAGCACAAAAAAAGGCTGGGGAACCCTTCATCACATTCTTACAAAGATAGAGAAGGCTATTTGCAAGATATCCAGGCCCTTCCTGTTCCTAAAAAGGAAAATATGGAAACTTTTATTAACAGTTTAAATCATGAGATGAGTTATAGGCTCAACCTTCATTCTCTGCAATCATTTGAAAAATTGATTGAAAATGTGATTGTTATTGAAGGAGCCTTGGTTAAGAGAGGAACATTAAAACTTGACAAAGATGGTCCAAATTCGTACCACACCAACAATAGCAATGATAAGTCACGATTCTGGACTAGAAATAATAATGTTGTAAATGATGGGGTGGTAGATGCCAACAATGTGAACCCAACCATTCTCAATATATCAAGTGTCCAACCTAACAACAACAATGTTGGAAATTCTAATACCTAAGGAAATAATAAGTCCAATCAAGGAAATGTGACCCATAATCATGGTAATAATCTTGGCAATAATCAAAGTTCAAATGTGCCCAGATCACAGTTTTTCTCAAATTGATGAAGTTTTACTCCCTTGGTCCAATCTCTTGAATCAATCCTAAAAGAACTATTGAATCAAAACACTATCACATTTCCACTGTAGAGAGATTATGAGCCTTGATTTAAACCACCATCATGGAATGACTCGTACTATTGTGATTATCATAGATGCAAAGGTCATAAGACAAATAATTTCCAAGGGTTAAAAAATTTGGTCTAGGATTTGATTGATAATTGCACCATAGCTGTTGAAGAACATAATGCCAATCAGAATCATTAGGCATTCAAGATTCTCTCCCCAATTATCAAAAAGGGGAATCTTTAGGTGACAAGGGAAAAAATGTGAATCATTTCTATGAAACCACTATCAATCATATCTATTCTAACAACTAGCAAGTCAACATTATCATTGTCAAAGGAAAGAAAGAGTATCGAGAATTTAATGCCACAACGAGGGGACAAGTCAAAATTATTGTAAAAGGAAGTTCATCCAAATCAACTGTTCCCCCTCCAAGGCAGTTCAATGTGGTTAATCAACTGCAAAAAATATCAGCTCAAATTTCAATCTTGGAGCTTCTTAAAATATCACCAGTCCATAAGGAAATTCTCGAAAAGGTTCTAGTTGACACAATCGTATCTCCTAATTTGGATATTGATAAATTTAAATCCATGGTGGGATACTTGTCCTCACCCACATTCCTATCCTACTTTGAAAAGGATGATGCCTCCATGATTCACCCTCATAATTCATCACTTTATTTAGAGATCATGGTTCATAAAACCCAAATCAAACATGTTCTAATAGATGGGGGAGCTCGCCTACACATTTGTACTTTAAAATTGGTTCTTTCCTTAGGGTATTCTGAAGAGTCTATTAATCCCAGAAGAAAAATAACGATCAAAGCATGTGATGATGAGGAACGAGTTTCCAAGGGCCTCATCATGCTACCTATTAGAGTGGGACCTATTGTAAAGAACAAATTTTTAGGTTATGGATCAAGACTTGTCTTATAATGTACTTTTGGGTCACCCATGGATCCGTGAGATGCAAGCGGTTTCATCAACTTATCATCAATTTCTAGAATTTCCATACAACAGACAAGAAATAACCATGCCAACAAATCATAACAATAGTCATATTTGTTCTAACCTTAGAGCAACATAGGATACTTTTGTTCCACCTAATAAAGAGGCCTTGGCTATTTCTGCTCCTAAACACAATGACCAAAGAAAAGAATTAATAAGGAATTTTTCAACAAAGCTACAATTAAAGGAAAATGGGGTAGGAGAATATTTATTATGTATCTCAAATTTATCTATTTCTCCAAGGTCACATGGTCAACCTACAACTTCCACACATCAAGTTGCAATGGCCTCCACATCAAGCACACAAGCTTTAGTTCCCATCACCAAGTTTGAGGGAAGATTCATCCAAACAAACACTTAAGAAACTAAAGCTGATGATAGAGCTATTCTCGATTGGCTTTATAAAGATGAAGACGAATTTGTCCAACATGTCAAATTACCTACTAAATAATATGGGAAGGGTTACACAATGATGCAAAGAATGGGTTATGATGGAACTGGCCCCATAGGCAAAAGAAAAGAAGGAATTGTGCAACCTATTCAACTAAAAATAATGCACCCAAATGATAGGATAGGGCTTGGGTATGATAATAAAGAAGTTTCCTTAAATAAAATACAAGAAGAAAATAATTTAAAAAGATCTCATGAGGAATTAGCTGAAACAATTATGAGATTGTAGGAAAATTCTGACACTGATTCCAATGAGTATGAATGGGACACCATTTATAATGATGAAATTTGGAGAGAAAAACAAGTGAATGTTATACAAACATATACACCCATGCTAAGACAAGGTGAAATTTCAAGGCCTCCACTTGATTATGTACTACAAAGCGACCATGACTCGAGTGATGAAAATTCAATTCAAAGCTAGATAATCAACTTGAGGATACCATCATAGATTTTCCCCATAGCGAGAATGATAATATTATCATCACTTTAACAACCAATGATTTTATCCAACCTAATAATCCATTACCCTTGGTCCATCCCGAGCTCACTGATTAGGAACAAACTGAACCAATTGGCATCCCAACCTTCCTAGATGATGAAACCATTGTGAATTTTCTTTGTTCTACCAACCCAGAAACAAGTTTTATCAGCAAATCCTAGGATCAAAGTCTCAGTCAGGAGAGTGCCAAGTTTTTTAGCTACAAAATTAACAATATAAAAGATAGATCTAATGTTGAAAACCTAAAAAAATGATGTATTAGATCATGAAAAGAGAAAAATAAAGGTCATATCTAAAGGTGAAAACATTTCAAAGGCACTAGAATATGGGAAACTTGACACTCTCCCTGAGCACTATCAGGAAAGATCTTCTATATTGATAAAACATACAGAAGAAATCAATATAGGCACTATGGAAAAACCAAATATCTTACAACTTGTTGCATCATTGATGGAGGCAGAAGTCCCAAAATTCATAGAACTCCTAAAGGATAATCAAATAAATTTTGCATGGCCATATGCTGATATGCCTAGGTTAGATTCAAATCTTATCATGTGCACCATTTGTCCATTATACTAGGGGAAAAGATTTTGAAACAAAATCTTTGAAATATGAACCCACATGTTGCATTTCTAGTCAAAGAGGAACTAAAGAAACTATTGGATGTAGGATTCATTCGATCTATCGACTATGCAAAATGGATCTCCAACATTGTACTTGTGTCAAAACCAGATAGAAGCATCAGAATTTCTACAAATTTCAAGGATCTAAATAAAGTGTTAGAACTATAAAATTATGAAGTATTTTACAAAGTTGTTCATACCCCTGAGTTTCCAAATAGTCCTCACCATATGGACAGGGGCCTCTCTTCATAACATTTTGTCCATATTTTGTCATAAAGTCCTGTAGAATCCATCTAGTCCTAAATTTTTCACATTATATTTCCTATCAACATGAGTTGATGGGGGTCTCCCTAACCCATAATGCATTTGTGCTAATATGCATTTGTTGTAGCCTATTGGCAAGACTTCTTTGATGTCACACCGATCAAAATTTACCTATAGGAACCTTTCGGTAGGACATTGTTCATTGTCTCAGCAACATAAATGGATCATATCGGTGGAAGAGTCATCTTCAGAATGAAGTCATAGCGAAACATTATGTCATATCGATAGGCACACGTGGACATATTTCAGCCAGACTAAAAGGTATTCGGGATGAGGTCTTAGCGAATTCATAGTGTCTTACTAATTGGAAATAAAGATATATATCAGTAAGACTAAAGTGCATTGGAGTAATGTCTCATTGAATGCATCTAGTCTTGCCAACAAAACACAAAAGGATTCTATTGAAAGGTTATCAAGGTGAGGTCTCATCGAGTGGCTCCAGTCTCACCGACAAAGTGCAAAGGAATTTTATCAATCATCTTCAGAATGAAGTTATATAGTCCTTCTGACTCAATATGTCACGCCCAAATGTTGTTTCATCGGTGTGAAAGTGACCAAGTCTCAGCGACCAGAAAATATCACAGGATATATTAGTAACACAAAATGTGATCTATAAGACATGTTGCCGACTCCAAAGGTCATAGCCAAACACAAAGGATGAAAGGATATTTGTCGGTGAGACTTTGATGATCGATATGAATACAAGGTGTCATGACGAATGTTCAGCGAGTGTTCACAAAGGCCCAACTTCAACTGTTCACCGACATTCAATTACGAAGCGATGTGTCTTTTCATATACAAATGTATAAATGTTCATTCTCAATTGTGAAAAGAGGACAATATGCAGTAGATAGGACAGAATATAGGGTAGATAATATACAATTGGATACAAATTTCCACATAACAAAGACTATGATGTATGATTTCAAAATGGAGATATTAATGAAAATCAGTTGAAGTGGCAGCTCATTTTTGGTGTCAATTGTTTGTTGTATTTATTGAAAGTATTACTCAAGTTGTCTCCAAGATTGATGCTTTCTGGTTATTTAAATTGATGTAACAAGTTTATATTCAATTTATCAGTGCACATTTGTTGTATCTGTGTGGTTGATTGGTCAATTCTTTCAAGAAAAGATTAAATCCTTTTAATTGATCACAGTAATAAGGGAAATTCATCTAGATCACTAAGAAGAACTTGGTAGTCATAGTCTTGCATGTTTATACCAATTATAAAATAAAACATATGCCAAAAATTTTGAATGTTCTCCAGAAAGAAGTTGTTCATTTAGATTTCATTTGACTCTACATACCCTATAAGGCACTAGTCTCTACATTTTTCACCATTTAGTTTCATTCATATTTTTTTACATTTGTTAACTGTACATATTAGGATTTAGTTTTAATATTGTTGTGCAACTTATACCAAATCAAGTTTCATTTGTCCACTCCAATTTTCCATTGTGGGAAAAACACTTCAGAGAGATAAGCATAAAGTCAAGTCTGCTTCACTCATATAGGTACACCTGCCTAGGTCTAGCAGCACCTGAAGAGTAGAAGGTCTAAACCTTTTGACCTTGTCTGTTACCTTGAAACATACCAAGAGATTGGCAGCCTCTTGAGGCATTTCGCCTACGTTTTTCAGAGCTAACATAAAGCATGCCAAAAAGATGATTTCCCTTTGTAAACATAGACATGATTGTGGATTTGATGGCAAGTCATGGTATGTACTCATTAATGGATGGATTTTTTGGGTATAACCAGATAAAATTTGCACCCGAATATCAAGATAAGACTGCATTCACATGTCCCTAGGGTACATATTGTTGGAATTTAATGTCATTTGGACTCAAAAATGTAGGAGCAATATATCAACAAGCAATGACTATGAATTTCCATGACATGATGCACACATTCATGGAGGATTATGTAGATGATCTTTTAGCAAAATCAAACACAAGGCAAGGGCATTTGGATATTTTATCCAAGATTTTTGTCAGAATGGAAAAGTTTAAAGTCAATCTCAATCCCAGGAAATGTGTCTTTGGGTTAAAATCTAGAAAACTTCTAGGCTACATTGTATTAGAAAAAGGAATTGAAGTGGATCTAGCAAAGGTTCAAGCCATCTTAAAGAATCCACCACCAAGGAACATCAGTCGATTACGGTCATTACAAGGATGATTGCAATCCATCAAGAGATTCATTGCACAGCTAGCAGACAAGAGTTTTCCATTCATGCATCTCTTACATAAAAATGTCTCATTCAAGTGGGAAAACAAGTGCGAAGCAACATTCGATGAAATCAAACTTTATCTAATGAGCCCACCAGTATTGATTCCACCAGTGCAAGGAGAACCACTTATACTATATATTTCTACTATGGAAGTATCTTTGGGGGCATTATTGGCACAAGAAGATAGAGCAGGCAAAGAATGAGTAGTATATTCCATTAGTAGGACATTAATAGGTCATGAACTAAATTACACTTTCATTGAAAAAGCTTGCTTAGCAGTAGTCTTTGCTTCCCAAAAGCTGTGGCACTATATGTTAGCTCACATAGTCAAACTTGTGGCTAAAATTGATCCTTTGAAATACATTTTGAGAAAAACAACGTTAACTGGTAGACTAGCTAAATGGGTAATGATCCTAATTTAGTTGGACATTAATTATGTGGATCGAGAAGAAATCAATAGATAGGTTATAGAAGATTAGTTGGTGGAAGCACCTTTACAAATAGACCATCCAATGCATATTGAATTTCTTGACGCTGACATTTTCACAGCAAATACCAAGCAATCATGGATACTTTACTTTGATGGGTACTACAAATAGCATGGCTCGGGGGTAGGAGTTCTCTTTGTCACACCTCAGGGACATACCATTCCAAAGTCTTATCGATTGATGTTTCCTTGTACTAACAACATAGCCAAGTATGAAGCACTTCTATTTAGAATGACAATAGCATTAGACTAGAAGATTACAAAGCTACAAGTTTTTGGTGATTCACAACTTGTCATTAATCAAATAAATAGTCACTATCAAACTAAAGATGACAAGTTAATGCTTTACAAGAACATGGTAGATGGTTTCAAGAAGTATTTTGTTGAGATCAAGTTCATGCACATACCATGGATCAATAACAAAGCTAGATATTCCATGGCTACAATTGCATCATTACTGCAATTATTAGAGAATCAAGCCCGATATGAATTCCTGGTGGAAAAACTATTTTCCCCTACATATGGCTAGGTTGAAACACAAATTCATAATCACAGCCACCAAAGAATTTACTAAGTGGATTGAATTTGTTCCAATGACAACAGTCACCAGAAAACAAATTTCATCCTTCATTATGAATTATATCATATGTCATTATGGAATTCCTAGCTCCATTATCATAGATAATGGAAGACCTTTTAAGAATCAAGATGTTGATGAACTTTGTGAAAGATTTCACATACAACACAGGTTTTCTACACCTTATTATCCACAAGGGAATGGCCAAGTAGAAGCTTCAAACAAAACAATCATAAAGATCTTGAAGAAAATGGTGAATGATGTCGGTTGTGATTGGCATGTCTAGTTAAATCCAACTTTGTGGGTATACATAACCAGCATCTGCATGCCGATAGGTGCCACCCCATATGCCTTGGTCTATGGAGAAGAAACCATTTGAACACTAGAAGTTGAGATTCCCTCACTTCAAGTCTCACTAAAGGGACTCATAACTGATGAGGACTACAAAGTTTCAAGACTACAAGAACTAGAGTTACTTGATGAGAGATGGTAAACTCTAGCTAATCACTTGAAGGGTTATCAACAAATCATGTTCTATAGCTACAATCATAGTCATACCATGCACATTTCAAGTGGGCGATTTGGTCCTTCAAGAAAACCCAGACAATCAACAAGATTGAGAAAAGAAAGGAAAGTTTGAGTCAAATTGGTTGGGTCCATTTGTCATCATTGTAGCATATGGATCAGGAGCATATCAACTATCTACATCCAAAGGGGACCTACTTGAAGATCCAATGAATAGCATCCATCTAAAGAAATTCTATGTTTAAAAATACCACAAAACAGCATAAAAAGTCCTAAAAAAATCCAAAAATAGCATAAAAATTCCTAAGAAAATCAAAAAACAACATAAAAAGTCCTTAAAAAAATCCAAAAATAGCATAAAAAGTCTTGAAAAAATCCAAAAATGGCATAACAAAAAAAAAATCATTGTCTTGATGAAAACCTGGCAAACAGGCTTGCTAACAACAAAAAATATACAAAATCTGAAAAAGTGCAATAAAAACAAACAGTGAAAATCTAGCAAACATGCGATGTTTGTAATTTAGTTGGCTCTCCCATCTATTAGGTTGCATCATGCATCATTCATTCATGATCATTTCTATCAACATCAAATCCATAATTGGTCATCACATCTGCATCTTGCGCACAACATTTTCCTTGAAGTGATAAGGATTTCATGATGCCTTGATGATCATTGTTCGTTTTCCTAATAGTAGATCATGTTTGATCTGGAGTCAAGGTGCAAATTAACTGGGGGAAATCAACTTTTTAAACTTTTTGGCAAACAACCAACAAGTGTTGAGAGTTAGAATATTAGATCAACAATCAAATATCCAAACAAGCATGGTCAAAACAATTATCAAACATGTAGCATATAAAAAACTGAACCAAATTGGATGATCTTAATCTGAAAAAAATGTATGGAACACTTAAAGCATAAGTTGAATGTTTGTTTTGAATTTGATGACATCATATCTCTCGAGTGACTCAATGATGTATTGAACTAGAGTCACGAGGAAGGAATATGATTTTTTTTTCTTGATTGTTGTCTACGAGTTAATTGTTATTACTGTGTGAATTTGTCATGGGACATGCTCTACAATGTATCATTGATGACATTTTGTAATTTACATAGGAAAATATTAACTCTTGTATGTTTATGCAAGCAATACTCAGGTCATTTTGGTTCAATTATACCTCAATGCTTGTATTAACTTGCTATATCAAACATCATGAAAGTCGTACTCAGGTCATCATTAGTGCTAATATCCCATTTGATGCTTATACTCACTTTCAACATAACAAAAGGCTCAATGATGAAAATCAAGCACAAAATTGTTTCACAGAATGACAACAATAATTAGTTCATGTTACAATGTTAGGTTTGCATGATTCATATAGATTGCATTCATATTGTGGTTATATAATAGGTTTTCTGAAGGTTGGCAAAGATACATATCTCTTTTGAAACAAAGATTGAGTACACTTGGACATTGGAAACAAATCATATCATCATTAGTTGCATATCATTTTCATCCCATCTTTTGCATTTCATTTTTACATCATCCGTATTATCATTGACATATCATCATTTCATTTCATCTTATCATTTTGTATTATCACTTTGCATTATCATTTTGCATTATCATTATCATTTTTTGTTTCATATCATCTTGTATTCCATTTGGCATACCATTTCATTATTTGTATTCATATTTTTAGCAATAGATTTGCATCATTTAGAATTCATTTTCATGGCATATTTACATCAAGAAACATTCATTATCATTCATTCATTTCTATATCAGCATCATTTTCATTTTCAATCATTCATTATCATTTTCACATTCATATAGAGTATCATTATTTCTACATTGTTTCCATATCATTCATATATCAACTTACATCCTATATCATAACATCCATATCATATTTTTACATTATCATTCTCATGTTTATTTTCATTATCATATTTACATCATATCATATCATAAGTATCATGGCCTCACATTAACCACTCATTTTATCATGTCATCTTTGCATTCATAATCATATCACATCATCGAATGCATTCAATTTTCATCATCATTTCACATCATGTGTATAAACATCATCACAATTATCATATCATCATGCAAAAAATCATCAATAACATAGCATATAGAAATAAAATGCATACATAAACACCCATCATAGCATAATCAAGGACACATGCATAATCAACATCCCCATTGTATCTCATACATATCAAAACTCAATGTCAAATGTACAAGGATATTGAAACAAGGAGGGATACAATATCATAATGTGAAAAAAATGAATGTGTATACAAAGATCATCTCTGGCATCTTCGGTAATGCGGTCAACCGACAAGAATCATTGACGTTTTTGTCTGCTTGAACAAGTAGTAGAATCAAGCTTCGGGTCTTCTGGATTCACTCTTGCACCTAAAGAATCACTAATCTCTTTGATCCATTCGAAACATATCAAATCAGGGTTTGTGATCAAAGCAATCAAATCACTTAAATCACTCAATCAAATTAATCAAATCAATCAAACTTACTATTTATTTCTCATCAACCATGAGGAAAAATTTATTAGTTATCCTAGACTTTATTTCTCATCAATCATGAGGAAAAATTTATTAGTTATCTTACTGCTTGTTTCTTATCAATCATGAGGACAAATTTATCAGTTATCTTACTATTTGTTTCTCATCAACTATGAGGACAAATTTATCAGTTATCCTACTATTTTTTTCTCATCAGCCACAAGGAAAAATTAATCAGTAATCATACTATTTGTTTCTCATCAATCAAAAGGAAAAATTTATCAAATCTTACTATTTTTTTTCTCATACATCATGAGGAAAAATGTATCAGTTATCCTATCAGACCTATTAGTCATCATCAGTTGAACATCAAAACTTCACCATCACAAGCTAAATCAATCAAAAAATCATCTGTCGAGGAGCAAAATCATGCAATCCCTGGGGCATAATCAATGTTCATCATATTCATATCAATCTTTCAATAGCACATTCCATCAAATTATCTTTATCGATCAATGAATCGAACAGCCAATCAATACACATTTTCAAAATCCTCAAAAATTTCCAAAAAAAATCTAAAATCTAAAAATTTTAAAAATTTATCCAATTCACCACCTGAGAGGGCATGCACGCATCAATTTTACAAAATTTGCATCTAGGGAAAAAAAAAATTATTTCTTTGAAGCAATATGTAAAACACATCACTTCAAAGAGGGGAAAAATGTATACATCTAACAATGGTCACATTATAATAAGTCTGCTAATTAATTAAATACAAGTTATTTAATTAATTCTCTAATTCAATCTACATATAAATAAATTTAATTATTTATTTATATGGTTCATTTTCTAATTCTTCTATTCTAATAGAATAAATCATTTTTCCATTTCTTCTTAATTAATTATATAAGTTTCACAATTTATTTAATTTAATTATCACATTGCTTTATTTTGAATAAAGTAACAATTCTTCTATTCTACATATAAATAAAATAAAAAAATTATTTATATTGTTCATTTTCTAATTGTTCTATCTTAATTAAATAAGTTCAATTATTTATTTAATTTAATCACGTTTCTAATTCTTCTTAATTAAATTACATAAGTTTTACAATTTATTTAATTTAATTATCACATTGCTTTATTTTGAATAAAGTAAATGTTCTTCTTTTTTTCAAAATCATAAAATCATTTTTAAATCTTCTAAAAATCACATTGCTTTGTTTTAAATAAAGTAAATATTCTTCTTTTTTCAAAATCATGAAATCATCTTTAAATCTTCTAAATATTCTTCTTTTCTCAAAATCATGAAATCATCTTTAAATCTTCTAAATATTCTTCTTTTTCCAAAATCATAAAACCATCTTTAAATCTTCTAAAAAGCCATCTCACATTTAATTAAATATTTTAAATATTTAATTAGAAACTTCTTATCAATATTCCACACATAATTAAATATTTTTCAATATTTAATTAGAAACTTCCAAAACCACATGTCACATGAAATTAAATAATTTAATAATTTAATTATGAATTATCTTCAACCACCAATACCAACTCATAACTAAACTTGACAAATGGTATAATGACCCTCCATTTGTGTTGTCCTTGAGTTGCTTATCGACCCACTGTGAAGTCGAGTATTGATTGGTATGTTGAATGGTATGATTGCTAAGTTGATTTAGATTATTTGATTTTATGTGTTTGGTTGTTTAAATTAAAATTATTTGATAAACGAGGGTTTTTTGACTCGAGTTGAGATTTAAGCCATATTCTATTTGTATGCTAGCATTATTTCTAATCATCACCTTTAAGTAATCCTCACTCGACTTGGGAATATGTATATATATAATAAAATTTAATATTAAAATAAAATAAAATTGAATGTGGAAGTAATAATAAATAAATTAATATGTCCCTCGAGATCAAAGGTGTTGTAACCGCTCAAATGAAGTCCATATCTGAAGATTTCGGTAACACACCCAGTTTCTTCGGCCTTTTGGCTATCTTCTTCAAGTAACCTCATGCTTTATCGGCTGGTCAATAGGTCTTATTACTGGAGTTTTTCTAACAAATTCCAGGTGTGAGCTAAAGAGAGATTTCTGCATGTACAGTTGCATGGTGGTTCTGCAGGGGGACTTTTAAGTATAACAGAAAGCTAATCTTGGGGAGAGATTTGGGGGATTTTTTTTATCTTTGATTTTCGGTTTTCAAGAAAGGGGCTATGTAGAAACTCTTCTGAAGAATAAAAGCTACATATTTGAGGAGCAGGAACGGGGCATCAATTTTCAGCTATGTTATTCATTTTAACTAGGTTTCATTCTTCTGAATTTTTCCATTTTCTATCTGTTTGAAGTAAGCTAGAATAAAATGTGGTACAAAAATTTAAGCAATTTATTATTTACTTATTTGGAATCGAAAACAATAGAGGATAGCAGTTGAACTTTTGTACATATTTTGCAAACTCCTTCACTATTGTCTGATTGTAGCTTGCACGTTGATTTACATAACTTGGTGTGATTTATTTGGCTTGGTTTGTTTATGAAATTTCATTGTTAAATCTTAGGTGTACTGGTTTCATCAAACCACTTGATATTTATATTTGTGTATTATCCATGCGGGATCATCTGCTTGGATTTCTTTTCACTCGACTACCTTTTATTTCAATAAGATTACCTGAAGTTTCCAATTGATCCATTGTTTTGATTCCTTGAAAACTGGAAATCCGAGTTAGGAGTATTTCATTCAATCATTTTGTGATTCACTCGATTTTCCAAGCTTGATATTCAACTTTTTCATCGTTTCTTTTGATTGGGTATTCAAGTATTTTGATGCCTTATGAAATCTATACCATTCGAATGTTCTGTAGATTGCGTCCTGAATCCACATTTGATTGATGTTTATGGATTATGCATATAATTGGAAATTTTAAATCTATAGATTTCCTATGGCGTCCAGCGTAGAGTTCAAGTATTTGATGCCTTTGTTCTAGCGCCTTGATCCATCTGTACTCCCAATGTTGTATAACTCCCAGTCGAAGGTCTTGTAGAATTCATTATTATGTTAACAATGGATTGTGGGTCTTGTAGCCTAACATCTGAAAGTAATATTATCTATCACTATTATTGTGCTAAAAGTGTTTAATGAAGACAATATTTTCTCTGAAAAGAAACCTGTCCCTGTTAAGCCATCCTCATTTGCATTTATCTCTAAAATTTGGTGTCATTATCTTGGGTCCCATGTACTTGCTTCTTGAGTCATAATCTCCATATTTTAGTGAATCATATTTAGCTCATGATAGTCGCCTAGCTATCTGTCCTTTGCATGCTATTGCATTCGATCTTTTCTTTTATTTGTAGCTTGTTATTAGGTATTTCCAGTCAGAGTGCGTTAGAGGTTTGCATGCAGAAAAATCTATATTAGTCTCGCCTTAACCGTCATATCTTCTGGTGATTTATTGTTACTACTCGTAGTTCTTCAATATCAAGTACATCATTATAAACGTGAATATGTTAGGTTGTACAGTTTTAAATAAACTTATTGAGTCTATTAGAAACCTGTCTAGCTACAACGTTTGGGCATAATAGGAGGTATAAGATCTAAATAACCTGCTTGATTCTTTTGACAATCTATAGCAGTTGCAGCACTTGAAAATAAATATTTTCAAAGTACTAACATAATAGAGAGCTTACTTATGATTGTGGTGAAGTTTAATTTCCAAACTTCAATTTGAGCGCGTCTTTGGAAACTCACCACCAAACAGAAATGCGTTAAGAAAAGTTGCACATTATTTCTCCTTCTCTTAAGTCACGTATTTGCACTTCACCTTTCTCCTTTCCTTGAACCTTGTTGATAACTTTTGGGATTTGATATTAATGCAAGCAGATGGCTTTCCAAATTCCAATATTTACTTTCTTATATGCATGGCAACCTATCATAGTTACAGCATTTAGGGTTGAGGTATTGTGCATAATTAAATAGCCTCCCTGAAACCTTTGGTAAATTATAATAGTTGCAACTTTTAGACTTGTAAAGGTGTAGTAAATTAAATAATCTCCCTGATTTCATTGTCAACTTGTCTAAAGCCGTGGCACTTGAACATAATAGGAAGTTTAAAGGTTTAAATAATCCCTTGATTTCATTTGTCATAACCAGAGAATGGAGAGTAAATAAAGGGATTTGCACCTTATTTTAGTTTAAATTACTTTCATATTGACCTGTCAAATTAAAAATTTACTTCTTCTCTGTGTCTCTTCTACAATAAGCATATTAAATGGAGACTATCGTTGAAGAAAAGAAGACAAAAACCATATCTATTTTTGTTAACTCTTTTTTACTCTCATCCTCTCTCCTCTCAATTTACAACAGAGAAGATAAAAATCTACTTTCAGATCTCAATAAAAAAAATGCAGGGAGGATGATAGCCTCAAGTTTTGGTCTATATCCTCTTGATCCAATCTGAGTCAAATCGTCTCACTTTCAGTCGAAACACATCTAAGGAAACCAACAGTATAATATGATATTGGAAGTAGAAAAGAGTGATTAATTGTCATTTCATCTATGTGGTAATCTCATCCTTGACATTTCAATTATATTACTCAGTATAGGGTATAGGGTTAGAGAGATCACATTGTGTTGACCGTATTCCCACAACTTGTTATTTAAGTCAATGAAAACAACAGGCTTGGGAGAATATTGTTGTCTTATCTAATTTACTTTATTATGATAGAACATGAATAGTAAACATAGGAGAACATAGATAGGGAGAGTTAACGTGACCGTGGATAAAAATAGAAATATCACCCTTATTATAAGGTTAGCCACTAGATAATATGTCATATTTCTCTATTGATATACTTTCATTTGTGCTTAGATAGGTTTCAAAAGTATCTATTTTCAAGGATGAATTTGAAAGTAATTTCCTTATGAGAATTGATTCTCTTGTAGTTACTTAATAGATGACAAGTTAATCTATCATGTATGTCTTTATTCCATTATTGGAATAGTTGTTGCATGACATATCATGTTGGTAAATTGGAAAATTTGGAATGTTTGAGTGTATTCTTGTGGTGAATTTTGTGTGTATTTTTGGAGTTTATGATGAATTTATTTATGGAGGTTGTTTTTGGCTTTGAGTTTGATGTTGATTTTGAGATCAAGTTTTGTTGCCACCTTGTTGGGAAACCCTTGTTTTAGTGATTTAACAATCTTCCAGAGAAAGGGAAAGAAAGGTGTTGCTTCATTATTGGCCTTCAATTTTTGTTCTTTGTGAACTATTGCTCGTATGGTTTATTTGATGTTATGGGTTTAGCCTTGCACTTGAAAATAATTTCATTGTGAAGATTTTGTGTGGAATGGTGTTTACCTTCCTTAATGCAATTTATCATGAGGCTTTATATGTTGTGCATGGGGGTTTCCCCTGATAGTTTTTTTTTAGTTTTGTTGCTCATAGGGGGTGTGGCTTTCAATGGGGGCCGAGACCCAGAAGAGGTCCCAGGGTAACTCATTGGAAGTTTATTAATCAAGTGAAAACGTTAATATTTAATTAGGGGTTTTGGATAGAATCACACATTAACAAGATATAAGTGAATGCCTCACTCATGGCTCAAGTGCTTGTATGGGCTTGAGATGAGTTGAGAAGGGTTGGAATGGCAAGATCAATATCTTGTCTTTATGAAAGATAATCGATTCTGCATTGGATTGCATGTGGGGCCAGGTTTCGTAAAAGGTCACCAAGGTAACCCAAGTTGGGGGCTGGGGCCTAGGAAGATTCACTAGGGTAACCCATGCAACATTGTGATGACACTCTTCCTTTAATAACCATGTATGCTTTGTTTCCCTCTAAGTTATTCTTGGCCTCTGGAAGCACATGTTGGCATTTGTATGTTGATGTTTTATTGGTTATTCCTTATGTTGGGCACATCTTGTGTTGGTTATATCTTGTGCCGGAGATTGCCTTATGTTATTGTGGTTGTTGTAGTGAAGTATTGTATCCTTGTTCTGTATGATGGTTATTGTTGGGATCCTTCTTGTCATCTCTTAGCACAAGGGGTGGGCCTTCGGGTCCATGTGGTTGGGTGGAATGTGCTATGCACCCCATTGGGTCCCCAATCATCGATCGAGAAGTGTGAAATTGTACCTTACAGTGACTCCTGAGTTGTACTAGAGTTGGATCTAGTATTGCAACTTTGTACTCCTTCTTTTCAAATGTACCATTCCATTTTATTGTATCTTTCCCCTTTTATGTTGGGAAGCGGCATTGTAATATTGTAATCCTTGATTAATGTGTTGTCTATGTTCATGTTATCTTATGGTTACCGGTGTATACTTTCCTTTCATGTGAAGTAATGATATTGTTGTGAAAATTAATGCAGTCATGTAAACCTGAGGGATTTTTTATATGTAATTCATGTTTAGTTTCATTTCATGTGATAAATGATTATTATGATGTATGTTAGTACTTTAAAAAAAAAATTGGTGCCATAAATGTTAGTTGTATTAGTATCCTTTGGGGTTGCTTGGCGGGGCATTTTAAATGGAAAGTTGCCTTCATTTTTGAGTGAAAGGTTTTGTGGGAAGGAAACATCTCCCTTCTTTTTCTCTAGCTTCCATCTTTCTCTCCAACTTCTTCACCTCTCACAGTTCATCTTACCATACTGAATCTCAATCGCTCATCTTTGCAAAGTAAGCTATTTCCTCCAAAACCTTATAAATACAGCCTCTTTGTGAGTTGAAAAGAATTATGGACTTTGTTAAATTTAGTGTGATTACTATATTTTCATTCTATCTAGCATCTAGCCATTTTATTTTCTTGAGATTAACATAGCATTTCAGCTTCATCATTTAGCATAATAATCATAATAGAATAGTCTTGCACAAGTTGTTTTAGTTTCATTTATCCTAGTTTCATATCTTAGCTTAATAATATCACATCATTTAGCAATAGACATGCATGTTGCATAATTTCATTCTCTAAGTTGACATTCTATCAAGATGCTACTTACAACAACTGAGAGCTAGCAACTTACAACCGATCCTTGGAGATAGAGGACAATGGGACATCATTGAGCAAACTGTTGTTATTGAGAGTTTGTTTATCTTTTAATTAGTTTTCATCAATATAATGTCACATTGGTGTGTTTGTTTATCCTTCTATTTTTTCCACATATTCACACACAAAAGTCCTATCTATCCCCCATTTTGACCTTTGAGCAGGAAAAAGTTAAATTTAAAGTTTATTTTCACTACATGTCAGCCTATGATGAGGTATTATTAGATAATAAGACACAATTATCTATAATAAGTTTTTCTATCCCCATTTTACAGAAAACAACTCATTCTTACATCTCTAATCATTAATTCATCATCTATATTCTCATCCAAGTCAAGCAAGCTAGGGTTTGTTCATTAGAAGTCATTAAGTTAGCTTTCTAAATCATTCAAGGGCTAAATCTCCATGTATTGTTGTATAATTTCAAGAACAATCATCATGGAAAGGTAATCAATTCCATTGTTGCATGTTTCATTCCTTTATTTCACTATTTTGTT
Organism: Sequoia sempervirens; assembly: GCA_007258455.2. Taxonomy (NCBI): domain Eukaryota; kingdom Viridiplantae; phylum Streptophyta; class Pinopsida; order Cupressales; family Cupressaceae; genus Sequoia; species Sequoia sempervirens. The sequence goes on from VDFB02358134.1 coordinate 42,040,531, forward strand.
TTAATTACCTAAAAGGGGTTTGACGAAGGAAAACCCCCATGCCCTAACATTCTACATATCTCTATTTTGTCTTTTTTGTTTGAAGATTTAGGATTCTTGGAGGCTTAAGAATCATTGGAGATCAATTTTTAAAGTCATTCAAGTCATCTCTTCATCATTCAAGTAAAAGAATCAACAAAAAGTCATTTTCAAACCTTTAGAAGACAAAAGTATAGATCTAGACCTATAGAATCAAGTCTTAACTTTGTAGATTCTAGAAAGATGACTAATTTTCCATGCCTAAAAAATTAGTCTCACTTGTAGGCTTGAAAACTAATTTTCTCAAAATTCAATTCTTAACATTCAGAAACCTATTTCTAGAAGTTTTCACCAGAAGTAGGACTAATTCACCATATGTCGTGAATAAATCCTAGTAGCCATCAATAGTGTTTTCTGAGACATTCCAGAACCTTCTAGTAACATCAATCTGCCTTCAGGTGCACTATGTTTAGTCTCATCGATTTTTGCTATCATTTGTTTTAGTTTCTAGTTCATTCTTGCATAACACAATGTGATTTCAAACAAGTCTTATTTCTTAGGTTTTTCTTGTTTAATCAATCAATATTATCAATTATTTTCACTTAGATCACTTCATTTAACTATTATAACATCACACACATCCTAATTTGAGTGAACCATAAGGATTTTTGGCCCTATCTCTCTCCTTTTAGGTGAAAAATCCTAAGGGTGCAAGAGAAGTCCATAGGGTCCCAAAAATCTATGTTTCATTTTGGTGAACCTACTGTTTGAATTCCTTCTTTCCTAATTTTAGAGTCCAATTTTTCATCCTATATTAGCTTACATTACATTTTGCATTCTAGGGTTTCATTTTTGCATGTGTAAAAGTGCATAATAGGTTGTATTTTTGCATCTTTAATCATTAAAAAGTTCTAAAAATTTTCAATTTTCATTTCTACCTACATTTGAGCATTCTAAAAACATAAAAATAAGTCAAACATTCCTTAACATTTTGAGAAAGTTCCATACTGGGACTAATTCACCACCCTGGGTGAGTCAGTCCCTTCTGACACCTGAAACAACATTGTCCTAAACTTAGAAATTTGTTTTTATGCTTTTGTTTGGTTCCTTAATTTGTATATATCAAATAGTTTCATTTCTATAGCATGCATTTCACTAGATCTCACTTAAAATAGCTCATTTCATGCATAGTTTCATCTCATCGTTACATCTCCCATATTTCATTTTTCAGATTATTGCACAATGTGATCAACAATTTACTTTGTTATATTGCACTTTATTTACTTTTGCTTAACATTTTCTTTAAATGTGCCTTTAATTTGATTAAACATGGATTTTATAAGCCTAACATCCCCTCTTACGAGTTTGATTTTGACTACAACTATGACAAACGTAGCATCGACCAAAACATTACATTACACATTGGTGTGAATGGAGGTGTAGACAATCATAACACACATACTTGATCTTCTCCCAATACCTTTCCTATTAGTGATGAAGGTATCTTGGTGAAAGAAGTTACAATTCTTGAGGGTCTTGATTATCGCTTTCCTTATTCCCCTTTGGATGATGTTAGCAAATAAGAACATAAAAGTGTAGACACCCTTGATTCTCCCCTCTCTAATGCTCCTCCCATTTCAAAAGATCTATTTGAAAACCATAGTGATTATTCTCTTGATAACTCCTCCACTTGTGATGAAGCTACTTTACAAACCTAAAACTTGGATGAACATATTACAAGCTCTCCTAGCATGGTAAATAATATGGAACAAGAGAATGAGACTTTATAACAAACACACAATCTAATAGAATCTTCCCCTAATCCCCCCACTATCAATTATCAAACACATTCAACTATTAATAACCCCCTTAGTGGAGATGAAGTTATTTTTTATGAACCAAACCTTAATTTTCATGAACGTGTGGTTTCTTGTTCTCCTACGAACTCTCCTTTTAGGGAGGATATTGTGACCCAAGAAAAAGATAATATCCTCTTCAAAGATAATGAAAAATCTCACTTGTTAGGGGATGTTAAAAATATTCAACCTCAACACACCCATTACCCACCTTCGCATCCACTTAAGGGTATGTGTAGGATCATCATGGAGAAAATAGGCCCTTAAGTGGCAAAAAAAATAGAAAAATCAGAGTTAGGCAACTTGACGTAAAAAATTGAATAAGTTATCTATATTATTTCAAAAATATGTTAGAATATAATCTGTAGCAAATTGGATGTAGTTTCCAAACTACTAGGTTTGTTTTAAAAAAAAGGAAATCTATTTGGTGAAAATTTGAAATTTCAATGTATTAGTACTTAAATTTTAGGGAAAAATAAGTAGTTGTCTGTCTGACCACCCTAACCACAATAAAATGATAATTTTTTATAATATTTTACATATAAGTAGAGGACTCATGTCCTGATGTGATGCATATTTTTTTGTAATTTTTTCCAAGTAAATAATTAATTATGAATTTTTTATGAAAAAAAAATAAAAAACATGTATGTATGACCACCTTAACTTGGTCAAAACTTCATGAAATTCAATTTTTCTTTTTTTAATCCTATATTATGCAAAGCATAGAATGTGATGCATGTTTTGGATTTAAAAAATGTGATACCATTTGAAAACTATAGATGTTTTTCAATCAGTCTATCAATTAGGACTTTAGTTGTAATTTGAATAGAAAATGAATAATAATTACTTATTAAATTCAAAGTAAAGCATAGTTTATATTGGTGGAAAAATGAGAATCTCCTTTAAAAACCCTTTCTGTTTCATCAATTTTGGGTAAAAAAAAGTCATCAGCTAGATAACCATCATATTGCCACCTTTTGGCCCATCATGATCCTACACATACCCTTAATCCTTCCAATAAACCTAAACTCATCCTTTACCCACCATTCCATCCCCTTCATCCCTCTAATCAACCCTGACACGCCCTCTATCCCGCTAACACTAATGTATCACAACAACCGAGTTATAATACCATTGTTCATACATATAACACTCAAAATAATCTACAACCACCGCAACCAACCCCACCCTCTTTACCTTTACCGAATCCTCCTAGTGCTCCTCATTACCTTCCACACACAAAGTATTATGACCTTATTAAAAAATTAAAGAATACTCCTGCCAAAATTTCCCTTTGGGATTTACTTTAGACCTCATCAACTTATCACAATATTCTTCAATCCCCCTTAAACCAAATCACAATTCCTTCTGATACAACTCTGAATGTTGTATAAACTCTCATCCATAAAAATAATCTTGGAATTACCTTCCATCAACATGAGCTCCCTCCTTTGGAGTTGCGTAAACAATATGATTCCTTTATGATCATTGCTCAATTCCATCACACAAGTATCAAACACACTCTCATAGATAATGGTTCTTCCCTTAATGTGTGTAGTGTGAGTCTCCTCAATTGATTAAAAGTTGATATGTGACAAACAATACCAAATTATGTCTCTATTCAAGGATTTGATAATACAACAAAGCAACTACTTGATGTAATCACTTTACCTATTATGGTTGGGGTGGTTACTATGCAGACTCCTATCCATGTCATGCCTTACAATCTTTCATATAATCTCCTTTTAGGTATACCATGGATTCATGAGATGAATGTAGTGCCTTCAACCCTTCATCATACAATGAAATATGTCTATAAGAATAAAATTTATCAAATTGAAGAAGATCCCAAGCCTGAAAGATGCTTGCACCTTGCAAAAGGAACTACAAGTCCTCTAAAAACATTAATTCTAACATCCAACATAGAAATTGAATACAACAATGAGGAATTGCCATCTAAATTATTTGGTGGAAATTGGAGATCCTTAGAATTCACACATTCATTTATGGGCGAATACATATTCACACAAAAGAAAGATGAGACACAAGGACAACCAACCATCATGTCAACACAAAATTTAGACAACCTTTTGAAAGAATCTTCCTTAGCTACTTTAAACAATGATGCAAATTACAGAACAACCTTTGACGAGCACAATAACAAGCAATCACCCAATCCAAAAGCCATGAAAAATCTTTATGGAAAAGGTTATGAGTTCATTAAATGACTTGGATATAATGGAAAATAATGTGCTGCTAACAGACAAGGTATCTGCAACCCTATAGATCCCCTCACACAACAAACAACTCATGGTCTTGGATATAGTCATGTGATGGAGATCGCCAAACCTTCAATCAACATCAATAATATCAAACAACACACTCCTAAATAATCCTTCAAAACTAATGACCTTGAACATCATCCTTCTCAAAACATTCAAAACACAACTACCTCACTTTATTTCAATGTCATCTCACAAAATGCTCATGATTTGAATTTGTTATATTTTATATCCTCCTATAATGCAGAGAAAAAAATCTTGCAATCTAGAGAATCTTGCATAGGTATGAAATCTAAGAAAGATGTATCTTTGACCCCAATCACACACCCATTTTCTCCTCTTGATCAAGAAGGTATCTTGTCAATACTTCTTCAAGATAATTTGATCACCTCCCTCCTAGAACTCGAAAGAAATGTTATTCCAAGACTTACTTATGTGCCTATCATATAATTCATGGTCATTCCACCAATTAATTTTATGCCTTGAGTTATAAAATACAACATTTTCAGGAGTTTGGTATGCTTCGCTATGTGTGGGCATCTAATTCCCCTAATTGCTATTAATTTTCACTCTAGCATGCATTTCATCCATCCTTTCGGCTCACCTTTGTTCCAAACTAAGTGGGGGAAATGGGTTATGTAGTCTTATCCTCATATGTCACTTGTCATTTCTTTATTTAGCTAGTCATTAACTATTCATGAATACATAAGAGCCAGCTTGGGATGTGTATGACATGCCTTAAGTTGGCTCGCATATGACATACGTCTCTTTCTTCATGATATAGCTTATTGGAAACACATGACTTGGCATAGAGCTTTCTATATACTCTCTTATGTCTTTTTCATTCTCTTTTTCTACTTTAAATTAATTAATCACAGTACGAGTGCTCACAACTACTTTAAAGTGGGGGCATACATCACCACTCACATTTCATTGTGTGATTTTCTTTTTCTTGTGATATGCTCTCTTGGAAGAATTAGGTACAATGTTTTTCAGGATGAGACCCTACACTTATCCTCTCTTAGAAACAAGATGATACCATTTTCATCTTTTCCTCTCTTGGAGACATTGGGCATGATGTTTCCTAAGAAGAGACATTGAATGAATTAAGCAAAATCCCTTTGAACAATCCTTACACTTTTTTGCATTAACAATGTCTATCAGTGTCTTGCATATGAATTTTTTCTTACCTCATAGAGCTCGAACCATCATTTTTCTTTGTGGCACCTTGTTAAAGTTATCAATAGGTATAACTTTGATATGGTTGAGTGGGAAGCCCACCTAGTGGCATGAATTTTCCCCATAGACACCTTTGTGTTTGTGAGTGCATACCAACTAGCGTATGTATCTTATCTTTTTGTGCTTTCTCACCCCATGGAAAACTAGTTTTGTGGCCTTAGAGTGAGTATACATTTGGCCTTTCTCACTTAGTAGACAACCAAGAAGTTCCATTGGCCTAGAGTGAGTACATCTTTTCCACCTTGTCTTTCTTTTTATCTTTCAATTGCATGATTTTGTATCTTGCGGGCTTGACGTACATGTGGATCTCTCCTAAATTGCTACTTTAGTGTGATTTTGAACTAGACTTGTTCATCCTCTAACTAAAGTGGGGGCTAAATGTATCGTAGAAAAAAGGACCCTTTTCTTGACATGGGAATGATTCATGATAATCAGACTTAATGAGGCCTTGATTCAGGTGTTGTGAGGCACTTTATGCATCCACACTAAGTCTTGGACATTTGTAAACTAAATAAAATTATTTTAATGACCTCTTGTAAAGATGTTGTTGAGTCAATTGTAATGGACTTTCATGCTTTTCTAGACCTAATGAACCCATTTCTCCCTAATTCAACATTATAAACCATATTTAAATAAATCTTCACATCAATCTAGAAGGCTTATAACTTAAACTTAATGTTAAACTAGTGTTATAATATGTCTTCCATGTTCACATTGGTTCTTGTGCCTTCCTAGGCTCTGTGGACCTCATTTTAGTATTGTAAAGTGCATTTAACTACACTTTCACATTGATTTGTGTCCTAAGGCCTATTTGATATTCACATCATCAATAATAGACCTCTTTTACCCCATATTGTGCATCTTGAGGCTTTAATCTATCAAATACCTGAGAAAGTTGCAATCTAAACCTTATTTCCTTATTCCTTGGCCTCTTAGCTATCAGAATGGATCTTGTGGGACCCATTCACCATACATGGAAAATCAGTTCCATCCAAGTGGGACCCATTTTCCATGTGTTGCGAATGAGTCCTATCTGGCCCCCATTTTGACCTTGAGCGAGAAAAAGTGAAATTTAAAGTTTATTGTGAATACATGTCGACCTGTGATGAGGTATTATCAGGTACTAAGGTGAAAATATCTATAAATAAGTGATTTTATCCTCATTTTATAGACAACAAATAATTCTTACATCACTCATCATTAATTCGTCATCTATCATCTCATCCAACTCAAGCTACCTAGGGTTTCTTCATTAGAAGTCATCAAGTAGCTTTCTAAAGCATTCAAGGGTTGAATCTTCATGTATTGCTACAAAATTTCAAGATCAATCATCGTGGCAAGGTAATCTATTCCATTTTTTCCTATTTCATTCCTTTATTTCATCATTTTGGTTTAATTTCCTAAAGGGGTTTGACGAAGGAAAACCCCCATGCCCTAACATTAAACATATCTCTCTTTTGTCTTGGTTTTTTGTAGATTTAAGACTCTTGGAGGCTTAAGAATCATTGGAAATCAACTTGTAAAGTCATTCAATTCATCTCTTCATCATTCAAGTCAAAGAATCAACAAAAAGTCATTTTCAACCCCGAATCCGATAGTTTTTGAAGCAGACACCTATAGAAGATAGAAGTACAGATCTAGACCTATAGAATCAAGTCCTTAGTTTGTAGATTCTTGTAGGAGGACTGATTTTCCATTCATGGAGAATTATTCCCACCTGTAGGCCTAAAAAATGATTTTCTCGCAATTCAACCCTTAGCATTTAGAAACCTATTTCTAGAAGTTTTCACTAGAAGTAGGATTGATTCGCCATCTATGGTGAATCAGTCCCAATAGCCATCAATAGTGTTTTCTGAGACATTCCAAAACCTTTTAGTAGCATCAATCTTCCTCTAGGTACACTTTTTTTAGTCTCATCAATTTTTGTTATCATTTGTTTTAGTTTCTAGTTCTTTCTTGCATAACACAATGTATTTTCAAATAAGTATTATTTCTTAGGTTTTGCTTTTTTAATCAATCAATCATATCAATTAGCTACACTTTAATCACTTCATTTACCTATTATAACATCAAACACATCCTAGTTTGAGTGAATCACAAGCATTTTTGGCCCTATCTCTCTCTTCTTTTAGGTGAAAAATCTTAAGTGTGCAAGAAGATTCCATAAGGTCCCAAAAATCTATGTTTCAAGTTGAATGTTTGTTTGTATTTTCCAAGCATTTGCTTGGTCATGAACCCCTTAAAAGATAAAAGAACCCCCTCCTAGGTCTTCCTTGTTGATAATTGACTCACCTTGCGAGGTTGATAGTCAATCCATGAGGACTTCTAGGAAATTATTGAATGATTGTGTGAGAAGAGTGATACTATTAATCACCCATTTTCACCATGATTCATTATGGTGAACTTGACTCTTTTTATCATCCACATTTTGATTTGGAGTTCATTAAAGTTATAGATCTAGGTTTCATTCATTCTTGCATTGCATATTGCAATTGCATCTAGGGTTTCTCATATTTAGCGAAAATTGCATTTAGGGTTTCTCATATTTGCATTAGTAAAAGTGCATATAGGTTGAATTTTTGTTCTCTTGCATCATTTCATTTCATTCAAAAACTGAAAAGTGCATTTTTCATCCTTTTAATTGCATTTAGAAACATTCTTATTATATTCAAAATTGAAAAAAATTACATTAACTTTGTATTTAATTCCTTGTTACTAGTTACTTTTTCTTGCATTCATTTGCAAATTTTCCTATTTCTAAACATCAGCATCCTGAATAGGAAACCTATGAACACTATAGACAATCCATAATTTGTTGTTTTTCTAAGAAAAACCTCTACTAGGACTAAAACTACCTTCCTAGTGTCTCATTCCCTCTTAGGGTTTCTAGCTCAAAATCCTCTCTTTGTTGTTTGTTGTCTATTTCATTCCCTTGAACTTCAAAATTTCACTAGTAGGACCAATCGAGTTTTTAGAATCTGAAATTTCTTTTTTGTGCTTCTGTTGGCTACATTTAGTTTTCTATTCTAGTTTGTAGAACTGTTGTTATCTCATTTTTTTTCATTTCAAGTGTTTTGTTTAATATTGGATCATGGATATGTGCTTCGGAAATATTTATTTGTCCTTGAAATCTTTGGTAGATGTTTCAAGTTGTGCCTTCAGTAATGACCCTAATGAAATTGAACTTGCTCATACTCACACAACTCCTAATGCATGTCCTCATAGTGATGATGATATCATTGGAGAAGATGATGATAGCATGAACAAGTTCCTAAATTATTTCCTTAACAACCTTGAAGATAACGCTTCCTTTTATCCCTCCATTAAAAAACCAAATCCTCCTACAATACAACCTCTTGAGATGTTTGGTTACATACATCCTAAAACACAAGCTAAACCTAAGTGCTAAACCTAAGTTCCCTACAATAAGTGAAACTAGTTCCTCCAAACAAAAAAACTCTCAACCATTTTATGATAGCAAAGTAATAAACACTCCAATCAATCTAGAGGAAACATCTGGAAAGGGATTCATGATCTTAAGTAAACAAGGATGTGATTCAACAAGTGAACATGAAATTCATCTAGTTTTAGAGAAAATACCAACTAATGAAAACACAAAAGGGTTAGGATATCAAGATCCTCCTCAAAGCACAAGACCACTTAGAGAATACTTAATGCTTCGTAATGATGGTATAATGATCTTTGATTCCCCTCTCGACTTGAATATCCTTCTTCCTTAAGAAAAACCAATAGATCATAATAATAACAAGGATAAAGATAAGATCATCTCATGACCTCAAGCCCTAATCCCATCTAGAGAATTTGGTGAATCTAGCAAAAAAAAACACCTTACAAGCCCTCACATGCTCAAACATAAATTGAACAACAATTGAAACATCTTATAGGAATAGGTAGGCTTAAACCTCCACCTCGTACTAGAAGCAAATTACCTAAAGATAACACGAAGTATTGTGCATATCATAGGATTCTTTAGAATCTTACTAACTAGTTTCCAACTATAATAAGGATCCTTCAACAATTTTACATTATAGAAATAGTCCCTTAAAGTGGGACACTTGTCATGTAACAGTTGTAGAATCTTTGCATTCTCACTATTACATTATCCTTTCCCATCACCTATGTTGGCTTATTCTTTTCTTGCACTAAATCATGGAAAGAAGTAGATAGCCTTGTCCTAGTAAGGTACTTGTTTTTGTCCCTTTGGTTTGTTATCTACCTTCAGCTTATACAAAATGAGATTGGAAGGTGGATGACCTACTTTAGGTTGACTCGCCTTTTCCTTACTAGACTTTTGCATTATTTCCTTCTCTTTTGTGTGATTGCATATGTGTAATATGATCCCCCTTGCTGTTTTGTTTGTTATTTCCTCTCTCTATGTGCATTCCTCTATTTGTACCTTGATTCTTCTATATGTTGTATACTTTTTCATTTTCTTTGATCTTTAATCTTTGTTTTTCTTTTTCATTTTTTGTCTTGTGTTTTCCTTTTGGGGATGACACAAGGCATCAAGATACCCTATGTGAAATATTCATTATTTCCCTAAAAATTTCCTTATTCAAGTACACTTTCATTGCAATAACATTTAAAATATGTAAAATATTTTAAACATTAACAACTTAAACATTAGGAAATAGTGAGATTTTAGTTTCCCTTGATGTCCAAATGGGGAAAACTCATTGCGCACAAGTCGAGACACTAGAAGCCATGATTTTTGCATGGGATGATAATCAATTATTTAAACCATGGGTTTTAAATAAAAAATTTCCCAGCCATTAGAATTTAGGTACCTCCTTTGTAAATTGACCTGAAGGATGTGTTCACCATAATGGAAATTAATTAAAATAATGCATCTTATGACCTCCATTTTTTATGAAAATGGAGCTAGAGATGTTTTAGACCAAAATGAGAAATGGGTTACCTTTAGAATTGTGAAATTTGAAAAAATTTAGAACACCAAGTTTAGCCTGGTCATGATCAAAAGGTGAGAAAATGTCAGGATGTTAAAAAATTTAATGCCTTGTTGATTTTGTTTCGATATTAACTGAAATAATCCTTTGGATCCGAAATAAATAGTCTTAGGGTTCTATTAATGATTATTTTAATGGTCATGAATGTGGGGGTACTAAAATAGGACCAAATTAAGTGTGAAATTTACCATCTCTAAGAAGAGCGTACAATTTTCTGCACTACACTTAGCCCCCACTTTAGAACCCATATGACTCTATGTGTGTATGCAAGCTAAAGTAATTCAAAAAATAAATTCATTTCATAAAAGGATAGTCATATGGATTCATTTGTGAGCATGGGAGAATGAATCCCCCACTGTAGCTATCTGCAAAACAACAATGTTAGGAATTGCATCCTACAAAGCCAATTTATTAGTCACTCAAAGAATCCTCTTATCTAGTTTATTTACGAAATCAAATTCAAGCGTAGTTGTATGCCCCCTTGATTACACTTGCTTTACATAGGTGGAATCAAGGTAGTAGTCTAACCACATCAAATTACATAATTCATATCATAGGGTATTTCCAAGCAACATACTACATAGTGATAGAAATTTCACGAATGAGAGTGGAATCATGAATCCAACGCAACAAACAGCATAAAAAATGGAGCTCTCTAGCCCTCGGTATGCTAGTTTGAATGAAAATGAACTTGTAACCCTAATATTAAATGACCTAATTTGAACATATATAAGAGTAAAAAGTGAAGTAATTTGTAATCATTTTATCTGTTAACTTCTTGTAGTTTAATTTTAGTGGAGAGTGAGTGAGAATGTTGAGCATTCAAGCATACATGCCTTAGAGACTCAATAGCTTATATGAGGAGGCAATGCAAGGTGACTTGCAACATCTAGTGAGTGGATTCTTCTCTACCTTAGCTTCTTTTTTGTGCATTCATTTTATGTTTTATGTATTTCTATGTAGTTTTAGGACCTTGGAAGAAAAGGTCGTAAAGCATCCCTTTTTTTTCACAGTGTCCCATTTTTTCTTGAAGTTTCCCACTTTTTTGCAAACTATGATCTCACTTTTTCGAAAAGTGTCCCAAAAGGGGAATAAATTTTTTAGGTCCCTGAGAAAAGTACCCTAGAGAAAATTTTGCAAACTTTTTACTATTGATATGTAGATTTTAGATTTTAGAATACTTACAGGTGATGTTTTTTTTTCTTTTTTGTTAGATTCCTCCTCAACTACGACAACATCTCAATAGAAAATTATTCTTTTGATTACGAGACCTAGTCACCACACTATCGAAGGAGGATACACAAATTTTATAGGCTACTAGGATATATTGAGCTTATCTCATGCCTCCTTTGAGATACCATGATGCAATGCTAATGGAATTCGCAAAGATGTGGGACATAAATACCTGCACCTTTCATCTATTGAATCAAAAGATGACAATTACTCTTGAGAATGTACATCACATCCTTTGAGTTCCCATTCGAGACAAGACAATCCATTTTGTAGAGGATTATACATAAAGGCATATGAGAATAGATATACAATACTATCTTGGAGGACTAGTTTGAGATGATATCGTGGGGCCACATATTGTGCTAGACAATGAATACTCTATGCATGATCACCACTTTTGAGACAGATTATAATTTTCACCATAGCACTAGTACTAGTCCTAGATGGTCGGTGAGCACATGAGTATGTGCAGGATCATCATGGAAAAAATAGGCCCTTAAGTGGCGATGAAATTCATAAAAATAATAGTTAGGCAACTTGACATAAAAAATTGAATAAGTTATCTATATTATTTCAAAAATATGTAAGAATAGAATCTGTAGCAAATTGAATTTTGTTTCTAAACTACTAGGTTTATTTTTTTTTTAAACTATTAGGTGAAAATTTGAAATTTCAATGCAGTAGTACTTAAATTTCAGGGAAAAAATAAGTAGGTGTCTGTCTGACCACCCTAACCACAATAAAATGATAATATTTTTTAATAATAATTTATATATAAGTAGAGAACTCATGTCCTAATATGATGCATATTTTTTTGTAATTATTTTCCTTGTAAAAATCAATTATGAATTTTTTATTACAAATTTTAAAAAATATAAAAACGTGTATGTCTGACCACCTTAACTTTGTCAAAACTTCATGAAATTATTATTTTTTAATCCTATAGTATGTGAAGCATAGAATGCAACACATGTTTCAGATTCAAAAAATGTGATGTCCTTTGAAAGCTATATATGTTTTTCAATCTTCCTATCAATCAAGACTTTAGTCGTAATTCAAATAGAAAATGAATCATAATTATTTATTAAATTCAAAGTAAAGAATAATTTATATTGGTGGAAAGCTGAGAATCTCCTTTAAAACCCCTATTCATTTCATCACTTTTGGGTAAAAAAAATTCATCAGCCACATACCCTACACATACCCATCATATCGATCATGATGGGCCAAAAAGTGGTGATATGATGGAGGCCTAGTTCACATGATATGGGAGATGGAGCATTGTGGGGCTGTCTATACATGGGTTCGTAGCATGCTTGCACATCTTTAATATGATATAGGATGATTCGCTTACCACGAGGTTAAGAGTATGGTGCATTGTACACTACTGCAGGTTTGGTGCCTAAAGCATATCACATGCACCAGGTCAATAAGATTTTTGTTTATATTGTGATTTGGGATATCCACATTCCTTCAGTTATCCACTAAGATGAGTGTAGTAGTATGGAGATTTTATATTCTAGAGAGTCATATTTGACTACCTACATTAGGAGGACATCCTATGGATACCTTACCAGTAGATATGATAGTGTTCTCATGAGACTCGACAGTTGAAGAGGATGCAAAGGGATAGATTTTTAGTAGGGATGCATGATTACATAGTAATACCATCATACTATGATCATGTCATGAGATAGTTTAGACAGGTAGAGTTGCCACTAGTAGCACAACCATTTTACAAGTGACCAGTGTGAAGTGCTCAAAAGAGATACAAACTGACTCACAATCGATGATTACATCTCCAGTGACTTAGATGACTCATATCTTGACATTCCCCCAGTCTTTGACACTGACAATGTCAGTGCTATAAATTCATATGAGGAGTAGTTGGCCGCAACATGACTAGCTCTAGTATTTCCTATGGATCAACCTATAGGGTTTGTGAGGCCTCTTCTAGATTAGAGGGATGAGGAGGAGGAGATAGGTGTCAGGGCTATAGACCTATTTGTAGATGAGGTAGAGGAGGACTATGACAAGGAGGTAGACTCAAACTATGAGGAGGATGAGGAGCAGGATAAGGGCCAACTAAAGAGTTAGGGAAGTGATACAACAAATGAGGGTCTAGTTGTCAACGAGTGGAGAGATTCAACTCCCACCCATGTTACTAGATCACAATCAGTAGTCATAGCATGTGCCAACACTTATGATAATGGGGAGGCTAGCACATCTTCTATTCCTCCTATGCATGATGAGGTTGTTTTTACACAACCTACTAGAGATCTAGGTGTTCATATATTATTTATGATCATTGGTTGCGCCCATAAAAGGATATAAAAGTCATAGAAAATCCTAACCTACGAATTGGACATTCCAGCAAGTGACTAGCATCTTCTTATGGTCGTTTATTTACATTGTCAAGCCAAGGAACATATACTTGAAATAGAGCGGCACTGTATGTGCACTAAGAACTAGTTTCAGTCACGATTTACAAGAAATAAATGCGTGAAAGGAATTCTGCTTATGCTATAGGAATGTAATGAGAAGCCTTCTAAACTTAATCAAAGTAGAAATCATAACAAGTATGATTAAGAAACAAACTACGAACTAGCCTTATGTTGCAGGAACAAACACAGGGATGGATTCCTAATACTGCAAGAACAATATAAGACTGAGTCTATGCTAAAACTTTCAAGAATGAAATCTAACTTATGATAAATAGGAAATAAACAACTAACTAACTAACTACAGATACTTTCTAAGTGGGCTCCCTTAGCAAGCATCAAATAGTTATGCAAGAATTGAACTTAGAACTTCAACAGCTTTTATTCATAAACTCATAATGATATACATTATTATGCTCATATGAAAACTAACACAAAAAATCTATCTCTCATTGTAATACTAACTTTTACATACTCTGGTTGCTCACTCATGCAAGAGGAACACTTATTTAAACAAGAAAAGAAACTAACTACCTAACTCTATCAGAGAAAGACGTGGACATAAATGTATCCTAAAACCGAGGAACAAACTTCTCATAATGAAAGCATATCTGTTCAACATGATCCAGAGAGAATTTAGCATTCCACTCTTCCCAGATTAATGATCATTTATATTTCTTCCCAATGACCCAGTCAGAGAGTCTTCATTGGAACAACTTCCTCGACACTGTGCTGCAAATGGACTTTACTTCAAGGCCGAAGTCTGCTGCACTTGACTCATTCATGCTCCCTTCAACAACCTGTGATGCACATGACAACAAAAGCGAAAGAAAGCATGTGTGGAAAACAACACGATACATTCATTAATCACATATTAAATCTATTTTATCATTCAAAAACCACATGCATTATATTAGTCATTCGGGAGGTCAAACAGGGTAATTAATAATACACATAGAGATGTTAAGCTGTAGGAATATAGGAATGTATTGCTATAGGATACTACCCATTTTTAGATAAAAATTCTTCAATCAAAGAGTTAAAACATCCATTAGCAACAAGAGTAGAGATATTAAAAATACATCATAATACTCAAATTATGAGCATATTTTGAGCTCATCATCTGCCCCCTACTTAATGTAATGATGGTCCGCCAACAATAATCTTTTTGGTTGTTTCTCTGAAATCTATAGGAGTAGTATGGCCTTGTGGTGAAGTTCCAAATTTAGAAACCTCTAAAATGTTGCCATCTTTCATATCTATGGGTTTTTGTATCCTTATTAACATTTATGGCTCGATAGGGATAAAGTGGCCACATTAAAACTAGAGGTCAAAATGTTATTGGCAACCATAACTCAAACCTCTTCTCAAGACCAAGCTGTATGTACTTCTCTATCCTTCCAAGGGCTACTTTAAAATTTAGGGGGCTATGAGGCTCAGATTTCCTTAGACCCACAGTCAATTTCTCCCATCTCTTTTCAATTTTGGAAGAGGAAAGCTTCCAAAACAGATATGGTTGGCCTTTGAATTCTTCATACACTTGCTTTCTGATATCGAATATTTTTATTCTTTCTGTTTGATTATTGAACCCATATGCAATAGTAAGCCAAGTTTTCAGCATTGTGTAGGGGTTTGAGCTTTTAGGTTGCAATGGGATAGGCTCATCCCTTTTAGCTTCTTCATAGGCCTCCAATTGTTTTCCATAATTAGTTTCATTGGCCTCCCATGACATAAGTGACCTCAAATGAATATCACCAATATAAAGAAGTGGATTCCACTCTGTTTCAGAGGGAATTATCAATCCATTGAAATAAAATTCACATAAAGAATTCTTCAGCCAACTAGGGGATACTTGACAGGCATCATAAAATTCTTTGGTTGTATGAATAACAGGATCTAAATTCCTTGAAATTCTCATTAATTGAAACCAAAGAAACTGTTCCTTTAGGCACATAGCATAGACCCTAGGCAGTGGTCTACATTCCACAATTTTACCAGTTATTTTCATTATTTCATTCATTTTCTCTTTCATCTCCTGGATTTCCTGTTTCTGCCTTTCAATTTCTCTTTTCAATTTCTTCTTCTCTTCCTCCCAAAGACTTTGTTGAATTTCAGTCTTGGCTAAGTGGCAAAAACTCAAGGTTTGAAATGTGACTGGCCTCCATGTGGTCCTAAGGTATTCCAAAAATTCAATCAAAAATGTATTTTTATAGACAACCATTGCTTAACAAGTTGTAGGGGGTAATGAGGTTTCATTTGACACTTCCAATTATTCAGGTTGTTCATCCTCCTGCTGCAGGATGAATTCCTATTGCTGCATAGAAGGAGATTGTACTTCCTTTGAAATTTTCCTAGCTACCTCAGCCAAGTCATCAAGACTTGGCATTCCCCTTTCATTACTAACATGTTGTGCTTCCTTAACTTCCATTGGCTCATTTTATATTTCCTCAGAAACAATAGGTGGGCTATGTGGAACATTCTCAGATACATTCTGGGAATCATCATGACTGTATTCTTCAGAGTCCTCTGAAATTATTATAACTTCAGGTTGAGAAGACATTGAGGTGACTTTACATTGTTTCCTTGTTGAAACTCTTTTTGGCAATGTTGCAGCTACAGGAGGCACTCTCGTGGCTTTCCTCTTTCTAACTTGACTAGAGGATTCAGACTCAACAGAAGAAGATGATGGTGAAACTGTAGTGGCAACAGGTGTTGTTGTAGGAGGAATTGCTACAAGAGAAGATGGTACAGGAGAGGAACACTATTGTTTTTGAATATGAGGGTCAAACTCTAAGGTTTTCTCTACCCTAGATGACTCTCCTACCTTCATTTTTCCTTTTTCTCTTCTACTAGCAGACCTGGTCTATACACAGGTAGAGGGCTCTAGTGTGGTGGCTATAGGAGTAGGTGTTGCAGGGATAGGTGCTGCAGAGAGTGCTCTAGGAGGCTCTAGAAGTTGCACTCTTTTATCCAACAAATTCTTTCCAAGAAAGGGGTGACACATCCCTTAGGGAATGCTCAATCAAGAGTTTAATGAGGGCATGATGAGCAATAGAGTTGTCCCTACCCCTCTAGGTTTCATGGGCACATTATTTCAAAAGGTTTAACATAGAATTTGGAACATTGATAGCTAAAGCATGCCTCATATGACTTAATAATTTAAAAGGGTAGGAATGTAAATAGAAAAAAGTGTCCTTCACAAGTCAAGTACCTGATTATGAGGATGGCATATTCTGAGTATGGAAAAGGAAATGACACTCATTTGCATCCTTGTTTAGAAACCTCCAAGGGTCCATCTGTTGGTACTATAAATTTTTCCCTAGCAGAGACATCATCTGAAGAAAAAAAAATTCCTACTGCCGAAAGCCCAATTACTTCTTCAATCCGCTCTTCTATAATAGCTACTATCAAACCCCACACTATAGCTTCTCCTTCTGAAAGAGTTCTCAAAAACTCACCTGTAGCTTCCTCATTAAAAGAATCTAACCTCAAAAAATAATTCAGCCAACCACAATTGATGAATGTCTAAACTGCTTGAGGATTTTGTGTCAAGAGTTCATGAGCTACAGGCTCATGTCTTACTAATTTTCCACCCATATTCACAAATTATCCCTGCTGAGATTCCTGAAACTCAAACCTTTTCTAAAAATTCAAATAACTTTTTATGCTCTGCTTCTTTTTGCTTCCTTCTGTCCTTCCGTCACTTTTCTATACTTTTCCAAGAATGACTCAAAGAGTATTTGCATGAAACGATTGTTATGAACTACCCAAATCAAGCAGTTAATTGTTTTTTTAGGATAAAACACATAGTCATACTTGGAAAGTATAAGAAAATAAAAAATATATCTTATTAGTTGTGAAAGTGACATAAGAAAAGGTTTGAAATGGATTATCACTGCCCCCTACTAAAAATTTGGCATGTGTCCACACATGTGCGAAAGGACAAGCAAAGAATAGGAAATAATGACTAATATTTACATAGCAGTTAATGAATAAATAAAATAAATAAACGATGTGATACCAAAAGATATTGCGTACCTTGTAATTAATGCTCGTACATGCTGGAAAAGATCACAACACAATATGAAATGACGGCTGGATTGGAAACCATGAATGAGGGCGATACGGCAGGATGGATGATGTGGAAGAAAAGGAAATGAATGGTGGTGATGGATGAGAAATGGAGAACGTGGCTTCCTTAAAAAGGAAACCTTTATTATGGGCATGCAACGTGGAATTTTAAAGAGATGTTGTAGGAGAAAGGCTGAAGCCTTTTGCTGTAGGAAGATCAGTGGTCACATTTGAAGCAAATTGTTTCATAAATTCTTCTTTGGACATTTTCCTATGATACAACCGAAGACAATGTCCATTAACTAGTAGCTTGAATCAGACTGGATCTATTGTAGCTAACTAAACTGAACCATTATCAAACACATTTTCTATTTCATAAGGACCAAGCCATCTTGTTGTGAGTTTACCTTGATTTTCCTTGTATCTAGAGTCATAGAGCAACGCCCAATCACTGACAGAGAATTCCTTAGTTCAGATATGATTTTTATGCCATTTTTTCTTTGCTGCTAGATAAGTTCAATATGTTGCAGGGCAACTTTCCTTATCTCATCCAATGCATTCAGCTACAAGAGGCATTCCTTTCTGAAATATCAATGTTAAGCTGGAGAGCAGTCCTCAAGGTCTAATGCTCAAAATCTATAGGCAACATGGCAGTCTTTCCATAGAGTAACTCAAAAGGAGTAAACCCTGTAGTTGTTTCCCATGTTATCCTATACGCCCAGACTGCTTCAGAAAGGTGACTGCTCTAATCCTTCTTGTGTAATTGGACTGTCTCTATAAGGATTGCCTCAATTTCTCTATTGGTAACCTTTGCCTGACCATTGGCTTGAGGGTGATAGGGGCTAGACTTTCTATGCCTGATCTTATAATCATTCATTAATGTAGTGATTAAATTGGATGTAAACTAAGCTCCTTGATCAGTAACAAGTTCCCTTGGGACTCCAAACTGAGTAAAAATCTACTCATACAAGAACTCAACAACTTTATTGTCACGGACATGTTTCATTACTTTCACTTCCACCCACTTAGTTACATAATCAGTACACACCAAAATGTATGATTTCTCATTGGATGGAGGATCGATAGGCCCAACAAAATCCATGCCCCACTTGTCAAAGGGACTAACTACCACTTGTGGATTCAGGGGCATTTCATCAGACCTTGTTGGTCTCCCCATGCGTTGACATCTATCACATTTTCTGGTGTAAGCTACAGCATCTTTGTGTAGTGTGGGCCAATAATATCCTGTTGTAAGCACTTTCATAGATGTTATCTTGGCTGCAAAGTTCCGTCCACATGGCTCATCATGATAGGCATGCAAAATGTCATAGGTATCATCTTCTCTAACACATCTTCTCATGACTTGGTCAAGTCCTATGTAAAATAAATAGTCTGCAATCCATGAAAAGTTAAAACTTTTCTCTATCAACAATTATCTTTCATTTGGTGAGAAGTGTGCTAAAATTTTGTTGGCTGCTAAATAATTTGCAATATCTGCATACCATGGAGTTTGAGCAGCAATAAAAAATAGATGTTCATCATGAAATCTATCATCAATTACCTCAAGGGTTTCAAGTGTAGTTGTTTGAAGCCTTGACAAGAAATCAACCACCACATTAGCTCGTTTTGGCTTATCAATAACTGCTATATCAAATTCCTGCAACAATAGGAGTCATCTTGCTAATCTGTCAGATATGGCAGGCTTATTCATGAGGTACCTTATTGCTGCATGATTTGTATGGACAAATATCTAGTAACCAGTGACATAATGTTGAAACTTGTTCAGGGCATACACGACTGCTAGCAATTCTTTCTTTGTGACAGTATAGTTTAATTCAGGGCCTTGAATGTTTTTGCTAATGAAGTATATGGCATGCTCAATGAAATTCTCTTTCTATCCTAAAATTGCCCCTATGGCATAATCAAAAGCATCTGCGTATATGAAAGGGAAAGCTCCACTTCAGTCCTTGAAGAATAGGTGCCTAAGTAAGTATGTTCTTAAGTTGCAGGAAAGATTTGTCACAGGCCTCAGCCCAGTTAAATTAAGAATCCTTAGTCAATAAGGCATATAATAGACTGGCTATTTTGTTGAAATCTTTAATAAATCTTCTATAATATCCAACATGTCCTAGAAAGCTTATAACATCATTTTATTTTATAGGTGTTGGCAAAGTTAGAATAACTTCTACTTTTGCAGGATCAACCTGAATTCCTGCTTGAGAGATATGATGGCCTAAAACAATTCCCTCTTCCATTATCATAAAGCATTTCTCACTATTCAAAGACAAATTTTGCTCCTGACATCTTTTCAACATTTTTTCCAAATTGGCTAATGCTTCTTCATAAGTAACTCCATAAGTAGTGAATTCATCCATATAGATCTCTATAGAATCATGAGAAATATTAGCAAAAATATTGATCACTGCCCTTTGAAATGTGGTAGGTGCATTACACAGTCCAAAAGGTAAGAAAGATTAGGAAAAAGTACCCCATGGACTAGTAAAAGTTGTTTTGTCTTGATCCTCAGGGGCAATTCTAATTTGATTATACCCACTATATCCATCCAAAAAGGAGAAATACTTTTTACTAGACAATGAGTCTAATACTTGGTCAACAAATGGTAGTGGAAAGTGATCATTTTTAGTTGTTGTGTTCAGCTCTTTATAGTCTACACAAACTCTCCATTTTCCTCATTTTTTAGGGACAATCACTAATGGAGATACCCATTGACTGTCTAAAATGGGGTAGATAAAACCAGCATCAAACAATTTTTGGAGCTCTGTTTTAACTATTTCCCTGAGTGCTAGGTTTATCCTTTTTTGAGGCTTTCTAATAGGTAAACAGTCTTGCTTAATGTAGATCCTATGAGTACAGAGTTGAGGATCTATTCCCTTCATATTCCCATAGTCCCATGCAAAAGATATGTGTTGATCTTATAGCATTGTGACTAGGGCAGCTTGTTGAGATTGAAGTAGCTTATTATTGATACTTAGACAACAGCGTGGAAATACTTCTACTTGCTTGGTAAGATCATTCATTGAGGCTGATGATAAAGATCTAAATTAATATAATTAAAATTAGAAAAATATTATTAAAATAATACATATGTTAGTTAAGTCTATTTATAAGTGTAGTTTTTTAAGTAATATTTTTTGCTCTAGTAAACACATTATACAAACACTAACATAGGAACAAAACATTTATTGTGTTGCAATCCACAACAAACATTTGATAGTACGATTCACCTGGCGGTGAATTTTTCTTCGATGAATTTTCCACCATGATGAATCGCTGGTGGTGAATTTGTCTGTATTTCATGTGGAAGCAAGTTGTGATAACCTGCAGGAGATTCAGGTGGCAGGATCTCAGAATTCAGTTGCTACAATTAACACTACTGAGGATAGCTATTTGGAGCAGATGGGCCACTCAAATCAGAGTTGGACTGCAAAATGTGTAAAAGCAGGTCATCCTCATTCTAAAGCTGAGAAAATGGATTAGTTTGCAACATCATTGGGTGATCCAATGAATTGACTTCTTCAATTTCCTCTCTTAAATCTGGCAAAATTGGTTGAGACAAGTTTGGCTAAGGCTAGGCAGGTGGATATAAAGCCAATTTCTTTCTTCACTGGCTATCAGAAATTGTCATATCTCTTGAACGACATCGAATTAAAGCATTAGCTATAGCTAACCATGGTCTACCTAGGATAATAGGATATCCTCCAAAAGTTGCCTTAGTGGACAATATGGTGAAGTCTACTGGGTATTCCCAAGACTCAAGGATGACAATGATATCTTCTACCACTCCATCAGGTTTTACTGTGGAACTATCAGCAAGCTGCAGGATGGTAGGTGTAGACTGAATTGTTGGAATTTTCAAAAACTCCATAGTATGCTTGGTCATTACATTGATGGCTGCACCAAGGTCTATCAAAACATTCTTTACTATTTGGCCATTAATATTTATTTGTACCACAGGACTCTCAGGGTCAATATATTTTGGAATGACTACCTTCCCTAACATAATATCTGCCAACTGTCCTAGAACATGGATAGTCTGGGGATCTTTTTTCTTTCTTCCCGGCTTCTTTAAACAGGCCTCCTTAATGGTTTTTCCATAAATTGGGACATCTTTAATGGCTTAAAAAAGGGGAATTTGAATGTGTACATTTTTTAGCTGATCCAAAATATCAAAGGTAGGCTCTTCCATAGACTTTGATGTAGTAATTTGCAATCTCTGAGGAAAAGGCAGTTTGGCTTGATGCTGCAGGACAGGTTCCTTAGAGACAGTATTTGAAACAAGTATATATTCTGCAGGATCAGTAGGTTGTTCAGAGGTAGAATCTGGAATCTCTATAATTATAGGTGGCTGTGGAGCAGGGATAGTGGTTTCAAACCTGAGATGGATAGCATGAATATTCAGGGCATAAGCTAGATACTAATTGGTTTTTGCAAGATACATAGGCTACTGCTGCTGCAGGAGGTGGCATGAGGGCCTGAGGTTGTGGCTACTGAAGTTGCAGGGAGCCAGGGATTAGTTCTGCCATTGCTATGGACTTCTCTATTGAGGATTTTACTGCTAATTACCTAGGGGTGGAGTCCATTGTCCTTGTGGCTGCTACCAACCTCCTTGAGGAGATTCCCATTGAGGACTCTGATAGTTAGGCCAGTGAGGTTGAGAAGTATTCCAAGGTGGTGATGGGCCATATGTAGGTTGTCATTGGTTATTATAATTAGAATAAGGATTACCAAAAGTCAAAAGGTCTTGAGGCATACCTTATTTTTGATCCCATGTTCGCCTTTGTGAAATAAAGAATACTTGGTCATCATCACTCTCTACCATCTTAAAGTCAGTAGGTAACTACTTAGCCTCTAGGTTAGCCACCATTTTACATTTGCAGTCACATTTCTTTTGTTTGTAATGTGGATAGAACTCAGCCAAAATTGCTTCAGCTTCCTCATGTTTCTTTCGAGCTTGCATAGTATCCAACTGTGTAGCTATATTGTTTATGATATCTTGCTTGAAATTAGACAATAAATTTGTGATCTCCATCTATGAAACTCCATTAGTAGAGGACTTTCCCACTATGGCTTGATGACATCTACCCTTCTTAACAATTGCTCAAGAGTAGTTGAGACATATTTTCTTGATATCATCCCAAAGTAGTTGGGTTATATCTCCTCCTCCCATCAAGTCCAGGGAATCTATATAGGTTTCACCGATTCCTCTTAGAAAAAGTAGTTTCTGAGATTCTTCATTTAGAGTATGGTCTAAATTCTTTTTCAGGAAAAACAAGAATCTTGAGATACAGTCTTCTAGGCTTTCATTGTCCTTTTGTTGAATTTTTAATATATCATCACCCTTGCTACCACTCTTACAATATTCCTTGTATTTCTCAAGAAATTTTGTTTGCATGGCTGCCCAACTATCAACAACACCCCTCCCCAAACTCATGAACCATCTAAGAGCTCATTCTTTCAAAGTAGTAGGAAACAACTTCATCCTGTGAGCATCTGAAGTGTAATCATAGCTGCGACAAAGGATGTCAAACTCAAACAATAAGGTTTTGGGTCCTTTGTAACTAGTCCATAGAACTTGGGAAGTAATGAAGAAGGAATATTTTTAAGGTTATCATTATCTTGCTAAGCAATGATGGAGAATTCAAAAGCAGGAGGTCAATTAGGTGGATTACGTGCCATAGTTACTTGATGGAGTATCAAAGAAAATGGATTTTCTTCAGGTTCTTTGTTAGCTAGATCAAATGATAGTTCAACAAGCAGGTTTACAGCAAATGGATTGATATCTTGGTCTCCTCCTTCCTCAAATAGATTATAAGCTGGTTCAAGATTGTTACCAAGGAATAGAAGGTTAGGGAGGAATCTTCCTAGAGCATCTCTTTTTTCTATGCATGCAATAGAGTTAACTGTAAATTGAAGGGATTTGAAAATGCTTGAATAGTAGACTAAACTACCGCTAACAATGACTATGATAGGTTCTTATCTTGACACCATCCTCGACAACGACACCAAAAATGGTCACACCCATAAAAGGATATAAAAGCCATGGAAAATCCTAACCTCAGAATTGGAGATTCCAGTAGGTGACTAGCATCTTCTTATGGTCATTCATTTACATTGTCAAACTAGGGAACATATACTTAAAATGGAGTGCTACTGTATGTGCACTAAGAACCAGTTTCAGTCATGATTTACCATAAATAAATGCGTGAAAGGAATTCTACTTATGCTATAGGAATGTAATGTGAAGCCTTCTAAACATAATCAAAGAAGAAATCATGACAACTATGATTAAGAAACAAACTATGAATTGGCCTTATGTTGCAGGAACAAACACATGGATGGATTCCCGATGCTACAAGAACAATATAAGACTGAGTCTACGCTGAAACTTTCAAGAATGAAATCTAACTTATGATCAATAGGAAATAAATAACTAACTAACTAACTACATATACTTACTAAGTGGGCCCCCTTAGTAAGCATCAACTAGTTATGCAAGAATTGAACTCAGAACTTCATCAACTTTTATTCATAAACTCATAATGATATACATTGTTCTGCTCATATGAAAACTAACACAAAAAAACTATCTCATTATAATACTAACTTTTACATACTCTAGTTGTTCACTCACGCAGGAGGAACACTTATTTAAACCAGAAAAGCAACTAACTACCTAACTCTATCAAAGAAAGACGTGGACCTAAATGTATCTTGAAACCTAAGAACATACTTCTCATAATGAAAGCATATCCATTCAACATGATCCAGAGAGAATTTAGCATTCCACTCTTCCCAGATTAATAATCATTTAGATTTCTTCCCAATGACCCAGTCAGAGAGTCTTCGCTGGAACAACTTCCTGAACATTGTACTGCAAATGGACTTTACTGCAAGGCTGAAGTCTGTTGTGCTTGACTTGTTCATGCTCCCTTCAACAACCTGTGATGCACACGACAATAGAAGCAAAAGAAATCATGCATGGCAAACAACACGATACATTCAGTAATCACATATTAAATATATTTCATCATTCAAAAACCACATGCATTATATCAGTCATTCGGGAGGTCAAACAGGGTAATTAATAATACACATAGAAATGTTAAGCTACAGGAATATAGGAATGTATTGCTACAGGATAGTACCCATTTTTAGATAAAAAGTCTTTAATCAAAGAGTTAAAACATCCATTAGCAACAAGAGTAGAGATATTAAAAATACATCATAATACTCAAATTATGAACATATTTTGAGCTCATCAATTATTCTTATGCTTTCATTATAATGCTTTTGATCTATATATATATTGAATGATGTTTACTAATTAGCTTTATGATTTCTATCTTGCAGGGTCTATGAGAGATTTGCAGGATCTCTACCAACGATCAATCGTATAGATAGTACCTCCTTCACTAAGAGGTGAGGCTATCATCAGAAACTGGATTCCCCCACTTATCATGGAGCAACATCTAAATTTTTTTGATCCTTTTGCGAGGTTGAGAGGAGAATACGAGAACACTAATGGACATGTTGATCGAGTTGAGGGTGATCTTTCAACACTTCAGGCTACCTATGATGAGCTTTAGGAATCTCGAGATCCAACAAAGGTCAAGAGACTTCGTGCAAAGGTTACTAGGCTACAAGAAGATAGACACTGCATAGAGCAAGAATACCTAGAGGTTTTTGGATGGGTGGCTACAATTTTTGGATGAGCAAGGGGGCTATAGTATGCACTAGATTCTCTTATTAGTTCATGATCACATACTACCATCTCTTGATGGACTATCTTTAAACAAGACCACCTGGTCCTAAGGGATCTGATAACCATAGGCCACACTAGAATTGTATATTTTATGACATGTACTAAAACTTTGTGATATATATGATCCTTTATGTTTAATCATTTATGCTAATGTGTTTAAGTTAGATGGAAATGTGATTTATCAAATAATCTTTGTAAGACTATTTAATAAATGTCTCCATGATCTAACATGTTTTATGTGATCTAATTAAAACCATCCTAGTTTATTTTAGATGCAACATTATGATTAAGTATGTTATGCTAGATTAAATGCACCTATGATCTAATTAAGAACATTAAATGAATAGTATGAAGCCTAAAGTAACTACCCAAAATTAATTTAAATAATTACTTTAGTATTCAATACAACAAATGATTGTTTATCAAGAATGAAGCAATGCAAGAGAACATAGAATGTCATCTACTAACTCTACCACCATTTCTTTATCATTCACACTATTCAAGAAGATTAGACATAGTATCGGCACAAATGCACTAAATCAACAGGTTCTTTAATAGGTGTACCATCCATTTTTGTTAATGTGTATGCTCTAGACCCATAACTTTCATCAATTATGTAAGGTCATAAACAATTAGGGCTGAACTTTCCTTTTTCAATCGGGGTGACATTGGTGTTATGTTGATTCTTAAATACACCAAATCACCTTTAGTAAATGTAAGAGGGATGACATGATCATTGTAACTACGTTGCAATTTTTAGGAATAAGCTTGGAAATGCTCAAGAGCTTTAATGTGTCATTCATCAAGTATTTCAAGTTGATGCAATCATTGTTCTTTATAAGTATTGTCATCAATAAGTCCTTGAAGAGCGATTCTTAATTAAGGAATCTCTAACTCCAAGGACATTATTTCCTTGATACCATAGTCAAGGTTATAAGGAGTATTCCTAGTTGATGTTCTAATACTAGTATGATAATCCCATAACACATATGTTAACCATGTGTGTCAATCCTTATTAGGTTTTCTTACTATTTTCCTTAAGATTTGTTCAATAGTCTTATTAGTTGACTCAGCTTGACCATTAGATTGCAGACCTAGTAGGGTGTTGAAAAATGATGTTGAATGTTAAACATTTCTAAGAAATTCTTCACATCATTATTCTTAGATTGTGTCCCATAGTCCAAAAATAATGTGGAAGGAAGTCCAAATTGAGCAATAATGTATTCCAATATAAAACAACATATTACATCAGTAGTTGTTGAATGAAGCAGAGTGGCTTCTACCCATTTCATGAAATAATTTGTTGCGGTAATTATGAAGGTATGTCTAGCATAAGGAGGTGAAATTTTTCCAATAAGATCTAGACCCCATACTAAGAATGGCCAAATAGGAACTTGGGTAGGAAGCTCAAAAGTGGGAGCTTGAATCAAATTGCTATGTTCTTGACACTTGTAAAATTTCTTAACATACTCAAAGTCATCTTATTCCATATGTCTCCAATAGTATCCTATACAAATTAGCTTTTGAACTAATGATCTTCCTCTAAAATAACCTCCACAAGCACCTGCATGAGCTTCCGTAATTTCTATAAAGATTTTTGATTGTTTCAAGCATCTAAGTAAAACACCATCAAAGGACCTTCAATATAACATGTCAATAAGGATTATATATCTAGATGCAAGTTTTCAAAGGCGGTCTCAAATATTGTTAGTTATTGACTCAGGAATGGTACCTTGTTTTAAATAATTAAATATTTGTGTATACCATTCATTACAACTTCTTGTGATAGTTGATAAAACTTCTTCAATTGTATTTTCTATTGATGGTTTCATAATTGTATGAATAGTAAATATAAAATCCTTTGAAGGATCTTGAGGAGATATAAGGGAAGCTGCACTTGCCATTACATCTACATGTTAATTATCTTTTCGTGGGACTTTATCAATGGTATATGAATCAAAGGTGTTTAATAGGGACATCATGAGATCCTTATATCATGATAACCTTTCATGCTTTTCTTGAAATGTTCGATTCATTTTCTTAATAACTAATTTCCAATCACCAGATATCTTAATGTCTCAGGCTCCTAGAGTAAGTGGTGTGTAATCTAGTACTTAACGCTTCAGACTCTGCTATGTTGCTTGTGCACATGAAGTTTAAGCAATAGGGAAAAAGAATAGGCTTTCTTGTAGAAAAAATTAATATAATCCTTGCATTAGAGCCTGTTCTACACTTAGAGCGATCAAAGTATAACTCTCATGTACTAGTTTCAATTGTCAACACATTATCATCAAGGAATGAATCATTATTAGGTAATCCTAGGGGAGAAGGGGCATCATCTAATTGGTTGGTCAAGGCTTGTCCTTTAATTGCCTTTTGTGAGAAAAACTTAAGGTCAAACTCAATTAATAACATAACCCACTTAGCTAAATTTCCTCATAAATCTATTTTAGAAAAAATATGGTTTAAAGGATCGAATTTCATCCATGTATTTCAACATTTAGTAAGTAATGTCTCAATTTACAAGAAGCGAATACAAGAGACAAACAATTTTTTTCTATCATTATGTATCATGTTTCATAATTAATCAGAGTTTGACTAGAATGTAATTGACACATATATTTTTGGATGTGAGGGATCTCTTACACTTCTAGGGTTTTACACCTAAAAGGAGAGAGGAATCCAAAAAACCTTGATGGTTCACTTAAGAATATGCCCTTGAGATTCCAATGTAAATGAGATTGAAATATATTTCAAAGGGGAATATCCTAGATGTTGGAAATTGATAAAAAAAAAATTAACTACTAATGCAAAACTTATGAAATGCAAAATGTTTGAAAACACATTGTGATATACAAAATGACCTAAAAATGCAAGTAAATTGTAACAGAAACTAATGAAACTGATGGTGCGCACCTGGAAACTGAAGAAGGATAAAATGAAGGTTTGGAATCCTAAAAAAGCTAATGCAGAAGAAAACTCATAATCATACAACAATCTGGGTGACTTAGTCCCTTATTTGGAAAACTATTCTAGAGCCCATTTTAACCAAATGGGTATCCAAATCTGTAGAAACCTTTGTTTAGGCTTGGCAGTGGGACTCATATGCCACTAATGGTGACTTAGTCCACTTCCAAATTTTCAAAACTTCAAAAGTGGAATTTGTAGCTCCTGGTCTCCTCTTTCTGTTCCTCAAGCATCCAGATCTAAAACCCTAATTTTTGGCACTATAAGTGACTTTTTGTGGATATTTTGACCTAGCCAATACAGAGATGACTTCAAAAAACTTATAAAATATTATTCAATTATTTTGAATTCTTCAAAGCACCTAAATCTGCAACCACACAAAGAAAGAGAGAGAAATGTTGAATGTTAGGGCATGGGGGTTTGCCTTGGTCAAACCCCTTTTCAAGTAATTAAACCAAAATAATGAAATAAGATAATGAAGCATGAAATAATGCAATTAGAGACTTTCCATGATGATATATCTTGAATTTCTGCAACAATGGATGAAGAATATGCCCTTGAATGCCTGAGGAGTGGTCTTGAATGCTCTCTAAATGACCTAACCCTAGCTTGCTTGACTTGAGATGTAGAATGAATGATGAAAAAATGATGAATGAATAATAAATTAGGGTTTAGAAGCTTGTTTATATAGGAAATATGCCTAAATTTTCTATTAATTTGATCCCCAAGGCAGACATAGAGGAAAGTTAAACTTAAAACCCAGTTTTTCTCACTCAAACCTCAAAAATAGCCCAAATGAGACTAATTCACCACTATGGATGACTTAGTCCCATCTTGGATGGGGCTCATATACCCAGATGGGTGACTTAGTCCCACAGGGGCTCTTTTCCAACTGGGATGTTGGGGAGTGAAGAAATCAGGTGTTTATGTTGATTTTATCGGGTCTTTGATCAAAATAAGCCTCAAGATGCACAATATGGGGTCATGGGGGCCTATTAATGATTATATAAAGGATAATTAGGGCCTAGGACATAAATTTCAATGTGAAAGTGTGATTAAATACACTTTACAACATTAAAATTAGGTCCACATAGCCTAGAAAGGAAAAACATCCAATGTGAATGTGTAAAACACATTACAACACTAGATTAGAATTAGGTTTAATTTACAAGCATTCTTGATTAATGTGAGAATGTCATTAAATATATTTTATAACATTGAATTAAGGAAAAATAGGTTCATTAAACTTAAATGCTTAATAAAAGTCTAGAAAAGTGTGAAATTCATTTACACCACTTTAGAACACCTTTAAGAGACATCAATAAATGCATTTTATTCAGTTTGCAAGTGTCCAAGACCTAATTTGGATGTGTAAAACACATCACATCACTAGATTAAGGGGTCATGATGTCCAATTTATCATTAATTATTTTGAAATCAAGCAAGGAAAAGGCATTTTTTTCTAGGCTACAGTAATAAATAGGATGTTCTTTACTATTTTCATCTTGTTGAGCCAACAATGTTGTGAGAGCATGGGATTATGTTGCTATATAAAGGATGAATGGTTTGTTTTGTATAGAAAGTTGTAAAATAGGTGGAGTAGCAAGGTAATCTTTCAAACTCTCAAAAGCCTATTTACAATCCTTATTCCATGAAATTGAACCTCTTTCTTAAGAAGACGTGTAAAAGGTAATGTTTAGTCCACTAGGGATGCTACAAAATGATGGATATCTTGAATTATTCCTTGTAATGTGTGCAATTGTGAAATGTTTCTAAGAGATGGCATGTTAACTATAACATTAGCTTTCTTCATATCCACCTCAATGTCTATCTAAGATACAATAAAATCGAAAAAAAATCCACTATCTACACCAAAGAAACACTTTCTTCAAATTCAAACTCATGTTATATTTTTACATTCGCTCAAATATTTTTTGAAGGATATTCACATTGTCTTATTGAGTTAAAGATTTAGTGAGAATATCATCAACATAATCTTCCAAAATCTTATGTATGTAATCATGAAATATCAATGTCATAGATCATTGATATGTTGCGCCTATGTTCTTCAATCCAAAAGGCATGACTACCCAACAAAATTTTCCCCAAGCTATAGTAAATGGTATTTTTTATTGATCTTGAGGGTTGATGAAGATTTAATTATATCCAAAAAATTCATCCATGAATGACAACAAAGCCTATCCCATAGTTGATTTCATTATCATGTCAATATTAGGAAGGGGAAAATCATCTTTTAAAGATGTCTTTAAATCATGAAATTTTGTACACATCCAAATACAATTATCACATTCCATGACTGCAAAAATGTTTGAGATCCAAGGAGGATAATCTATAGGGCATATAAAACTAGCTTCGATGAGTTTCTCAATCTCAGCCTTGACCAATAAGGCTATCTTATTATTCATCTTTTGTATCTTTTGTCTAACTGGTTTAGGATTTTTGGCAAGGACTGTGTTGTGTGTCACTATGTTAGCATCAATTTTCAGCATATCTAAATAAGTCCAAGAATTTTTTTTGGAAAATTCATGAATTAAAGTTGCATGGTTTTCTTGTTCATCTTCATCAAGGAACTTTCCTATCTTAATCACTTTATCCTTATTGTTAATATCCATCGGTATGTCAATTTTATCCCCCAAAGAAAGTGCACTTTGTTTCAGAAATTCAAGGTTACATTCTTTGTTGTCTTTATCAATCTCCTTACTTTTCTTTTCTTTGTCTTCTTGCTTAGCACTAATCACAGCATGTGTAACCCATTTCATTTTAGGAATAGTAAACGGTTTATCATAAACTCCTAACATTTCTTTGAAGGTTTCATCATCTTCAAAGTATTCCAATGATTCTTCACAAGTTGTATCAATCAATTTATGATGCTTCAAGGTGAGAGTTGTTCTAGGGTTACACATGATGGTGTTTATGTCTAATGAGGTTCTTTTAGCTACTTGTGTTCTCTTGGAAGGGAAATATCCCAAACCACTTTTTGCTTCTTGTGTGTTAGGCTCTATAGGAACATAGATGCCTTGTTCTTTCCTTCCACATCCTTTTCCACTATAGCCAAGTTGTTTCATAATCTCGTAACCTTTTCCATAAAGATTCTCCACTTCTTTTGAGTTTGGTAGTTGTTCATAATCTATCTCATTAAAGTTTTTTGTATAGCTTGTGTCTTCTTCTAGAGTAGATGAGGTAGATGCTTGTGAGTTTTCTTTCAAATTCTATGTTGACATTACCATTGGTTTCTTCTTTTTCAGTTCCTTTTGTTGTAATTTTGTATTCTCCCATAAATGTTGGTGTGAAGTCTAAAGAACCCCAATCATCCTCTAATAACTTCGTCACTTTTTCTATCTCATGTTTCTCTTCTTTCATATGTTCTATGTTTGAAGTTGGAATTAATGTGTTTAGAGGAGTTTTTGTTCCTTTTTCAACTTGTAAGCAACTTTCAAGCTCGGGGTCTATTTCAACTCTGTACACTTTATTGTTATAGACATATTTCATGATATTATGAAGAGTTGAAGGCACCACATGCATCTCATGAATCCAAGGTATTCCTTAAAGAAGATTGTATGAAAGATGATGAGGCATAACATGAATAGGAGTTTGTAAGGTAGCCCTTCCAACTATAATAGAAAATTAATCACACCAAGCGGTTGCTTTCCTACATTGTCAAATCCTTGAATTAATAAGGAATCAGGTTCAAATTTTTATTTATCCATGTCAAGTCTATCCAAAAGGTTCACACTGCAGACATTAAGAGCAGAGCCATTATCAACAAGGGTTCTTTTCATTCATGTCCTATTGAATCTACCTATTATCATGAAGGCATCATTTTTATTTCACATCTCCAAGGGAGGTAGCTTGTGTTGATGATTCAAATAAATTTATTTGTCAATTGCATTCATTCCTTGAATTAGAATTGCTAGATCAGTTGCATTTGTATCAGAGGGAATCACAACTTATTTGAAGGTTGTTTGAAGCATAGTATGATAGTTAGGTGAATTTAGAATTAGGTCCCATTGGTATATCTTTGTCATAGTATTCTCAAATTGTTCAACAAGACCATACTCCTTCCTACATTCCAAACGAAAATGAGGAGCACTAGGAAATATGGGTTGAGGAAAAATGTAAGGATGTTAAATTTGTTTATGTTGGTTATGGATTGTTTCTAGTGTTATATGTATGATCATTGGTATTATAACTTGATTGCTATCAAACATTAATTTTAGGTGGTTCAAGGGTGAAAATGGGTTTTTTTTTAGTTTGAGGTTTGTGTGAAGGTTGGTAAAGGATGAGTTGAGGTTGAGTCACATAAAATTGTCTTTGTTTCAGTTCATTGTAACAAGCCTTAGTGGATGAACCTTGTGAGATGAAGTCCTCAAAGGCTTCATATAACATGTCAATGTCATGACTACTAAAATCCTTGAGGGTTAGGTTAACTTGGAAAAAGATATTTGACATAGTCAAATATCTATGCTTTCTCCAAGTGGTTCATTGCTTTATAGGTGTTTTTGGTATTTTTTTGTAATGAATTCCAAATGTAATCTAATCTTATCAAACTATGAACTAATGCTAAGAATGAAAAGTATAATAATGTAATTTTATCCATAATTGAAATGAATCTAAATTAAGCTAGACTTAATGAAATGCATGAAACAGAAACTCGGTAAACTAAAACAAAAATCTAGCAAGTTAGCGAACTAAAAAATAGAAACAAGGTTTTTAATGTTGTAAAATATAGTTTTAGATCTGACATGGGACTAAATCACCCAGAGGGGCATATAATTCCCAGTCAGGGATTTTTCAAAAGTTCAAATGTTGATAAACAATCAACATAGAATACCTATAAATCACGTAAAACCACCTGTACTAGGACTAAATATTCTAGAGGAGCATATGAGTCATAGATTAGGTTTTTTGCACTAAATTCAAAAAATTGAGAGTGACTGTTAGGTTTTATGGTTTGAATGATGTATAGATTGAGTGCAACTACATATTTCAAGTGAATTTCAATGATGAAAGATGGGAAATGCAACCTATATGCATTTTCACTAATGTAATATTTAGAAACTATAGATTCAAATTAACTAAAGCAAGACCTAATGAAAAGATAATGTGAGCTAGCTCGAGAACTATAATGCACTCCAAATAAGAAATTAAGGTGTTCTAAAGGGAAGATTCACCAAAATGAAACCTAGAAAATTTTAGTTGTATGTTTACGGGCATAAAACCACCAATTTCCTACAAGTTTCACTCGCGGAAACCTTAGAGATCCCAATATAGGGATGAAAATGATGGAAAGAGATCTTCAATAAGGTATCCTAGGGGTGTGATTAAAGAGAAAAGGGGGGTTTACCACCAAGCCAGGGATTGGAAAGATAAGAAATGTGAATGATATGGAAAACTTAAGTAAATAACCTAGAAATGGGGCCTTGATCTAAAGGAATATTCTTTGTTGCCTCTAGGTATATGGAGTTGGATAGAAAGGTGTATGGAAAGGTTGGGGTCCCTTGGTGGAAGCAGGTTTGGAATAAATTTTCTTGGCCTAAGTGTAATTTCATTTTATGGTTGGTTGTTCAAAATAGATGTCTTACTTGGGAAAATTTGTGGAAAAGAGGCTTCTAAGGTCCTTCCATCTATGTTTTGTGCAATAATAGTGAGGAGTGTATTTCACATCTTTTCTTTCAATGTCCTTATGCTAGATGTATTTGGCATTTTTGGTTGGGGTTTTGGGGATATCCCCGTGTTCATACCTCTTCTTTGATAGAGTAATAGGAAATCCTTTGGGAGACCCTTGGCTAAGATGACTTTTCTTGAGTTCTGAAGATAAATACTGATGGATCCTCTAGGGGGAATCTTGGGCATGTTGGGATTGTTGGTATTTGGAGAGATAGTAATGGAGGTTGTGGTGTTCTTCTTTTTCTATTTATAAGGGTCACCATTCTAACAATCTCATGGAGGCTCTAGATATTTTTCATGCTATTGAAAGAGGTTGTTCTCTAGGATGGGAGATGATTATTTGTGAATCTAATTTAGAGATTGTAGTTGATATGCTAAATGAGCAGAGATTTGATGGTGTGAACTTGAAACTAGCTATTGTGATCAAATAGATTGTGAATCTGTGCAATTCTTTGGAAACTTTTTCCTTATATCATATTCCTAGGGAATGGAATAGGGTGGATGATCTTTTGGTGAAATGGGCCTCTGAGCATGTGGAGAGGTGGATTATAGATGACTTGGGACTTTTATCCTCATAGCTCTCTTTCTCCCACAAAAAGACAATCATGGAAGACCTTCATATGTAATTGGTTCCTTGCTCAGCTTCCTTTGGGGAATTTCATTATGGGATTGGTTGGTTGTTTTGTTGGGATTTTTCTTGTTGATCTATATTATATCTTTGATTCAATAAATTTTTACCCCCTTTTCTTTAAAAAAAAGTAAATGACCTAGAAATGAACTCAAATCATAACAGTAAATTGAGAAAGTATAGAGGTGCACTTGGAAAACTAAATATGATTGGGACAAGGTCTAAAATCTTGAGATTCTCACTTTTAATGTAAACTTTGATAGAAGTGATAGATCTTGAAAGTAAATATGAGTGCAAGCTCTAATCTTAAGTGCATCTAAAATTAGAGGATCTAAAATGCAATACAACCCTATTCTAATGTGTACAATAAGATGCATGAATGAAACATAGAGATGGTGACTTACTTTGGGAGATCTCTAATCACCCTAATAAGCCATAATAATGCATGCACCTTCCTTTAGGCAAAAAGTAGAGTGATAATGGAGGATGGAATCATTTAGGAAAGAAGTTGCTTGGCTTGGTTCAATGGCTAGTTGCATCTCCCCAACCTAGAATCCATAGTGATTCACCATAGGCAACCATCATCAGTCCTTGAAAATGCTAGATCTTGAATGAAAGTGAGCTTGAAGACCTGTAAAAACACTATAATGTTGCTCCAATACTTCAACTTTGCTTGCTCCTTGTTCTTGAATGCTCTTGTGAAAGTGTGCTTGAGTGCTTGTGAATTCTTAGATCTCGAATCAATTTCCTTAGGTGAAATAGTGATTTGAAACCTTTTTTTTATAGGCATTTCATCTAATTTACTATTTATTAGATGCCAAATGCTGACATCAACCAAAAATTTGAATTAAAAACTTTAATTTCTTGCTCAAAACCTAAAAAGAGGCCACATGGGACTCATATGCCACTTGTGGCATATGGGTCCCACCTAGGGTAACTCATACGCCCAAGGTAGCATATGAGTCCCACCCTAACTTTTAGGGGTGAGAAAATATTAAGATGTTAGAAAATTGAATGCCTTTGTCATTTTGTTAGGATTTCAACTAAAATAAGCCTTGGGATCCAAAATAAAGGGTCGTAGGGGCCTATTAATGATGATTTTAAGGGTCATGAATGTAGGGGTACTAAAATAGGTCCAAATTAAGTGTGAAATTGTAGCATCTCCAAGAAGGGTGTACAATTTTCTATACTACAATTGGTTTATCATAGTATTATAAAATTTATTACAATGAGGCATTCACACCAATTGTAAGGATTGATGCATTTAGAATTTTCTTAGATGTAACAACTCAAAATAATTGATTTTTTTATTAGATGGATGTAAAATCAAATTTTTTATGATTTCTTAAAGGAGGAAGTGTATCTTGAATATCCATTATGTTATGAAGTGTATGAGCACTAAAATAAATTATGTAGATTGATCAAATATCTTTATGGTCTCAAACAACCACTAGGAGTGTGGTCTAGTCATATTGCCTCATATTCAATTAGCAATTGATTTAGTTGAAGAGTCAATGAGCCTACACTATACACAAAGATCAATAAGAAAGGTTAGATATTAATTTTACATTTAAAATTTGATGATTTAATATTTATTAGAATTTTTTCTATAGTCATGTTCAAAATACCGATGAAAAAAGAGTTCCAAATGATAGATCTAGGGTTGATGAGTTAGTTTCTAAGTATTGAATTTAATTAGATAGATAATATTAATTTTACTTCTCAATCCAAGTATGCTAATAATGTGTTAAGGAGATTTAGTATGATGAGCTATAATCAAGCACCAACTCTAGTTACAATAGGAACTAAGCTTCGCAAAAAAGACAATGGATTTAATCTTGATCTAATTATGTCCAAAAGATTTATTAGAAGTATAATATATCTTACAATTAGAAGATCAAATATAATGTACAGTGGTAGTATAATCTCAAGATTAATTATGTCACTAAAATACTCACACAAATGAGTTGTTAAGAGAATATTGATATATGTAATAGGAACAATAGAATATATAATAGTATACTTTACAAATATTATTTTTAATTTTATTGACTATACCGTTAGTGATTTTGTAAGAATCAAATATGATACGTCCAAGTATACTTTTAGATATGTTTAATATTTAAAATTAGGTGTATTCTCATGGACATCAAAGAAATAGTATATTCACACAATGTCCTTAGCTAAAGTAAAGTAGGTGATAGAAACATTAATAACATGTCAAAATAGTTTGGATGCATTCAGTGTTATCATGTTTATTGAATGATTAGGGAGATGCAAAACTAATATTTTCTGATCACAAATGAACCGATAAGAAATCAACAATGACAATATCAAAGAGAAGCAATTAGGAAGAAGGATGACCAGTCCATGCTGAGACTGCAAATAATGGTGTTTCTTTCCACCCTACAATTACGGCATGTCCATCAAGCTCCAGAGAATAATATTGTCCGGAGGCATATTCCCTTAACAATGATTTTGCCTGATACAAAGCTTGATAGCTGAAGCTCATTTCGCTGAACCTTGCTTGTTTGAAGAAAACCCTCCACACATTAATTGTGACATGCCTAACTGTCCTCTCGTTTCCCTCATAGACTATCATATTTCTTATCTGACTTCCATCAATTAATTCTTCATGCTTTACCCTCTTAATATCATTTCTGTCTGGAAAGGTAACATCCAACAGATCAAAAAATGCGCTGTAGTTGTAAAGCACCTCTCTCAATCTATTCACAAAAGATGGAGAATTGTGCTTACCTTCTATTTCGACAGTCACCATTATCCGAGGCCTTAATTTCTTGATAACACATAGAACATTGACCAGAAGGACTGGGTCATATAACATACTTCTCAGAATAATTGGAGCGTAAACTGCCAAGGCCTCAGTAGATTTTACGTTGAAAAGATCACCCTTAATCTCCTCTATGTTGACGATCTCCACAATATTGTAGGAGAAGGGAATATCCAAAGATTTAGCGAGCTCATCCAGCCTTTTTCCGCTTTTCCTAAGCTCTTCGCCATTCATCCCAACTGCTGTAATCTTTAGAATCTTAACAGCAGAAGTAGAAGAAGCAGCAGCTCTGTGTGAAAGAAACTCCATTAGTACCGTCCATTGCGATCCAGTTCGCATCCCCAGATCAATTACATGAATCTTCCTTGCATTCCCCACGGCATCAATGATTGCCTGCGCAGACGTGAACTGCAGCAATTGGATATGGGGCAGAACTCTATTATAGTAAGCAACGAGACCACAAAAATCATTTTTGTCAAATTCACAATCAATATGGAAGGAAAAATCTGGAGCTGGCTTAGCTGCGTTGTCTAACACGCCGAGAGTGTCGCGTTGAATTCTCCGCTTCAGGGCGTCGGAGAAATAATAGGCAAGCCTCTCTGTGGGATTCCCCAGCTGAGAAGACAATTTCTTGCATTTAGTCACCAGCATGGCAGCGTGATCATATTCCCCGTTGCCTATCATTCGTCCGGACGCTAGCACAAGTTGAACCAATTCCATCCTCTTCTCTTCCTCTCTATGCATATTCTCTTCGCAATCGAATCCATCATTAACGCATATACTGACTCCACCAGCTCCTTCTAGCTCAGACCACACGACATCCCTCTTTGGCAACATCTCGTTACAAAATTGTGCTGCATCCAAGTAATTATCAATCGCAGTCTTCAAATTGTCTTCTTCAGAAAAATCCTGTAACTGCGCAGACATCATATCGCTATTTATTATCTCTTCCTTGAAAGGAAAGATTTGAAATAAGGATTCGTTCATCTGCTCATCCCCGAAATGAAGCATTTGATGGTCTCGCAGTGCAAAGCTCTCATCTATGGCAATGAACCGACATTTATCAGGCTCACGAGTATCTGCCTCCCACAGAAAGGGAGTGAATGAATAATCTGACGAAGATAGAGGACGAATCCCATCATCAGATGCACTCATCTTCTCCTAACTTATTGCACTGGCTTTCAGTACTCACATGACGAATTCGAAGAAGACGACTTTAAAAGAACGTGATAGAGGCAAGGAGGACATTACAAAGACGTGCTTTCCTTACAAGCTACTTTGGACTTTAAAACCAATGTTCTTCTCTTATGGTTCAAAAAAATACTGAGATAAATACAAATTCGGTATAAACCGTACGACTGAGTATTACGTCGGCTAGGCTTCATCGTCGAGGGGGCAGATGTAAATATTTGGATTATTCACACGTGGGTAAGGTTTATCATCAATGTACCTTCGGGAAACATGGTACCATAGAGGTGTGTTTGTGAAAATAACTAGCAATTGCACCTTAGTGTGCAATGGGTACGTCAAGAAGTGTGGAAAGTCAATTAAGATAAATTTTAATCTAATTTTTGTACTATATAAAACAATAATAAATATTTATTAATTATAAATTTAATCATTTTAAGTAATTAATTTTATTTAAAAATATAATATATAATAATAAGTTAAAATCTAAATGCATTCAGTATTTTTGAACACAATAATATAATTGATGTTGTTAAGGGGTTTGTTTTTTATTTTATTTTTAATATCTTCAATCTATATATAATCCTATAATCATACAATATTATTATATACTTATATTTATATTTTATTTTTATGCTTATGTTTCATTATTATTAATTTATTATTATTATATGCTATAATAATTATTATAAATCTATAATTATAAATATATTATATGTTATTTTATTTTTATTTATCTTATATCACATTTATAATATATTTTTATTATATTTAAATTATTATTATTTAATTTATATTATAGTATAAAAATATTTTAATTTATATATATTTTTTATTATATTATATATTTAAGAAAAACTAAATATATAATAAAATAATTGATAAAATTAGATTTTTAATATCAAACATTAAATCTAAAATATGATGACCAAATAAAATAATCTTTCAAAAACTTAAAAACTTTGCCCACTACCAAATAAAGTGCCACAAGTCATTAACAGACGAGCACTCATTCACTGGATTTCAAGGCAATACCCACACACATAAAAATAAAACAACAAAATTTCACGGCGGGGAGAAGGAAAAACTGCGGTGAGGTGAAAAGCGATGGATGGCGTGAAAAAATTGAAAACAGTTAAGGATAAATATATTTTAGTCCACGTATTTGTCCTACGAAAAGCGATTTGCAATATAAATATTTATTAAAAGCAGAAGAAGTGTGGAAAGTCCAGCCTATTAGGGGAGAGGGCCCAATAGTCGTGCGGGGTCCAATAGTCGTGCACCCAATCGTACATATAATACCCAATAGTCGTTTATATAATGTCTAATAGTTGTGATTTGACTACCCATAATTAAACAAAATGTATGCTTTTGATCTAAAAAGCAACCAATCATGTGATACCACATCAGCGCTCAACTACTCATGATGTAATGCACGAGAATTGGTCTCACTATTTTTTGGGGCCTTTTTCGACACCTTGACAAAAACGCATGCTGATGTGGCATCATATTTGATGATGTGGCCCTGAAACCTTAGCTATAAGCAGAGAACTTGCCAAGTAAGCCGCTGTAAAAAATTGGGAGTGATTTGAAATTTCGACGTAGGATAATTCGAAGCGCGAAGTTAGGGTGCACAACTACTGGGCCCTCTCCCCTAAGTTGAAAGTAGACTTTACCAACCTCCATAAAAGCCCTCCGTGCACATCAATAGTACACCAGAGAATGCAGACGCTCATTTACTACACTGTACATGCAAAACACGGGAACCACACTTAAATGATGAACGGTTGAGAATCATTAAATGGTCGGCAGAGTGATATGAGCCAATGATCTGACATTTTTAGTTTTTTTTTAAATAGAATATGTCTTCGGCGTAAAAAATTGTGTTAAAATTGTGTTAGATTCTAGTATAAAAACTGTATATAATTAGAATTTGTGATTTGTTTTCTATAATTTCATAATTGATATAGAGTTTATATAGTTCACATGTAAATTTGGTCTAAATAAAAATTTAAAGAACCTTTGAATTTTAAAATCATATTTAAATGTATTCTAGAATAACCAATTTGATATTCTAACCAATTTGTTATATCATTTTAAAGCTAATGATAGGACATTGGACCATTAGCTATAGAGAGTAAATTAATTAAGTACTTTCACTAATTTTAAATTCTAGTATTATAAAATTTCTTATTTGATTTTTCAAAGCTCTAAATCAGGGTTAACTAGATTATATTATTTTTCATATTCATAATATAATAATTTGAGTTTAAAACTTTGTTTATTTTTCCTTGCGTTCTAGTAATATTAGGCTGTTTACATTTAAGGGTTTTGTTCTAGTTTTTTACAATTACATACCTTTAATTTTATTATGTCAAAGGTGTTCCCTCTTTGAACAGAGGTGAGCTACTTTGTCAATCAACATATTGTAGCCTCTGAGAGACGTGTAAGATGATAAAATAAATCTCATTAGTTCATGGTGTCACTCTCTTTATTCGTCGACTTCCACATGTCTATTTCATGATGCTTCAAATTGATTTTTGTGGTGCCTATGCAAACTCAAAAGGATAAAAGTGGTTAGAAGAAAAATAATGCAATCTTTGTCATAATTGAGTCATCACCCAATGTGGATGAAACATTTCCTTTTCCTAGGCATGGATAAAGATTTGACATGGCTCGTAAAAAATATATTGTATTTATTTGTTCAAAACAGAATAAGGAAGGGGTTGATATTTAAAAAAATTAAACACGAATTAAAATGATTTTTACATCAAATAATATTTTACATAATATAAATTATAATATTAGATATATTACAAATTAAATCACATATAATATATTTATATTAATATTATAATTTATATACTTCAATTTTCTTTTCAAAGTAACATTATAATATAAATTATTACATATAAATATATAATAATATATAGTACATTTTTATATATTACAAATTAAATCACATATAATATATTTATAATTATTATTTTATATAACATTACTCACGCTTAGTTTGTAGACGACGGGATGATGTTTGGAGAAGCCTCCATGAGGGAGGTTGAAATCATTAATGCTGTTTGGAAAAATATTCCAATGCGTCTGGAAAGATTTTAAATAGAGAAAAGTCAGAAATATATTTCTTTAACACAAAAAAGCCTCTGCAAAATAAGATATCAAAGGTGTTAGGCTTCTCGATTGGGTGTTTACCGGCGAAGCATATGGGTGTTCCATTGTTTCATGGGGTGTGCAAGTCATCCTACTGGG
The DNA here is from genome assembly GCA_007258455.2 of Sequoia sempervirens. Classification (NCBI taxonomy): domain Eukaryota; kingdom Viridiplantae; phylum Streptophyta; class Pinopsida; order Cupressales; family Cupressaceae; genus Sequoia; species Sequoia sempervirens. The sequence goes on from VDFB02358134.1 coordinate 42,082,968, forward strand.
AATACCTACTTGGTCAGTGCAGAAACAAGTCGGACGCATGGAAAAGTAAGTGGCTGTCGTTTGCTTGTCGTATTCAAATGATTAAGTCGGTACTGTCTGCGGTCCCCATATATGCTATGTCTTGCTTCAAAATGTCGAATAAAGCTATGAGATGTTTAACAGGTTATCTGAAAAAAAAAATTATGTGGGAAGGAGCGAAGGAGGTCAAGCAGATCCCACTCATAGATGGGAGACGACATGTCATCATAAAAGGAATGGGGGGCTCGTTTGAGGAGGATGGAGCTACTCAAAATTACGCTAGGGGAAAAATTAAGTTGTAAGCTCTTTAAAGAATCTAGAAGGCTCTGGTGCCGCATTATCTAAAATAAATTCCTGGACAATGAGAATCCAACACGCATATAACCAATGGCCAACTCAGATGGAGGTACGGTGGTATGGAAATTTACTTGGGAAAGCAGAAGGCTTATCATAGAAAACATCTCGTGGAGGATCAGGGATGGGCAGACAACTGATTTCTGGAACGATTCGTTGAATGGCCACACCCCGCTGGTGTTGGAATTTTCTTCAAGCGATTGGATTGATAGGTTGATCTCCTTGTGCGGGTGTAAGGTGGCAGACTATGTTTTCTATAAAAGGGATGGTGGGTATGGCGGCTATGATTGGGTAGAATTTAACAATATTCAAATCCTTGAGGATGAGTTACAAAAGCTAAAGGAATCTCTGGGGAGGTGAAGGATTCACTTGACGTCCAAGGTAGACGAAATTGTCTGGTGTGGTGTGATGTCCGGGGAATACTCAGTCAAGATGGACTATGAAATCTAGCAGGCTCTTGGGAGGGAAGATGGGTGGCCAACAACAATGTGTTGGAGTGCTAGGCTTCTTTTGAAGGCCGGTGCCTTGTGGTCTGGCCTTCACAACAAAATTTTGACCCGCAATAGACTGGTGATATATGGTATTCAAGGGTTGTCCATATGCCTTTTTTGTTGGGTGGCCAGGGAGAGTAATAATCATATCTTTCTTTTGTGTCCATATGCCTCGACTTTCTGGGACTGGCTCATGCGGTCCTTGGGGTGGTATGCTCCAAGGCAGCTCGACTTGAAGGATTTTCTCTCTGGGTGGCCGCTCCGTATGGGATGTGATATTTGGTGAGATGTTTGGGTGATCGCCCCCACAATGCTGGTCTGGCACGTATGGAAGGAGCAAAATATAAGGGTGTTCAACGAACAATATCTGACAATGGAAGAGCTGATTCGTGAGATAGAATTCAACATTTGCGAGTTGGTAAATGCTAAATGCTATCTTTGGTCGGACATGATGTTTATATCGTGGGATAATGAACTGTTGAAGAAATGGGATATGTTGAAGCCTCCCACATTGGCTGGGTCAGGCAAAGTGAAGCATAGAAGGGAAGCAAGGTGGAACACCATGGGGCCTTGTTGGGTCAAACTCAACTTCGACGGGGTGGCTAAGTGAAACCCGGAGTGGGTCGGGGTTGGTGCCATCATCTGCAATGAAAAGGGCGATTGTGTATGGGTGCTTGCTCGGTGGCTAGCTGTAACGACTAACAACGCCGTTGAGATGGAGGCTCTCGCCTTTGGCCTTCGTCTCTGTTTGGAAAAGGGGCATAAGGCAGTTGACATTGGAGGCGATTCCATGCTGTGTATAAACGCAGTGCGTAAGAGGAAGATGATGGATTGGAAACTAAAGGGTTGGCTCATGAATATATGTCAGAGCTTGTATGAACTAGATGATTTTACAATCAACCATGTGTATAGGGAATCCAACACAATGGATGATGTATTAGCCAACATGGGCGTGGTGTTGGAATCCATTCTGGTAGTAAATGACAAATCAAAAATGCTAGACGTGTTGATGGAGACTATATGCAAGGACATGAAGGTGGCCTGACTTATGGGCACGGGCCTCGGCGACTATCTCAGGGGAAGATTGCTTCACGGGTGGGCTTCTAGATGGTGGCGATGGGTGCAGTTGATTGGCCTACTATTTTGGATGTTGGGCGTACCTTCTCGACTATTTGGATGCAAATAGGGTGTTTGCTGGTCTCGTCGTTCTACGGGACTGGCGATGACAGATTTAACAATTTTCATTTGGCCTCCCGATGGATGGGTTGTTGGCCTAGTTTGGCTATAAGTGGTGCACTCTCTAAGATTGTTTTAAAGATTGCGGATGGCTTATTATTTTGGAGTTACTTGTTACTGCTCGGCAGGATGTGGTGCGAGGCTGGTTGCTGAATCCTATGATGAGCAGATCTATTTTTTCTTCTTGAAGGAGCAGGCTAAGGAGGTGGCCGCAATCAAGAAGGTGATGGGGGAGAATTTCTAGAGTGGTGGACACACTCATGATGGTTTAGTGCTCAAAAGGTTTTTAAGAACTATATCTAGGTTCTTGGGGAGAGGCTTTGGGGAATTTGCGCAGTAGGGCAGAATGGGCATGATGACTTCTAACCTAGCTGTTGGCTGCCACTGACTTTGTACCGATTGAATCGGAATATGGGCTCATAGCGGGAGTCGTTAGAGTGAATGCAGATAAGAAAAAATAGAATCTACATGTTATCTTTGAATCCAACTAAGCTTGATTCACGGGATAACCCCCTATGACACTTGTCTGTTTCATAGTCCCATGCACTTTAAGTATGCAAAACAAGGAAAATATCAATTTTCCTTTATGCGTTGTCCTAAGCTTCGAATCATCTCTTGGAGCGCTTACTTCTTCCCATTTCTCGAAAAACTTTGAAATGAGTATTTTGTTGGTTTTCACTTTTTTTTGAGTTAGAAATTTTTTTTCCCATACGGGGTGCTATTTTTCAGCTCTCCTACATGAGCCAATAGATTTTTTTTTTAAGGTGTAGCAGCACTGCTTTTCAATGCCAGTACACATATTAAACTCTTTGAGTATGCAAGGGCGGGCTTTTCTGGCCCCCCTGCATCTATTCACTATTTTTGAAAAATCCACAAACAGACTTTTTCACTGCCCATTCACTTTCCCGCCTACACACGTGTGGAGTTAATGAACTTACAATTCATTAATGTAATTTTATTTAAACTCTTTTTAATGACTTTTTAAGTTCTTTTAGTCTCATTCTTGATCATCTTGTTTTATTCTCTCCTCTCTACCTTGCGTGATTTTGTGTTGAACCTCCTTCATGTTTTAATGCAGATTATATGGCGATTTCTTGATGGATTTCAATCAAGTCTTTGCCTAGGGTTTTTATTTCTTCGCCAGGTATGTCATAGTTATTTCCTCACTTTGTTTGAATGTTTATTTTTCTTTATCATTCTCATGATGATCATTTAGATTTGTAAAAAAAAAATTCAAATATTTTCCATTTCTTGGTTTATGTTTATTTCATCTTGTTTTTTGTTCATAGAGTTTGTTTGTTTTGTATTCCTTTGTATAGCCCTTTCCATTTACATTTTTTTTTATCTAACTAGGTTAACTTTGCTTTCACTGAACCTAGGTGGTTTTTCTCATGTGTTATGTTTTCTTTTGAAATTCTTTTAAGCATTTTCTATAAACCCTCATTTTTCATCAAATACTTCTAACCTTATGTTTTCGACTTATACCAAACCCATGTATTGGCGGCGAAAATTACTACCAATACATGTCAATCATTGAATACACGTATGTGTAGTGGCGGGGCTTTTCACTACCACTACATGATACTTTTCTCATTAATGTAGTGGTGGTGAAAAATCTTGCCAATACATCTTTGTGTTTTCCATAAGACCCCAATGAAGAGGTGGGCTTTTTTGTTGCCTCTACACAAAAAACACTTTCAAAAAAGATGCATAGGTGGTGAATTTTACAACCCATACACAAATCCACCTAGTCCTTCAAGAAGATGTCCAAGTGTCAAAATTCACCGCTCTTGCAAAAAAACAAACTTCCTAAGATGTAGAAGCACCAATTTTTAGCACCTACACGTAAAACTTCCAAAGCATTTATGTAGAAGCCCCAATTTTTAGTGCTAGTGCATAAAGTGAAGTTCCCCAAGATGTAAGTGTGCTAAATTTAAATGCCCCTACACAAAATCCTAAATTTTTCACTCTCCCAAAATATTCCAAAATTGCATTCTAAGCTCTGTTTTGCCTGCATTCACTCAATTTCGCTCGCTTCGTTGCTCATATCGGCTCTCTCCAAAGTGATCACTTGGACTTTTACTTTCCCGCATATACACAACACACATTCTTATAATATCAAAAAAATCTCTTCTTTCCATGCAATTATACTCCATATCATATCACACATTCCTTGAAGGCATTCATTGTAAGATATCAATGGTCTACTGGTACACTTAATGATAACTAAAGAGTCACCATCATCGAGAAATAAGGAAAGAATGAAATAAAAATACCAAGGTGTCTATCCACCTACATTGGTCACATCCAAGATCGATGAGATCAAGGATACAAAATTGGACATCTTGATATGAATGACTTCATTAAGAGAATAGAGAAGCAACCCTTGGAAAAAAATTTAGAGGCCACTATTCATGTAATGTAGGAAAATGCATACCCTTGCATTTTCACACTTGTTTGGGCCCACCTTGCTTTGTTTATCCTTCTTTATGTCTTAATTGGTCCTATTTTGCATCCACAAGCTTAATGAATTATATCTTTTTATAGCTAATCATGACAAACATCAATGGATAAATGATAATATAATGATTTTGGTTGTGTTTCCTTGATTTTTAGGTCAGGACTAAGATGCCACCTAGGGCATCTTTGTCCCCAAAAGGTCTTGGGACCTTGATTTTAAATGTTCCTTAAAAAGGTCTCTTTTTGGAGTTTGTGCCCCGAGTTTCATGCCTTGGGACTAAGACGCCACCTAGGGTGTCTTAGTTCCCCTTGAGGTATTTTTGAGATTTAATTTCAAATTCTACCAGGATTTAGCCTCCTTTAATTAATGAATTCATATGTTGGCTTGTTGTGTAATTTTGGGATATGAAGCATGGATAAGTATAAATACTAGGTTCCTTCTCTCATTTTCTCATAACAAGATATCTAAGCAATCTAAGCACTCCAAGAATTCAATTATTCAAGCATTCAAGAGCAATTCATCAAGCATTTGGAACCATCATCAAGATTCAAGCATCATATCAAGGATATTATTGCATCATGTGTGTTCTTGAGCTAACATTTGTTATGTAGGGTTTTGATTCAAGCAAGCATTTCAAGTCATCTATGAAGTACTCAAGCATTTCAGGATCTATATTCAATCTAGCCACTTCACACTAGTTTGTAGATTTCACAAGGGTTTGGTGAGTTGTAACATTGCATGTTGTTCATTCATCATTTCCCTCCATTATTCTATTTCATTTCAAGGTTTAATTACCAACAAGGGGTTTGACCAAGGAAAATCCCCATTTACTAACAATCAATAGGTTTTTCCTCTCTTCTATGTTTGTGATTACAGATTTAGGTTGGAGACTAGAAGATCATTTGAAGTGCGAAGTCTCAAAATTGCAAAGTTTCATTGTAAAGTTGCCATCATCATGGAAACTCGCTTACAAGTCAGATCTCAAAGTTTCAAAACCTTAGATTTGAGAAGAAGGTAGTGCAGCCCTCGAGGCTCAGGACTAAATTTGAAGATTCCAGAAATTCAAGATGGGACTAAGTCACCACCTAGGGCATCGTAGTCATGTTGAAATTATTTTGTAGAAATTCTTTCAGAGCTAGTTCTGACATCTGAAGATTTTTCATCTACCCCGAAGAATAGCAGTGGGACTAAGACATCAGTAAGGGCGTCTTAGTCCTCCCTAACATAGTTTGACAACTTTTTTGTATTTTTGTAATCCTTGTCACATTTCCAAACTTCCCAAGTACACATACCCTAACTTCCTATTGCATAATTTCATCATTTGCATTCACCATTTAGCTTGCATCATTAGGTTTTTGTGAGTTGAAGGTTAAGAGTCTTTTCCAAGCTTTTACTTGGTGGTGAACCCCTTAAAGCTGAAAGGACCCCTCCTAGATCTTCCTTGTTGAGAATTGACTCACCTTTAAGGTTGATAGTCAATCCTATTAAGATTGCTCAGACATTATTGAGTGACTAAGAGAGAATAGGAGTGGGAATTTTCCATCCCATATACCTATTTTATTTTTGGTTTAGTTCATAGCAATCTCCACTAAGTAGCCTCCTTTCTAGTAGCAACTCATTGTCCAAAGTTTGTGTTGAAATTTTCCTCACACTACATTTGAAATGATAGTATTGTTAGATACTCTTCAAGACAAGTAATGATGAGGTTGGATGTTGATTTATTCAATGTTTTCCAAGTCCCAACCATTGAGAAATATATAGATATGACTATTCAACATGCCCAAGAGGCTTATGATAAAAATCAAAATGAAGCCAACTAGTTGATCAATGTGAAATGGTTGAAGACCCCGAGGTCCAACATTTCAAGATGGCCTAAAAATGTTCCTCGTTGTGATTTCAAGGAGGATATGTGTGATTTGATCACTCTTCTAACTAGAGTGAAAGGATTACCAACTTCATCAACTTTCCAAGAATGGATGTATGAGTACATTAGAATTATCAAGAAAAAAAGAGTTGCATTGACTAGGGTACCCAAATCAACGATGAAATCCATGAAAAACTCATCAATGTGGACTCTACTTTGAAGTTCTATATGACTTCATACCTAGTGTATGCTACATCATCCATGAGGAAATATCCTAGTCTAAAAATAGAAGGAGATAGAAGGTTTGAGTCTGTGTACAAATAGTATTCCCAAATCACCCTCAAAGGCAACATCAAACACTTAAGAAGAGTAAATGATGCTTTCTTTGCACCTTTGTTGTGTATGTTTGATCCATCCTTGGAGAAGAAAAGGGTCTCTAATGAAGCGTCACAGGTTAGGAATAAATACAAATGTATCTTCTTGCAATTTCCCACCTTCACATACCTAAGGGTAGGTTGCTATGCAGGTTATCCCTACATGTTGCCAAGGTATCCTTCTGACAAGTGGGTGTTGATGGAAATTTGTAGAAAGCTTATCACAATGTATAATGAATGTTATGTCATTCATAAGCCAAGGATTAAGTTTCCAATTACCATTGGAAGATATTCAATACAAATAGTTCCCAAGGCCAAAGTTATAGCATCAAAGATGCAAATCATGACTCTAAGAACTTATCTATAGATATAAAAATGATTTTGATTATAGAGAAATAAAAAGAAAAATAAAAAAATACTTATAGACATTTCTGTCATTTTGAGGATATTTGGGTAGATTGAAGAGATGAAAATGATATCAGAAAAACTTATTTTGGTAGGCTTATTGTCTAGCAAATCCTTGATCTTGGCTTGGTGGATCTTTCAAAGAACATTGTAGACCCTAGTGATATTCTAAATGTTGAGTATGATGAAAAGTAGATAGCAAGAAAACCCTTGTCTCTTATTGAATGGTATCGAAATGAAAATACTTCCATCTAGAAAATACTTACTCCCATTTTGAGTAATACTAGTGAATGGTTGCAAAGGAAAGGAATTCAATCGAAGTCTTTCAAGATGGATTCTAAGAGTGAAGTATTTGAAGGGGAAGCCAACAAATAGGAAGAGCTAGGGACCAAGAATAAGGAAATTTTGGCTCCCTCCTCCTTAGTTAGGGGACCTAAAACTATATTTACATGTGGGAAGACTATAGCACAAACTGTTGAAAAGGAACAAACTCTTGAAGATGAGCAACTGGAAAGAGAAGAGCAACATGAAGATGAATGATTGAATGAAGAAGATGAAGAGGATGAGAAATCAGAGGGGGAAGAAGAAGATGAGGAAGATAAACAAGAAGACGAAATGCAAGATGAAGAAATGAAGACATCTCCATAGGAATATTTCATCCAAGATCCTCTACATACATCTTTGTCTATTGTTGCTATAACATCACATACTCCTCCTATTATTACCTCTCCTTCACCTCCTCTTCCAGCTTCACCTCCACCTTCAACAATTTTACATGCACTTAAAGTGACAATGCCTCCAATGGTACATTCAATTCATTCTACTCCTTCCACATGCCCAATTTTGCAAAATGTTGATATTATCTCCAGTTCTTTGTCGTCTAATCCAAGTTTTTCATCTCCATCATTTGACATATCTTCAAAAGATGAATCTGATTAGTTCATGAATGATTCATTACGTGATACATCAAATTTGTAGATTCCCAGAGCAATGATGATTGAGACAACACCTATTCTAACTATGACATTTTTTCCTACAAATACTAGTGTGACTCAAGAATTAGCTATAGGGCCTGAAGGTGATGTTTCTTTCCTTCCTCCATGGTTGGCTTCATTGGAATCTAAATAGAAAACTCAAGTGGTCTCTCCCGATGAGTTATATCTTGAGGAGTTGGCTCCACAAAAGCCTAAGGGTATAAAGAATCCAAAAGTTCACTCAAGGGTGCACATGGAAAAATAAGGGTATAAGTATGTGGACATACCAATACCACCTCAAGGTAAAATTCATGAGGAAATTAGCATGGAGTGCTACACCATCACAAGTGTTGAGCTTGGAAAAATCACACATGCAACTTGCAAGGACGATGCTCAAGTGTATTTGACTACTTTGATGGAAAATTTTGATAAACTAAAGGAGACTAAAGACATGTACAAGGAAAAAGATCAACACTATGCTTCTGTATTGAGGAGAATCATAGATTCATCAAAGAATGTGCAACCTATTGCAATGAGGATTGAGGAACCTATGGTTCAAAAGGTTGAGAAACACTATTCTAAAGGAAAAATCATATATGAATTTTTTGCTAAAATAATCGAACAAAGTTAAAAATATATGACCCTTGTAGTGGAGAGGATTTCCTAGATATCAATGATAAATCTAGAGCTAGACAAGACAACAAGTACACTTTATATTAAACAGAAGCAAAAGGAGTGAAATATTGAGTCGTGCATTCAGTTGAAGTGGGAGAAGTTGAGCAAGTTAGTGGGTGTTGGGATCATTCCTAATAACGAAAAGTATGTGGAAATTAAAGAATCTATCAAAAATTGCATACAAGTCATCAAGACTCTAATCAAGAATGTACAACAAGTGCAAGAGGATGTTGAAGGATATCATGTTGTCATGGTGAACAGAACTGAAGAGTTGCAAGGGAAACTTCTTGATGAAAATCACATGTAATGCCCCGTCGTGCGAACCCAAAAGGACAAATAAACAATAAACATAGCACAATTTATTTTTTAAAAGTAAACATAACATACATGTAATACACATTAAATCATAACATGAATTTCATTTAAGTAGATTCATTAGGACATACATCCCTTGGGGTACATGAGGAGTCATTACAAGACTGAGATCCACACAATGACAATAATAAGAACCAAAGATATAAAACTTAAAAAAGTAAATATTAACAAATATAACACATACATGATAAAGCATTGAAAAGAAACCATCTGAGTACACAAATACAACATATGCATAATTAACTTAACACATTGAATTACAATTGCCATGGCCAATAACCGCACCGAGTTAACATTACATTGCAGTACAATCCTCAAGAGGTATAATGATACAAAAGTGTTTCCAAACATAAATGGAAACCATAAACAAGATAACATGATACAAATAAATAGATGAAAACTGGCTCCAAGACAGATACAACTCTGGAGTCGCTGCAACTGCACTAATTCGCACCTCTCGATCCTTGATTGGGGACCCAATGGGATGCTTAGCACGTTCCACCCGACCATGCGAGTCCGAAGACCCACCCCCGTGCTAGGAGCTGACAAGAAGAGTCCTCAACCAAGAACATCCAAACACGGAAACCACCAGACTCCACAACATACAAAAATATCATAAAACTCAAGGATTACAAAGACATAATCAACAACAACCAAGAGTCATTAAAACAACTTAAAATATCACATCTCATCACATAAATCAAAGCAATGACCAGTAACAAGTAACCCAAGGATGATCATGAAACACTTCCAAATCAACTGAATTAATAAACATAATACAATTCCAAATTGCAATTAAACAACACAATAACATCATATCACAGTATCATAAGATACAAGATCGTAAATCAAATATAAATGAGATCATACAAGACCACAAAACATACTAAAGATGTATTAAAACAATAATCATAAATCAATTTAAATCAATTCAAACAACAATCTAAAACAACTCCCATAACCCACTTCCAGAGGAACTCAATAAAGTAAAACACATGGGCAACTAGGGGAGAGTGTCATCGCATAGTCCTACATGGGCTGTCCTATGCTCTTCCTCCCAACTGGAGGCGCCGGTCCCATCTATGGCTGTCTTGTGCTCTTCCTCCCAACTGGAGGCGCCGGTCCATAGGGTGACTCATGCGGAGCCGCAGGCCTCTCGTGAGGACGAGGTCGCGACCTTGCCAACCACGGCCTTCTCAGCCTTCCATTAGCCTACGGAAGCACTAATGAAGATGAGGCATCCATTTTATTAATATTATAATGATATTACTACCCAACCCTCCTAAGTTAATTATTAGGTTTTCACTTAATTACTAACTCACTCATGGTTTATCCTGAGCTCTTCCCCTTAAACGGGGCGCCGGCCCCCATGAGGAGCCACTCTCCTTAGAGACCCAACAACATAAAAAAACCAAGGGTTGTACCATCATAATTTGAACCAAGAATCACAATAGAGAAGCATGCGAGGCATTACCCATCTCGCTCCAAATACATAATCAAAGTCTCAACAATTCCCGTACAACCCTTCTCAAAATCATGAAACCAAAACACTTGCCACATCAAGGGCACATAAAGAGAGAGAACATCAATTATGAATCATCTCAAGCCTCTGGAAGCCAAAGAATGAAAACCCACAAATAAGGGTAAAGTGAAGCCACATGAGTATTTCTCCAATAATTCCAACACAAGGATAGAATTTCCTCAAATATGAGAGTAAATCAGAAAAGCCATAACAAGGAAAGATTCATCAAGACCCATCTACAAATTAACAATGGTGTCACCTCAAATAGGAAAATGCAAAAGAAAATCAACCTTTGATTCACGAAATCACTTAATGAAACCAAAAGCCACCAACTAGGCATTCCATGGGAGACCTCAATTTTCTCCTCACAAGAACCCCCTTATGATGGTACGCAAATCACCTTCATAAAAACAACAACATAGCAATGACAACAATAATTGCAAGGCCACCAGATCTATTTTCAATTCAAATAAAATGAGTGAATACATTAAAATAAGATCAACCACCCCATCCAAACCACATAAACAACTTTGATACAAAATAAGTCAGAAGTCCAAGAAGATCAACCTCCCACAATTCATCAACAAAAATACAAGTTCCCAATTACATTGCAACACAAATTTAAATGACAAAGGATTCCTTAAATCAAAACCAACCTCCAAAGGAATTCACACCAACATGGAACCATCCAAAAACAATCCTTCAACAATAGAGGTAAAAGCATTCAACCAAGCATCCAAGGCACCAAATTTAAGAACACCATAAATACTCAACCACACATCACTTCGCATAATAAACAACAACCAAATATTCAAACAAGAGCAATATTTAATAACCCATCAATTAACAACCAGAACTAAATAACTTTACAACTTCCCCAAAACGGAATTACTCAATTAACTAAAACAATTCATGATAATCATCACAAGTATTCTAAAAGACTTATCTATAAAGAGAGCTTACAAATCAACCATTAAATGAATATAAAGGAAGTCAATTTCTAAAAAGATTAAAATCCCCTTTTTACCAATAAACTATCCAATTCGAGAATATCCTAATTAATCTCTAACCTGGCCCACACATTTAAATTTCCCTTTTCATTTATCAACATAATTGAAAACTACTTAATAGCTGGGTAGTTAACTCATTATCATTTCATAACTACTTATGTTCAAAACATTATTTTCATTTTCCTTTCATCATACTAACTTGACACTCACTTCCAATAGTTAAGTTAATTGAGAAAACCATTTAAGACCCATTTGTTCATACTTTAAAATGACAAAAATAACAATACTCTAAATACCTAAACTACATAATAGAACTTACCACCTTAAAATCTTAAATCTTGAAACTACTATATATTTATATATTTTAATTCTTTTCGAGGGAAGGTAGAAAGAGAATAGATCTTTTCTAAAAATCCAACAAGTCTACAAGACTCAATTTTAAGAATAAAAATGAAAAGATAACTTATTTAATTTTATAATAAATTCTACTTCTAGAACATTCATACTAAAGTGAGAATTAAATAAACAATGCTATCATATATTTGTAAATTGATATTTTCTACTAACTTATCCTCTTAAAGTTGTAATTAAACAAATCAATAATAAGGTTAAACAAAAGATTTCTTTCCATTTTATTGTTTCTACTATAACTAAATTCTATCTTATTTTAACCAGAAAAGAGGCAGAATGTTTACTAATATAATTAAATGGTTACAGCACCCAATTAAATAACAAAAATCTGAATAAATGAGTTAAATAATATATATATACAATTACATACATATATATATATATATATTTATAAATTTAAGTTTCGAAATACATATATAAAGCATATTTATAAAAGTAAATTTTTGCATAGTAATTAAAATAGAAAATCGAACTTTATAAAATTAACATATAAAATTTTGAATGGGTATTTAACCCCATACGCAGGCACGAAATAACCACCGCCCAGCTGTGGGCAGTCTACAGACTGCGCACGGTAGTCCTTTAGACTGCCGTGGACAATCCGCAGACTGTCACACAGTCTAGTGGCGGGGTGGTGGGTACAGCCAAGGCCGAACCCCCCACACAACCTATATACAAACATATATAAAATTAACACATAATTTTAAATGGACAGTGCTGACGGATAATTAAAATGAGATTTCAATAAATTTAATTTTCATATGTTTAATATATATGTATATATATATATTTATAAATTTATATATATATATGTATATATATCTAATATATATATATATATATGTATATATATATATACCCACGGGAATCTATACATTTCAAAAAGAAACAAGGAAATATATATATATCGTACTCTTAACAATTCACTGTGCATGTTTGACAATAAAATAAATATGTATAAACCAGAATATTACAACCTAGAAATTCGTGGAAAGGAAATTTTCTTTACACCAATATGTATATTTTATTCTTTTTAAACAATGAGACAACAAAACTACTATTCATTTATAGATTGCAATAAAACCCCTTCTCAATAAACAACCCAGAAACCCTAAAAAATTTCATTTAACAAATAACAATTCTCAATTCCTGGCTAAATATTCTTTGATTAAACCATACACCAAAATATTTTCTTCCTACAATTAATTGATTTCCAATCCCAGATAAAAATTTCACACACAGAGTACAATTCCTATTTTAACAGAGAATAAATAATTAAAAGAAAAGAACCTGGCGTCCTTCGCTTGCAAAAAATTGTAGAAGCTTAATTTCTTGGTCTTTCCATTGACAGCTCCAAGTCTTTTTTCCTCTTCACTAACTTCTCCAGAAAACAAAGAAAAGAAAACAAGAACAGAAAATGATTGAAAATAAAATTTCTTCAACATTCGAAAACCACCCCCTCAAACAAAGAAAACCCCTTATTAAAAAAAAACATGCCCCCCCCCGAATCCTTTCAATTTCCTCTAAATAAAAACTCACACAAGAAGTCTCTTCCTTTTCTTTTCTGAAGATGCCAAAAGTCACTTCTTTTAAAAAAAATAAAATTCCAATCCATTCGAATCCACAAAAGATTGAGCTTTTTATTTATTTATTTATTTGTCATTTCCACAATCAATTTAAATAAACACATGCATATTAAAATAATTAAAAACAACTATTTACAAAATTTTCTTCAAAACACCATTAATATTTTTGCAAACTACCACAACTTTTATTTATTTATTCTTCATATTCTCTAGCTCTCTTCGACTTCCAAATGCTCTATAGGTGAAGTTTCATTTCTGGCTTTAAAACACTTCAGCTTCCTATTTCCTTATCCATTTAAATTTCTTATTAAAAATAATTATCTTTTCAAGACTATTCTGTTCCTAATGATTATTAACTTCAACAATTTAAATCAATTTATCTAATAATATCACTTTTACTTTTAACGAATTAGATTAATTTGATCATATGTTCTAAATCATTTGATTTAACTTAATTGATTATGATTTTAATTTCCTAATCATGTTTTGAAATGCTTTTGCAATCTACTTATAATTTAATTAATTATTTAAACATGATTACTAACATGTTGTATTTTTCACAAGATTAAATATACGAGTTAATGAAGCACACCACAGAGCTCACACACATAAATCCGGAAACAATACGGATATTACATCTTGGCAAAGGAAAGCGGGCTTCGGTGGAGTAAAATGCGACCGGGGAGACACTAATGGTCTCTTCAAATAGCGGATGAAATGGGGCCTTGCCAAATAAATTGCACTGTGACATGACCTCTTGCGATATGAGGATGTAGATAGAAGGAAAGGGCTTAGGGATGACTTCTAGAGACATCGACAAAGGTCTCCCCGACATGATTTTCATTGATGTAGCACCTGACTGTCGGAGTGATGTCCTGCCGACATCACGTGGTCTCAGCAACAGAGGAGAAATCGGTATGACTTTACAAGCTCGATGGGAACTCTCATGTCATTTGTCTGCAGCTATCTTGGGCGGCTTAAGAGAATAATCTACATCGAAGTGAGACATTTTTCAATGTTGCGAGATCGCGATTCTTCTCAAAGAGTTTACAGCCCTCTGAGCCCTCGTGGAATACCTTGACCAGCGAGGGAAGGAGTGAAGAGAGTGTCGTGCCGTCGATCGAGAATGAAGAATGTCAACAAGATGAATGCAACAACGCATTATCTATTGTGAGCTCAAGGCATTCAAGGCGTTCAATCAAGGTGGTTCAAACAGGACACGATGCCAGGATCATAATGAATGTGGTAGCTGTGAAATATCTGAAGAAGGCTTCCCCGGGGATGACTCCACAGTAGAGACACGCAGGGTTCCGCATTAAACTCAGTCAAAAAGATCTAAGGAGATATAGATTTTTTGGGGACTGGTATTTTGTAAGCCCTAAGGGGCCGACACACTGGTGTATATAAGACATTTTTTGGCCTTTTTTGTAAATAGTTAAAAGTAATGCATCCAGAAGAGTTAGTGATTTTTAGCTCTCCTTCCTCAACTGATGTATATTTTGTAACTCAATCAGAATCTAGAATGCAACGCAGAGTTACCTTGGAAGCTAGTGTTCATGTTTGTACTGTTCTCATTTATGTATCTTCTTTTGATTATGCAAGTCTTTAACTATGTTTTATAAATTCTGCACTTATATCTTAGAGCTGTGAAATTAATCTTTCCTTCCTGAGATGTGTATGTAGATCGAACCTGTTAAGATTGATGCATAAGTCTAGCAGAAGTTGTGTTGAGCACATAAAGCATTTACAGTTAGGTTTCCCAGTGTATGTTCATCCTGTTTTCTTTTCATAATTCCTCATCATTTCGATGTATCACCTTAGATTTTAATCTTTATTTTATGTATTCCTTCTTCCTTTTTCCCCCAAGAATCAATAGTTAGGTGACACCAAAGGAAGCAGGCCTTCTCCGGAGGTTCATTTCAACTGTAGGTGACCCACAGCCTTGAGATGATCCCATGTTGCTCTAGAAAGCTCAATTTTTTGTAAACTTTGCACATAGTGCAATTCTAGGTGACAACAGTTTCTAGCATGCCCGGTGGGACAAGAATTTGTTTTAACTACTGGTTTAGTATGCAAACAATGAATTTCAGACTTTATAGAAGTCCTTTGGCATACTTGGCGACTCCACGAAGAGGAAGAACTCTAGAAATCAACGCCTTCTATAGTTTATGAAAAGAGTTCGAACAAGAAGCAACTCAAACCCTTTTGAATACTTGCAGTTGTCACCACCAAGAAGACAAGGTAGAGTAGAGGAAAGGCGAGGAACAACAATCATCTATTCCAGAAGAACTTAGTCCACTCCTCCATCAGTGGGATCCCATTTTGCCACACCAACAAATCCACCTCAGATACCTCCAATGGCCGCTCTAAGGAATCAACCCTTTGTCGCTTTCAACGGAGGGAGTCCTTTGAACTTGGCACAACACAATGATATTCCAATGACAGCCTTGAAGAGTCTGCCAACTTTTACAGGAGAAGATCAAACTACTCCAATTGAACACATGCGAGATGTGGCTTCGTTATGCGGAGTCCACCACATAACACAAGAGGACGTTGCAGTGAGATTGCTAGCTGCTTCACTGAAAAGAAGAGTTGTGCAATGGTATAGGAGCCTACCAGTCAGTTCAATTGCAACATGGGATGAATTTGGAGAAAAATTGCATAAGCAATTCCAAGACAGGTCTGACAACTTGTCTCTACTAGAGCAATTGACTACAATTAAGAGGGCTCCACAAGAGCAGATGAATGATTTCAACTTTAAATTTTAGAGAACTTGGGATAGAATCCCTGCAACGGTGAGGCCACCTCCATAGTATGCATTTTTATACTTGTTAAGGGCTCTGAATAGCGATATAGTTGTCATGATACAGTCAATGGGAGGAGTGTCTTTACCAGATGCCTTTGAAATAGCTTAGAGCTGAAATCAGCTTAATACAAGTTGGAAAACTCGCTCCCAGGCCACCAATGCCAATATTCCCAGAAATTCATGCAAACATTCCTTTGCAAATACCACCTTTCACACCTCTACCAGCTGTACCAATGTTGCCAACTGCTATTCCAGCCGTTGATAGACAAGAGAGTGTTGCTTCAGGCTCATCATAGGAGCTACAAGAGATCAAAAGTCTTTTACAGACTTTTAGTAACAAGTTGGTGAACTTGGAAAAACAACAGTCTTATTCTAGACCTTATCAGTAGTAGAATCAAGCCTTAAGTTATCCTTTTCCAGGTCAACAGCAGCAATTCCAAGGGAATAGACAACAGTATCAGGGCAATTATCAGGGCCCAAGACAGAGTGTGAATACAAGGCCTTTTCAGGCCTATGCTCCAACCCCTGTCAGTGCGACTAAGGAGTTGGTTCCTATCCAAAACAACTTAGCAGCAGACTATGAGTGGTGTTACCCTTGTAACCAGCCCCATAATCAGGCCACTTGCTCAAATGGACTAATCAATTAGGCACTTATGGTACAGAATGCTTCAAGTTCGCAGCAGGGTGCTAGCAATGATGCATCCCCACAACACCAGGACCAATTTAGCAATGATACTACCCTGCTTAACTGGCAAGGTCAAGAGTTCTGTGGGTTGAATGAAGATAGCTCTCCAGTTGCAGCTAACACCAGGGAAAAGAAGAGAGCTTTTGAGCTTAGCCATGCAGCCGTGTTGAACCATCTGCATCTCGAGTGATTAGTGGTTTACAAGGAAATCAACAACTCCCAACAAGGGAGCAACCACACTTACAAGCTGATCACACTAGCGTAAAGGTACACAATAAAGTAAATCCAGTTGTACCTTTTAACATTCTTGATAGTATGAAAAGGACAAATGTAACCATGTCTATGTGGGATTCATTAGTTGTCCCCGGTCAAAAGGATATGTTACAATCAACCCTGTCAAGTTTGAAAATATCTGATGCATCCGAGCACCCAATAAGTCAGGCTAGAGCTATGTTAACAAATAATTCTCAGGGAAATGATCAACAGCGTTGCATGGAGACTGAAAAAGGAGTTAAACCACCTCCTTTCTATGTGTCATTGATTATTGGTGATAGGTTAGTTCATAACTGTATGGTGGATAGTGATGCCAAAACGGATTGCTGACAAACTTGGACTAAAATACCAGTCTTTAGAGAAGGGAGTGATCCAATTGGATGGTACTTCAGTTAATACTTTGGGTATTATCAAGGATTTAAATCTCACCCTCCATGCTTGTCCAAATTTTTCAGTCCCTCAAGACGTATGTGTCATAGACCTTCCACCTTTCTTTTCCTTGTGTTTATCTAGATACTTTACAGCCAAGATAGGTGGTTATGTGTCAGCTGATTGGTCACATATGCTATTTAGAACAAGATATGAAACCAAGGTTACCATTAAATCTGAAAGGTTTTCCAAAGACCACATTGTGCCATATAACCCAAGTCCCCTTAATGTTGTTCCAACTGTTGCAGACACAAATTGTGTTGCTTTTACTGACAATGAGCTAGCTACCGCACAACAACTCCAATCAGAAACTATTCCTGACATGCTACTGCATGAATGAGTAGTTGAAAATGTATTGGACAGTCCTGAGGACCTCATTCAAGATGCTGGCATGGGCAACTATGTCATTCTTGAGCTTGACACAGAGATTCCAAATTTGAAGAAAGATGCAGATCAGTTGTTGCAACCAATAAATGGACTTTGGAAGATGTTCTTTGACGGTTCCAAAAGTAATAATAGAGCAGGAGGAGGTGCAATGTTGATTTCTCCACAAGGTGATAGGTACTACTCTGCTTTTCGTTTCGCTTTTGCATGCTCCAATAACACTATTGAATATGAGGGCCTTGTTCAAGGTCTAGAGTGGGCAAGGAAGAGAGGAATAACCAGCTTGAAAGTCTATGGGGACAGCGAATTAATTGTTAATCAAGTAAGGGGCATGAATGTTGCTAAAAATGACACATTAAAGTCTTATAAAAATAGAGTGTGGGACATGCTTGAAGTTTTTGATGCATTTAACTTAGTGTCTATTCCAAGAAATCAGAACAAGCATGCTGACAGGCTTGCAACTATTGGAGCACAGTTTGATATTCCAGGAGATATTAGAAAATAGAAAGTGCAGCAGTATGTGAAGGTTGTAGTCAGACCATCAATTCCTGACAACAACATTCACTGACAAGTTTTTGACAGTGATGAGCAGATCCTTTCTTTCTTGCTCGAAGAAGATCAGTTCTCCATGGTGAATCAAGCAAAACTCAAGCAGCAGTATGGTGATCAAGTCATACAGCTAAGGACAAATAAGTTGCCCAAAGGTCTGGTTACCTTAGAGTTGATTTTCAGTATTGATGATCAGCTTAAAAAGGGTAAAGCTGACTTACAAATCAAACAAGAATATTATGAAGAGCTGGAGATTTTCAAAGGTAAACTTCTTAAGATAGGTAAAATTTGTTCACATGAAGATAAACAAGATTTTGTTTCTTTATGTCAAGAATTTTATATGTCTTTGCTTGGGAGTATTCAGATTTGAAAGGATTTGATCCTCATATTGCTCAACACACAATTGAGTTAGAGCCTGATGCTAAGCCAGTAAGACAGAAACAAAGGCCCTTGAATCCTAAGCTTGAGCCCTTAATGATCAAAGAGCTGACCAAACTAGTTGAGGGGGGTATTGTCTTTCCAATTAAACACACCTCCTGGGTTTCTAATCTTGTTCTGGTTAGGAAGAAAAATGGAGAAATAAGACTTTGTGCAGACTTTAGGGATCTCAACCGATCATCTTTGAAAGACCACTACCCGCTGCCCTCCATGGAACGAATCTTGCAAGAGGTTGCTGGTTCTAAAAGATTTTCCTTGTTAGATGGCTTTTCGGGCTATAATTAGGTGCTAGTTAAAGAAGAGGATTAGTTCAAAACTGCTTTTACGACTAAATGGGGCACCATGGCGTACAAAAGGATTCCTTTTAGTCTATCTAATGTCGATGCCACGTTTTAGAGGGCCATGGACATGGAATTTCAAAATTTAATCAACAAGATTATACTGATTTATCTAGATGACATTATAGTTTATTCCAAGAATGCTAATGAACATGTGTCACATCTTAGGCAAGTTTTTGAAAAATGCAGAGAGTTTGGTATCTCTCTCAATCCAAAATAGAGTATCTTTGTTGTTCATGAAGGAAAATTATTAGGACACATAGTGTCAAAGCAAGGAATTACTATTGATCCCGAGAGAGTCAAAGCCATACTTGAGTTGCCACTACCTAGTCACAAGAAGGGTCTACAAAGCTTTCTCGGCCAGATCAACTTTCTAAGAAGATTCATCCCTGATGTTGCAAACCTGTTACAACCTTTAACAGCTATGTTAAAGAAAAATGCAGTTTTCAGTTGGACAAAGATGCGAAGAATAGTTTTGAAAAGGTCAAGGAGGCCTTAGCAACAGCTCCTACGCTAGTAAATCCCAATTTTTCTAAAGATTTTTATTTGTATGCCTATGGTAGCACAAGTAACATTTCTGCAATATTGGTTCAAAAAAATGGAGAGTTTGGAATAGCCAATAGCCTTTTTCAGTCAAAGTTTGGTTGATTATGAACAAAAATACTCCTTTGTAGAGAGGCATGTTCTTGTTGTGATTAGAAGCCTAAATAAATTCAAGCTTTTGATCTCTCATAATAAAATTCATGTCATGGTGGCACACTCAAGTGTGAAGAAATTTTTATTGAATAAAGATCTGAATGAAAAAAGAGCAGGGTGGATCACTAAGGTCATGGAGTATGATGTAGATATTAAGATCACCAAATTGGTTAGAGGCAGGGGTCTCTGTGAATAGCTTGCTATTGGTTCAAGCAGTGAAAGTGAACTAGAAAAGGATTTTATCCTTGCTAATATAAATGAGTTTCAAAATGCTCAAGATGATGTACCAATAGGGATAACCAATTGGGTTCAAGATATGACCCAATTTCTACAAACTGGTGAATGCCCATTAGGATTAAACAGAGCTAAAAGAAGATACTTCAGATTGCAGTCCATACCATATGTGCTGGTAAATAATGTTCTCTTAAAAAAGGATCTGAACGGTGTCCTCTTAAGATGTATTCACAGTCATCAGATTGAAAAGGTACTTCATGAGTTTCACGATGGAGCTGCAGGAGGTCACTTTGCCCCAAGGACTACTGCTTGGAAAATCATGAGGGCTGGTTAGTACTGGCCCAGCTTGTTCAAAGATGCATATGCCTAGTCAAGAAAATGTATCAAATGCACTCTATTTTCAGGAAAGGAAAAGCTGCCTGCTATGCTTCTACATCCAATTCAAGTGGAACAACCCTTCATGAGATGGGGCATTGATTTCATTGGACCAATCAATCCACCATTTAGTGTTGGTCACAAGTGGGTGCTCATAGCTACACACTATTTCACAAGGTGGACAGAAGCAATTGCATTGAAAGAAGCAAAAGATTCTTCAGTTTTGAGCTTCTATGAAGATATAATCACCAGATTTGGAGTCCCTGACTCTATCATATCTGATAATGCTCTTGCATTCATGGGATTAAGACTGACCGATTGGGCTATCAAACATGGCATTCATTTGAATACATCTTCAAATTACTACCCCCAGGGTAATGGTTTGGCTAAAAGCACAAATAAGAATCTCATCAGGATCATTAAAAGAACAATGGAGGATAACCAAAGGACCTGGCACATCAAATTAAAGCATGCACTCTAGGAAAACAAAGTGACCCCTAAGAGGTCTGTTGGTAATTCACCATATATGTTGGTCTACGATAGAGAGGCAAGATTACCCCTATCTGTGGAGCTTCCAGCTTTGGACATTGTACATCAGTTGGAGATGTTTGAAGAGCAAGACCCAATGTCTGCCAGATATGCAGAGATCATGGAGCTCGAGGAATCAAGGGACAAAGCAATGAAAACTTTGGAGGATCACCAGCTCCAGACAAAGAAGACATTTGACAAGAAGACTACAGAAAAGGTTTTCAAGGTGGGAGATCTAGTGCTCAAATGGGATATTCTGAAAAGCAGGTCAGGCCATCACACCAAGTTTGACAATATGTGGATAGGCCCATTCATTATCAGAGACTGCAAAGAGCACAATGCTTACCAACTGGCTACGACAGAAGGGGAAGTTCTCCCTATCCCAGTCAATGGGATACACCTTAAGCCCTATTTTCAAATCTGATAGGTCTATCTATTGTACATGTTAGTTTAGGGTTTATGTTTTCCATAAGTGTTGTTTTAGCACAGTAAATATTTTTTCTTTTCCATTTTCCCTGTCTTGCTGTTTTGGGCAACCTATTGTGTCCTATGGATCTCATGCGAATTACGACCATGTGCCGACTGATGTTTTTTTTTTTTTTTGGGTTTCCTAATGACTCCATGCCCAATGGCTAGGCCTAGACTACTGGTCTTCATGTTTAGCAGGCAAACATCCAGTAAAGGTTGCCAGAAATGTTGCCTAATTTTTACCCTCAGGCTTAATCAGGCTAGGCATCTATGTTGCAGGTGTTCTAGGGGCCAAATGGGACAATTCCATTAAAGGTTATGTCAGGCATCTGATGACATTTCACAGGGGAGCTCAGTTGAAAAGCATGCCTTAATAAATTTGACATAATTTTCCTTTAAGGAGAAAGTCGGCAAGACCCTCCTACTGTCTGGCCGACTGACTGCTTTGATTCATTCCATCTTGAACAGGTCATTAAGACCTAGCTTCTATCCTGCCAAACGTGGCTGCAGAGCCTATCGTTGTGACAAGAAGGGATCGGTATGACCTCTTATTACGCAGATTTCTTTGGCCGATAGGCCATTCAATCATCTGCCAGCAAGACTTATGGCGACCACGGGCTTCGAGGTGACACAGAGAGCTCGGTGAGAAGTCCCAGTGGAGAGACAAAGTCTTGCCGACAGTGTTTTATTTTGAAGTCTTCGGTGTGGCAACTTGAGTTCGCCAAAAGGTCTCGGCGCCCTGGGGGTGCTTCGGCAACAGCGATGAGCTCGAGAAGGGGTTATGCCAACAGAAGGGGAGTCTCACCGAGATGAAAAGGGTCTTGGGATAGCGATGTACCTTCGGTAAGATCTCTCACCGAACATATGATCTCTTGCTGACAGATAAAGCAACACAAAAGAAAGAGGGCCCTTGGTATGACTAAGGG
>VDFB02358134.1:42105952-42130151 GCA_007258455.2 Sequoia sempervirens
AATTTTTCCAATAAGATCTAGACCCCATACTAAGAATGGCCAAATAGGAACTTGGGTAGGAAGCTCAAAAGTGGGAGCTTGAATCAAATTGCTATGTTCTTGACACTTGTAAAATTTCTTAACATACTCAAAGTCATCTTATTCCATATGTCTCCAATAGTATCCTATACAAATTAGCTTTTGAACTAATGATCTTCCTCTAAAATAACCTCCACAAGCACCTGCATGAGCTTCCGTAATTTCTATAAAGATTTTTGATTGTTTCAAGCATCTAAGTAAAACACCATCAAAGGACCTTCAATATAACATGTCAATAAGGATTATATATCTAGATGCAAGTTTTCAAAGGCGGTCTCAAATATTGTTAGTTATTGACTCAGGAATGGTACCTTGTTTTAAATAATTAAATATTTGTGTATACCATTCATTACAACTTCTTGTGATAGTTGATAAAACTTCTTCAATTGTATTTTCTATTGATGGTTTCATAATTGTATGAATAGTAAATATAAAATCCTTTGAAGGATCTTGAGGAGATATAAGGGAAGCTGCACTTGCCATTACATCTACATGTTAATTATCTTTTCGTGGGACTTTATCAATGGTATATGAATCAAAGGTGTTTAATAGGGACATCATGAGATCCTTATATCATGATAACCTTTCATGCTTTTCTTGAAATGTTCGATTCATTTTCTTAATAACTAATTTCCAATCACCAGATATCTTAATGTCTCAGGCTCCTAGAGTAAGTGGTGTGTAATCTAGTACTTAACGCTTCAGACTCTGCTATGTTGCTTGTGCACATGAAGTTTAAGCAATAGGGAAAAAGAATAGGCTTTCTTGTAGAAAAAATTAATATAATCCTTGCATTAGAGCCTGTTCTACACTTAGAGCGATCAAAGTATAACTCTCATGTACTAGTTTCAATTGTCAACACATTATCATCAAGGAATGAATCATTATTAGGTAATCCTAGGGGAGAAGGGGCATCATCTAATTGGTTGGTCAAGGCTTGTCCTTTAATTGCCTTTTGTGAGAAAAACTTAAGGTCAAACTCAATTAATAACATAACCCACTTAGCTAAATTTCCTCATAAATCTATTTTAGAAAAAATATGGTTTAAAGGATCGAATTTCATCCATGTATTTCAACATTTAGTAAGTAATGTCTCAATTTACAAGAAGCGAATACAAGAGACAAACAATTTTTTTCTATCATTATGTATCATGTTTCATAATTAATCAGAGTTTGACTAGAATGTAATTGACACATATATTTTTGGATGTGAGGGATCTCTTACACTTCTAGGGTTTTACACCTAAAAGGAGAGAGGAATCCAAAAAACCTTGATGGTTCACTTAAGAATATGCCCTTGAGATTCCAATGTAAATGAGATTGAAATATATTTCAAAGGGGAATATCCTAGATGTTGGAAATTGATAAAAAAAAAATTAACTACTAATGCAAAACTTATGAAATGCAAAATGTTTGAAAACACATTGTGATATACAAAATGACCTAAAAATGCAAGTAAATTGTAACAGAAACTAATGAAACTGATGGTGCGCACCTGGAAACTGAAGAAGGATAAAATGAAGGTTTGGAATCCTAAAAAAGCTAATGCAGAAGAAAACTCATAATCATACAACAATCTGGGTGACTTAGTCCCTTATTTGGAAAACTATTCTAGAGCCCATTTTAACCAAATGGGTATCCAAATCTGTAGAAACCTTTGTTTAGGCTTGGCAGTGGGACTCATATGCCACTAATGGTGACTTAGTCCACTTCCAAATTTTCAAAACTTCAAAAGTGGAATTTGTAGCTCCTGGTCTCCTCTTTCTGTTCCTCAAGCATCCAGATCTAAAACCCTAATTTTTGGCACTATAAGTGACTTTTTGTGGATATTTTGACCTAGCCAATACAGAGATGACTTCAAAAAACTTATAAAATATTATTCAATTATTTTGAATTCTTCAAAGCACCTAAATCTGCAACCACACAAAGAAAGAGAGAGAAATGTTGAATGTTAGGGCATGGGGGTTTGCCTTGGTCAAACCCCTTTTCAAGTAATTAAACCAAAATAATGAAATAAGATAATGAAGCATGAAATAATGCAATTAGAGACTTTCCGTGATGATATATCTTGAATTTCTGCAACAATGGATGAAGAATATGCCCTTGAATGCCTGAGGAGTGGTCTTGAA
Organism: Sequoia sempervirens; assembly: GCA_007258455.2. Classification (NCBI taxonomy): domain Eukaryota; kingdom Viridiplantae; phylum Streptophyta; class Pinopsida; order Cupressales; family Cupressaceae; genus Sequoia; species Sequoia sempervirens. The sequence goes on from VDFB02358134.1 coordinate 42,108,160, forward strand.
TGCTCTCTAAATGAGCTAACCCTAGCTTGCTTGACTTCAGATGTAGAATGAATGATGAAAAAATGATGAATGAATACTAAATTAGGGTTTAGAAGCTTGTTTATATAGGAAATATGCCTAAATTTTCTATTAATTTGATCCCCAAGGCAGACATAGAGGAAAGTTAAACTTAAAACCCAGTTTTTCTCACTCAAACCTCAAAAATAGCCCAAATGAGACTAATTCACCACTATGGATGACTTAGTCCCATTTGGATAGGGCTCATATACCCAGATGGGTGACTTAGTCCCACAGGGGCTCTTTTCCAACTAGGATGTTGGGGAGTGAAGAAATCAGGTGTTTATGTTGATTTTATCGGGTCTTTGATCAAAATAAGCCTCAAGATGCACAATATGGGGTCATGGGGGCCTATTAATGATGATATAAAGGATCATTAGGGCCTAGGACATAAATTTCAATGTGAAAGTGTGATTAAATACACTTTACAACATTAAAATTAGGTCCACATAGCCTAGAAAGGAAAAACATCCAATGTGAATGTGTAAAACACATTACAACACTAGATTAGAATTAGGTTTAATTTACAAGCATTCTTGATTAATGTGAGAATGTCATTAAATATATTTTATAACATTGAATTAAGGAAAAATAGGTTCATTAAACTTAAATGCTTAATAAAAGTCTAGAAAAGTGTGAAATTCATTTACACCACTTTAGAACACCTTTAAGAGACATCAATAAATGCATTTTATTCAGTTTGCAAGTGTCCAAGACCTAATTTGGATGTGTAAAACACATCACATCACTAGATTAAGGGGTCATGATGTCCAATTTATCATTAATTATTTTGAAATCAAGCAAGGAAAAGGCATTTTTTTCTAGGCTACAATAATAAATAGGATGTTCTTTACTATTTTCATCTTGTTGAGCCAACAATGTTGTGAGAGCATGGGATTATGTTGCTATATAAAGGATGAATGGTTTGTTTTGTATAGAAAGTTGTAAAATAGGTGGAGTAGCAAGGTAATCTTTCAAACTCTCAAAAGCCTATTTACAATCCTTATTCCATGAAAATGAACCTCTTTCTTAAGAAGACGTGTAAAAGGTAATGTTTAGTCCACTAGGGATGCTACAAAATGATGGATATCTTGAATTATTCCTTGTAAAGTGTGCAATTGTGAAATGTTTCTAGGAGATGGCATGTTAACTATAACATTAGTTTTCTTCATATCCACCTCAATGTCTATCTAAGATATGATAAAACCTAAAAAAAATCTACTATCTACACCAAAGAAACACTTTCTTCAAATTAAAACTCATGTAATATTTTTACATTCGCTCAAATATTTTTTGAAGGATATTCACATTGTCTTATTGAGTTAAAGATTTAGTGAGAATATCATCAACATAATCTTCCAAAATCTTATGTATGTAATCATGAAATATCAATGGAATAGATCATTGATATGTTGCGCCTATGTTCTTCAATCCAAAAGGCATGACTACCCAACAAAATTTTCCCCAAGCTATAGTAAATGATATTTTTTATTGATCTTGAGGGTTGATGAAGATTTAATTATATCCAGAAAATTCATCCATGAATGACAACAAAGCCTATCCCATAGTCGATTTCATTATAATGTCAATATTAGGAAGAGGAAAATCATCTTTTAAAGATGTATTTAAATCATGAAATTTCGTACACATCCAAATACAATTATCACATTCCATGACTGCAAAAATGTTTGAGACCCAAGGAGGATAATCTATAGGGCATACAAAACTAGCTTTGATGAGTTTCTCAATCTTAGCCTTGACCAATAAGGCTATCTTATTATTCATCTTTTGTATCTTTTGTCTAACTGGTTTAGGATTTTTGGCAAGGACTATGTTGTGTGTCACTATGTTAGCATCAATTTCTGGCATATCTAAATAAGTCAAAGAATTCTTTTTGGAAAATTCATGAAGTAAAGTTGCATGGTCTTCTTGTTCATCTTCATCAAGGAACTTTCCTATCTTAATCACTTTATCCTTATTGTTAATATCCATCGGTATGTCAATTTTATCCCCCAAAGAAAGTGCACTTTGTTTCAGAAATTCAAGGTTACATTCTTTGTTGTCTTTATCAATCTCCTTACTTTTCTTTTCTTTGTCTTCTTGCTTAGCACTAATCACAGCATGTGTAACCCATTTCATTTTAGGAATAGTAAACGGTTTATCATAAACTCCTAACATTTCTTTGAAGGTTTCATCATCTTCAAAGTATTCCAATGATTCTTCACAAGTTGTATCAATCAATTTATGATGCTTCAAGGTGAGAGTTGTTCTAGGGTTACACATGATGGTGTTTATGTCTAATGAGGTTCTTTTAGCTACTTGTGTTCTCTTGGAAGGGAAATATCCCAAACCACTTTTTGCTTCTTGTGTGTTAGGCTCTATAGGAACATAGATGCCTTGTTCTTTCCTTCCACATCCTTTTCCACTATAGCCAAGTTGTTTCATAATCTCGTAACCTTTTCCATAAAGATTCTCCACTTCTTTTGAGTTTGGTAGTTGTTCATAATCTATCTCATTAAAGTTTTTTGTATAGCTTGTGTCTTCTTCTAGAGTAGATGAGGTAGATGCTTGTGAGTTTTCTTTCAAATTCTATGTTGACATTACCATTGGTTTCTTCTTTTTCAGTTCCTTTTGTTGTAATTTTGTATTCTCCCATAAATGTTGGTGTGAAGTCTAAAGAACCCCAATCATCCTCTAATAACTTCGTCACTTTTTCTATCTCATGTTTCTCTTCTTTCATATGTTCTATGTTTGAAGTTGGAATTAATGTGTTTAGAGGAGTTTTTGTTCCTTTTTCAACTTGTAAGCAACTTTCAAGCTTGGGGTCTATTTCAACTCTGTACACTTTATTGTTATAGACATATTTCATGATATTATGAAGAGTTGAAGGCACCACATGCATCTCATGAATCCAAGGTATTCCTTAAAGAAGATTGTATGAAAGATGATGAGGCATAACATGAATAGGAGTTTGTAAGGTAGCCCTTCCAACTATAATAGGAAAATTAATCACACCAAGTTGTTGCTTTCCTACATTGTCAAATCCTTAAATTAATAAGGAATTAGGTTCAATTTTTTATTTATCCATGTTAAGTCTATCCAAAAGGTTCACACTACACACATTAAGAGCAAAGCCATTATCAACAAGGGTTCTTTTCATTCATGTCCTATTGAATCTACCTATTATCATGAAGGCATCATTTTTATTTCACATCTCCAAGGGAGGTAGCATGTGTTGATGATTCAAAGAAATTTATTTGTTAATTGCATTCATTCCTTGAATTAGAATTGCTAGATCACTTGCATTTGTATCAGAGGGAATCACAACTTATTTGAAGGTTGTTTGAAGCATAGTATGATAGTTAGGTGAATTTAGAATTAGGTCTCATTGGTATATCTTTGTCATAGTATTCTCAAGTTGTTCAACAAGATCATACTCCTTCCTACATTCCAAAGGAAAATGAGGAGCACTAGGAAAGATGGGTTGAGGAAAAATGTAAGGATGTTAAAATTGTTTATCTTGGTTATGGATTGTTTCTAGTGTTATATGTATGATCATTGGTATTATAACTTGATTGCTATCAAACATTATTCTTAGGTGGTTCAAGGGTGAAAATGGGTTTTTTTTTAGTTTGAGGTTTGTGTGAAGGTTGGTAAAGGATGAGTTGAGGTTGAGTCACATAAAATTATCTTTGTTTCAGTTCATTGCAACAAGCCTTAGTGGATGAACCTTGTGAGATGAAGTCCTCAAAGGCTTCATCTAACATGCCAATGTCATCACTACTAAAATGCTTGAGGGTTAGGTTAACTTGGAAAAAGAGATTTGACATAGTCAAATATCTATGCTTTCTCCAAGTGGTTCATTGCTTTATAGGTGTTTTTTGTTTTGTTTTTCTAATGAATTCCAAATGTAATCTAATCTTATCAAACTATGAACTAATGCTAAGAATGAAAAGTATAATAATGTAATTTTATCCATAATTGAAATGAATCTAAATTAAGCTAGACTTAATGAAATGCATGAAACAGAAACTCGGTAAACTAAAACAAAAATCTAGCAAGTTAGCGAACTAAAAAATAGAAACAAGGTTTATAATGTTGTAAAATATAGTTTTAGATCTGACATGGGACTAAATCACCCAGAGGGGCATATAATTCCCAGTCAGGGATTTTTCAAAAGTTCAAATGTTGATAAACAATCAACATAGAATACCTATAAATCAAGTAAAACCACCTGTACTAGGACTAAATTTTCTAGAGGAGCATATGAGTCCTAGATTAGGTTTTTTGTACTAAATTCAAAAAATTGAGAGTGACTGTTAGGTTTTCTGGTTTGAATGATGTATAGACTAAGTGCAACTACATATTTCAAGTGAATTTCAATGATGAAAGATGGGAAATGCAACCTATATGCACTTTCACTAATGTAATATTTAGAAACTATAGATTCAAATTAACTAAAGCAAGACCTAATGAAAAGCTAATGTGAGCTAGATCTAGGACTGATTTCCTACAAGTTTTGAACTCGCAGAAACCTTAGAGATCCCAATATAGGGATGAAAATGATGGAAAGAGATCTTCAATAAGGTATCCTAGGGGTGTGATTAAAGAAAAAAGGGGGGTTTACCACCAAGCCAGGGATTGGAAAGATAAGAAATGTGAATGATATGGAAAACTTAAGTAAATAACCTAGAAATGGGGCCTTGATCTAAAGGAATATTCTTTGTTGCCTCTAGGTATATGGAGTTGGATAGAAAGGTGTATGGAAAGGTTGGGGTCCCTTGGTGGAAGCAGGTTTGGAATAAATTTTCTTGGCCTAAGTGTAATTTCATTTTATGGTTGGTTGTTCAAAATAGATGTCTTACTTGGGAAAATTTGTGGAAAAGAGGCTTCTAAGGTCCTTCCATCTATGTTTTGTGCAATAATAGTGAGGAGTGTATTTCACATCTTTTCTTTCAATGTCCTTATGCTAGATGTATTTGGCATTTTTGGTTGGGGTTTTGGGGATATCCCCGTGTTCATACCTCTTCTTTGATAGAGTAATAGGAAATCCTTTGGGAGACCCTTGGCTAAGATGACTTTTCTTGAGTTCTGAAGATAAATACTGATGGATCCTCTAGGGGGAATCTTGGGCATGTTGGGATTGTTGGTATTTGGAGAGATAGTAATGGAGGTTGTGGTGTTCTTCTTTTTCTATTTATAAGGGTCACCATTCTAACAATCTCATGGAGGCTCTAGATATTTTTCATGCTATTGAAAGAGGTTGTTCTCTAGGATGGGAGATGATTATTTGTGAATCTAATTTAGAGATTGTAGTTGATATGCTAAATGAGCAGAGATTTGATGGTGTGAACTTGAAACTAGCTATTGTGATCAAATAGATTGTGAATCTGTGCAATTCTTTGGAAACTTTTTCCTTATATCATATTCCTAGGGAATGGAATAGGGTGGATGATCTTTTGGTGAAATGGGCCTCTGAGCATGTGGAGAGGTGGATTATAGATGACTTGGGACTTTTATCCTCATAGCTCTCTTTCTCCCACAAAAAGACAATCATGGAAGACCTTCATATGTAATTGGTTCCTTGCTCAGCTTCCTTTGGGGAATTTCATTATGGGATTGGTTGGTTGTTTTGTTGGGATTTTTCTTGTTGATCTATATTATATCTTTGATTCAATAAATTTTTACCCCCTTTTCTTTAAAAAAAAGTAAATGACCTAGAAATGAACTCAAATCATAACAGTAAATTGAGAAAGTATAGAGGTGCACTTGGAAAACTAAATATGATTGGGACAAGGTCTAAAATCTTGAGATTCTCACTTTTAATGTAAACTTTGATAGAAGTGATAGATCTTGAAAGTAAATATGAGTGCAAGCTCTAATCTTAAGTGCATCTAAAATTAGAGGATCTAAAATGCAATACAACCCTATTCTAATGTGTACAATAAGATGCATGAATGAAACATAGAGATGGTGACTTACTTTGGGAGATCTCTAATCACCCTAATAAGCCATAATAATGCATGCACCTTCCTTTAGGCAAAAAGTAGAGTGATAATGGAGGATGGAATCATTTAGGAAAGAAGTTGCTTGGCTTGGTTCAATGGCTAGTTGCATCTCCCCAACCTAGAATCCATAGTGATTCACCATAGGCAACCATCATCAGTCCTTGAAAATGCTAGATCTTGAATGAAAGTGAGCTTGAAGACCTGTAAAAACACTATAATGTTGCTCCAATACTTCAACTTTGCTTGCTCCTTGTTCTTGAATGCTCTTGTGAAAGTGTGCTTGAGTGCTTGTGAATTCTTAGATCTCGAATCAATTTCCTTAGGTGAAATAGTGATTTGAAACCTTTTTTTTATAGGCATTTCATCTAATTTACTATTTATTAGATGCCAAATGCTGACATCAACCAAAAATTTGAATTAAAAACTTTAATTTCTTGCTCAAAACCTAAAAAGAGGCCACATGGGACTCATATGCCACTTGTGGCATATGGGTCCCACCTAGGGTAACTCATACGCCCAAGGTAGCATATGAGTCCCACCCTAACTTTTAGGGGTGAGAAAATATTAAGATGTTAGAAAATTGAATGCCTTTGTCATTTTGTTAGGATTTCAACTAAAATAAGCCTTGGGATCCAAAATAAAGGGTCGTAGGGGCCTATTAATGATGATTTTAAGGGTCATGAATGTAGGGGTACTAAAATAGGTCCAAATTAAGTGTGAAATTGTAGCATCTCCAAGAAGGGTGTACAATTTTCTATACTACAATTGGTTTATCATAGTATTATAAAATTTATTACAATGAGGCATTCACACCAATTGTAAGGATTGATGCATTTAGAATTTTCTTAGATGTAACAACTCAAAATAATTGATTTTTTTATTAGATGGATGTAAAATCAAATTTTTTATGATTTCTTAAAGGAGGAAGTGTATCTTGAATATCCATTATGTTATGAAGTGTATGAGCACTAAAATAAATTATGTAGATTGATCAAATATCTTTATGGTCTCAAACAACCACTAGGAGTGTGGTCTAGTCATATTGCCTCATATTCAATTAGCAATTGATTTAGTTGAAGAGTCAATGAGCCTACACTATACACAAAGATCAATAAGAAAGGTTAGATATTAATTTTACATTTAAAATTTGATGATTTAATATTTATTAGAATTTTTTCTATAGTCATGTTCAAAATACCGATGAAAAAAGAGTTCCAAATGATAGATCTAGGGTTGATGAGTTAGTTTCTAAGTATTGAATTTAATTAGATAGATAATATTAATTTTACTTCTCAATCCAAGTATGCTAATAATGTGTTAAGGAGATTTAGTATGATGAGCTATAATCAAGCACCAACTCTAGTTACAATAGGAACTAAGCTTCGCAAAAAAGACAATGGATTTAATCTTGATCTAATTATGTCCAAAAGATTTATTAGAAGTATAATATATCTTACAATTAGAAGATCAAATATAATGTACAGTGGTAGTATAATCTCAAGATTAATTATGTCACTAAAATACTCACACAAATGAGTTGTTAAGAGAATATTGATATATGTAATAGGAACAATAGAATATATAATAGTATACTTTACAAATATTATTTTTAATTTTATTGACTATACCGTTAGTGATTTTGTAAGAATCAAATATGATACGTCCAAGTATACTTTTAGATATGTTTAATATTTAAAATTAGGTGTATTCTCATGGACATCAAAGAAATAGTATATTCACACAATGTCCTTAGCTAAAGTAAAGTAGGTGATAGAAACATTAATAACATGTCAAAATAGTTTGGATGCATTCAGTGTTATCATGTTTATTGAATGATTAGGGAGATGCAAAACTAATATTTTCTGATCACAAATGAACCGATAAGAAATCAACAATGACAATATCAAAGAGAAGCAATTAGGAAGAAGGATGACCAGTCCATGCTGAGACTGCAAATAATGGTGTTTCTTTCCACCCTACAATTACGGCATGTCCATCAAGCTCCAGAGAATAATATTGTCCGGAGGCATATTCCCTTAACAATGATTTTGCCTGATACAAAGCTTGATAGCTGAAGCTCATTTCGCTGAACCTTGCTTGTTTGAAGAAAACCTTCCACACATTAATTGTGACATGCCTAACTGTCCTCTCCTTTCCCTCATAGACTATCATATTTCTTATCTGACTTCCATCAATTAATTCTTCATGCTTTACCCTCTTAATATCATTTCTGTCTGGAAAGGTAACATCCAACAGATCAAAAAATGCGCTGTAGTTGTAAAGCACCTCTCTCAATCTATTCACAAAAGATGGAGAATTGTGCTTACCTTCTATTTCGACAGTCACCATTATCCGAGGCCTTAATTTCTTGATAACACATAGAACATTGACCAGAAGGACTGGGTCATATAACATACTTCTCAGAATAATTGGAGCGTAAACTGCCAAGGCCTCACTAGATTTTACGTTGAATAGATCACCCTTAATCTCCTCTATGTTGACGATCTCCACAATATTGTAGGAGAAGGGAATATCCAAAGATTTAGCGAGCTCATCCAGCCTTTTTCCGCTTTTCCTAAGCTCTTCACCATTCATCCCAACTGCTGTAATCTTTAGAATCTTAACAGCAGAAGTAGAAGAAGCAGCAGCTCTGTGTGAAAGAAACTCCATTAGTACCGTCCATTGCGATCCAGTTCGCATCCCCAGATCAATTACATGAATCTTCCTTGCATTCCCCACGGCATCAATGATTGCCTGCACAGACGTGAACTGCAGCAATTGGATATGGGGCAGAACTCTATTATAGTAAGCAACGAGACCACAAAAATCATTTTTGTCAAATTCACAATCAATATGGAAGGAAAAATCTGGAGCTGGCTTAGCTGCGTTGTCTAACACGCCGAGAGTGTCGCGTTGAATTCTCCGCTTCAGGGCGTCGGAGAAATAATAGGCAAGCCTCTCTGTGGGATTCCCCAGCTGAGAAGACAATTTCTTGCATTTAGTCACCAGCACGGCAGCGTGATCATATTCCCCGTTGCCTATCATTCGTCCGGACGCTAGCACAAGTTGAACCAATTCCATCCTCTTCTCTTCCTCTCTATGCATATTCTCTTCGCAATCGAATCCATCATTAACGCATATACTGACTCCACCAGCTCCTTCTAGCTCAGACCACACGACATCCCTCTTTGGCAACATCTCGTTACAAAATTGTGCTGCATCCAAGTAATTATCAATCGCAGTCTTCAAATTGTCTTCTTCAGAAAAATCCTGTAACTGCGCAGACATCATATCGCTATTTATTATCTCTTCCTTGAAAGGAAAGATTTGAAATAAGGATTCGTTCATCTGCTCATCCCCGAAATGAAGCATTTGATCGTCTCGCAGTGCAAAGCTCTCATCTATGGCAATGAACCGACATTTATCAGGCTCACGAGTATCTGCCTCCCACAGAAAGGGAGTGAATGAATAATCTGACGAAGATAGAGGACGAATCCCATCATCAGATGCACTCATCTTCTCCTAACTTATTGCACTGGCTTTCAGTATTCACATGACGAATTCGAAGAAGACGACTTTAAAAGAACGTGATAGAGGCAAGGAGGACATTACAAAGACGTGCTTTCCTTACAAGCTACTTTGGACTTTAAAAACAATGTTCTTCTCTTATGGTTCAAAAAAATACTGAGATAAATACAAATTCGGTATAAACCGTACGACTGAGTATTACGTCGGCTAGGCTTCATCGTCGAAGGGGCAGATGTAAATATTTGGATTATTCACACGTGGGTAAGGTTTATCAACAATGTACCTTCGGGAAACACGGTACCATAGAGGTGTGTTTGTGAAAATCGCATAATTTAAAAATAAAAAATAACTAGCAATTGCACCTAGTGTGCAATGGGTATGTCAAGAAGTGTGGAAAGTCAATTAAGATAAATTTTAATCTAATTTTTGTACTATTTAAAACAATAATAAATATTTATTAATTATAAATTTAATCATTTTAAGTAATTAATTTTATTTAAAAATATAATATATAATAATAAGTTAAAATCTAAATACATTCAGTATTTTTGAACACAATAATATAATTGATGTTGTTAAGGGGTTTATTTTTTATTTTATTATTAATAGCTTCAATCTATATATAATCCTATAATCATACAATATTATTGTATACTTATATTTATATTTTATTTTTATGCTTATGTTTCATTATTATTAATTTATTATTATTATATGCTATAATAATTATTCTAAATCTATAATTATAAATATATTATATGTTATTTTTTTTATTTATCTTATATCATATTTATAATATATTTTTATTATATTTAAATTATTATTATTTAATTTATATTATAGTATAAAAATATTTTAATTTATATATATTTTTTATTATATTATATATTTAAGAAAAACTAAATATATAATAAAATAATTGATAAAATTAGATTTTTAATATCAAACATTAAATCTAAAATATGATGACCAAATAAAAGTAATCTTTCAAAAACTTAAAAACTTTGCCCACTACCAAATAAAGTGCCACAAGTCATTAACGGACGAGCACTCATTCACTGGATTTAGCGGCAATACCCACACAGAGAAAAATAAAACAACAAAATTTCACGGCGGGGAGAAGGAAAAACGGCGGTGACGTGAAAAGCGATGGATGGCGTGAAAATTTTGAAAACAGTTAAGGATAAATATATTTTAATCCACGTATTTGTCCTACGAAAAGCGATTTGCAATATAAATATTTATTAAAAGCAGAAGAAGTGTGGAAAGTCCAGCCTATTAAGTTGAAAGTAGACTTTACCAACCTCCATAAAAGCACTCCGTGCACATCAATAGTACACCGGAGAATGCAAACGCTCATTTACTACACTGTACATGCAAAACACGGGAACCACACTTAAATGATGAGCGGTTGAGAATCATTAAATGGTCGGCAGAGTGATATGAGCCAATGAGCTTTCTTTTTTTGAAATAGGATATGTCTTCCGCCTAAAAAATTGTGTTAGATTCTAGTATAAAAAATGTACATAATTAGAATTTGTGATTTGTTTTCTATAATTTCATAATTGATATAGAGTTGATATAGTTCACATGTAAATTTGGTGTAAATAAAAATTTAAAGAATCTTTGAATTTTAAAATCATATTTAAATGTATTCTAGAATAACCAATTTGTTATATCATTTTAAAGCTAATGATAAGACATTGGACCATTAGCTATAGAGAGTAAATTAATTAAGTACTTTCACTAATTTTAAATTCTAGTATTATAAAATTTCTTATTTGATTTTTCAAAGCTCTAAATCAGGTTTAACTAGATTCTATTATTTTTCATATTCATAATATAATAATTTGAGTTTAAAATTTTGCTTATTTTTCCTTGCGTTCTAGTAATATTAGGCTGTTTACATTTAAGGGTTTTGTTCTAGCTTTTTACAATTACATACCTTTAATTTTATTATGTCAAAGGTGTTCCCTCTTTGAACAGAGGTGAGCTACTTTGTCAATCAACATATTGTAGCCTCTAAGAGACGTGTAAGACGATAAAATAAATCTCATTCGTTCATGGTGTCACTCTCTTTATTCGTCGACTTCCACATGTCTATTTCACTATGCTTCAAATTGATTTTTGTGGTGCCTCTGCAAACTCAAAAGGATAAAAGTGGTTAGAAGAAAAATAATGCAATCTTTGTCATAAATGAGTCATCACCCAATGTGGATGAAACATTTCCTTTTCCTAGACATGGATAAAGATTTGACATGGCTCGTAAAAAATATATTGTATTTATTTGTTCAAAACGGAATAAGGAAGGGGTTGATATTTAAAAAATTTAAACACGAATTAAAATGATTTTTACATCAAATAATATTTTACATAATATAAATTATAATATTAGATACTATAATTTATATACTTCAATTTTCTTTTCAAAGTAACATTATAATATAAATTATTACATATAAATATATAATAATATATAGTACATTTTTATATATTACAAATTAAATCACATATAATATATTTATATTTATTATTTTATATAACATTACTCACGCTTAGTTTGTACACGACGGGATGATGTTTGGAGAAGCCTCCATGAGGGGTGTTGAAATCATTAATGCTGTTTGGAAAAATATTCCAATGCGTCTGGAAAGATTTTAAATAGAGAAAAGTCAGAAATATATTTCTTTAACACAAAAAAGCCCCTGCAAAATAAGATATCAAAGGTGTTAGGCTTCTCGATTGGGTGTTTACCGGCGAAGCATATGGGTGTTCCATTGTTTCATGGGGTGTGCAAGTCATCCTACTGGGAATACCTACTTGGTCAGTGCAGAAACAAGTCGGACGCATGGAAAAGTAAGTGGCTGTCGTTTGCTTGTCGTATTCAAATGATTAAGTCGGTACTGTCTGCGGTCCCCATATATGCTATGTCTTGCTTCAAAATGTCGAATAAAGCTATGAGATGTTTAACAGGTTATCTGAAAAAAAAAATTATGTGGGAAGGAGCGAAGGAGGTCAAGCAGATCCCACTCATAGATGGGAGACGACATGTCATCATAAAAGGAATGGGGGCCTGGTTTGAGGAGGATGTAGCTACTCAAAATTACGCTAGGGGAAAAATTAAGTTGTAAACTCTTTAAAGAATCTAGAAGGCTCTGGTGCCGCATTATCTAAAATAAATTCCTGGACAATGAGAATCCAACACGCATATAACCAATGGCCAACTCAGATGGAGGTTCGGTGGTATGGAAATTTACTTGGGAAAACAGAAGGCTTATCATAGAAAACATCTCGTGGAGGATCAGGGATGGGAAGACAACTGATTTCTGGAACGATTCGTTGAATGGCCACACCCCGCTGGTGTTGGAATTTTCTTCAAGCGATTGGATTGATAGGTTGATCTCCTTGTGCGGGTGTAAGGTGGCAGACTATGTTTTCTATAAAAGGGATGGTGGGTATGGCGGCTATGATTGGGTAGAATTTAACAATATTCAAATCCTTGAGGATGAGTTACAAAAGCTAAAGGAATCTCTGGGGAGGTGAAGGATTCACTTGACGTCCAAGGTAGACGAAATTGTCTGGTGTGGTGTGATGTCCGGGGAATACTCAGTCAAGATGGACTATGAAATCTAGCAGGCTCTTGGGAGGGAAGATGGGTGGCCAACAACAATGTGTTGGAGTGCTAGGCTTCTTTTGAAGGCCGGTGCCTTGTGGTCTGGCCTTCACAACAAAATTTTGACCCGCAATAGACTGGTGATATATGGTATTCAAGGGCTGTCCATATGCCTTTTTTGTTGGGTGGCCAGGGAGAGTAATAATCATATCTTGCTTTTGTGTCCATATGCCTCGACTTTCTGGGACTGGCTCATGCGGTCCTTGGGGTGGTATGCTCCAAGGCAGCTCGACTTGAAGGATTTTCTCTCTGGGTGGCCGCTCCGTATGGGATGTGATATTTGGTGAGATGTTTGGGTGATCGCCCCCACAATGCTGGTCTGGCACGTATGGAAGGAGCGAAATATAAGGGTGTTCAACGAACAATATGTGACAATGGAAGAGCTGATTCGTAAGATAGAATTCAACATTTGCGAGTTGGTAAATGCGAAATGCTATTTTTGGTCCGACATGATGTTTATATCGTGGGATAATGAACTGTTGAAGAAATGGGATACGTTGAAGCCTCCCAAATTGGCTGGGTCAGGCAAAGTGAAGCATAGAAGGGAAGCAAGGTGGAACACCATGGGGCCTTGTTGGGTCAAACTCAACTTCGACGGGGTGGCTAAGTGAAACCCGGAGTGGGTCGGGGTTGGTGCCATCATCTGCAATGAAAAGGGCGATTGTGTATGGGTGCTTGCTCGGGGGCTAGCTGTAACGACTAACAACGCCGTTGAGATGGAGGCTCTCGCCTTTGGCCTTCGTCTCTGTTTGGAAAAGGGGCATAAGGCAGTTGACATTGGAGGCGATTCCATGCTGTGTATAAACACAGCGCGTAAGAGGAAGATGATGGATTGGAAACTAAAGGGTTGGCTCATGAATATATGTCAGAGCTTGTATGAACTAGATGATTTTACAATCAATCATGTGTATAGGGAATCCAACACAATGGATGATGTATTAGCCAACATGGGCGTGGTGTTGGAATCCATTCTGGTAGTAAATGACAAATCAAAAATGCTAGACGTGTTGATGGAGACTATATGCAAGGACATGAAGGTGGCCTGACTTATGGGCACGGGCCTAGGCGACTATCTCAGGGGAAGATTGCTTCACGGGTGGGCTTCTAGATGGTGGCGATGGGTGCAGTTGATTGGCCTACTATTTTGGATGTTGGGCGTACCTTCTCGACTATTTGGATGCAAATAGGGTGTTTGCTGGTCTCGTCGTTCTACGGGACTGGCGATGACAGATTTAACAATTTTCATTTGGCCTCCCGATGGATGGGTTGTTGGCCTAGTTTGGCTATAAGTGGTGCACTCTCTAAGATTGTTTTAAAGATTGCGGATGGCTTATTATTTTGGAGTTACTTGTTACTGCTCGGCAGGATGTGGTGCGAGGCTGGTTGCTGAATCCTATGATGAGCAGATCTATTTTTTCTTCTTGAAGGAGCAGGCTAAGGAGGTGGCCGCAATCAAGAAGGTGATGGGGGAGAATTTCTAGAGTGGTGGACACACTCATGATGGTTTAGTGCTCAAAAGGTTTTTAAGAACTATATCTAGGTTCTTGGGGAGAGGCTTTGGGGAATTTGCGCAGTAGGGCAGAATGGGCATGATGACTTCTAACCTAGCTGTTGGCTGCCACTGACTTTGTACCGATTGAATCGGAATATGGGCTCATAGCGGGAGTCGTTAGAGTGAATGGAGATAAGAAAAAATAGAAGCTACATGTTATCTTTGAATCCAACTAAGCTTGATTCACGGGATAACCCCCTATGAAACTTGTCTGTTTCATAGTCCCATGCACTTTAAGTATGCAAAACAAGGAAAATATCAATTTTCCTTTATGCGTTGTCCTAAGCTTCGAATCATCTCTTGGAGCGCTTACTTCTTCCCATTTCTCGAAAAACTTTGAAATGAGTATTTTGTTGGTTTTCACTTTTTTTTGAGTTAGAAATTTTTTTTCCCATACAGGGTGCTATTTTTCAGCTCTCCTACATGAGCCAATAGAATTTTTTTTTAAGGTGTAGCAGCACTGCTTTTCAATGCCAGTACACATATTAAACTCTTTGAGTATGCAAGGGCGGGCTTTTCTGGCCCCCCTGCATCTATTCACTATTTTTGAAAAATCCACAAACAGACTTTTTCACTGCCCATTCACTTTCCCGCCTACACACGTGTGGAGTTAATGAACTTACAATTCATTAATGTAATTTTATTTAAACTCTTTTTAATGACTTTTTAAGTTCTTTTAGTCTCATTCTTGATCATCTTGTTTTATTCTCTCCTCTCTACCTTGCGTGATTTTGTGTTGAACCTCCTTCATGTTTTAATGCAGATTATATGGCGATTTCTTGATGGATTTCAATCAAGTCTTTGCCTAGGGTTTTTATTTCTTCGCCAGGTATGTCATAGTTATTTCCTCACTTTGTTTGAATGTTTATTTTTCTTTATCATTCTCATGATGATCATTTAGATTTGTAAAAAAAAAATTCAAATATTTTCCATTTCTTGGTTTATGTTTATTTCATCTTGTTTTTTGTTCATAGAGTTTGTTTGTTTTGTATTCCTTTGTATAGCCCTTTCCATTTACATTTTTTTTTATCTAACTAGGTTAACTTTGCTTTCACTGAACCTAGCTGGTTTTTCTCATGTGTTATGTTTTCTTTTGAAATTCTTTTAAGCATTTTCTATAAACCCTCATTTTTCATCAAATACTTCTAACCTTATGTTTTTGACTTATATCCAAACCCATGTATTGGCGGCGAAAATTACTACCAATACATGTCAATCATTGAATACACGTATGTGTAGTGGCGGGGCTTTTCACTACCACTACATGATACTTTTCTCATTAATGTAGAGGTGGTGAAAAATCTTGCCAATACATCTTTGTGTTTTCCATAAGACCCCAATGAAGAGGTGGGCTTTTTTGTTGCCTCTACACAAAAAACACTTTCAAAAAAGATGCATAGGTGGTGAATTTTACAACCCATACACAAATCCACCTAGTCCTTCAAGAAGATGTCCAAATGTCAAAATTCACCGCTCTTGCAAAAAAACAAACTTCCTAAGATGTAGAAGCGCCAATTTTTAGCACCTACACATAAAACTTCCAAAGCATTTAAAAATAATGTAGAAGCCCCAATTTTTAGTGCTAGTGCATAAAGTGAAGTTCCCCAAGATGTAAGGGTGCTAAATTTAAATGCCCCTACACAAAATCCTAAATTTTTCACTCTCCCAAAATATTCCAAAATTGCATTCTAAGCTCTGTTTTGCCTGCATTCACTCAATTTTGCTCGCTTCGTTGCTCATATCGGCTCTCTCCAAAGTGATCACTTGGACTTTTACTTTCCCGCATATACACAACACACATTCTTATAATATCAAAAAAATCTCTTCTTTCCATGCAATTATACTCCATATCATATCACACATTCCTTGAAGGCATTCATTGTAAGATATCAATGGTCTACTGGTACACTTAATGATAACTAAAGAGTCACCATCATCGAGAAATAAGGAAAGAATTAAATAAAAATACCAAGGTGTCTATCCACCTACATTGGTCACGTCCAAGATCGATGAGATCAAGGATACAAAATTGGACATCTTGATATGAATGACTTCATTAAGAGAATAGAGAAGCAACCCTTGGAAAAAAATTTAGAGGCCACTATTCATGTAATGTAGGAAAATGCATACCCTTGCATTTTCACACTTGTTTGGGCCCGCCTTGCTTTGTTTATCCTTCTTTATGTCTTAATTGGTCCTATTTTTCATCCACAAGCCTAATGAATTATATCTTTTTATAGCTAATCATGACAAACATCAATGGATAAATGATAATATAATGATTTTGGTTGTGTTTCCTTGATTTTTAGGTCGGGACTAAGATGCCACCTAGGGCATCTTTGTCCCCAAAAGGTCTTGGGACCTTGATTTTAAATGTTCCTTAAAAAGGTCTCTTTTTGGAGTTTGTGCCCCGAGTTTCATGCCTTGGGACTAAGACGCCACCTAGGGTTTCTTAGTTCCCCTTGAGGTATTTTTGAGATTTAATTTCAAATTCTACCAGGATTTAGCCTCCTTTAATTAATGAATTCATATGTTGGCTTGTTGTGTAATTTTGGGATATGAAGCATGGATAAGTATAAATACTAGGTTCCTTCTCTCATTTTCTCATAACAAGATATCTAAGCAATCTAAGCACTCCAAGAATTCAATTATTCAAGCATTCAAGAGAAATTCATCAAGCATTTGGAACCATCATCAAGATTCAAGCATCATATCAAGGATATTATTGCATCATGTGTGTTCTTGAGCTAACATTTGTTATGTAGGGTTTTGATTCAAGCAAGCATTTCAAGTCATCTATGAAGTATTCAAGCATTTCAGGATCTATATTCAATCTAGCCACTTCACACTAGTTTGTAGATTTCACAAGGGTTTGGTGAGTTGTAACATTGCATGTTGTTCATTCATCATTTCCCTCCATTATTCTATTTCATTTCAAGGTTTAATTACCAACAAGGGGTTTGACCAAGGAAAATCCCCATTTACTAACAATCAATAGGTTTTTCCTCTCTTCTGTGTTTGTGATTGCAGATTTAGGTTGAAGACTAGAAGATCATTTGAAGTGCGAAGTCTCAAAATTGCAAAGTTTCATTGTAAAGTTTCCATCATCATGGAAACTCGCTTACAAGTCAGATCTCAAAGTTTCAAAACCTTAGATTTGAGAAGAAGGTAGTGCAGCCCTTGAGGCTCAGGACTAAATTTGAAGATTCCAGAAATTCAAGATGGGACTAAGTCACCACCTAGGGTATCGTAGTCATGTTGAAATTATTTTGTAGAAATTCTTTCAGAGCTAGTTCTAACATCCGAAGATTTTGCATCTACCCCGAAGAATAGCAGTGAGACTAAGACATCAGTAAGGGCGTCTTAGTCCTCCCTAACATAGTTTGACAACTTTTTTGTATTTTTGGAATCCTTGTCACATTTCCAAACTTCCCAAGTACACATACCCTAACTTCCTATTGCATAATTTCATCATTTGCATTCACCATTTAGCTTGCATCATTAGGTTTTTGTGAGTTGAAGGTTAAGTGTCTTTTCCAAGCTTTTACTTGGTGGTGAACCCCTTAAAGCTGAAAGAACCCCTCCTAGATCTTCCTTGTTGAGAATTGACTCACCTTTAAGGTTGATAGTCAATCCTATTAAGATTGCTCAGACATTATTGAGTGACCAAGAGAGAATAGGAGTGGGAATTTTCCATCCCATATACCTATTTTATTTTTGGTTTAGTTCATAGCAATCTCCACTGAGTAGCCTCCTTTCTAGTAGCAACTCATTGTCCAAAGTTTGTGTTGAAATTTTCCTCACACTACATTTGAAATGATAGTATTGTTAGATACTCTTCAAGACAAGTAATGATGAGGTTGGATGTTGATTTATTCAATGTTTTCCAAGTCCCAACCATTGAGAAATATATAGATATGACTATTCAACATGCCCAAGAGGCTTATGATAAAAATCAAAATGAAGCCAACTAGTTGATCAATGTGAAATGGTTGAAGACCCCGAGGTCCAACATTTCAAGATGGCCTAAAAATGTTCCTCGTTGTGATTTCAAGGAGGATATGTGTGATTTGATCACTCTTCTAACTAGAGTGAAAGGATTACCAACTTCATCAACTTTCCAAGAATGGATGTATGAGTACATTAGAATTATCAAGAAAAAAAGAGTTGCATTGACTAGGGTACCCAAATCAACGATGAAATCCATGAAAAACTCATCAATGTGGACTCTACTTTGAAGTTCTATATGACTTCATACCTAGTGTATGCTACATCATCCATGAGGAAATATCCTAGTCTAAAAATAGAAGGAGATAGAAGGTTTGAGCCTGTGTACAAATAGTATTCCCAAATCACCCTCAAAGGCAACATCAAACACTTAAGAAGAGTAAATGATGCTTTCTTCGCACCTTTGTTGTGTATGTTTGATCCATCCTTGGAGAAGAAAAGGGTCTCTAATGAAGCGTCACAGGTTAGGAATAAATACAAATGTATCTTCTTGCAATTTCCCACCTTCACATACCTAAGGGTAGGTTGCTATGCGAGTTATCCCTACATGTTGCCAAGGTATCCTTCTGACAAGTGGGTGTTGATGGAAATTTGTAGAAAGCTTATCACAATGTATAATGAATGCTATGTCATTCATAAGCCAAGGATTAAGTTTCCAATTACCATTGGAAGATATTCAATACAAATAGTTCCCAAGGCCAAAGTTATAGCATCAAAGATGCAAATCATGACTCTAAGAACTTATCTATAGATATAAAAATGATTTTGATTATAGAGAAATAAAAAGAAAAATAAAAAAATACTTATAGACATTTCTATCATTTTGAGGATATTTGGGTAGATTGAAGAGATGAAAATGATATCAGAAAAACTTATTTTGGTAGGCTTATTGTCTAGCAAATCCTTGATCTTGGCTTGGTGGATCTTTCAAAGAACATTGTAGACCCTGGTGATATTCTAAATGTTGAGTATGATGAAAAGTAGATAGCAAGAAAACCCTTGTCTCTTATTGAATGGTATCGAAATGAAAATACTTCCATCTAGAAAAGACTTACTCCCATTTTGAGTAATACTAGTGAATGGTTGCAAAGGAAAGGAATTCAATTGAAGTCTTTCAAGATGGATTCTAAGAGTGAAGTATTTGAAGGGGAAGCCAATAAATAGGAAGAGATAGGGACCAAGAATAAGGAAATTTTGGCTCCCTCCTCCTTAGTTAGGGGACCTAAAACTATATTTACATGTGGGAATACTATAGCACAAACTATTGAAAAGGAACAAACTCTTGAAGATGAGCAACTGGAAAGAGAAGAGCAACATGAAGATGAATGATTGAATGAAGAAGATGAAGAGGATGAGAAATCAGAGGGGGAAGAAGAAGATGAGGAAGGTAAATAGGAAGAAGAAATGCAAGATGAAGAAATGCAGACATCTCCATAGGAATATTTCATCCAAGATCCTCTACATACATCTTTGTCTATTGTTGCTATAACATCACATACTCCTCCTATTCTTACCTCTCCTTCACCTCCTCTTCCAGCTTCACCTCCACCTTCAACAATTTTACATGCACTTAAAGTGACAATGCCTCCAATGGTACATTCAATTCATTCTACTCCTTCCACATGCCCAATTTTGCAAAATGTTGATGTTATCTCCGGTTCTTTGTCGTCTAATCCAATTTTTTCATCTCCATCATTTGACATATCTTCAAAAGATGAATCTGATTAGTTCATGAATGATTCATTACGTGATACATCAAATTTGTAGATTCTCAGAGCAATGATGATTGAGACAACACCTATTCTAACTATGACATTTTTTCCTACAAATACTAGTGTGACTCAAGAATTAGCTATAGGGCCCGAAGGTGATGTTTCTTTCCTTCCTCCATGGTTGGCTTCATAGGAATCTAAACATAAAACTCAAGTGGTCTCTCCCGATGAGTTATATCTTGAGGAGTTGGCTCCACAAAAGCCTAAGGATATAAAGAATCCAAAAGTTCACTCAAGGGTGGACATGGAAAAATAAGGGTATAAGTATGTGGACATACCAATACCAGCTCAAGGTAAAATTCATGAGGAAATTAGCATGGAGTGGTACACCATCACAAGTGTTGAGCTTGGAAAAATCACACATGCAACTTGCAAGGACGATGCTCAAGTGTATTTGACTACTTTGATGGAAAATTTTGATAAACTAAAGGAGACTAAAGACATGTGCAAGGAAAAAGATCAACACTACGCTTCTGTATTGAGGAGAATCACAGATTCATCAAAGAATGTGCAACCTATTGCAATGAGGATTGAGGAACCTATGGTTCAAAAGGTTGAGAAACACTATTCTAAAGGAAAAATCATATATGAATTTTTTGCTAAAATAATCGAACAAAGTTAAAAATATATGACCCTTGTAGTGGAGAGGATTTCCTAGATATCAATGATAAATCTAGAGCTAGACAAGACAACAAGTACACTTTATATTAAACAGAAGCAAAAGGAGTGAAATATTGAGTCGTGCATTCAGTTGAAGTGGGAGAAGTTGAGCAAGTTAGTGGGTGTTGGGATCATTCCTAATAACGAAAAGTATGTGGAAATTAAAGAATCTATCAAAAATTGCATACAAGTCATCAAGACTCTAATCAAGAATGTACAACAAGTGCAAGAGGATGTTGAAGGATATCATGTTGTCATGGTGAACAGAACTGAAGAGTTGCAAGGGAAACTTCTTGATGAAAATCACATGTAACGCCCTGTCATGTGAACCTGAAAGGACAAATAAACAATAAACACTGCACAATTTTTTTTTTTAAAGTAAACATAACATACATGTAATACACATTAAATCATAACATGAATTTCATTTAAGTAGATTCATTAGGACATACATCCCTTGGGGTACACGAGGAGTCATTACGAGACTGAGATCCACACAATGACAATAATAAGAACCAAAGATATAAACATTAACAAAGTAAATATTAACAAATATAACACATACATGATAAAGCATTGAAAAAAAACCATCTGAGTACACAAATACAACATATGCATAATTAACTTAACACATTGAATTACAATTGCCATGGCCAATAACCACACCGAGTTAACATTACATTGCAGTACAATCCTCAAGAGGTATAATGATACAAAAGTGTTTCCAAACATAA
>VDFB02358134.1:42130251-42420758 GCA_007258455.2 Sequoia sempervirens
AAAAAAATCAAAAAGAAAAAAATTAGAAAAAGGATCAAAAATAGTAAAGAGAAAAAAATATTCCTCTAGTGAAAACCACTTCAGTGGTACTTTGAACAAGTACCTTGGTGAAATCCTGGCAAATAGGCGCCTTGCATAAATAAGCACTTTCCATCCACCAAGATCTTTACAGCTTGTTCTACATCATCCATCCATTACGCTTCCATCATCCATTGCATTCGAGTCTTCATACATCACTCATCCACCTACATATGCATCATAGCTTAGTCCAGTGTTCACATCATGATTTCTCCTAGTACTACTCGACTCATCCTTAAGGCTAGTTTGTCTTGCCTTTATCGGAGTAGTCTATTGCATCACGTTGGGGGCATGTTCTTATTGGATTGGATTTGTGTATGTTCTTAAAATCCTCAACATCAGAAAATCCAAAAAGAACATCAAAACATATCAAAATCACCAAAACAGGTTAAAATTCGGTTAAAAATCCAAAAAATTTAGTCATCTTGTCAAACTACGGGTCTCTGAGCCTTGAATGTAGGCAAGATTGATCTTTGATCATCCCCCAAGACACTTAGGTTAGTCCTTTAGGAGTCTATCATAATAAACTGACATTTCATCACGTAGATCTTCACCTATAAATCAGTCAACCCATCAGTCAAACTACGTGGTCTTTGCTTGTATAACGTAGGCAAGGCTAATCTGTTGATGAGCCCCCGAGGACTCTAGGACAGGTCTTTAGGTTAGTCTCTTGTTCAAAATTTGAAAAAACCCCAAAAAGTTAGAAAATAAAAAATCAAAACATTTGAAAATATCAAAAAATACCAAAAACAGCCTCAAAATATTGCAAAACATCAAAAACATCCAAATATTTGAAAAAATCCATCCATCTCATCTCACTTGCACCCGCAATAAACACCACTCATAATAAACTGATCGTCATCCTCAACCTTTGGTGAAATAGTTAGAAACAAGTCTAGGAGGTTAAAAGTGAAAACTCAAAAATGTCAAGTTCTGAGACAGCTTATAGACACTTATATACTTTTGTGGACCTAATGGGAGACTGTGAGACAAGTCATGAAATTTTTTTCATGAGTCTATTTGTTCAATCTCTAAAGGAGGATGCTAGAGATTGGTTTTTATGCTTACCAGTATGTTCTATACCTTCATGGAATGAATTAATGGTAGCATTTATAGAAAATTTTGGTGAAAGAATTAATCCAAGTTCAGTAAGGAGAAAAATCATGGAAATTCAAAAAGATGAAGATGAGTTAGTCCCAACTTTCAATGTTAGGTTTGCAATGGTAATAAAATATATTCCTAAAAATATGAGACCAAGTGATGCAGAATGTTTGGTTATATATTTTGGTGCATTTGATGAATAAATTAGTTATTTGTTGAAAGATAAGGAACCCTTAACATTGTATCATGCATATCAAATTGCCATGGACATTGAAAAAAGCTTGAGGTACTCAATGATGAAGGGTTATATGGCTATGAGTGTTGGTTATTTTAGCACATCTCATATAAGCGGATCTGATAATAGAAGTAATTCTCATGATATAAATGCTTCTACTATTCTACTTTGTCCATTATTACCCAAGGTAACTAATGGAGAATTGCAAATTGAGCATCAACAAATTTTGGTCAAAACTGGTAAGATATCTTTTGTTCAAGGATTGTCTGACATGAAGAGGAATGAGGGAGAATCACCATATGGTTTGTTTGCAAGATTTTTAGATGCCTTTTTGGAAATCCCCAAGAAGTTTAGACCTAAGGATTTAGTATGCATTGACTTATTTTGTGAAATTTTTGAGCTAGAACTGAGTACCTTGCCAAAGGAGTTGAATGCTCAGGGTTTTGATCAAATGCTTGATTGGATAATAATTTGTAAGGAAGCTAAGTGTGATTATAAACAAAGCATAGTGTCTCAAAGTGTTAATAGTGGTTTCCATATTGAGAAGAATCGAAAGAAAACTCAAGCAAGTGAAAAAGGTAAATCAAAGAATGGACACATGTCTTGTGGTATGGGTAAGGAAAATTATTGTAATCAATTTATAGATATCCCATATGAAATTTGGTACATTGGTGACAAGGATGAAGATACATTTTCAAGCATTGTTTTTCTCTCATCACAAGTAAATAGTCAGCGCATGGAGAAGGAGAGTTGGAGTATTCATTCTAAACACTTGGAGCATAACCTGGGTGATGATGAATTCCCTTGGAATAATGATCAAGGGGAAACTTAGGCCTCTGATTAATTTTATAAATAATATAAATCTTTCAATAATGATGATCTAGAAGCTTTTTCTTTACATGAGGGATACAATGATACTAATTCTCATGGGGATTTTCCCTTACAAATGAATAAAAAAATTCCATGTGATGGATAATTGGAGTGAAATCCTATTACATCACATATAGAGCATGCTATTCTTGTGAATGATAATGAGTTTGATGACAAGAATGTATGTGTTTAGTATCATAAGCTAAGCATGCATTGTTGAAAATAATCAAAAGTATGATGTTAACCAGTAAGATCATGTTCTAGGTGCTCCAAATTGTTTGTATTAAGCAGAGGTGGAATATGCAAGTTTTGTAGCAGAGATGAACATGGTTGTTTTCAACAAGGAATTTCATGAAGAAGAGAGAGATGAGGAATGTTGTTCAGTTGCTAATGAGCAACATTTGGATCATAATGGGTCTTTCACATTTGAGTTATCATGTAGTTACATATCAATTGATGAGGCACCTAATCACATGTTAACTGCCCCTATAAATCCTAAGTTATTTGAGTCTTCAATTGAAACATGTTTCTTTGACCTTAATAATGATTTTAAGAGTGAACTTGATTATGTTAATGAACCTAAAATGGTGGTATTCTTTGATGCATGGGATGTTATTGATAATACTATTTATGGTGATGAACCTAATTTGAATAAGAGAAAAGACACCATAGGTTTTTGTGAATCACTTCTCCAAAGTGGTAGAGCATATGACAATATAACTAATTTACACTACTCATATGGGTATGACTATCAACTTGATAGTATGCCTGTGTATAAACAATTTTTTTCCATTACACAAGATGATTGTAATTCTAGTGTGGGAAAAAAGCAAGATCATTGTCCTAGGGTTTTATAAAAGCTTTCTAATGATTCTCAGATATCATAAGTGGAATTGCAATGTCACCCCAAAGGGCTAGGATATATGTCCCTAGATGGGAATCCTAAAAGAAGTATGTATGGGGGTTTTAGGTTTGATGTCCAAACAAAATTTTATATTAACCCTAATAATGTTAGTGATCAAATGAATTTTGAATGTTTTAAATTTTCATTCTAGTTGGATGACTATTTGGTGGAGTATAATTGTGAACCAAATGTTGTAGAATATCAAAATGATTATGGATTTTAGTTGTTTTCTAATTGCAAATTTCACTTGTAAAAAGTTAATGATGAAAATGAAAACACCAAAGATAGGGAAATAATGGTTAATTGCAATAGCCTCACCAGGGCTAGTTTGGTAAATCATGACAATATTTTTAGCCTTGTCCTAGTGTAGGCAATAGAAAATAATTTTATTGACAAAGGTAAGGAATGGTTTTAATTTTTTGGGGGCCTGGGGCCACCAATTGAAAATTAATCCTCTTAAAATATAGAATGTAGGTTGAGAACATGTAAATCAGAAAAAGATTCTGAGAAAATTTGAAGTTACAGCAAGTTGTACAATTTTGTGTATTTTGTATATGTTGGTTTACTTTGGTCTGATCTTTTCTTGCCTTGTTCGGGCAGGTCCTAGTTTTGGTTCTTTGGGATCGGTCACCTTCAACCTAAGTTTCTTAGATCTCACTTTATTCTGGTGGAATAAACATCCCCAATAGAGAAAATCTTGATGTCAAGTGTGGATTTTAGTTATAATAAATATTAGTTGAACTTGCAAAAGAGAAAATCTTGATGTCAAGTGTGGATTTTAGTTTTTTTGATGAGGCAATGTGACTGAGTAAATGATACTTAGAGATGAGAGATGCTTAGGATCGTCCTGCAAATCTACAAACTCAAGTTGAAATTTAGAAAACTCACTTTTTAATACCAAATCTCAATAGTCAATTTTGAGATGGTAGATGTAGTGATAGCAAGGAACCTTTGATGAAGTAATAAGCTAAAGACAAAGAAGACTCTTTAAAATAATCGATCTTCACACCTCTTGATATGTGGCAAATATGTTGTAAATAGAGTAAACTAGGTTCTATATGATGTAGTGGAGTAGCTAGATAAGATGCAGCTAGACACATTTCTAAAGATAGGCTTCCAGCAACCTTTGTACATAGATCACACAATCTACAAACAATGAATATTACATATATATTTTGCATCTGTATAAGCAAACAAACCCATGTAATAGGTGTGGGTAATCTGTGTCACTTTCAAATATTAAACAGAGGCCTTAAAAAGAGCCACCTATGAAAAATTAAGGTTGCATAAGTATTTAGAATGGACATAGTAACCACTCACCTATATATTTAAATCACCAAATGCACAACCCAAATTTAGTCATTGCCGCTTCTGAATGAAAAACTCAATAATAAACCAATTCCCACATGATCTTCAACAGGTTGAAGACCGAGTGTCTAAATGGATGCCAAAACTATAACAAGACCATCTAGAGTTCCCTTTTCTATTGAAGAGCATGTGCTATTTATGATAAATTTAGGTTGAGTCTCAACGAGTGGTAAATTTGTATCTTCAAAGAGGTTGTACAAGAAAAGCTTGAATTGATGGCACATGGTAGTGAAGATTGATAGTGATAAAAAGAATCTTCAAATCATTGAAACAAGGGTCATTTTCTTCTCCCATTCACCAATAAAAATAAATTCTTTTCATTTAAAAGTTGGAGGGAATTAGAGGGTGCCAAAAGGAGGTTTGAAAGATTTATTCATTTGGGGGTTGACTTGTTGATGCAATTTATTTTCAAAATAGTGTTCTAAGTTGTTTCATCATTATGGTCCATTTTGAGATAGAAAAAATTTGAACTTATGACAATGCTTTTGAATGGTTCATCCTTTAAGGTTTACTTATTAAAAACAATTTATTTTCTTTGTGTTATAATTTGTTTTGTCATTATGGTCCATTTTGAGATAGCAAAAATTTGAACTCATGACAGTTTTTTTGATAGGTGTATTCTTTATGGTTGGTAAAATTCATGAGCTTTCAAAGTTTATCACATTACTTTGATTAGTATGATAGTCAACATGTGAGATTAGGAGGGTGCTTTCGAAAGATTTATTCTTTATGGTTGATTTAGGGGCTTAAATACCTTTAGTCAATATCAAGTTTGAAGGAAGGTGTCTCACAAGTATGATATCTTTTCAATGAAGTCAATATAAAAGCATGATCCACTTATAAATCATCCTTTAAACATCCAAATCTTTTTCCTTTCATTAGAAATCATTTTATTGTTTGGAGTTAATAACCAAAATGATTTTAAGATTTTGATCCTCACACGATTGTCTCTTGTTTAGGGAAACAAAGGAAAACAAAGGAGAACAAAGAAGGTGAAAGGAAGATGAAGAAAAGGCAAGAAAGGAGGGATTTTTCGTTTGAACAAGGAGCTTACTAGAAGTGATCATCAAGGAAACTTGGTCGAAATTTGAGCATGAAATTTAAAACTTAAAAGTGTTTTTTAGTGCTTGGAGATTCCATCTTACGCCTTAATTTTCTATTTTAGGCTAACTCATCTTTGGTTTTGGGCTTTAAAACAAACATTACCTAGGCTTTCAATTTTCATTGCGAAAGGGTTAAAACGAACTTTAGGAAAATTTGACTAGATTTTGTTTAAGGTTAACAAATTGAACAAAGAAAGTCTCACATCTCATTTTGGTGTTTTAAAATGAATCAAAATCATTTCTTTGTGGATTTAAAATGAACATGTGCAACTTATTTTTCATGATGAATTACTTAAAATAATATTATTGAAAAGGATGTATGTGCTTCTCTCGCAATTCACAACGATCTTGAGAATCAAAATTCCTTTTTGATAATCTTAGTTTGAAATGAAGTGATCACCTCCACACTTCAATTTGGGTTCTAAAATTGATCAAAATATTTTGCGAGTGTGATTAAATTTATTCCATGTGTTCTCCCTTTTTTTCTAAAAAAGGGTTGACCAAACTATCAATAAGTTTATTTTCTCTTGTCTATCTTAGAGGGCCTACCTTGGGGAAAAAGTACTCACGCAACGGAATGACTCAACCGGTAACACTTTGAACTCGAGAGTATTTCCAGCCAGGATATAAATGTGGGTATTGGAAGAAACACCAATATCACGCTATTGATTCTGACGAGATGGATCCGAAAGGGGACTCTCACCGTATGGTTCAATCTATATGAACACAAATTCCTTATTAAAACACATGTTCTAGAATTGCCAAAATCCTTGATCTATTTGTTGGTGCAAGAACGGTTGTTCTAAATCCACCCCACTTTTACGGTCTTTAGTATAAATGGAAAACATCGATGGTAGTTTCATGGGTGTTGATGGTTGGCTATCTCGCATAAGTGAGTGTCATGGAGGGGAGCCAGTGGGGTCAAGCATCTAACCATTCACTTAAGATGAGCATAGCTAGACTTGTCCAAATGGGGACTCAACAAATACTGTCTTTCATATCCATAGGATTCTACTTGTTCTTGGTTACAAAACACTTTGCTTGTTTGAAAAAATTTAACATGATCCTAAAAATTTCAAACCCTTTAGGAGGAAAATACCATTGACCAAATTCTTGTGTTATTGCTTGCCCTTGGGATTACATCCTTAGAGGTTTCTAAGAACTTGAATTTATATCTCAATTTTCCTAATAAATTTAAACAATAGGTAACCCTTGCCTTAATTTCATCAAAGTTTTGCATAATATACCTTGTGAAATGAGAAGAAGTTGAGACATTGGACATCCAGTTTGAAAACCTAATCAAGAAGTGTTTGTGGTAAAAAAAAAGTCATTAAGCAAACATTAATGACAATTGGACCCCACACATGTGTCTCCAATGATTTCATGCAAAATCAAGATCAAGAAATGAAAGGTGAAATCCCTTAGTCTGAACGCCCATCAAAAGCGTCTTTCAATGCTATACGAATTCAGATACATAATGCTTTTTAACTTTTACAGGAAGGCTTCAAGAAACAATTCCGGTTTGTATTCATTCTATTACTACCAAAACACAAATATTTTTAGAGAGTTTGAACATCTTGTTTAGAGAAAAGCTTTTCTTCCCTATCGAGGTCTAAGTAAACAAGTGTCTTTTTAGGTACATCCTAGAATCAAAATCAAAACTTCATCCATCCTTGAACATCAAAAAACCAAAATCATCTCATCAACAACTCTTCAAAAAATTTGAAAATATCCTTTATGTTAAAAATTTGGGAAAAGCATTTGAAATGAATCCAAAATCACCTTGTTTGATTGAATGTGTGTTGATGCATCCTTCTACACATATTTGATCAAATTATCAAACTTGTGAACAAATTCATCCCTTGATAACATCCAACATCTTGGGATTTAGGAGTTCATTATCAAAATCATCTTGTTTGGATAGGAGTGTTTAGATGAATCCTTCTTCTCACACCTAGAAAAATATCATCTTGTGAATGATTTAACTCTAGCAAAACATCCAACCTCTTAGAGTTTATGAGTCCACTAAAATCCGAATCTGAAACAAATCAATCTTATATCAAGTCCTAAAGTTTAAAATTTCCCTTCAAGATTCTTGCAAGAGTTCCACTCATCCATCAAACATCCATATTACATTCATATCATTATCACCATTTTATCCTTAAATTACCCTAAAATTTCTCTTTTATACCTAAAGTTAGATCAATCCAAAAGAATTAAAGAATTCACCTTCTATATTCTTGAAGATTGATCCCTATTTTATGGTGCAAACTAGATCGCAACACAAGAGGAACATGGAAGCCAAAGAAGAAACATCTACTAAAACAGATTTAAGTCAAACCACTCCTAAAATGAATCCCATTTGGTCTAGAAATATCATAGTTAACCTTTTGACATCATTGCAAAACCCACAAGAAGAAACCCAAGGAGAAGACCTCACCTTTGGGATGTCTCACGATGAAATAACTGAAATGCTTCAAAATTTAGAAAACCATAAGATCGTAAGTATCATGATGACGCTTAACCCTTCATTATATATGCTTCAACTAGCAAAGCAAAGGGCCAATTGAGTTTATATTTTGACATGAGTACCATAGTGGAGACATCTTTTCCTCCAATCTTATCCACCATTCCCATCTCATCCACACCCCATCTCAAAATATCACTCAAAACATTTCACAAATCATGAAATATTTTTCTCCAACCCAACCTAACGTTAATAAGGGAAATGCATTTCTCAATGCTATTCAAGCACACCCCCTTGTTAATAATAAAAGCTGGATGCAAATACCACCTTGGAACAAAACATACTTGAAAAACCATTACATAAGAATGTTCCTCTCACTTTCCATCATGATCCATCATCAACATTTTTCTCCGCAACACCTCAAACTCCTCTCCTCAAAATTCATAAGAGGAAGGAGAAATGTTCGACTAGGGGGCATCTTCGACACCACAACATTTTCAAAAGAACTTACACCCCTTACATTTCCACCCCTTCCACTATTACCATCATCATCCATACCACTCCTTGGTTTAGGGCTTCCTCTACCAAGTATCAATCAAAGCAACATCCCGAATATCAATCAAAACATCATGCAAAACTTGTCATCGACATCACAACAACAGACGACAAATGCACAAGCAATTGCAACATCATAAAACAAACCCCTAACATTGCAAAGCATGGTCTCTCAAGGACCAAACACCGCATCAACACCACCATCCATCACTCAAAACACTAACACTTCATCATCGCTTAGCACAAATTCCATTTAGAATCCACCACCACCCCCACCACCACCAACTTCTACACATCAAACCAATACAAGGTGGCATTGCAAGATGCTTTTCAAAGGGGATTCCAACAATTGTAGAAACAAAAAGTTCTACAACTAGCTGCTCAAAAAGCTGCTCAAGCTATGCAAGCTGCCCAAGCTACACAAGCCGCATTACAAGCACAATAGACTGCACAAGCCCAAGGTTTATTGCGACAAAAACAACAACAAGCCACCCAAGCCACTCAAGCATTGCAAGCATTACAAGCACAAAAGGCTGCTCAAGCACAAATTCTATTACAACAACAAGTAGCACAAGCACAAGCCCAAGCACAAGCAGTGTAAGAATGAGCTCAAGCTCAGGAAAACACCCAATATCAAGCACAACAAGTACAAGCACAAGCACAACTTCTTGCACAAAAAAGAGCCGCACAAATGCAAGCATATCAGCAAGCAATTAAGCAATATCAAGAGCAGCAACAAGCAACCAAATTGGCAGCCCAACAACAAGCATTGTTGGAACAACAACAAGCAAAAATCTTAATGCAACAACAACAAGATCAACAGCAAGCATTGTTCATACAAAAATAGGTGGAAGCCTACCTAGCTCGAAAAAACATACACATACCATTGAACAACACATCAAACAACCCACCCATCCAACCCACAATCGAAACACCCCAAAACACTTTCATCCCACCCATTGATCCATAAAATGATGTGACAACACAAATCAGGTTGCTCTCACAACAAGTGCTTGATCTTCAATTAGGGTGAGCCACAAAGACACCAAGCAACTTGTGTCCCTATCCATTTGATAGGAGCCTAGTGATGAAACCATTCCCCAAGGGATTCGAGATCCCCAAGTTTGACAAATATTGTTGGATGGGAAACCCTAAAGATCACATGAAGGAATCCCAGGTTCATTGCATGGAAGTAACATACGATGATACTTATCTGATGTAGCTATTTGCTAGGAGTTTTGCTATCCATGCTATGGAATGTCTCTCTCATCTACCTTTAGGCATTATAACATTTCAAGAAATTATAGACGCATTCATTAAGAACTATGCATGCAACATTATAATGGATGTTAGTCTACAAGAACTCTCAACTCTGAAACAAGAAAAGGGTGAATCTTTTAATTCATTCCTACAATGATGGAAATCCAAGGCCAATCAAAGCAAGTGGACCATGCCTGAGGAACAACAAGTTTTCACCATCATAGCTAACCTTGACGTCCTCTTGGAATTCCATCTCAAGGTTCAAGGAATCACCACATATAACCAATTGATCCCCAAGTCACTTAGCATCGAACGAGCCCTCATGACTACACCAACGGGATCAACCTCATACCTCAAACAACAAAACAACTACCCATCTTCCAAATACAATGATAAACCATGCAATTGGGAAAGGAAAAAAGCATTACTAGTGACGGTGTCATCGACGCTAAGGTGGTCATTAGTTCCCCTCACCAAAATACACCTGCAACACAAATCCAAATCCAACACCAAAACAATCATCAGAAAACACAACAACCAAACCACAATCTGGCAATCAATAATCTCAATGATTAAAGGGGACCACCTCAACAGAACAAGAATTATACCTTACAAAAGTACACTGCTTTAGGGGAACCATTACAAGTCATCATGAAAAAGATGATAAATGAAAAACTCATCAAGGCCCCTACCCTTGAAAATTACCAAGAACTGGATGTGAAACCTCCTTAGTATAATGAGAATCAACTCTGTAAATTCCATAAAATCAAAGGACATACCAGGAATAGTTGTATGAGATTAAAAAACATAGTTCAAGATCTCATCGATCAAATAATTATAAATGTGGAACAACCAACAAGAAAGAAAGATCTTAAGATATACACGAATTTGATGTTGAATCATGGCAATAAAGGGAATAATAACAACACTGATAAAGGGAAACGCACCCAAACAAACATGAACCATCTGTATGAAACTATTGTTGCCTCCCTAGATGAATATTGCACAGTCATCACCATCAAAGGCACCTATGCCAATTGTGGAGTCCCCACAAGAGGCAATAAAGTCACCATCACAGGATCATCCCAACAAAATAGAGTCCCTACATCTAGATCTATCCCTAATGGCTACAATGTCCTAGATTAACTCAAGAGAACACCAATGCAAATCTTCATCATGGAGTTGCTAAAAATCTCATTTGCCCATAAGAAGATCCTTGAGGAAGCATTGGCTTCATCCACTATCCTCATAGATCTTGATGTGGAACAATTCCAAGCTATGGTCAAAAATATCATTATGCTAAATCTCCTCACATTCTCTGACCAGGATTTCCCCACTCAACCATCTCACAACCATGCACTTCACATAGAATTCATAGTACATAAGAGAAAATTAAAAAGGGTCTTGGTGGATGGAGGTGCGGGTTTGATTATATGTTCTCTCAACCTCATCAAACAATTGAAAATACAAGAGGATTCTATTTGACAAAGGAAAGTGTATCACAATAAGAGTATATGACGATCAAGAAAGAGTGTCCCAAGGCACGATCAAACTCCCTATTCAAGTAGGGCTGGATCTCATGGAAACCACTTGTCAGGTCCTAGACCTTGACTTACCATATACCATCCTTCTAGGATGTCCATGGATTCATACAATGAAGGCAGTAGCATCAAATTTCCATCAATGTGTGAAATTCATGCATGAGGGACAAGAAGTTACCATCCACAAAGAATACAAACCCTTCTCCTATTGCAAAAGCCTTGAAGCAAAGTACTAGAAAATCCCCCAAGTACCAAAAAAATGATGAGGTCCCATCTACACCCTACATCGATCCCACCACTCTCACATCCACTTCTGCAATAGAGACACCTGCCACTCCCACCATTCCCACCATTTCTGACATTAAGGTCATCATCCAAGATAATAGTTATGGAAACTACACGGTCCCTAAAAATTATTTGATGGTAGGAGAGTTACCACAATCTCCTAGATCACTGGAACTTTCACAAAACTTTCACAAATAAATGAAGCCTCCACATCCCAAACGACTCTTAAAGATTATCCCAACTTTACAAGGTGGGGGGATCTTGGCCGAGTAGTTATTGAGGCATATCTATCTCATATGCTATACCAAGATGAAAGACCAGTAGCTGAATTACCAATGGATGAAAAAAGCAAAGGTCTACAAATGATGCTTGCAATGGGCTATGATAGAAATCAAAGACTTGGGAGATACGAAAAATGGGCTTATAATACCTATCATGTCGGAGACACGAGTGATAACAAATCTTGGCCTTGGATGTACCCCTCTGAGTATAACCATACGCGGTTGAAGTCCTTCAGTTAGAAGGGTTAATAATCCTCCTCAACCAACCACAATAGAACTACGCTTACAAGTATATATAGGTACAGTCATATATAACTTTACATTTGACATAACCAATGTTTGTAGTAGTAGTGATGACAAGGATCCCATGACCAACTTACCTAGGATATTTGAGGATACTACTCTTTGCATGATTAGCACCCTATCTTTTGAATCAAACCACCAAAATTATGATATCCACCTAGTATATCCCCAACTCATTGACTACGACCAACGAGGAGCACCAGTTCTTGATACATTCAAAAATGATGAGGTGCTCTCAAAATTCATGGGACTACGGGATAACATTCCATGCGGGGATCACAAAGTAGGGTTCCTAATCGAGCTAGATACACATGCCTGTTATGGCGAAATGATTGAATCTCTCTGTCGCAAAAGTGAAAAATCAAGATTAATATCTAGCTCCTTGAGTGAAAACCACATTGTGGCACACTCTAACTAGAAAAAAGTAAAAATAAAGGATGCATCTAAAGGTGAAAAAATCTCTAAGGTGCCCAAGGATGTGGGATTCAATCTTCATTTTAGAGCTATTCATCATGAAAAAACAACAGTCCTGGCAGAAAAATGCAATCTGGTCAATCTAGGAATAGAGGAAGCCCCACATATCACATTCTATGTGGAATCATTACTATCAGAGGAACAATCTTGAGCTCCTAGTAGCATTCCTAAGAGAAAGATAGGTAAAATTCTCATGGAGATATACTGATATGCCACGACTTGATCTAGAGACCATGGTTCACCATTTAGCAGTATATCCAGAAGCAAAGCCTGTCAGACAAAAGCTTCAAAAAATTGCACCCTCAAATTGCCCTACTAGTCAAAATGGAACTAAAAAAGCTATTAGATGCAAGATTCATTTGACCAATAAATTATTCAGAATGAGTATCAAACTTGGTACCTATTTCAAAACCTAATGGGAACAGAAGAATTTGCTGCGACTTCAAAGACTTGAATAAAGCATGTCCAAAAGATGACTTCTCACTTCCAAACATTGATATGATTGTGGATATGACAACTAGACATAAAATGTTGTCAATAATGGATGGACTCTTAGGGTACAATCAGATCATGATAGCTAGGGAGGACAAACATAAAACACCTTTCACTTGTCCATGGGGGACCTATTGCTGGAATATGATGCCATTCAGCTTAAAGAACATAGGAACAACATATCAAAGGGCCATGACATTGATATTCCATGACATGATCCATAAGATGGTTGAAGACTATGTTGATGATATCCTAGCCAAGTCAAGAAAGAGAAAAGATCACATAGCAACCTGTTATGCCTTGCATAACCACCCCACTTTGATCTAGATCAAAATGGGTCCCCTTTCTCTTTTGGCTTCTTTGTTTTTTGTTATTTACCTTACTCTTGGGTTGCTTTTGTCTTCTGCTTGAGTTTGTCTTCTAGTTTTGTTAAAACCTTGGTTTTGTTTCAACTCAATTGAGTCCCCTTTTTGTTAAGTATTCAATAGATAATCACTAGCCAAATTGTATCATATGATAATATACATTATCTCATGTTGATGACTAATGGAAGCATGTGTTTTTGTATGATTAAAATTCTACACTTGATGATATTTTCTCAGGGAGCTCAACTGGAATGCCTTCCCCAATCCAGTTGGCCATGAAAATCAACTAAGGCAATAGTTGGCAAGACCCTGCAGGTGTCTGGCCGACTACTAGTGCTCTTTGTTGAAGTGTGTCTGCATTGCCTATCGGTAAGACTTCAGGATTGTCATGGGGAGTGAAATTATAGAGGGGCTCTATCGGCAGGACAAGGGTCATCCTTTCGGTGACATGCAAATTCCTATTGACATCAGGGGTTTCTTTCGGAAGGAGGTCATGGCGAGGTCTTCGAGTCTTACCAACTATCGTGCCACTAGAAAAAACTTCAGCCAAACATATTGGATTTAGCATGTGCTCTTTTCGAAGGCTCCATGACTCCCAGACCAGGGTGTCTTCAGTGAGAAAATTAGTAGGTCTTGCCGACCGCTGTCAAAGATTGGTTCTTATATCACCATAAGGTTATCTCCTCGCCAAGAAGTCTCAGAAAAGAAAGAAAGTCTTACCAAATAACAAAAGGGTCAAACACTTCGGCTGGTGTCTCTTCTTCGACACATGGTCTTGTTGAAGCACTCAGGTCTCACCGACCACCAATAGAGGTATGTTTTTTGATGGAAGACTTTCCTTCAGAGGGAGCTCTAGGCAAATACATATAGTCACACTAATAAGACACAAAGAGGGAGATCTCTTGGTATGACCACAAGGAAGTCTTGGCGACACAAAAGTGATTTCGCCAGAAGTCTTACCCACACGAAGGGGTCCCACCAAGGGTCTAATGTTGGAAAACGGTAAAGCCTTTGGCATAGTGTTTGGCTGAAGAGATGAGGTTACAACGACACATCTGAAGCAAAAGGATACGTGTCGGTATGATTACATAAGTGTCTTTCCAATGGAATCAAAAGAGTTTGGGGAAGAAAGTAAGGAGTTCGCTATGAGGTCACATCGATGAGTGGCACTCTTGCTAACACAAAGTGAGATCACCATGGAATCTTGGGGTTCACTGAGAAGTCTTGCCGAGGGCATGCACTTGTGCTGATTGGTTTTGGGAGCTCAGTACAACTCCTGTAGCCCACCGAGGCGTCTTGCCAAATGCCATGTGCTATTCTAATCATCGATAAAATGAAGTCGCATTGGTGAGACACGATAAGTGTCTCACCGACATGTGATTCAATGGGAATCACCTTCAAATCAATAGGAAGCTGGCATGGTGAATGTCGAACCAATCAGAGGAAAGCCGAAGGGTGATTCATTGTTCCCCTTGACTGATTGACCACCCCTGTGTAAGAAGATCAATAGGATAGAAACCAGATGGACTCCTTCTGAGAATAGATGATGATGGACAAATTCGGGTGATGAGGTTCAGATCTGCAGGCAGGCCCGAGGATGTTTTCTAAAAAAATAGTCAATATACAGAGGAGTTCGGGACATGAGGGAAACTGAAAGAAAGATGAAAGACCAATGACTCACAAGGACAGCTATGGCCACTGCTGACGGGAGGTAGGTCAATATTAATAAGGATATTTTGAGCATTCAAGAGAGATTGCAGAAGGACTTCGAAGATGGACACCGAGACAGAAGAGTAAATGCAACAACTACCCAGGGGTCAAAAGGACTTCTCCTAAGGATAGAAATCCTTTGTGAGCATGGATAGCAAGGATTCACATTGAATGCACAATTGATTTTTTTCAAAAGATCTAAGAGCTGACTCTCCTATAGGATGATTATATTGTGTAAACCCTAGTGCAGGGGACAATGCATCATTTCTTGTACATTATGAATATAAGGCATTCTTGCCTCTTTAGAAAGGTTGCAACTTCTAGAGTTAGAAATTCAAAGTTATAAATTTTTACTGTAAGGACTTCTAGATTAGAAATGGTACGAATTAGTAAGTTAACAGAAGGAGATAGAGTTGCACCTTGATTCTTAGTAATGAGAGCTTCTTTTATCTTCTTGGTTAGTAGTTAGATTTCATTATAGACTGTAATGCATTTTCTGAATTCTCTTAGTGTAGTTGGAAATAATCTGGAGACACAGATTCTTTGTACACTAGTGATTGTGCTAGCTTTGTAAATATTACTTATCGGTTTTAATAATAGTAGAAGCATTTAGAGTTTATTCTACTTCATGTTGTGTTCTTGAATGATACTTGTCTTACTTTGATAATTTGATTTGTGGAGCCTTTAAGGAATGAAATATTAGTTTGGTGTTTTATTTAAATGGTAATTAAAATATTTTATGCAAATTAGCACTGTGAATCAAAGAGTTTTTATGTCAATCACAAGCTTATCTTCTTCTATAGTTTTGGTTTACTAATTCCTTGAAGCTAGCAAGTCTGGTTAAGATTGGATGATCTATTATTCTTTCCTATTCCAAAATGCTCATTTATCCTTTTTTTTTTCTTTAAAAACCCCTGGTTAAAGTAGGTTTCATTTCATGCTTGATCTAAGAACAATCTAGAATCTCAACATGAGCAGGCCCCTTGAATATTACTGTTGCATTAACCACTAACTAACATCAGCACAGTTGAGACCCAACTACAAAGGCCTGTTGTTAATAGAGTAGAAAGCAAAAAGATAGTCCAACTTACAAATGAGGTAAAAACCCTAAAGAAAATGCTCTCTCAAGTTACCAATGACATGGCTCAACTTGGGTTGAAGCCTTCCAAAAACCAAGGGAACTACCCCAATTAGAACAACAATAACCAAGGTACTTATTAGAATAACAACTACAACCAAAGAGGTTATCAAAGCCAGAATAGAGGGTATAATCAACGACCAAACAACAATAGGAAATGGAATACAGGGCCTTATAATGGTGGAGTCCCCCACAACTATCAAGCAAAAGAGGAGAGAGCACATACTACAAATGTGGTGACCTCAACTTCATGACCAATTGGTGCAGATTACATGATACTCCAACCCATTCTGATGTAAATTGCCCTCAAATGGAGAAAGTTGTCAAGATGGCACACAAAGATGCTCACACATTCTAGGGGAATTCACACAAATGAGGTAAATTGGTGGATACTGCAATGACTTATGAGATCTTCGAGGACAAGCCCTTATTCCCAAGGCAGGAAGAGAATGAACCAGATGAGCATTCATATGATGCCCAAGCTTTTTAGACGAAGGTAGGACACTTCTTGAGAAATCAAGGTAAGGAGCCATTCACTACATCAACACCTCCTAATCACATGGTGCATCACAATCAAGGTGTTGATAGTAATCCTCCTCCACCACAAGGCCTTCCTGATCACCATAACAAGGGTAATCCCTCAGCTGTTTTGAAAACTAATTTAAGTTATAATACAAAATTTGACATTGTTTTTGAGATGCAGAAACAAAAAACTTATTTTCCGTATTTTGACATTTTGAAATGGTGCCTTGCCCAAAGGGAAATAGTGCTAAAAGCCTTGGAGCAAGCTGACAAGTTGAAAGGAAAGAGTAAGGTGACACCTGTTGGGGACATGAATGCATCCTTATACAGAAGTAAAGGAGGTACTCGTCCTTTCCTTTTTAGTTTAAGAATGTTGGGAAAGAACCTACATAACTGTTTATTGGATTCAAGAGCTTCAGGCAATGCCGTGGCATTTTCTGTATGTATGAAGTTAGGATTGAATCTCATTCAAACCAATAAGAAGGTCATGCAACTGGAAAAAATAGATGTCAATGTAGTGGGGGAATTTAAAAACATACATGTCCAAGTTGGCTCTGATCCTAAAATCCTAACTAACATAGATATTCAAGTGGCAGATATTTCTGAGACCTATGGTATGCTGCTAAGCTGAGATTTGATGAAAAATTTAGGGGGATATATTTCTCTTGACTTCTCACATATGTGGCTATCATGGAAAGGGATTCCTAATCAGATTAGGATTGAAAGTGAGCCTCACCTTAAGCATATCATCACTGAGTATGATTGTCTCAATGAGGTGGCCTACTTTGAGACTGAGATGGGGGTTTATAAGCAAGAAGAAATTCTGAACTTCTCAGTTCTCAATCCCAAAGACATGTCAAAACTGAAGTGTCCTAATGCTACAATTAATGAAAATCAATAGGACCTGATTAGAAAGCTGCAACAAAACCAACTGGTCCTAGGGAAAGACACTAATTTGCTAAGCCTTTTGCTCCCTAATTGGTGTAGGGTACACTATCAAAACCACTTTGAAATAACTTGTCAGCAGTGCATTGACATCTCAAGTTAGGTTCCCCAAGCGAAAGAAGCTAGCACAGGTCACCCTAAGACCATTGCAGATTGCTTTTCATTTGAGGCCAAGGAAGAAACTATGCTGACCAGGGATAAGGTGCCTGCAATAGGAGTTCTCTCTCAAATAGATCCCACCCTGGATATATTCCTGAATCAACATGTTGATAAAGAGTAGCCCCAAGGATTGTTTTATACCCCTACACTCATGAAGGAAACAAAACTCAATCAATCAGCAAAAGGGACAAGTGATTGCTGGGAAAATAACCAGAGGTTAGATGATACAGCCAAGCTAGAATTGCAATGTATACCTAGAGAATCTTTAGAGAATTCTTCCCCTGTGACTTGTCCCAAGGATCAGAAGCTCCCACCTTTGGCTGATCCTATTCAAATACCTATGAAAAATTCAAAAGGATTACCCCCAGCTATTGATCAATTGTGGACCCTAACCTTTGATGGATCTAAGTCCAAAACTAGTTGTGGTGTTGAAATTGTACTAACCAGCCCGAAATGGAAAGTTTTATTTGCCTCTTACAGGCTGCAATTCAGGTGCACTAATAATGTAACTAAATATGAAGCTATGGCATGGGGACTAATTTTTGCACACAAGAAGAAAGTGAGATCCCTGATGGTCAAGGGAGATTCAGAAGTTGTTGTCAAGCAAGTGCACAGCCAGTACACCTACTTTAGAAAGAATCTTTGACTCGGACCCAAGGGCTCGAGAGAAGGAATTAGCTAAAGAAAAGGGAGGCGAATATGAGATAGTTAACCTAGCTGATTCTGGCCCTGAAAGGAATGTCTACATTGGGAAGGCCTGCCCCGAAGCAATTAGAGAAGACATACTAAGGGCACTCAAAAGGGATATTGTTGTGATAGCCTAGGAATATGAAGGGATACATACATTCGATGCTTCGGTTATGACTCACACTATCCCCTTGAAGCCTGAAGCTAAACCCTTCAGATAGAAGCAGTGCCCTATTAATGCTTTGATTGAACCATTGATCTATAAAGAAGTTCAGAAATTACTCTTGGCAAGGATAATCTTTCTTATGTGCCATTCAACCTAGGTGGCTAACTTAGTCCTAGTTCGTAAGAAAAACAGGGAGATCAAACTATACGTGGACTTCAAAAATTTGAATAAAGCCTCAGAAAAGGATAATTACCCTCTCCCTTCCTTGGATGAAGTCTTGTAGACTGTCAATGGGGTACAGATGATGTCATTCCTAGATGGCTACTTTGGATACAATTAGGTGATGTTCAACTGTGAGGACAAAATGAAGATGACTTTCACTACCAATTGGGGGACGTTTGCATACAGAAGGATTCCATTTAGCCTAATAAATGTTGGGGCAACCTTATAGCATGCAATGGACATAGCTTTCAAGGACCTGATTGGAAAATGCATTATTGTCTACATTGATGACCTGATAGTGTTCTCCAAGGATTGACTAAATCATGTCGCCAATTTGGCTAAGGTTCTCCAGAGATGTATTTAATATTGCATTTCCTTGAATCCCAACAAGTGCATGTTTAGAGTCATAAAGAGAAAACTTTAGGGAAATATAATCTTAGAAAGAGGAATTTCTATCAACCTAGACCGAGTTGAATCTATTCTAAAGATCACTTGGCTAGGAAGCAAGAAAGAAATGAAGTCCTTCTTTGGGAAAATTAATTTCGTGAGAAAGTTCATCACGGGCTTTGCAGATATTGTGAAGCATCTGAATGAAATGATGAAAAGGAACGCCAAGATGGAGTGGATAGAGGAGGCAAAGGTTGCATTCGCACAATTCAAGCAATCCATTTTAGAAGCACCCTGCTTACCAGTCCTGATTACCTCAAGTCATTCTACATTTACTGTTTCACCTCTAAGCATTCATGTGCCATTGTATTAACCCAACGACAAGAGGAGGCCGAGGAAAGATAGTAGGGGTTTCTTTCGGAAGGAGGTCATAGCGAGGTCTTTAGGTCTTACCAACTATTGTGCCACTAGCAAACACTTCGGCCAAACATATTGGACTCTACATGTGCTCTTACCAAAGGCTCCATGACTCCTCGACCAGGGTGTCTTCGGTGAGAAAATTAGTAGGTCTTGCTGACCACCATCAAAGATTGGTTCTTATATTGCTATAGGGTTATCTCCTCGCTAAGAAGTCTCGGTGAAGAAAGAAAGTCTTACCAACTAACAAAAGGATCAAGCACTTCGGCGGGAGTCTCTTCTTCGGCACATGGTCTTGTCGAAGCCCTCAGGTGTCACTGACCACAGATAGAGGTATGTTTTTAGGTGAAAGACTTTCCTTCGGAGGGAGCTCTTGGTGAATACATTTGGTCACGCTGACAAGACACAAAGAGGGAGAATTCTTGGTATGACCACAAGGAATTCTTGGTGACAGAGAAGTGATTTTGCCAGAAGTCTTACCGACACGGAGGGGTCCCAGCAAGGGTCTAAGGTTGCCAACACGTAGAGCCTTAGGCATAGTGTATGGCCAAAGAGATGAGGTTATAGCGACACATGTGAAGTGAAAGGATACGTGTCACTATGATTACATAAGTCTCTTGTCGATGGAATCAAAAGAGCTCAGGGAAGAAAGAGAGGACTTTGCTATGAGGTCACAGTGACAAGCAGTACCCTTGCCAACACAAAGTGAGATTGCCATGGAATCTTGGAGTTCACCAAGATGTCTTGCTAAGGGCTTGGACTTGTGCCGATTGGTTTTAGGAGCTTAGTATAACTCCTGTAGCTCACCGAGGTTTCTTGCCGAATGCCATGTGCTATGCTGATTATCGATAAAACTAAGTTGCATCAGTGATACGCGATAAGTGTCTCACTAACATGCGAGTAAATGTGAATAACCTTCAAATCAACAGGAAGCTAGCGTGGTGAATGTCGAACCAATCAGAGGAAAGCCGAAGGGTGATTCATCAGTCCTTTTGACTGATTGACCACCCCTGTGTAAGAAGATCAACAGGCTACAAACTAGATGAACTCCTTCTAAGAACAAATGATGATGGACTAATTTGGGCGATGAGGTTCAGATTTACAGGCGAGCCCAAGGAAGTTTTCCA
Organism: Sequoia sempervirens; assembly: GCA_007258455.2. Lineage (NCBI taxonomy): Eukaryota > Viridiplantae > Streptophyta > Pinopsida > Cupressales > Cupressaceae > Sequoia > Sequoia sempervirens. The sequence goes on from VDFB02358134.1 coordinate 42,151,414, forward strand.
GAAAAATAGTCAATGTATAAAGGAGTCCAGGACATGAGGGAAACCAAAAGAAAGATGAAAGATCAATGACTCACAAGGATAGTTGTGGCCACTGCTGATGGGAGGTAGGCCAATAATAATAAGGATATTTTGAGCATTCAAGAGAGATTGTAGAAGGACTTCAAAGATGGACACCGAGAGAGAAGAGTAAATGCAGCAACTGCCTAGGGGTCAAAAGGACTTCTCCTAAGGATAAAAATCCTTTGTGAGCATGGACAATAGTGATTCACATTCAATGAACAATTAATTTTCTTCAAAAGATATGAGATCTGACTCTCCTACAGGATGTAGATATTTTGTAAACCCTAGTGCAAGGGACAACACATCCTTTCTTGTACGTTTTATATATAAGGCATTCTTGCCTCTTTGGAAAGGTTGGAACCTCTAGAGTTAGAAATTCAGAGTTAGAAATTTTTAGTGTAAGGACTTCTAGATTAGAAATGGTAGGAATTAGTAAGTTAACAGAAGGAGATAGAGTTGCATCTTGATTCTCAGTAATGAGAGCTTCTTTTGTCTTCTTGGTTAGTAGTTAGATTTCAGTATAGACTGTAATGCATTTTCTGAATTCTCTTAGTGTAGTTGGAAACAATCTGGAGACACAGATTCTCTATACACTAGTGATTGTGCTAGCTTTGTAAATATTTCTTATCGGTTTTAATAATAGTAGAAGCAATCAGAGTTTAATCTACTTCATGTTGTGTTCTTGAATGATACTTGTCTTACTTTGATCATTTGATTTGTGGAGCCTTTAAGGAATGAAATATTATTTTGGTGTTTTATTTAAATGGTAATTAAAATATGTTATGTGAATTAACATTGTGAATGAAAGAGGTGTGTAATTCACAAGCTTATCTTGTTCTACAATTTTGGTTTACTAATTCCTTGAAGCTAGCAAATCTGGTTAAGATTGGATGATCTATTATTCTTTCTTGTTCCAAAACACTGGTTTATCTTTTTTTTATTTCTTTAAAAACCCCTGGTTAAAGTAGGTTTCATTTCATGCTTGATCTAAGAACAATCCAAAAGCTCAACACCAGCAGGCCCCTTCAATATTACTGTTGCATTGACCATTGAGTAACATCAGCACAATTGAGACCCAACTACAAAGACCTTGGGAGTTAAGGCATCCATTTGTTGCCTTTCTCTTTCAGGAGAAGAAAAATAGCAATATTCTTCTTGCATTGTTGTTGTGCAAAAATCACCATCAACACAACCCTTAGTTCCATCTTTTGATAGGCTGGAGGAGTACAAGGTCAGATGAAACCCTAAGAAGTGTGTCTTCAGTGTACAATCAAGAAAATTACTAGGATATATAGTATAAATGAGACGTATAGAGGTAGATGCAGCAAAGGTAAAATCAATCCTCAAGATGGAGGCGCCAAAAAAATTAAAGCAATTGAGAGGTCTCCAAGAAAGGCTCTAATCCATTCGAAGATTCATAAACATGTAGTTGGTAGAAAAACAAAACCCATACTCTTACCTACTCCACAAGGGAGTAGCATACAAATAGGATATAAAGTGTGAAGATGCACTCAACAAAATAAAAGAATATCTATTTACAACACTAGTCTTAATGCCACCAATCCCAAGAAATCCATTGATTCTTTATGTATCAGCAATAGTAGCATCCCTTGGAGCTCTCCTAGCTCAGCATGATGAAAATGATACAGAAAGGGCCATTTACTACATCGGCAGAACATTGGTTGGCCATGAGCTAAACTATTCATTCATCAAGAAATCATGCCTAGCAGTAGTGTTTGCATCTCATAAAATCAAACATTACATGTTAGCACACAAAATAAAGCTCATTGCCAAAATTGACCCTCTCAAATACTTATTGTCAAAAGAAATGGTCGTAGGAAGAATGTCCAAGTGGGTATGATACTATCAGAATATGACATAGACTATGTAGAGAGGAAAGCAATCAAAGGCCAAGTCATCACAAATCATCTTGCAAAAGCACCAGTTTATTTAGAGAATCATCTTATCTCATAGTTTCTAGATGAATCTATTTTTAATCTCAACGTAGCTGACAACTGGAAATTGTACTTTGATGGCTCATACAAACAACATGGATTAGGAGCTGGAATTTTCTTTATCATCTTGCAAGAGGATTGCATACTAAGGTCCTACAAACTAGAATTTCCCTGCACTAATAACATTGCAGAATACGAGGCTTTAACCATAGCTCTTAGAATAGTAGTGCAGTGGAATATTATATGCTCTTAGAGTATACAAAGACTCCTAATAGATAATAAATCAAGTGAATGAAGAATACCAAACCAAGGATGACAAGCTCACTCCATACAATAAATTGGTGGAGGCTCTCAAAGAATCCTTCATCAAAATTACATTTGAGCAGATTCCTAGAGCCAACAACAAAGCAGCAGACACAATGGAAACAATTGGGTCCCTATTGGACATCCCCAACAATGATCCCAAATATGAATTCTTGATAGAGAAACATCTTGTGCCCACATTCGAGGTACTAGAATCAGAATTTGTGTGCAAAATTGTTTGTCTCAGTGATCCTTGGTACCATGACATTTATACATACCTATGAATAAGAGTCATACCCGCCAACTTGCATTCATACCTAAAATGAACCTTTGTAAAAAAGGCTTCTAGATTGATCATCCTAGGAGATACCCTATATCGTAGGAGCATAGAAGGAACCCTACTATGCTACTTAAACACTGAGGAGGTAGTGACTATTCTAACTGAAGTACTTAATGGTATCTATGGTTTGCACTCGAGTGAAATGACCATATGTAAGGAATTACTGAGGATGGGGAATTATTGGCCCATAATGGAATGAGAAGCACATGACTATGCTAGAAGGTGTCTACAATGTCAACAGCATGGGGACCTCATCCATGCTTCAGCTCAAGAGCTTCATCCTAGCGTCACACCATTGCCCTTTTCGTAGTGGGGACTTGATCTCATTTGAAAAATCATGCCCACTTCATGTAACGACCACAAATTCATCATAACCACAACAAAGTACTTTACTAAGTGGGTGGAATCCATACCCATGATGTATATAACTGGGAAGAATTCAAAAATCATCTTAAACTCTTATTTCTTGCTATGGTGTTCCACAAGCCATTATCTCAGATAATGGGACACCATTCAAGAATTAGGAGGTTTGTGACTTATGCAAAAAATTCAAAATCCAGCATCGCTTCTCCACCCCAACTATCCCCAAGGAAATGGCCAAGCAAAATGTACAAACAAAACCATTCTAGATATCCTCAAGAAAACAGTGAATGACGCAGGTCGTGACTAGCATTTATAGCTTAATCCCGCCCTTTGGGCCTATCAAACTAGTATCCACACACCCACCAGTGCTAGCCCTTTCTCCCTACTCTATAGATCAAAAAGAGGTACTCCCCATTGAGATTGAGCTCCCATCACTTAGGATATCACTAAAAAACCTCATCATAAATGAAGAGTACCGAGTATCAAGATTGAATGAGCTGGAGTTGTTGGATGAGTGACTTATAGATGCTTTAAATAAATTACAAGTCTATCAGAATAGACTCAAAAGGAGCTATAATAAGAAAATAAGTAGGACTTTCCAAGTTAGAGAACTAGTATTAAAGGAGAATCAAAAGAATGTCCCAAACCCAAGCAGCAAAGGAAAATTTGAACCCCATTGGTTAGGACAATTCGTTATCATAGCAAGTTATAAGTTAGGGGAATTTCAGTTATCAACACCTAAAGGGGAACCTCTGGGGGAGCCCATGAATAGCTCTCATCTCAAAAAGTTTTATGCCTAAATCTTACAAGGTATAGAACCAAAAAATACAAAAAAACCAGAAAATGTCCTAAAAAAATGGTTACTTTGGTGAAAACTTGGCAAACAGGCATCTTGGTGACAACAAAAAAAAAATCAAAAAGCAAAAAATTAGAAAAAGGATTAAAAATTGTAAAGAGAAAAAAATATTCCTCTAGTGAAAACCACTTCGGTGGTACTTTGAACAAGTACCTTGGTGAAAACCTGGCAAATAGGTGCCTTGCGTAAAAAAGCACTTTCCATCCACCAAGATCTTTACAGCTTGTTCTACATCATCCATCCATTACGTTTCCATCATCCATTGCATTCGAGTCTCCATACATCACTCATCCACCTACATATACATCATAGCTTGGTCCGGTGTTCACATCCTGATTTCTCCTAGTACTACTCGACTCATCCTTAAGGCCAGTTTGTCTTGCCTTTATCGGAGTAGTCTATTCCATCACGTTGGGGGCATCTTCTTATTGGATTGGATTCGTGTATGTTCTTAAAATCCTCAACATCAGAAAATCCAAAAAGAACATCAAAACATATCAAAATCACCAAAACAGGTACCTTGCCAAAGTAGTTGAATCCTTAGGGTTTTGATCAAATGCTTGAATGGATAATAATTTCTAAGGAAGCTAAGTGTGATTATAAACAAAGTATAGTGTCTCAAAGTGTTAATAGTGGTTTCTATATTGAGAAGAATCAAAAGAAAACTCAAGCAAGTGAAAAAGGTAAATCAAAGAATGGACACATGTCTTGTGGTATGGGTAAGGAAAATTATTGTAATCAATTTATAGATATCCCATATGAAATTTGGTACATAGGTGACAAGGATGAAGATACATTTTCAAGCATTGTTTTTGTCTCATCTCAAGTAAATAGTCAAGGCATGGAGAAGGAGAGTTTGAGTATTCATTCTAAACACTTGGAGCATAACCTAGGTGATGATGAATTCCCTTGGAATAATGATCAAGGGGAAACTTAGGCCTTTGATTAATTTTATAAATAATATAAATCTTTCAATGATGATGATCTATAAGATTTTTCTTTACATGAGGGATACAATGATACTAATTCTCATGGGGATTTTCCCTTACAAATGAATAAAAAAATTCCATGTGATGGATAATTGGAGTGCAATCCTGTTACATCAAATATAGAGCATGCTATTCTTGTGAATGATAATGAGTTTGAAGACAAGAATGTATCTGTTTAGTATCATAACCTAAGCATGCATTGTTGAAAATGATCAAAAGTATGGTGTTAACCAGTAGGATCATGTTCTAGGTGCTCCAAATTGTTTGTATTAAGCATAGGTGGAATATGCAAGTTTTGTAGCAGAGATGAACATGGTTGTTTTCAACAAGGAATTTCATGAAGAAGAGAGAAATGAGGAAGGTTGTTCAGTTGCTAATGAGCAACATTTAGATCATAATGGGTCTTTCACATTTGAGTTAGCATGTAGTTACATATCAATTGATGAGGCACCTAATCACATGTTAACTGCCCCTATAAATCCTAAGTTATTTGAGTCTTCCATTGAAACATTTTTCTTTGACCTTTATAATGATTTGAAGAGTGAACTTGATTATGTTAATGAACCTAAAATGGTGGTATTCTTTGATGCATGGGATGTTATTGATAATAATATTTATGGTGATGAACCTAATTTGAATAAGAGAAAAGACACCATAGGTTTTTGTGAATCACTTCTCCAAGTGGTAGAGCATATGACAATATAACTAATTTACACTACTCAGATAGGTATGACTATCAACTTAATAGGATGCCTGTGTATAAACATTTTTTTTCCATTACACAAGATGATTGTAATTCTAGTGTGGGAAAAAAGCAAGATCATTGTCCTAGGGTTTTATAAAATCTTTCTAATGATTCTTAGATATCATAAGTGGAATTGCAATGTCACCCCAAAGGGCTAGGATATATGTCCCTAGATGGGAATCCTAAAAGAAGCATGTATGAGGGTTTTAGGTTTGATGTCCAAACGAAATTTTATATTAATCCTAATAATGTTAGTGATCAAATGAATTTTGAATGTTTTAAATTTTCATTCTAGTTGGATGACTATTTGGTGGAGTATGATTGTGAACTAAATGTGGTAGAATATCAAAATGATTATGGATTTCAGTTGTTTTCTAATTGCAATTTTCACTTGTAAAAAGTTAATGATGAAAATGGAAAGACCAAAGATAGGGAAATAATGGTTAATTGCAATAGCCTCACCAGGGCTAGTTTGGTAAATCATGACAATATTTTTAGCCTTGTCCTAGTGTAGGCAATAGAAAATAATTTTTTTGACAAAGGTAAGGAATGGTTTTAATTTTTTGGGGGCCTGGGGCCACCAATTGAAAATTAATCCTGTTAAACTATAGAATGTAGGTTGAGAACATGTAAATCAGAAAAAGATTCTGAGAAAATTTGAAGTTGGAGCAAGTTGTACAATTTTGTGTATTTTGTATATGTTGGTTTACTTTGGTCTAATCTTTTCTTGCCTAGTTCGGGTAGGTCCTGGTTTTGGTTCTTTGGGATCGGTCAGCTTCAACCTAAGTTTCTTGGATCTCACTTTATTCTGGTGGAATAAACATCCCCAATAGGATCCACTCATGGAAACCCTAAAAATGCTCTATGTTCCATCTCAAAATTCTACAAAATTTTGGTTAAATCAATGTCTATGTGCTTAGGGTTTTGTTTACTATCACTATTTTAGGGTTTATGTTGCTAGAACCCTTCCTAAGTAACCCTTAATTTGGCTTCCTTTCCAATGTTCTAATTCATCATTGAACCATTATTTTCGGTACCTAGTCAATTAAGCTACATCGTATGCTATTGGAACTCATGAAGTAACTGGCCCCTCATGCCTAGGTCTGAAACAAATTTTATTTTATAAGTTTGATCGATCGACCTTGTTTGGCATTTACATCCTTTGGTTAAAATGGTTTTAAGTATTTTGATGCATTTTCTTATGTTTTCCTAGGTGGTCCATTTTTAAAAACTAACATTTTGCATGTGAAGATTCCCTACGATTATGATAATCGTCCGATTATTGCAAGCAGATCATGGTCCTTTCTCATGCCCCCACTCTATTCTATTTTTCATTTAATCATTCCAATGGGAGGGTAGGAAATCACCATGTTCCTTATGCATTGGTAGGCCCAACTCCTTTGAGGGATTAACTGGCGGTGTTTAAATAAGATCTATGATGAGTGTTTTGTGATGTGGGTTCATATGGGCCACTCCCCACCACCCCATCCATTTTTATTTTGTCTTAAAATAATGTAGCAGGCTAGTGGGTTGTTTCCATTTGCCCATTTGTGGAGGAACCCACTTAGTTTTGAATGCTAAACATATTCTATCAGGAAAAAATTGACAGTTGATAATGGGTGACGTGGGTCAATCTTGACCATTCCCTGCCATCCCGTGCGTGACCCACTTGTGCCTCTTGTTTCTTAGTGAGGAAGAAGGTGAATGCCACATAGAGTAATCTAATGAGACAAAGGGATATTTTTAAAGGTGAAATATTAATAAAATTTTGCAAGTGGACATGAAGGGTAAATGATGCAAGATAAGAATTGATTTCTTCTACACATGTTCGAGATATGATGGGTATTTTTGATATTGGTGTTCATTTCTATTAGAAGTTTGTACATGAAGATAGGTGGTTTGTGTTAGGAAAATTACAGGTTGTTGGATTCAAATCAAATCCTAACCTCTCCCCATCCTCCTATTGATCAAAGGTACAAGTGGGATAATTCGAACTTGCAAGCGAAAAATATTGACACAACAAGCTTTCTTCAATGCTAAGTGGATGATTAAGTGTGAAGATAGAGTGAATGAATATCCACATGGGATTTTCTAATTTTCCAAAGGCAATAGGAACATGCAATTGGTTTCCTCATAATTAATTAACTTGATTTTAATTATTCGTCAATCCATCTCTACGTATGATCAACGAATGAGATTGAAAGTCAAGTGGTTGATTGTTAGCTCACTTGTGCAAGCCTTCCTTGAGCATTAATGGTTGACATGCTCAAATTTCTCAATATAATGAGAGTTTGCAGCCATATTTTTCTTCACAATTGCAATTAGAAGCTAAGAAATTAAGATTAGGTATAAGAAGAAGATGGTTTGAAGTTGTAGAGGCATTAAGGATAGTTTCTCCTAGTTAAGTTGGTATCCATGTTTTTATATTTCAACTGAGTATCAATTGGCTAGTATCCAAAATTTATTGTGGGATATGTTGGTTTTAGTTACCTGGGGTTTGTAGGGGTTGATTATTTGAACAATTCACATTAGTTGATAAGATTTATATGTAGTTGTGAAGTGTCTTTGTCCTACAAATTTGTAAAGTATCTTTGGACTTGGGAATTCATAAGCTATTATCGTGTTCTTCTGTAAGAATGGGTAAGCCAAGTGAGTTTTTCCAACTAGTCAGAAGGTCTATAAGACTTAGTATGCTTGAATCCCAGGACAATGCACCTGAAATTGAACATGGCACACAAGGAGCTCCTGTAATGCCATAGGGTATGAGAAATTCTCATAATAAAACTAATAAGGGTGGTGACAGGAGAAATTACCATCTGAGGAATAGATTTTTTTGTTGTAACGAAGGTGATTCTAGTGGGAAATTGTCTATCTTGTGGGAAGAGGAAGAATAAGTGTACCACAAGGCTTGTGATTCTTATATGGGGAGGCATAATTCTCAAATGGAGGAGTCAGCTAGTCCTTTGAGTGATGGAGATATTGACCTAGAGCACAGCTATTACCTTCTCACACTAGCATGTTAGGAGAACTGTAATGATGGAGAGGTAGTGGATTCTCTACACTACTACCATAATGGCAGGCTCATCTTCTTCAGTGAATGTGTAACCTTTTGTTTTGGGTGCTGACGTGGAGAATCTTGTTTGATCAATGTGGACGATAGGTTTTGGTGTTGTTGTAATGACACATGATGCCTTTCAGAAGGCTAGCTGATCTTCTTCAACGAACGATATGGTTTTTGTGTTTTGCTTTCCCTCCACTTTGTAATGTGCAAATATAACTATCTGGGAGATTTCTAAAATTGAAATGAAATTAAGTTACAAATGTAAATGTAACCGAAATTGTAAATTGGCCTGAATCTTGTTGCTCCCATATTCTATAAATGGGAATTCAGGACCAATTACTCAAGGCGGGTTATTTTGGAATTGATCACACTAAAGATTGTTAAGAATATACTAAAAATTTTAGAGATAATTCTTATATTGAAGTTTGCTAATATGAATATGTAGTCTTGTTAGTAATATTGACAATATAGCATATAATAGTGCAAGTCATGCACCATTTTCTCTCCTATGTACTGGTTTTATAAACTATAAGTAATATAATCAAGGGTTATCTTATTTATCTCTATTGAATTCCAATGGGTGTGTGGTTTCATTATTGCTTATTAATTCAAAGAGTTGATGTAAATGCTTGAATGGAGCTATAGGTTTATTCCAAATCATGTACTAGGATGTTTGTAAGAAGTGATGGTTGAGATGTAATGTTGAAATACTATAATGCATTATCCTCAAGGCTCTAAATAATGTCATGTATGAAATTGCTATCGAATCATGTAAATGTTAGAATTGACTCTATTCGAAGGATGACACACTAATCTAAGTGAGGTGATCATGTTGCATTGTGTTGGTTAATTCAATGAAAAACTGTTTATTAAATCAAATTTTCTGAAACGTGTTACAATTATGTTAGGTTTTATGATTCTTTGGCTCCGAATATGAGCTATTGTGAAGAGGCAACCAAATCCTTTGATACATTCTCTTTGTTGAATATTATATCATAATTATCTATGTGTTGTAATGTTTATAATAAAAATGGCACAAGAATATCATGTAAACATTATTAGGATCACCCTCCTATGTTTCACAAAGCCTAAAGGATAGAACTAGAGGCCTAATAATCCTTTACTTGTTTCTTGGCCAATCCTTCCCTCCTGATGATAATTGAAGAATGGAAAATTCATCAGCGTCTAGTGAGATTAAGTTTGGCTCTCAAAAAATAACCAATAAGGTCCAAGTTAAAGTGGGACTCATATGCCAAGTTGGGCGTATGAATCCCAGTGGCTTAAACCTAGGACATAAACTCCAAGAAGTGTTAATTTTAATTGAACATGTAAAATCATATCCCAAGACCTAGGTGGGACCCATATGCCCAAGGTGGTGTATGAGTCCTAGATCCCTAGATCTAGAACACATAACCAAAAAACACTGATGTATGATTTGGCATTTGTTATATGTCAGTATTATCCTCAAAAAAATATATTTAATAAGGCTTGTGGACGCAAATTAGTTCCAAATAAAGCATAAATGAACCTAATTTTAACATGGAGGGCCTAAAAAAATTGTGAAAATGTAGAGGGATACATTTTTCTACACTACATTTAGCCCCCACTTTAGTGAGAGGAGGAACGAACTTCAAACTCAGACTTTAAAGTAGATAAATTCACATCAAGAGGGGTCCAAGTGTACCAATGCTAGTGAGATAGGATGGAAATAATCAAGAGGGATGATCAAGCCCACAGGATCAAGATCCTATGGAAAACCAACATAGGCACAAAAGAACACACATCTAAATAATGTACGAAGCAACAACAAGATACAAGTATGCACTGCCAAAGACAATCAAAAATTGAGATTTGGGTCTTGTGTATGCATTTCCTTCTTGTGCCTCTAAAACTTCGCTCCTAGATCTGTAACAATGATAAATCTACAAAATATATTTTTTTTTTTGGTGGCGAATGGGAGTTTTCCTTGGGAGTTTATTGATAATAGAAGATGGAATCACCTAGAAAATGAGTCATTAGGCTTTGTTGAATTGCTTGGTGCATCTCCCAAAATCTAGAATCCATCACGATCCTCCATAGGAATCTATCATCAATCTTTGGTAGTGCCTGATCTTGTTGATAAAATGATCTTAAAGACTTGCAAAAACAAATAGAATGCTACTCCAAGACTTCAAATTTGAATGCTTGATTGAATTCTCCTTGCTCTTGAATGTAAATCCTTGTGATCTCATTTGAATCTCTCTCTTGTCTTGCTAGTGTAAAATGACTGAAAGACTTGTCTTTATAGGACTCTTTTCTAATTTCCCATTTATTAAATCCTAAAAGCTGACACTTAGAATTTGAATTTAGAAAAATGAAATGCTACAAAAAAAATATTTTAATTTGAGTTTATGAACTTAAAGGGGACCCATTTACCCATGGGTGAATGGGTTCTAACCAAAATGTTTAGGGTGTAAATTATGTGGGGATATTAATTATTAATAACATTTATTCAATATAGGTTATACTATTGGAAAACAATTAAAATAGTCCTTGGGATGCATAATAAAGGGTATTAGGGACATATTAATGAGGTTTAAAAATGCATAAATGGAAGGACACTAAAATAGTTTCAAACTAAGTGTTAAATTGTATCGTCACTTAGAAAGAAGTACAATTTTCTACATTATAGATAGATAAATTTAGCAGCTAATAATAAATTTTAAACCATAGTTATAATAAATGTTAGTTGAACTTGCAAAAGAGAAAATATTAATGTCAAGTGTGGATTTTACTTTTTTTGATGAGGCAATGTGACTGAGTAAATGGTACTTAGAGATTAGAGATGCCTAGGATCATCCTGCAAATCTACAAACTCAAGTTGAAATTTAGAAAACTCACTTTTTAATACCAAATCTCAATAGTTGATTTTGAGATGGTAGATGTAGCGATAGCAAGGAACCTTTTACCAAGTAATGAAATAAAGAAAAAGAAGACTCTTTCAAATAATCGATCTTCACACCTCCTGATATATGGTAAATATGCCACAAATAGATTAAACTAGGCTGTATATGATGTAGTGGAGTAGCTAGATAAGATGCAGCTAGACACATGTCTAAAGATAAACTTCCACCAACCTTTGAACATATTTCCAAACAATTAATATTACAAATATATTTTGCATCTGTATAAGCAAACAAACCCACCAAATAGGTGTGGATGATCTGTGGCACTTTCAAATATTAAACAGAGGCCTTAAAAAGAGCCACCTATGAAAAATTAAGGTTGCATAAGTATTTAGAATGGACATAGTAGCCACTCACCTATATATTTCAAGCACCAAAGGAACAACCCAAATTCACTCATTGCCACTTCCGAATGAACAACTCAATAATAAGCCAATGCACATGTGATCTTTAATAGGTCAAAGACCGAGTGTCTAAATGGATTCCACAACTATAACAGGACCATCTAGAGTGCCTTTTTATATTGAAGAGCATGTGCTATTTATGAGAAATGTAGGCCGAGTCTCAAGAAGTGGTAAATTGATATCTTCAAAGAGGTTGTACATGAAAAGCTTGAATTGATGGCACATGGTAGTGAAGATTGATAGTCATAACAAGAATCTACAAATCATTGAAACAAGGGTTGTTGTCTTCTCCCATTCACCAATCAAAATAAATTCTTTTGATTTAAAAGTTGGAGGGAATTATAGGGTGCCAAAAGGAGGTTTCAAAGATTTATTCATTTGGGGGTTGACTTGTTGGTGCAACTTATTTTCAAAATAGTGTTATCAGTTGTTTCATCATTATGGTCCATTTTGAGATAGCAAAAATTTGAACTTATGACAATGATTTGGAAGGTTTCTGTAGACACCTAAAAATGACCTAGGCCTGCAAGCTTCATTTTCACCACTTTCGTCCTAGCATAATTATGACGTTTAATTATAGCAGGTGTTATTCGACTATTGATTAATAATTCATAATTATTCCCCAGGTAATTCCGCAAATCATTTATTCTTCATGATTATTAAATAAATAAATTTCCTTTATTTATTAAATCGTCATTCATTGTCCTGGAATTACTCCTTGAATTAAATAAATTTCCTTAATTTATTTAGTACCTTCTTATTTAATTCTTCTGATTATTAAAATAAGTAAATTTTTATTTATTTTATTTGATATGTACTAATTGCCGCAATTAAAATAAATTTATTAATTTATTTAATTATTTGAATCTTATCTTCAAATTAAATAGTATTTTAATTTATTTAATTACTAATTTCTTTTCTCTCATTTTTTAAATAGTAAAATATTGGTAATTCCTTTCTAATTAACACCCTCTTTTAGTAAATAATCACGAAAAGATTGTTTACTTGTCACCTAAAGTCATCCTTTTGAATTTATTAAATTAAAAGATAGTATTCTTCCAAAATCAAGTAATCAAGGCTGATTCTTGATTTTCGAATCTGATCTTGGTCCAAATCTTATCTTCTTGACTTTTCAAATCTCACAAATCAGGCAATCTTATCTTCTTGATTTTTTGAAAATCTTTATTTCTTTAATTAATTTATCTCATTTATTCTCCACCGTTGATCCGATTATCTGAGATATTATTCTGACCGTTCGATTAAGGATTTTTCCCTAACCCTGATTAGGGATTCTCAGATTTAATTTGGACCTCTCATTCTAGGTCTTTCGTAGAATTTGATCTCACCAGTCCATTCGAAATGACATTTTCTATAAAATGTCATTTTCTTCTCACTTTTTGATTACACGTTGACATTTTATATTTACGCATAGACACATTACATTTTAGGCATTTGCACACTTAGATTTCATAGCGATTTCAATATTTATTATATTTATTTGGTCAAGTCATGGCATTGTTTAGGCATAGACATTGGTAATTCTAGTCATAGGCATAGGCATTTAGACATTGCATAAATCCTTCAAAGCTTGGTGTAGGACTTAAGCATTTGTAGATTTGCTCACATGATGGATCTGAGGGTAAAGTATTATCCAACAAGCAAGAAGGTATTACAAAAGTAAAATCATGGAGGTCTCGGCGATCAGGTATAATCGTTCTTTTGTTTACTTCCACTGTGTTTTGTAAGATCTTTGGATTTTTGATGTTATTATCTAGCAAGCTAACAATCTAATTTTCCATTGATACAGTTTCATTCTTTAAGGCTGACTTATTAAAAACAATTTATTTTCTTTGTGTTATAATTTGTTTCATCATTCTGGTCCATTTTGAGATAGCAAAAATTTGAACTCATGACAATGCTTTTGAAAGGTGTATTCTTTATGGTTGGTAAAATTCATGAGCTTTCAAAGTTTATCACTTCACTTTGATTAGTATGATAGTCAACATGTGGGATTAGGAGGTTGATTTTGAAAGATTTATTCTTTATGGTTGATTTAGGGGCTTAAATACCTTTAGTCAATATCAAGTGTGAAGGAAGGTGTCTCGCAAGTATGATATCTTTTCAATGAAGTCAATATAAAAGCATGATCCACTAATAAATTGTCCTTTAAACATCCAAATCTTTGTCCTTTCATTTGAAATCATCTTATTTTTTGGAGTTAATAATAAAAACAATTTTAATATTTTTATCCTCACATGATTGTCTCTAGTGTAGGGAAACAAAGGAAAACAAAGGAGAACAAAGAAGGTGAAAGGAAGATGAAGGAAAGGCAAGAAAGGGGGGATTTTTCGTTTGCACAAGGAGCTTGCTAGAAGTGATCTTTGAATAAACTTGGAGGAAATTTGAGCATCAAATTTGAAACTTAAATGTTTTTTTAAATGCTTGGATATTCCATCTTACGCCTTAATTTTTTGTTTTAGCTAACTCATCTTTTGTTTTGGTCTTTAAAACAAACATTACCGAGGCTTTCAATTTTCATTACGAAAGGGTTAAAATGAACTTTAGGCAACATTGACTAGATTTTGTTTAAGGTTAACAAATTGAACAAGGAAAGTCTCACATCTCATTTTGGTGCTTTAAAATGAACCAAAATCATTGCTTTCTGTATTTAAAATGATCATGTACAACTTTGTTTTCATGATGACTTACTTAAACTAATATTATTGAAAAGGACGTATGTGCTTCTCTCACACTTCATAGGGATCTTGAGAATCAAAAGGCCTTTTCTATAATCTTAGGTTGAGATAAAGTGATCACCTCCACACTTCAATTTGGGTTATAAAATTGAACAAAATCTTTTGCAAGTGTGACTAAATTTATTGCATGTGTTCTCCCTTTTTTTCTAAACAAGGGTTGATCAAACTATGAATAAGTTTATTCAATTTTGTCTATCTTAGACGGCCTGCCTTGGGAAAAAGGTACTCACCCAAGGGAATGAATCAACTAGTAACACTCTGAACCCGAGAGTATTTCCATTTGGGATATAAATGTGGGTATTTGCAAAAATGCCAATATCACACGGTTGATTCCAATGAGATGGATCTGAAATGGGACTCTCACCATCTGGGTCAATCTCCACGAATGGAAAGTCCTTATTAAAACCCATGTTCTAGAATTTCCAAAATCCTTGATCTATTTGTTGGTGCAAGAACAATTGTTCTGAAGCAGCCCCACACTTTTACGGTCTTTAGTATAAATGGAAAACATCCATGGGATTTTCATGGATTTTGATGCTTGGCTACCCCATATAAGTGAGTTTTGTGCAGGGGAGCTAGTGGGGTAAAGCATCTAACCATTCGCTAAAGATAAGCGTAGCTGGACTTGTCCAAATGGGTACTCAACAAATACTGGCTTTCATATCCATAGGATTGTACTTGTTCTTGGTTACAAAACACTTTGCTTGTTCAAAAACATTTGGAAACAAACATTTAACATGATCCTCAAAATTTCAAATCCTTTAGGAGGAAAATACCATTAACCAAATTCTCGTGTTATTGCTTACCCTTGGGATTACATCCTTAGATGTTTCTAAACACTTGAATTTACATCTCAATTTTCCCACTAAAGTTACACAATAGGTAACCCTTGCCTTAATTTCATCAAAGTTTCACATAATATACCTTATGAAATGAGAAGAAGTTGAGACATTGGACATCCAGTTTGAAAACCTAATCAAGAAGTGTTTGGGGTAAAAACAAAGTCATTAAGCAAAGATTAAAGACAATTGGACCCCACACATGTGTCTCCAATGATTTCAAGCAAAATCAAGATCAAGAAATGAAAGGTGAAAGCCCTTAGTCTGAAAACCCATCAAAAGTGTCTTTCAATGCTATATGAATTTAGACAAAGACTGATTTTTTACTTTTACAAGAAGGCTTCAAGAAACAATCCCAGTTTATATTCATTTTATTGCTTCCAAAACCCAAATCTTTTTAGAGATTTTGAACATCTTTTTTAGAGAAAAGCTTGTTCTTCAATACCGAGGTCTAAGTAAACAAGTGTCTTTTTAGGTACATCCTAGGATCAAAATAAAAAATTGATCAATCCTTGAACATCAAAAAACCAAAATCATCTCATCAACAACTCTTCAAAAATATTGAAAAAATCCTTTATATTAAACTTTGGGAAAATAATTTGAAATCAATCCAAAATCACCTTGTTTGATTGAACGTGTGTTGATGCATCCTTCTACACATATTTGATTAAATTATCAAACTTGGGAACAAATTCATCCCTTGATAACATCCAACATCTTGGGATTTAGGAGTTCATTATCAAAATCATCTTGTTTGGATAGGAATGTTTAGATAAATCCTTCTTCTCACACCTAGACAAATTATCATCTTGTGAACAATTTAACTCTAGGACAACATCCAATCTCTTAGAGTTTATGAGTCCACCAAAATCCGAATCCAAAAAAAATCAATCTTGTATCAAGTCCTAAAGTTTAAAATTTCCCTTCAAGATTCTCGCAAGAGTTCTGCTCATCCATCAAGCATCCATATTACATTCATATCATTATCACCCTTTGATCCTTAAATTACCCTAAAATTTCTATTTTATACCTAAAGTTAGATCAATCCAAAATAATTAAAGAATTCACCTTCTGTATTCTTGAAGATTGATCCCTATTTTATGGTGCAAACTAGATCGCAACACAAGAGGAACATGGAAGCCAACAAAGAAACATCTACTACAAGTGACTTAAGTCAAACCACTCCTGAAATGAATCCCATTGGGTCTGGAAATCTCATAGTTAACCTTCCGACATCATCACAAAACCCACAAGAAGAAGCCCAAGGAGAAGACCTCACCTTCAGGATGTCTCACGACGAAATAACTGAAATGCTTCAAAATCCAAAAAACCATAAGATCGTCAATATCATGATGAGGCTTAACCCTTCATTATACATGCTTAAACTAGCAAAGCAAAGGGACAACTACCTTCATATTTTGACAGGAGTACCATAGTGGAGACATCTTTTCCTCCAATCTGATCCACCATTCCCATCTCATCCACACCTGCATCCCAAAATATCACTCAAAAAATTCTGCAAATCACAACATCTTTTGCTCCAACCCAACCTAACATTAATAAGGGAAATGCATTTATGAATCCTATTCAAGCACACCCCCTTGTTAATAATAAAAACTTGGTTAAAAGAAACCACCTTGGAACACAACATACATGAAAACTCATTACATAAGAACTCCTCTCCTCACAAATTCGCTACAAAAACAAAACTTGGATCCCAACAAGTGCAAAAAAAAAAAATCATACAACTAGTTGCTCAAGCTGTGCAAGGTGCCCAAGGCGCACAATCCGCATTATAGGCACAATAGGCTGCGAAAGCCCAAGCTTTATTGCAACAAAAACAACAACAAGCCACCCAAGCTGCTCAAGCATTGTGAGCATTACAAGCACAAAAGGCTGCTCAAGCACAAATTCTATTACAACAAGTGGTACAAGTAGAAGCCCAAGCACAAGCTCAAGCTCAGGAAAATGCCCAATATCAAGCACAACAAGCACAAACACATGCACAACTTCTTGCACAAAAAAAATGTGCACAAATGCAAGCATATTAGCAAGAAATTAAGCAATATCTAGAGCAATAAGAAGCAACCGAATTGGAAGCCCAACAACAAGCACAACAACTAGCAAAATCCTTAGCATAGCAACAACAAGATCAACAACAAGTATTGTTCATACAACAATAGATGGAAGCCTACCTAGCTCGGCAGAACATACACATACCATTGAACAACACATCAAACAACCCACCAATCCAACCCACAATCGAAACACCCCAAAACACTTTCATCCCACCCCTTGATCCGAAAAATGATGTGACAACACAAAGTAGGTTGCTCTTGCAACAAGGGCTCAATCTTGAATCGAGGCTAGCCACAAAGACACCAAGCAACTTATGTTCCTACCCATTTGACAAGAGCCTAGTGATGAAACCATTCCCTAAGGGATTCAAGCATGTTTGACAAATATCGTGGGATGAGAAACCCTAAAGATCACATCAGGGAATTCTAGGTTCATTGCATGGAAGTCGCATACGATGATACTTATCTAATGCAACTATTTCCTAGGATTTTGGCTAGCCATGCTATGGAATGGTTCTCTCATCTACCTTAAGGCATTAGAACATTTCAAGAAATTATAGACGCATTCATTAAGAACTACACATGCAACATTGCAATGGATGTTAGTCTACAAGAACTCTCAGCTCTAAAATAAGGAAAGGGTGAATCTTTTTCTTCATTCCTACAACAATGGTGATCCAAGGCCAATCGAAACATGTGGACCATTCCTGAGGAACAACAAGTTTGCACCATCATAGCCAACCTTGATGGCCTCTTGGAATTTCATCTCAAGGTTCAAGGAATCACCACATATGACCAAATGATCCCCAAGGCGCTTAACATTGAACGAGCCCTCATGACTCAACCAGTGGGATCAATTTCATACCCCAAACAACAAAACAACCACCCATCTTCCAACTACAACGATAAACCCTGCACATGGAAAAGGAACAAAAACATTACTAATGACGTTGTCGTCGATGCCAAGGTGGTCATTAGTTCCCCTCACCAAAATACACCCGCACCACAAATCCAAATACAACACCAAAACAATCATCAGACAACACAACAACCAAACTACAATATGAAAATCAATAATCTCAATGATCAAATGGGACCACCTCAATGGAACAAGAATTATCCCAAATGAAAGTACACTACTTTGGGGGAACCATAAGAAGTCATCATGAAAAATATGATATATGAAAGGTTCATCAAGGACCCTACCTTTGAAAATTACCAAGAACCAGATGTGTAACCTCCTTGGTATAATGAGAATAAACTCTATGAATTCCATAAAATCAAAGGACACACCATGAACACTTGTATGAGATTAAAAAATATAGTTCAATATCTCATCGATTAAAGAATTATAAACGTGGAACAACCAACAGGAAACAAAAATCTTAAGATATACACGAATCTGATGTTGAATTATGGCAATAAATGGAATAATAACAACACTGATAAAGGGAAAGGCACCCACGCAAACATGAACCATGTGTATGAAATTGTTGTTGCCTCCCTAGATGAATACTACATAGTCATCACCATCATAGGTTCCCATGCTGATTGTGGAGTCACCAGAAGAGGCGGAAAAGTCACCATCGGGGGATCATCCCAGCAAAACAAAGTCACTACATCTAGATCAATCCCTAATGGCTACAATGTCCTAGATCAACTCAAGAGAACACCGGCACAAATCTACTTCATGGAGTTGCTAAAAATCTCATCTACCCATAAGAAGATCCTTGAGGAAGTGTTGGCTTTATCCATTGTCCCCATAGATCTTGATGCAGAACAATTCCAAGCTATGGTTGGGAATATCATTATGCCAAAACTCGTCACATTCTCTGACCAGGATATCCCTGCTTAACCATCTCACAACCGTGTACTTCACTTAGAAGTCATAGTATATAAGAGAAAATTCAAAAGGGTCTTGGTGGATGGAGGTGTGGATTTGAATATATGTTCTCTCAACCTCATCAAACAATTGAAAATCCTAGAGGATTTTGTTGACAAAGGAAAGGGTATCACAATAAGAGCATATGATGATCAAGATAGAGTGTCCTAAGGCACGATCAAACTCCCTATTCAAGTAGGGCCAACTCTCATGGAAACCACTTGTCAGGTCCTGGATCTTGACTTACCATATAACATCATTATGGGATGTCCATGGATTCATACAATGAAGGCAGTAGTGTCAACTTTCCATCAATGTGTGAAATTCAAAAATGAGGGACAAGAAGTTACCATCCACGAAGATCCAGAACCCTTCTCCTATTGCAAAAGTCTTGAAGCAAAGTACTATAAAATCCCCCAAGTACCAAACAATGATGAGGGCCCATCTACACCATACATCGATCCTGCCACTCTCGCATCCACTTTTGTGACAGAGACACCCACCACTCCCGCCATTCCCACCATTTCTGACATTAAGGTCATCATCCAAGATAACGATTATGGAAACTACATGATCCCTAAAAATTATTTTATGGTAGGAGAGTTACCACAATCTGCTAGATCATGGGGACATACGCAAATAAATGAACCCTCCACATCCCAAATGACTCCTAAAGATTATCCCAACTTTACAAGGTTGGGGGATCTTGGCCGAGAATTTATTGAGGAAGATCCATCTCATATGCTATACCAAGATGAATGACCAACAGCTGAATTACCAATGGATGATAGAAGCAAAGTTCTACAAATGATGCTTGCAATGGGCTATGACAGAAATCAAAGACTTGGGAGAAACGAAAATGGGCTTATAATACCTATCATGCCAGAGATGCGAGCGATAACAAATCTTGGCCTTGGATTTACCCCTTTGAGTATAACCATACGCGTACGATGTCCTCTAGTTAGAAGGGTTAATAATCCTCCTTAGCCAACCATAATAGTACTACGCTTACCAGTATCTACAGGTAGGGTCATAGATAACTTTACATTTGACATAACTGACATCCATAGTAGTAGTAATGATGAGGATCCCATGATCAACTTACCTAGGATATTTGAGGATACCACTCTTTGCATGATTAGCACCCTATCTTTTGAATCAGACCACCAAAATTATGATATCTGCCTAGTATATCCCCAACTCATTGGCTACGACCAACGAGGAGCACCAGTTCTTGATACATTAAAAAATGATGAGGCACTCTAAAAATTCATGGGACTGCGGGATAACATTCCATGTGGGGATCACAAAGTAGGGTTCCTAGTTGAGCTAGATACGCATGCCTATTATAGGGAAACAATTGAATCTCTCTGTCGTAAAAGTGAAAAATTAAGATTAATATCTAAGTCCCTGAGGGAAAACCACACTATGGCACTCTGACCAAAACAAAGTAAAAAGGATGCATCCAATGGTGAAAACCTCTCTGAGGTGCCTAAGGATGGGGGATTCAATTTTCCTTTTGGAGCTATTCATCAGGAAAAAACAACAGTCCTGGCAGAAAAATGCAATCTTGTCAATCTAGGAATAGAGGAAGCCCCACATATCACATTCTATGTGGAATCATTACTATCAGAGGAACAAGAGCTGCTACTAGCATTCGTAAGAGAAAGACAAATAAACTTCTCATGGATCTATGCTGACATGCCAAGACTTGATCTGGAGACCGTGGTTCACCATTTAGCAGTATATCTAGAAGAAAATCCTGTCAGACAAAAGCTTCAAATAATGCACCCTCAAATCACCCTGCTAGTCAAAATGGAGCTAAAAAAGCTATTAGATGCAGGATTCATTTGACGAATAGATTATCTAGAATGGGTATCAAACTTGGTACCTGTTTCAAAACTCGATGGGAACATCAGAATTTGCACAAACTTCAGAGATTTGAATAAAGCATGTACAAAAGATGACTTCCCGCTTCCAAACATTGATATGATTGTGGATATGATAGCTAGACATGAAATGTTGTCACTAATGGATGGATTCTCAGGGTACAATCAAATCATGATAGCTAGAGAGGACCAACATAAAACTACTTTCACTTGTCCATGAGGGACCTATTGTTGGAATATGATGCCATTTGGCTTAAAGAATACAGGAGCAACATATCAAAGGGCCATGACATTGATCTTCCATGACATGATCCATAAGATGGTCAAAGACTATGTTGATGATATCCTAGCCAAGTCAAGAAAGAGAAAATATCACATAGCAACCCTCAGTGCCATCTTTGATAGGCTAGAGGAGTACAAGTTTAGATTAAACCATAAGAAGTGTGTCTTTAGGGTACAATCAGGAAAATTGCTAGGATATATAGTATCAATGAGAGGTATCAAGGTAGATCCAGCAAACGTAAAAGAAATCCTCGAGATGGAGGCACCAAAAACATTAAAGCAATTGAGAGGTTTCCAAGGAAGGCTCCAATCCATTAAAAGATTCATAGCACAGTTGGCGGAAAAATAGAACCCATACTCTCACCTACTCCACAAGGGAGTAGCCTACAAATGGGATAGCAAGTGTGAAGATGCATTCAAAAAAATCAAAGAATATCTACTGACACCACCACTCGTAGTGCCACCAATCCCAAGAAAATCAATGATTCTTTATATATTAGTAACCCCTCGAAGCTCTCCTAGCTTAGCATGATGAAAATGGAACATAAAGGTCCATTTATTACATCAATAGAACAATGGTTAGCCATGAGCTAAACTATTCATTCATCAAGAAATCATGCCTAGTAGTATTGTTTGAATCTCATAAATTCAAACATTACATGTTGGAACACAAAATAAAGCTCATCACCAAAATCGACCCTGTCAAATACTTATTGTCAAAAGCAATGCTCACTAGAAGAATGTCCAAGTGGGTGATGATATTGTCAGAATATGACATCAAATATGTAGAGAGGAAAGCAATCAAAGGCTAAGTCATCGCAAATTAGCTTACAGAAGCACCAGTTTATTCAGAGAATCCTCTCAGAGTTTCCAGATGAATCTATTTTTAATCTCAATGTAGTTGACCACTAGAAATTGTACTTTGATGGCTCATACACACAACATGGATCACGAGCTGGAATTTTCTTTATCACCCCGCAATGGGATTGCATACCAAGGTCCTACAAACTAGCATTTCCTTACACCAATAACATTGCAGAATACGAGGCTTTAACCATAGGTCTTAGAATAGTAGTGCAATGGAATATTATAGCTCTCAAAGTATACAAAGACTCCCAATTGATAATAAATCAAGTGAATGATGAATAGCAGACCAAGGATGACAAGCTCACTCCATACAGGAAATTGGTGAAGGCTCTCAAAGAATCCTCCATCAAAATTAGATTTGAGTAGATTCCTAGAGCCAACAACAGAGTAGCAGACGCCATGACAACAATTGGGTCCCTACTGGACATCCTCAACAATGATCCAAAATATGAATTCCTGATAGAGCAACTTCTTGTGCCCACATTCAAGGTACTAGAATCAGAATTCGTGTGCGAAATTGTTGGTCTCGGTGATCCTTGGTACCATGACATTTATACATATCTTTGAATAAGAGTCATACCTACTGACTTACCTTCAAATCTAAAATGAACCTTTGTAAAAAAGGCATCTAGATTCGTCATCCTAGGAGATACCCTATATTGTAGGAGCATAGAAAGAATCCTATTACGTTGCTTAAACACTAAGGAGACACTGACTGCTCTAACTAAAGTACATAATGGTATATGTGGTTTACACTCAAGTGGAATGACCATAGCTAAGGAAATGCTAAGGATGGGGTATTATTGGCCCACAATGGAATGAGAAACACATGACTATGGTAGAAGGTGTCTACAATGTCAATAGCATGGGGACCTCATCCATGCTCCAACTCAAGAGCTTCATCCTATCATCACACCATGGCCCTTTTCGCAATGGGGACTTGATCTCATAGGAAAAAGCATGCCCACTTCATCTAACAGCCAAAAATTCATCATAACCACAACAAAGTACTTTAATAAGTTGGTGGAAGCCATACCCATGATGTATATAACTGGGAAGTAGATTTCATAGTTCATCCTGAACTATCTCATTTTCTACTATGGTGTTCCACAAGCCATTATCTCAGATAATGGGACACCATTCAAGAATTAAGAGGTTTGTGACTTATGTGAAAAATTGAAAATCCAACATTGCTTATCCACCCCATACTATCTCCAAGGCAATGGCCAAGTAGAATCTACAAACAAAACCATTCTAAAAATCCTCAAGAAAACAGTCAATGACGCAGGTCATGATTGGCATTTACAGCTTAATCCCGCCCTCTGGGCCTATTGAACTAGTATCCGCACACCCATCGGCACTAGCCCTTTCTCCCTAGTCTATAGATCAGAAGCATTACTCCCCATTGAGATTGAGCTCCCATCACTTAGGATATCACTACAAAACCTCATCATAGATGAAGAGTACTGAGTATCAAGATTGAATGAGCTGGAGTTGCTAGATGAACAACATATAGATGCTTTAAATAACTTACAAGTCTATCAGAATAGACTCAAAAGGAGCTATAATAAGAAAATCAGAAGTAGGACTTTCCAAGTCAGAGAACTAGTATTAAAGGAGAATCAAAAGAATGTTCCAATCCCAAGTAGCAAATGAAAATTTGAACCCAATTGGTACCATTCGTTATCACAACAAGTTATAAGTCAGGGGCATATCAGTTATCAACACCCAAAAGGGAACCTCTGCAAGAGCCCATGAATAGCTCTCATCTCAAAAAGTTTTATGCCTAAATCTTTCAAGGTATAGAACCAAAAAATCCAAAAAAAATAGAAAATTTCCTTAAAAAATGGTTACTTTGGCAAAAACCTAGAAAATAGGCATCTTGGTGACAACAAAAAAAAATCAAAAAAGAAAAAAATCAGAAAAAGGATCAAAAATAGTAAAGAGAAAAAAATTGTCCTCTAGTGAAAACCACTTTGGTGGCACTTTGGAAAAGTACCTTGGTGAAAACCTGACAAATAGGAACCTTGCATAAATAAGCACTTTCCATCCACCAGGATCTTTATGGATTGTTCTACATCATCCATCCATTACACTTCCATCATCCATCGCATTCGGGTCTCCATCTAGCACTCATCTGCCTGCATCTACATCATAGCTTGGTCTGGTGTTCGCATCATGATTTCTCCTAGTACTACTCGACTCATCCTTAAGGTCAGTTTGTCCTGCCTTTATCGAAGTAGTCTATTGCATCATGCTGGGGGCATGTTATTATCGGATTGGATTCATGTATGTTCTTAAAATCTTCAACATCAGAAAATCCAAAAAAAACATCAAAACATATCAAAATCACCAAAACAGGTCAAAATTTGGTTAAAAAGCCAAAAAATAGAGTCATCTTGTCAAACTATGAGTCTCTGAGCCTTGAATGTAGGAAAGGTTGATCTTTGATCATCCCCCAAGGCACTTAGGTCAGTCCTTTAGGATTGTGTCATAATAAACTGACATTTCATCATGTAGATCTTCATTTGTAAATCATTCTAGCCCTTAGTCCAACTACGTGGTCTCTGCATGTATAACATAGGCAAGGCTAATCTATTGATGATCCCCCAAGGCCTTTAGGATAGGTCTTTGGGTTAGTCTCTTGGTCAAAATCTCAAAAAACCCCAAAACATTGGAAAATTGAAAATCAAAACATTTGAAAATCTCAAAAAATACCAAAAATAGCCTCAAACATTGAAAAATGTCAAAAACATCCAAATATTTGAAAAAATCCATCCATCTCATCTCACTTGCACCTGCAATAAACACCACTCATAATAAAATGATCTTCATCCTCAACCTTTGGTGAAATAGTTAGAAACAAGTCTAGCAGGTTAAAAGTGAAAACTCAAAAATGTTAAGTCTCAAGTCTAAGACAGTACGTAAACAAGTTGGTCAACTCTTTGTGTCGATAGTCCATCATCCAATCATTTCCATATCAATCATTTGATAACATCATGTCCTAGGATGAATCCTTCCTACAAGGGGCATTATTTATCAGAAAGAACACTTTGGATAAACAAAATGACATGCCACCATCCACTAACATGTCCTAGGATGTATCCTTCCTACATTGGGCATTATCTTTTGCTAATAGTTTCAGTTCTTAACCTTAAAAACACATTCCCTTTTGGTTAGCGGTATTGAAGAACATCAGCTTGTTCGTGTGCTTTATCTTTGTCTTTTGACTTATCTTATTGCGCTCAGTCCAAGGACCTCTTGATGATAACCGAACAAAGGATTTAGAGAGATAGGAATGGGGCAACGATCATTATCCTTTTATTTGTTGTGCTTGTTGGAAATTCTTGTAAAATAACCTTGGTGAATACTTGCTCTATTAGATATGCATAGAGGATGTTTTGGACAGCTTGTTGACTATTGCATTGATTAGTTATACCTTTCCGTGTTTTGGTCTGAGATGTTTGAAACTTCTAAAGTGTATTCTATCAAGGTTTGCATATGTCAAGTGTGAACAAGAATACTCCTATCTATTTTTTGATGCAAAGTCTATCATACTAAGTACAATACCATCCTGATCCTTTATACCTTGATGCATCTTGCTTATGCGTGCTATCAAACATAAGGTAAGTGACCCTTTTAAAATCCCAATCCTTGATAAGCAAATCATCCATTTCTCATCATCATCTCTCATAAAGTTGTCTTGTTGGATCCTCTTTTCATCATCTAATTTCTTCTTTTTTGCACTAACATCACATCATGAATAGTTAATCATCATCACCAATGCATCCATCCTACATCCACAAACCATCAGTATTATGCATATCATCTCACATACATAATCATCATCATAATATAGATATGTTAGTCTAAGCATCTCATAAAATCATACATTTGCATAATCATAGCATATCACATCATTCATCTCATCCATCTCACATCATATCATCATTTAAGTTGTTTAAGATAATATAGATTTGTTATTCTAAGCATCTTAAAACTATATCATTTGCATCATCATCCATAACCATCCATTTTGAACCTCTTTATCGTGAGATCGACCCTCAAATGGAATCTTCTCGCTCGATCTATTGAGGGGGCAATGTATTAGTGTACTTCTTTTCACTGGGGCATCCAAAAAAATAAAATAAAAATTCAATTTTTATCGCAGAAAGTTTATTCTTTGAACCAGCACAACAAGTACATTGCTTCAAAGAGGGAAAAAATGTAGACACACAAAATATGCATACACTTCAATCCACTAATAACCTTCATTTAATCAAATCTAACATTTCATCCTTCAAAAATAAATATACTTCATCATTACCCCATTTAAATAAATCAATAAAATCCTAATATTTCATCTTTTAATAATTTCCTAGATTCATATTCCTCAAATTAATTAACCTTTATCTTGCATCGTCCTTTAATTAAATAAACCAAAATTTATTTAATTAAATCTCAAAATTCATATTTCTCCCTCTTGATTTAAATAAATCAAAATATTCAAGTCAAATGGGCCAAAGCATCTTAAACATCATCTAAGCTAATCTAATCCTAATTAACCTAACCTAACCACCCATCACATCCTCTAGCTTTTCCCACTTGCACCAATAAATCATTTTAATTCATTTACAAATTTCTCATTTTCCCTCAACAAAGCATATTTTTTAGAATATTCTCCAAGTTTGAATATGAAGACAAGTTGACTTGTCCCTTCCAACATAGCAATAACTTCTCTCTTACATGTCCCCCACTCAACATTTAACTCTCAATTTCAAATTTGAATCTCCCCCTTTTTGGCACATTGGCAAAAACTTGCACATTCCTCAACCTATCATAATGTGACAAGTGGATTCATCTCATTGGTCAAATAATTATCCCACATTGCTCTATTTTGAGATCTCTCCCAATTTGAAAATCTATAAATGAAAGCTTCATCCTTCATCAAATAATATACACTCTCATGCAAAGTTACTCTCTTAAATTGAGAACTAATTTTTCCCATCACCATTACATTGCATCAATTGAGTTTTAGCAAGGATTGGGAAAGGGCCATTGGCACATTTGACAGCAATCCAATCTGGAATAGGTACTTGTCTTGCTTCTATATGTCTCTTTGATCTTCTTTGTTATTTGTTTACATCTTTGGAGCATGACATTATTATTTCATAGAAGCATTTGATGAATTTGCATATGAATAACCCATTACTTAATGTGCATATGAGGTTTAAGTGTTTGCATAGTTTAGGTGCTTCATATTGGTACTAGAAGGAGGGAAAAATTTGCAATTCATTTTTTAGTTGGTGGCCCGTTTTGCTTTCTCAGAAAAAAAATTGATTTATTGAAATGCCTTGTTAAGTGGTCAGTCATTCCATATATATTTAACATGAATAGATGTTGAAGCATTCAGCGACACTCTTTATTAGATTTTTGTTAACTAATCTACATCTTTTAAGAAGTACGTTGTTTCTACTTTCCATGCTTTGTCTACATTCTTTTGTTAATAGATATTGCATACCATATCCATTGAATTCGCCATCTACTCTTGCAAGTTGAGAATTTCATATTATTGTCTTTGTTTGCTATTGTATTTTACCTTTCCACAGGTGGAACAAATAAGAAAGACATGTTTATTTTCTCTAGATTTAGATTCCATTATTTACCATTTACACACCAAAGTTTGTGCACAATAATTGGACATCTTTTTTTACACTTGCACATGTGAAGCTTCTAATAGGAAGAGATGAGCAATTATAAGTAGATCTTGAATGCAATAAATTAGTGAAATGTGTACTGTAGTAGGCCAGCCTCAGCCCAACAGGAAAAAAATATTGTGTGAATCTTAAGGTCAACACATTTATTAGTGTGTTGTTGATCTTAGATCAGGTCATCAAGATCATGGCATGTAGGTACAGATATAATAACTGTTGTCCATCACTTATTCTTTGCTATCAATTTTAATGTGTGCTAACTATTCACAACCTACTTTATCTGCAATGTTTAGTCTTTTCCCCACCACAATGATTCAAGGATAGAATGTAATATGTAGGTGTTGGATATAGCCTCTACAAAATCAACACAATTCTGACTTCCTTATGTCATGGGTTGAATCACCATCTCTCTTACAATGGATAATACAATGTCCACTCAAAATGGATTTCCCAAAATTGTCTTTTACAAGCATTTGACTCCCAAAATATGCTCCTTGATCCCTCCTCTTTGTATCCATATCAACACTGTTGACCAGTCTAGCAATGTTGTCACTTACATCCATGTATTTTTTGGGACTCTCAGAATCAGTATAGAAATCTATTCTAAAATCCCCAAAACCAATGTCATCTGCAATAGACAATGATAGAGACTATTGTGTATTGTCTTTCTCTATATTTTTTTTAAAGAATCTTTTACCACTAAATCAATATCAAGCAGAACAAATAGCTGACTTTGGTTGTGTTGTTGTAATTTGCTTTATAATTACACTTGTATTATGTGGTACCAAGAAGTTGTCATCAATATATTCCTGACCGGTTTCTGCATTGGTAGTGAGAAGATCAAAATATTTGCAAGTAGTTAACTTCTTGTGATTTGCAATTTTTTGCTTTAGATTGCATATAGATATTTGTTAATGGTTGTTGTTTGTTGGTATCCTATACATGATGCTATTCAGTTCTCAAAAATGACTCTGAATTCCTTCGTATAGTGGTATCATGCTATTTGTGGCCCTACACTATAGCAGTTTGGGGATGTTCTTCATAGCTATCAGTTATTCGATTACCAAATCTTGTACCAAACCTAGTTTGTTTCCAATGGAACTGACTGGCTTATCGACGCTACTAAGATGAAGTAGATTTGTATTAGTTTTTCCTTTTTCCTTCTTTTTTCTCCTTTTGTTTTCCTTTGTTTCCCTAAACAAGAGACAATCATGTGAGGATGAAAATATTAAAATTGTTTTTATTATTAACTCCAAACAATAACATGATTTCAAAATGAAAGGACAAAGATTTGGACGCTTAAAGGATGATTTATAAGTGGATCATTCTTTGATGTTGAATTCATTGAAAAGATATCATACTTGTGAGACACCTTCCTTCACACTTGATATTGACTAAAGGTATTTAAGCCCCTAATTCAACCATAAAGAATAAATCTTTCAAAAGCACCCTCCTAATCCCACATGTTGACTATCATACTAATCAAAATGATGTCATAAACTTTGAAAGCTCATTAATTTTACCAACCATAAAGAATACACCTTTCAAAAGCATTGTCATGAGTTCAAATGTTTTCTATCTGAAAATGGACCATAATGATGAAGCAACTTATAACACAAAGCAAATAAATTGTTTTTAATAAGTCAACCTTAAAGAATGAACCCTTCAAAAGCATTGTCATAAGTTCAAATTTTTGCTATCTCAAAATGGACCATAATGATGAAACAACTTATAACACTATTTTGAAAATAAATTGCATCAACAAGTCAACCCCCAAATGAATAAATCTTTCAAACCTCCTTTTGGCACCCTTCAATTCCCTCCAACTTTTAAATTATCTAATTTTCAAATTTCAAGCATTAAATTTGCAACAAAAAAACAATATTTGGATAAAACCTAGTGCCTTTTTGAAATCCGCAAGCCATAAAGATAATTCCATCTTGCGTGCTCAGAAAAGAGTGTATTGTCGTGTAAGTTCCTTCTCTTAACATGGTATGGGCATGCTTTGTACATTAATGATCTGATAATTCAAACAAATGCATTTGGTATGTGTAAATTCATGTTGACCCACTGCATTCCTTCCCACATTTCTCCCAAAGTGACAAGGATGAGAAAATCATAAAAAACACCATTTTCATCGAAAGCCTATCCCTGGCCAAACAAATACTCATCGTGCAAAGATGGATTCCAATGAGGATTAATATGACCTAGAAACTAGAGTGCCTATTTCTCCGCATCAATCTAAAAAAAAATTGCAGATTATACTTCCTATTAGTAGCGTCGACAGGCTAGTCATGGCCATTGGCAACAAACTAGGTATAGTACAAGATTTGGTAATCAAATAACTGATAGCTATGAAGAACATCCAAAAACTACTATAGTGTAGGGCCATAAACAACATGATACCACTATACCAAGGAATTCAGAGTCATGTTTGAGACCTGACCAACATCATAGATAGGATACCAGCAAACAACAACCATTAACAAATATCTATATGTGATCTTAAGAAAAAAATTCCAAATCATAAGAAGTTAACTATTTGCAAAGATTTCTATCTTCTCACTACCAATGCGGAAACTGGTCAAGAATATATTGTTGACAACATCTTGGTACCATAGAATACAAGGGTAATTATAAAGCGAATTATAGTAGCATGACCAAAGTCGACTATTTGTTCTACCTGATATTGAATCAATGGTAAAATTTTCTTTAAAAAAAATACAGAGAAAGACAATACACAATAGTCTCTATCATTGTCTATTGTTGACAACATTGGTTTTGGGGATTTTGGAATAGATTTCTATGCTGATTCTGAGAGTCCTGAAAAATACATGGATGTAAGTGACAACATTGCTAGACTAGTCAATGGTGCAGATATGGATACAAAGAGGTAGGATCAAGGACCATATTCTGGGATTCAAATGCTTGTAAAAGATAATTTTGAGAAATCCATTTTGAGTGGACATTGTATTAGCCATTGTAAGAGAGATGGTGATTCAGCCCATGACATCAAGAAGTGAGAATTGTGTTGATTTTGTAGAAGCTATATCCAATGCCTACAGATTACATTCTATCCTTGAAGTGTTTTGGTGGGGAAAACACTCAATGTATTAAAAAAATACTAAACATTGTAGATAAAGTAGGTTTTCAATGGTTAGCACACACTAAAATTGACAATAAGGAAGAAGTGATAGACAACAGTTATTATATTTGTACCTACATGCCATGATCTTGACAACATGATCTGAGATCAACAACACGCTAATAAATGTGTTGACCTTAAGATTCACACAATCTTCTTCACCTATTGAGCCGATTTTGGCCTACTGCAGTACGCATTTCACTAATTTATTGCATTCAAGATCTACTTATAATTGCTTGTCTCTTCTTGTTAAAAGCTTCACATATGCAAGTGTTAACAAAGATGTCCAATTATTGTGCCAAAAATTTGGTGTGTAAATTATGGTAAATAATGGAATCTAAATCTAAAGAAAATAAACACGTTTTTCTTATTTGTTCCACATGTGGAAAGGTAAAATCCAACAACAAACAAAGACAACAATATGAAATGCTCAACTTGCAAGAGTAGATGAAAAATTCAATGAATATGGTACGCAATATCTATTAGCAAAAGAACATAGACAAAGCATGGAAAACATAAACAACATTCTTCTTAAAAGATGCAAATTAGTTAACACAAAGATGATAAAGATTGTCGCTAAATGCTTCAACATCTATTCATGTTAAATATATATAGAATGATCGAACACTTAACAAGGCATTTCAGTAAATCAATTTATTTTTCTGAGAAAGTAAAATGGGCCACCAACTAAAAAAAGAAATGCAAATTCTTCCCTCCTTCTAGCACCAATCTGAAGCACCTAAAATCTACAAACACTTAAACCTCATATGCACATTAAGTAATGGGTTAGTCATATGAAAATTCATCAATGCTTCTATGAAATAACAATGTCATGCTCCAAAGATGTAAAAACATAACAAAGAAGATCAAAGATGCATATAGAATCAAGACAAGTGCCTATTCCATATTGATTGGTGTCAAATGTTCCAATGACCCTTTGCCAATCCTTGCTAAAACTCAAATGATGCAATGTAATGGTGGTGGGAAAAATTAGTTCTCAATTTAAAAGAGTAACTTTGCATGAGAGTGTAGATTAGACCAATGAGATGAAGCCACTTGTCACATTATGATAGGTTGAGGAATGTGCAAGTTTTGGCAAATGTTCCAAAGAGGGGGAGATTCAAATTTGAAATTGAGAGTTAAATGTTGAGTGGGGGACATGTAACAAAGAAGTTATTGCTATGTTGGAAGGGACAAGTCAACTTGTCTTCATATTCAAACTTCGAGAATATTCTCAAAAAGATGTTTTTTGAGGGAAAATGAGAAATTTATAAATCAATTAAAATTATTTATTGGTGCAAGTGGGAAAAGCTAGACGATGTGATGGGTGGTTAGGTTAGGTTAATCAGGACTAGATTAGCTTAGATGATGTTTAAGATGCTTTGACCCATTTGACTTGAATATTTTGATTTATTTGAATAAAGAGGGAGAAATATGACTTTTTAGATTTAACTAAATGAAGTTTCGTTTATTTAATTAAAGGATGATGCAAGATAAAGGTTAATTAATTTGAGGAATATGAATCTAGGAAATGATTAAAAGATAAAATGTTAGGATTTTATTGATTTATTTAAATGAGGTAATGATGGAGTGAATTTATTTTTGAATGATGAAATTTAAAAGTTGGAGGGAATTACAGGGTGCCAGAAGGAGGTTTGAAAGATTTGTTCATTTGGGGGTTGACTTGTTGATGCACTTTAGCTTCAAAATAGTGTTATAAGTTGTTTCATCATTATGGTCCATTTTGAGATAGCAAAAATTTGAACTTCTGACAATGCTTTTTAAGGGTTCATTCTTTAAGTTTGAAATATTAAAAACAATTTATTTTCTTTGTGTTATAAGTTGTTTCATCATTATGGTCCATTTTGAGATAGCAAAAATTTGAACTCATGATAGTGCTTTTGAAAGGTGTATTCTTTATGGTTGGTAAAATTCATGAGCTTTCAAAGTTTATCACATCACTTTGATTAGTATGATAGTCAACATGTGGGATTAGGAGGGTGCCTTTGAAAGATTTATTCTTTATGGTTGATTTAGGGGCTTAAATACCTTTAGTCAATATCAAGTGTGAAGGAAGGTGTCTTGCAAGTATGATATCTTTTCAATGAATTCAATATCAAAGCATCATCCACTTATAAATCATCCTTTAAACATCCAAACCTTTGTCCTTTCATTTGAAATCATGTTATTTTTGGGAGTTAATAATCAAAACGATTTTAATATTTTCATCCTCACATGATTGTCTCTTATTTAGGGAAACAAAGGAAAACAAAGGATAACAAAGAAGGAAAAAGGAAAACAAAGAAGATTAAAGAGACATATAGAAGCAATAAAAGTACCTATTCCATATTTGACTGTTGTCAAATGTCCCAATGACCCTTTCCCAATCCTTGCTAAAACTCAAATGATGCAATGTAATGGTGATGGGAAAAATTAGTTCTCAGTTTCAGAGAGTAAATATGCATGAGAATGTAGATGATTTGATGAAGGATAAAGCTTTCATTTATATATTTTCAAATTGGAAGAGATCTCAAAAGAGAGTAATGTGGGATAATGATTTGACCAATGAGATGAAGCCACATGTCACATTATGATAGGTTGAGGAATGTGCAAGTTTTGGACAATGTTCCAAAGAGGGGGAGATTCAAATTTTAAATTAAAAGTTAAATGTTGAGTGGGAGACATGTAAGAGAGAATTTATTGCTATGTTGGAAGGGACAAGTCAACTTGTATTCATATTTAAACTTGGAGAATATTCTCAAAAAGATGCTTTGTTGAGGGAAAATGAGAAATTTATAAATGAATTAAAATGAATTATTGGTGCAAGTGGGAAAAGCTAGAGGATGTGATGGGTGGTTAGGTTAGGTTAATCAGGACTAGATTAGCTTAGATGATGTTTAAGATAATTTGACCCATTTGACTTGAATATTTTTATTTATCTAAATCAAGAGGGAGAAATATGACTTTTGAGATTTAATTAAATGAAGTTTGGTTTATTTAATTAAAAGATGATGCAAGATAAAAGTTAATGAATTTGAGGAATATGAATCTAGGAAATGGTTAAAAGATAAAATGTTAGGATTTTATTGATTTATTTAAATGAGGTAATGATGAAGTGAATTTATTTTTGAATGATTAAATTTAAAATTTGGAGGGAATTAGAGGGTGCGAAAAGGATGTTTGAATTTTTTTTTCATTTGGGGGTTGACTTGTTCATGCAATTTATTTTCGAAATAGTGTTATAAGTTGTTTCATCATTATGGTCCATTTTGAGATAGCAAAATTTTGAACTTATGACAATGCTTTGGAAGGGTTCATTGTTTAAGGTTCACTTAAAAAAAAAATTATTTTCTCTGTGTTAGAAGTTGTTTCATCATTATGGTTCATTTTGAGATAGCAAAAATTTGAACTCATGAGAGTGCTTTTGAAAGGTGTATTCTTTATGGTTGGTAAAATTCATGAGATTTCAAAGTTTATCACATCACTTTGATTAGTATGATAGTCAACATGTCGGATTGGGAGGGTGATTTTGAAACATTTATTATTTATGGTTGATTGAGGGGCTTAAATACCTTTAGTCAATATCAAGTGTGAAGGAAGGTGTCTTGCAAGTATGATATCTTTTCAATGAAGTCAATATCAAAGCATGATCCACTTATAAATCGTCCTTTAAACATTCAAACCTTTTTCCTTTCATTTCAAATCATGTTATTGTTTGGAGTTAATAATCAAAATGATTTTAATATTTTCATCCTCACATGATTGTCTCTTGTTTAGGGAAACAGAGGAAAACAAAGGAGAACAAAGAAGGAAAAAGGAAAAAAAAGAAGATTATAGAGACATATAGAAGCAAGACAAGTACCTATTCCATATTTGATTGGTGTCAAATGTGCCAATGACCCTTTCCCAATCCTTGCTAAAACTCAAATGATGCAATATAATGGTGATGGGAAAAATTAGTTCTCAGTTTAAGAGAGTAAATTTTCATGAGAGTGTATATGATTTTATGAAGGATGAAGCTTCCATTTATAGATTTTCAAATTGGAAGAGATCTCAAAATAGAGCAATGTGGGATAATGATTTGACCAATGATATGAAGCCACTTGTCACATTATGATAGGTTGAGGAATGTGCAAGTTTTGGCCAATGTGCCAAAGAGGGGGAGATTCAAATTTTAAATTGAGAGTTAAATGTTGAGTGGGGGACATGTAAGAGAGAAGTTATTGCTATGTTGGAAGGGAGAAGTCAACTTGTCTTCATATTTAAACTTGGAGAATATTCTCAAAAATATGCTTTGTTGAGGGAAAATGAGAAATTTATAAATGAATTAAAATGATTTATTGGTGCTAGTGGAAAAAGCTAGATGATGTGATGGGTGGTTAGGTTAGGTTAATCAGGATTAGATTAGCTTAGATGATGTTTAAGATTCTTTGACCCATTTGACTTGAATATTTTGATTTATTTAAATCAAGAGTGAGAAATATGACTTTTGAGATTTAATTAAATAAAGTTTGGTTTATTTAATTAAAGGATGATGCAAGATAAAAGTTAATTAATTTGAGGAATATGAATCTAGGAAATGATTAAAAGATAAAATATTATGATTTTATTGATTTATTTAAATGAGGTAATGATGAAGTGAATTTATTTTTGAATGATGAAATTTAAAAGTTGGAGGGAATTAGAGGGTGCCAAAAGGATGTTTGAAAGATTTTTTCATTTGGGGGTTGACTTGTTGATGTAATTTATTTTCAAAATAGTGCTATAAGTTGTTTCATCATTAGGGTCCATTTTGAGATAGAATAAATTTGAAGTTATAAAAATGCTTTTGAAGGGTTCATTCTTTAAGGTTGACTTATTAAAAACAATTTATTTGCTTTGTGTTATAAGTTGTTTCATCATTATGGTCCATTTTGAGATAGAAAAAATTTGAACTCATGACAGTGCTTTTGAAAGGTGTATTCTTTATGGTTGGTAAAATTCATGAGCTTTCAAAGTTTATCACATCACTTTGATTAGTATGATAGTCTACATGTGGGATTAGGAGGGTGCTTTAAAAATAATTACTCTTTATGGCTGATTTAGGGGCTTAGATACCTTTAGTCAATATCAAGTGTGAAGGAAGGTGTCTTACAAGTGTGATATATTTTCAATGAAGTCAATATCAAAGCATGATCCACTTATAAATCATCCCTTAAACATCCAAACCTTTTTCCTTTCATTTGAAATCATGTTATTGTTTGGAGTTAATAATCAAAATGATTTTAATATTTTCATCCTCACATGATTGTCTCTTGTTTAGTGAAACAAAGGAAAACAAAGGAGAACAAAAACATAAAAAGGAAAACAAAGAATATTAAAGAGACATATAGGAGCAAGAGAAGTACCTATTCCATATTTTATTGGTGTCAAATGTGCCAATGACCCTTTCCCAATCCTTGCTAAAACTCAAATGATGCAATGTAATGGTGATGGGAGAAAATAGTTCTCAGTTGAAGAGAGTAAATTTGCATGAGAGTGTAGATGATTTGATGATGGATGAAGCTTAAATAATTTATAGGTTTTCAAATTGGAAGACTTAAAAATAGAGAAATGTGGGATAATGATTTGACCAATGAGATGAAGTCACTTGTCACATTATGATAGGTTGAGGAATGTGCAAGTTTTGGCCAATGTTCCAAAGAGGGGGAGATTCAAATTTTAAATTGAGAGTTAAATGTTGAGTGGGGGACATGTAAGAGAATTTATTGCTATGTTGGAAGGGACAAGTTAACTTTTCTTCATATTTAAACTTGGAGAATATTCTAAAAAAGATGCTTTGTTGAGGGAAAATGAGAAATTTATAAATGAATTAAAATGATTTATTGGTGCAAGTGGGAAAAGCTAGAGGATGTGATGGGTGGTTAGGTTAGGTTAATTAGGATTAGATTAGCTTAGATGATGTTTAAGATGCTTTGACCCATTTGACTTGAATATTTTTATTTATTTAAATCAAGAGGGAGAAATATGACTTTTGAGATTTAATTAAATAAAGTTTGGTTTATTTAATTAAAGGATGATGCAAGATAAAGGTTAATTAATTTGAGGAATATGAATCTAGGATATGATTAAAAGATGAAATGTTAGGATTTTATTAATTTATTTAAATGAGGTAATGATGAAGTGAATTTATTTTTGGATGATGAAATGTTAGATTTGATTAAATAAAGGTTATTAGTGGATTGAAGTGTATGCATATTTTGCGTGTCTACACAACCCAAATTCACTCATTGCCTCTTTTGAATAAACAACTCAATAATAAGCCAATGCCCATGTGATCTTTAATAGGTCAAAGACGGAGTGTCTAAATGGATTCCACAACTATAACAAGACCATCTAGAGTGCCCTTTTCTTTTGAAGAGCATGTGCTAGTTATGAGAAATGTAGGTCGAGTCTCAACGAGTGGGAAATTGGTATCTTGAAAGAGGTTGTACAGGAAAACCTTGAATTGATGGCACATGGTAGTGAAGATTGATAGTGATAACAAGAATTTCCAAATAATTGAAACAAGGTTCATTGTCTTCTCCTGTTCACCAATCAAAATAATTTTTTTTTAGATCTACCTTCCAATTAACCAAAATTGCTAGTGTTTGGGGCATGGAGATATGAAGCAGAGAACAGGCAATAGTAGATATTATAATAATGGTAAATGGGGCCGCTTGAAGGGGTTTATTGCACCTTCAAACTTATTAGTAATGCTATGGCTTTGGTTTCAATGAAACTTAGTCATTGCACAAATATTAAAATGTGACAGGAGAAAGTAATTTTTTCCCAAGTACACAAAAAATATTAGCTAAAAACACCAAAAATTTCCTGCAAATATAATTTTCTACCAAAATGGCAGAGAGAAGATTGGCCATTTGCTAATTTTTTATCTGTTTACAAATTTTCATACAACATTCAAAGTGGCCAAAAATTGAAAAAATAAGAATTTGTCAAAATTGATGAAATGAAGGGTATATTAACAGTGACCAATAATTGAAAATATAAAAATTTGTCAAAATTGATGAAATGAAGGTTATTTTTTAGTTTCCCAAGAATTTTGAACGTGATGGCACTATATATGTCTCTATGTCACTCCACTAATAGGACTATGTGGGTATCACCCTGATGTAGGAAGAACCATGCTCGCATGGCTCTAATACCATGTTGAAGAATGCCAAGATATAAGAGCATAAAACAACATCCACAAGTGAAAAAAATAAGCATAATAGTATGTCTATCAATATAAAATAAAGAGTGTTTGATACAATGATCAAACCTTATATATATAGGAAAAGATGAAGAGGTAGGAAGGTAGGACTAAACTAGTGACTACCACTCTATAGGTGGGACACTTGTGATCTCAATTGAAAATTGCATGAGAAAGTGTCAATATGTGTCTCAAATGTTTAGGACACATGTCTCAATTCTATGAAGTGAGACAAAAAGAAAAAGAAGCCAAAATTAGCTTAAGTTAGGTGTGGATAGGTCAATCCTAGATAGGTGATTAGATAACTAGATAGACAAAGATACTATTTACAATAGCATTTACAAACTTAATAATGAAATAAAATATATATTATTTCTCTAGTTAGAAAAAAGTATTAACAACATAACAAAAATCTTGTAAAATAAACTTATGAAAATAAATATTTAATATTGTTAAAAATTATAATATATCAAAAATAAATTAAATAAACATTGTATAAATTAAAATAAAAGTTCAAAATATAATAATTCTATAATAATTAAAATTTGTATATAACAAATCTTGGATGGCACAACATGTGAAGTAGTTGTAGAGAGGGTTTGTGCTTGCCCACATCCTATGAATGGTTGTGTCTTGCATGCCACTTCCTTACCTTCCATGCGATCCTCTTTGCTGTTTAGTGTCTAATGTTTGGTGGGGGTTTTGGGGTGAAGCTTTTTTTGTGCAGGGATTTTACTTTCTACTAAGTCTGTGGGTTTTGAGTTGGGTGATAGGGGTGTTGATTTTTGTGGGGGTAAGTTCTTTGGGGCAAGCTTTCTTTATCTGTTGGGTGGGGGTTCTTTTGTGTGTGCGGGGGATTTTGTTTCCTTGGTTTGGTTTCTTTATGTGCTTCTTTGGGCTCTATTTGGAGCTTTTATCTTTGAGGGTTTTCTGTATCTCCTCTTCGGTGATGGATTAAGGAGAAGCTTCAAGGGCCAATACTATTGTGGATTTTCGATCTCCCTTGGGAAAAAAATCTCCTTCTCTCTCAATGAAGTTTTTTGACAATAACTTGTTCTCTAATGATTCATGGAATGGAGGATTCATTTCAACTGGAGGTCCACGTATCCCAAAAGTTAATGGGTTCTTGGAATGAAGCAAAGATAGGTCAATCCTTATGATTCAACTAGAGTTGGTCACAGAGGACATTGAGTATTATTCAAAGCATGCTTTTCTTTTAATTTTTTTGGGAATGAGGGTTTCACTTCAATTTTTGGAATTGTGGGCTCATTGTACCTAGTCCTCAGAGGATGAGATGAAAATAATGTTGTTAGAAAATTGTTACTTCACGGTGACATTTAATTGTATGGAGGATTGCAATAGAGTGTTTGAAGGTGGGCCTTATTTCCACAACCAAATTGGTTTATTTATTAAACCCTGGAAGGCAATTTTTGATCCTTTGGAGGCACTTCTAAATCAAGTTATGGTGTGGGTTCGTCTCCCTAGAATTCCAGTTGAATACTGGTGCAATGGCATCTTGCATCGAGCTACTTTGCTATTGGGAAACCCGTGGCTCCTTCTCAAAAAACTCAGGAGAGAAAGGCAATGAATTTTGCTCACATTTGTGTTGAAATGGATTTAAATAACCCTCTTCCAAATTCCTTATAAATTCTTATGGGTGCATGTTCTTAGGTGCAATAGCTGGATTATAAGACATTTCCATTTCATTGTTGTCTTTGTCAAGAATATGGCCATTTATAGAGGAGATGCCCAAAGTCTAAGTCTCCTGGGTTTCAGACTGCTCATCCTCCTTGCAATCCTCCTAAGGTGGGCAAAGGCAAGGATCTAGTTCCTAGGGAGGCTATTGCGACAGAGGGTTTTATTCCTGTTAAGGTTCACAATATGCCCGAGGATCAAAAGAGGTCTCTTAAGGAGAGTCAGGAAGGTGATACCCTTAATAGATTTGAGGTTTTGGATGATCTTAGTTAGTAGGAGGTGAATCTAGGAATGCTATTGATGGATCATGGTGTTGCATAAGGGGTTTAGGAAGGAAGTATTTTAGACTACAACCAGGCTTCTCAGGATATTGAGGCTTTATATGTGGAAATAGATCAGAGCTTGATGGTTCATGGGAGGTCTGAGACTATTATGGATGTGAAGATGGGGGAGGGAGAGATCTTTGCTTCAATAGTGAGGATGGGGTCTGATTTGGTAAAAGGCAGCAAGGCTTCTCCTTCATTGGGAATTCTTCAAGAAGAAAAAAAGAAAGGGGTTGCTGAGAAGTCTTCTAAATTTGGGAGAAAGAAATATTTGCAAAAGATAAAGTTGATGGGGGAGACTTTGGTGGACTCTGGATTTGTTAACACCCTAGATTCCCATTTTTCTAACCCTCCAAAATGATCGTCCTCTCTTGGAATGTAAGGGGATTGAACAATGGACCTCAACAAAAAATTATTCATGATTTGGTGAGAAATCATTCTCCTGGTGTTCTCTTTTTATAGGAGACTAAGTTAACTATTGAAGGTATGATTGGTTTGTTGCCTAAGCTATGGGGGAGAGGTGAGTTCTAGTGTATTGGGGCTCATGGGAATGTTGGGGGTTTGGCTTTCCTATGGAACCCATTGAAATTTTTTCCTCTTTGTTGGATGTCCTCCAAGTTTCCTATCTTTGTGGTTGCTTCATGTCTGAAGTCGGGGGAATATATTCTTCTTTCAAACATCTATGCACCCACAGATTTTCCTAGTAAGCAGATATTGTGGTCTCATATTAATTTCATTTCGAGCCTTGCTTCTTTTTTCCCTTGGATTATTGGGGGGATTTCAATGTCATTATTGAGTTGGATGATAATATGAGTGGTATTGCAAGATTGGAGGATTTTGCATTCCTTTTGTGGGATAACACATTTGCTTTGAATATGGTTGACATTAAGCCCCGTAATGGTTAGTTTACTTGGAGAAATAGGAGAATGGGGGAGAAATTTATTGCTGAGAGACTTGGTTGTTTCCTGGTTTCCTACTTTTGGGTTGGAGGAATGTGATCTACTTTCTTTGAGATTTTGGACTAGAGGGGCTCAAATCACTGGCCTATTCAGTTATCTACTACTTCGGCTTATTTTGCTTGATCCCCCTCTTTCAAGTTCTAGCTTATGTGGTTAACAAATTCTTCTTTACAAGTGCATGTGGTTGAATGGTGGTGGAGGGGAAGATCCACTTATGACACTGCTATGTATTCTTTTTCCAAACAGTTGCAATTTGTAAAATATCAACTCAAAAGGTGGAATAGGCAGTGCTTTAGCATTATTTTCATGCTAAGTTTATTGCTCAAGCTGACTTGGATGCCATGACTTGGGAGATAAGGGAGTTTAGTCTGTTTGAGGATTTACTCAGGGAGGAGGCAAGGGATTTGAAGACTTTGGAAGAGTGTGAGCTACGAGAGGAAATTTATTGGAAAGAAAAGGCTCAAGTTGAGTGGTTACTAGAGGGCGACAAAAAAACTGCTTTCTTCTTCAACCCGATGAAGGCTAGGAGCCATGGTAATTCTATGCCCATTTTGGTGAATGAAAAGGGTGAGAATTTATCTTCTCTACAAGATAGGTCTAGAGAGGATGTGTAGTTCTTTGCTTCTTTATTTAGAGAGGATTCTCAGGATGGCTTGGCAGAAGGAAATCAGGTTTTATCTTGTATCCCATCTTTGGTTACTGTAGAGATGAATGAGCATATTTTGGGAAACATTTTGATGGAGGAATTGGAGGCTACGGTTTTCCAGATGAAGAAAGGAAAAGCCCCGAGCCCTGATGGCTTTCTGGTCAAATTTTATCAAGAACTTTGGAAGATCATTAAGCTAGACCTTTTGGAGGTGGTTTGTGAGTCTCAAATGAATAAGCAAATGTTGAGGGCTCTGAACTCTACTTTCCTTGCTTCCATTCCCAATTGTGAAGGGGCAGATCGTTTGAGTCAATTTTGACCCATTGCCGTTTGCAATGTGGTATATAAAATGATTTCCAAATAGATTGTTGAAAGGTTGAAGTGGTGGTTTAGAGGGCTTATCTTAGAGGAACATAGTGGTTTTATGGAGGATGGGAAAATTTTGGATGGCGTGGTCATTGCTAGTGAAACCATTCATTCTATGGAAGCCTTGAAAGAAAATAATTTTTTTATCAAGTTTGATATCGCTAAGGCCTATGATAGAGTGAAGTGGTCATTTTTTCAAAAAAATATTATTGCTTTTGGTTTTGCTGAGGAGTGGGTTCAATGGGTAATGTGTTGTGTTACTTCCACCTCTTTCTCAATGTTGATAAATGGTGAGCCTTCTTCTCTTTTCAGTGCTTCTAGAGGCATTTGTCAAGGAGATCCTCTCTATCCTTATTTATTTATTCTTCTTGTTGAAGGACTGGGGAGATTGATAAAACATAAAATGGAGTTGAGTTGTATCCAGGGATGGTGGTGGGGAAGTGGTTTTCCTCCTCAATCTCACCTTTAATTTGTGGATGATAATTCTTTGATGGGTATGGCTAAGATCAAAGAAGCTATGAATTTGTGGAAATATTTGGCTATCTAACTTGTTGTAGAAGTTGAAAAACCAACCTCACAGTCCCCAGTGAACACCTGCAAGCAATGACCTATCACAAAGAAACGATATCCAGAATAACAAAGATGCTCTGCAAGCTTCAAGCGAAAAATTCATTAAACATATTGAATAATTACAATGAGATCAATCCTTAAGAAAGGATATCAAACACTAAAATGAAACCCTAGTGTGCACACTTAATAATTGTGAATAATTAATTATTAATGTGCCTAAGTTTAGCTTAAGTAAAACTAAAATGATAAGTGACTTAATTGATTAACCAATATGACTAAATTAATTAAGTGAAATAACTTATTACTCTAACACACCCCATTAAGATAAATTTAGGAAGTAGCTAAAACACTAACAAAGAGATGCATGAAAGCAAAGATGGGTCTTGGAAACACGGCCTAATTAGGTACCCATGCACAAATACAATGAATGGGAAAGAGGAGAAAACTCAGTGGGACAAAACCTCCCCCTCAATGAGATGACCTACTGCAAAGAAGCACTAGAAGAACACTGGTGGATTAATGTTGGAATCCTAAATTTGGAAAGAAAGGAAAGATACCTATGTTTACAAGAAACCATATGAGAGTCATTGAAGGACTTGGGCATAATCATGATAATGCAACAACAAACCTGATGCCAAGGAACACTGAAAAACTTCACAAACTAGAACAACCCTGGAATCTATGAAGCAATAATAGATAAATAAATCACACCCCCCATAAGAGCGAATGATATGATGAAAGAATCTGGAAGCTATGTGTATCTCAATGTTGATGCCAAACTGTGACTAAAACTGATCCATAGGAGCAAGTACCATGAAGATTCTAGAACATTAACCATAAAATGAATGGGCATCGAACTAAGATGTGACCTAATGTGAATCTAATGTGATTCAGGATCATTAACCATAGGCTCTCAATCTGAGATGTGAACTGATGCAAACCAAAATGTGTCAAGCTTTGAGAAAGATGAGGCCAAAAGAAACTACAGAATCTAGATTCAACTCATGCGAGTTGTCATCAATATGAAGATGAGATAAAAGTGAAACTACACTCTAATCAAATTATTATGCAAGAAACCTCCTTGATGGAACTTTATATGAGTTCATTTATTACAATACCCCATGATTGTAGAACATGAAAAACATGTATAAATTGAAGAGAAAATGCAAACCTAGTGCATGAAAACAAAAATGAATGCATGCACAAACCAATGTTCACATCCACC
The DNA here is from genome assembly GCA_007258455.2 of Sequoia sempervirens. NCBI lineage: Eukaryota > Viridiplantae > Streptophyta > Pinopsida > Cupressales > Cupressaceae > Sequoia > Sequoia sempervirens. Next base: position 42,195,902 of record VDFB02358134.1, read on the forward strand.
TCCATGATAAAAAAGGATCTTAGATCTTTGTAGAGGACTTAATCAGCTTTTCGGTGCCGCGAGAATGACAACTCATTCATCTGAGTTCATAGGCATACAAAACAAATCTAGAGAAAAATATGGATAAAATACCTTGACTACTAGATTGGGCTTGAAACCATCTTTCCAACAGTATCTTGTTTGCAAAAAAATGACACCATATGCAAAAGTTACACCCAATTTAGTGAAAGTCCTCCAATTTGGCTAATAAGGCCTACATGCAGCCCTGGGGGCTAAAAAAAATTGGCCCCTGGTCATGTGTGCAACCAAGGGGCTGGGATAGAGCCCCTGGTCACCCACATGACCTGTAGGTGGGGTTGAAGGCGCTCGGGAGTTGGGCGCATAACACGTGGTCCCTAATGTGACCACGACTGGCTACTTAGGAGCCCACGAGGGCTACATGTGAGGCCGACAGCTGATGGGTGGGGCACTGCTCAGTGGCCACCACTCCTGGTGGCCATTGGGTGGCATAGCGGTGGAATTGGTGGTTTGAACTAGAGGCATCAGTGGTGCGTTTAAAAAATTCTTATTTTTTTATAAAAAAATTGCCTTGTAATACGTGTTGGGGAGGCTGTATGGCCTCCCCTGGCAAAAAAAATTCCTCCCATATCAACTACTCCAAAATCAACCAAACAACAAGTGTTCTTAGGGTTTTTGGCTGCTAAGAATGTGATGGTGACCTTCGTTTCTGCCCAAAGTGTGTCAAAAAATTGGCTATCCCCAGATCTTGCAAAAAAGTCACCGAGCTTGAAAGCCTCACAAATTTCTTCAATGATGACCAAAAATAATGAAACAAAAACCAATCTTGAGTTTTTCCAGTACTCTGAATCCAATGAAGATGCCCAATTTGATCCAAAACACTTTATAAATAATCTCAAGACTTGAAACCCTCGAGGAACCCCAAACTTACTCTATAATGAATTTGTCCAAAACATTAAGAAGGGGCTACAAATCAGGGCCCTGATACTATGTAGAAGTTGAAAAACCACTTTCATAGTCCTCAATGAACACCTACAAGAAATGACCTATCACAAAGAAAAGATATCTAGAACAACAAAGATGTTTTGCAGGCCTCAAGCAAAAAATGCATTAAAAAATGAATACTTACAATGAGATGAATCCTTAAGAAAGGAGATGAAACAATAAAAGGAAACCCTAGTGTGCACATGATGAGGGCACATCCCAAGACTTAAAAAATAACCCACAAATAAGAGAATAATTTTATTATTCAGAAAATTGAGCTTCTTACATGCAGAGGATCTCAAATCCGCAAGTTCTACAACACATGCAAGTTACAGAAAGCTATAGAATAACCCTTTCACAATATGTCAGCTTGTCCCCGAAAAGCTACCCAAAAATTAGAAACCCACCCATAAATAGAGCTCCTCTTTAGTTTGGAGCCAAAACAACATTTAAATTTTAGTTTAGGCGGTTTGGCGCCGAAAATTACAACTTGAAGTTCAAATTTCAAAAGAACATTTGCAATTGTATCTTCTAGAAAGTGTGCCCACTTCCTGGGGCCATAACTTTTCATCTGGGACTCTGATTCGCGAACCGTTTGAACCGTTGGAAAGGTCTCGAAGTCAATAATGTGCTCAAAATTTTCCACACCAATTTCAACAAGTTTTAGGGTTATTTCGGGAACTCTAAGTGCCTTAAATCTAACTCGAAATATTTTCAGGTGCAAATTTGGGAAATAAAAACTGTAATATCTTTCAACCCATGAATAGAAAATAAAAACTATAAATTGGGAATTTCATTATGATCAAAAGGGTATCCAAAAATGTAAAAAACATCTAAAAATTGAGAAACTTAAAATTTAACTATTTTTGGGTGATGCAAGATTGCCCTTACACCATCGGATGCTCCTGCATTAGACACCCAAGGTAATCTGAGAAGTGACCCCGTCACATCTCAGATGGTTGAGGAAAATACAACCAGTCAACTGCTGCCTTAGATAGCCAGGATGAATCTTCCACAGGCCTTCCTCTCCATTTCACCAGATATTCTTCATACTGCCTATTTTTGGTACTCCTTCCCACACAACTATCCAAGATTGCTTCAATCTCCTCCCTTTCTAAAGTAGGTGCTGGAATGCCATACTTCCCTATTGTTGGTGCTTCCTTCATTCCACCTTCATGATACACTATCAAATCTGAAATGTTGAATACAAGGGAAATGTTGATTCCATCAAGCAACTCTACGTCATATGCATTCCTTGAATCATGCTTCTTCAAAATATTACAAGGACCGAATTTCTTCATCTTCAATTTGTTATAGGTTCCCACAAGAAACCTTTCTTTCCTCAAGTGGACCATTACTTCATCGCTAATCTGAAACTCCTTATTCCTCCTTTTATGATCTGCCTTAGCCTTATATTGCATATTCATCATATTAATGTTTTCTCATACCTTCTCATGTATATTCTTGATGTGCTCTACAAAATCTTCGGCTTCAACACTTATTTTCTTCTCTTGGTCCATCTTCCTCAATTTTGGAGCTGTTATGGGGCTACCTCCATACACAATCTAGAATGGTGATCTACCAGTGCCTCTGTTGACAGAATTGTTGTGAGAAAATTTTGCCTAGGGTAAGATCAAGTCCCATCCCTTGGATTTATCTCCTACCAAACATCTCAGTAGGTTACCCAGACTCCTATTAACAACCTCTGTCTTCCCATTTATTTGTGGATGGTGTGCAGAACTGAACTTCAGCTTTGTCTTCAGCTTCTTCCACAAGGTCCTCCATAAGTACCCCACAAATTTGGTGTCACGATCTGAAACAATACTCTTTGGCAGACCATGTAGCCTCACCACCTCTTTGAAGAATAAGTCAGCAATGTGGACTGCATCACGGGTCTTCTGACATGGAATCAAATGTGCCATCTTTGAAAACCTATCAACCACCACAAAGACTGAATCATTCCCTCGTTGTGTCCTTGGAAAACTAAGAACAAAGTCCATACTTATACCCTCCCATGGCCTCTTCGGTACAGGTAAGGGCTGATATAAGCTTGTATTCTGGCTCACTCCTTTAGCCATCTGACATACCCTACAGCTTTGTACAAACTTCTTCACATCATGTGACAACTGAGGCCAATAATAATGCTCACTGATAATGGCAATGGTCTTATCCCGACCAAAATGTCCTACCATTCCTCCACTATGATTCTCCTTTATCAGGTTCTCCCTCATGGAACTCCTCGAGATACACAATTGAATTCCCTTAAATAACATGCCATCCTGGATTATGAAATCCAACAACCTTGTCCTGTCCACTGTAATAGGTTCCTTGCAAGCTTTCCAAGCCTCTACAAAATCAGGATCTTCTACATACAGTGTCTTGAGTTCATTGAACCCAACCACTTCAATCTACATCTTTGTCATCAATGTATGCCTTCTACTTAAGGCATCTGCAACCCTATTTGACTTCCCACTCCTATGTTTCAAAACAAAGGTATAACTCTACAAAAACTCTACCCATTTCATATGCCTCTGATTTAATTTTTCTTGACTATTTAGGTACTACAAGGCCTAATGATCAGTATATAGAACATATTCATTCGGCAACAAATAATGTCTCTATTTCTTTAATGCTTGAACTATTGCATAAAATTCCTGATCATATATAGAATACTTTCTCTTGGCATCATTTAACTTTTCACTAAAATAGGCAACGGTCTTACCTTCTTGACTCAACACTGCTCCAATGGCACAACCACTAGCATCACAATCCACCTGAAACACCTTGTTGAATCTAGGAGGGCTAGAATAGGTTGTTCTGTCACCTTTTGCTTCAACAGTTCAAAACTTTTTTCCTCTCCAGTGCTCCACTTGAATTCTTTTCTATCCCCTCTCATTGTTTCAGTCAGGGGTCCACAAATACTACTGAAGTTTCTAATGAACTTTCTATAAAAACTAGCCAAACCATAGAAAGATCTCACCTCGATAGCAGTTCTTGGGGTAGGCCATTCTAGAATAGCCTTCACCTTCTTTAGGTCCATCTTGAGACCTTCTGTTGAGACAACAAACCCCAAGTACACTAAATCCCTCTTCACAAAACTGCACTTCTTCATATTAATCAACAATTTCTCTTCTCTTAACTTCTCAAAGGCTCTCTGAATTCACATCAAATGCTCATCCAATGTCTTACTGAAAATCAAAATATCATCTAAATACACAATAACTAAACTTCCCATAAATTCTTTTAGTACCTCATTCATGAGCCACATGAATGTGCTCAGTGCATTGGTTAGCCCAAAAGACATGACTAACCACTTGTACATGCCCTCTTTGGTCTTGAAGGTAGTCTTCCATTCATCTCCCTCTCAAATCTAGATCTGCTGATATCCACTCTTCAAATCAATCTTTGTGAAGTACTGAGCTCCACTCAGATAGTTCATTAAGTCATCCATCCTTGGTAGGGAAAATCTGTACTTGATTATTATCTTGTTTATGGCTCAGGAATCTGTACATATCCTTCACTCCCCATCCTTCTTTGGTGCTAGTACTATAGGTACTGCACATGGACTCAAACTCTCCCATATCAAACCCTTTCTCAACAACTCTTGAACTTGTCTGTTCAACTCCTCATTTTCTACTAGAGTCATTCTATGAGCTACCTTATTTGGCAAACTGGCTCCAGGAATCAAGTCAATCTGATGATTGATCTTCCTTATTGGTGGTAAACCCTCAGGTACATTATCAGAAACAATATCCTAAAACTCATCCAACATCCCAGAAACTTCTTCTGGAACCTTCTCACTATCCTCCTTACTCACTCTAGGAATTAATGCATAACACACATGCTCATGCTTCATACCTTCTAAAAAATTTCTTCCATCTATATAAAAAATTCTAGCACTACTGCATACCTTTTCTTTGATCTCCTTCAGGGGTTTCAACTTGTGACGAACCCCATCCTTTGTCAAGGAATAAGTGTTGCATGGCTATCATGTATAGCTCACCTATCAAACTGCCATGGCCTCCCTAACAACATGTGACATGCATCCATGGGGATGATATCATAGAGTACCTCATCATAGTAGCTCCCGATCTTGAACTTTACTACGCACTGCTCATTGACCAAAACTTTGTGGTCTTTCTGCAACTAGGCAATATGATATGGATGCCGGTGTCTTTCCCTCTTCAGCTTCAACTTTGTGACCATCTCCTCTGACACCAGATTATTGGTGCTCCCACCGTCAATAATAACATCACAACATTTTCCTTCACACTTGCACCTTGTGCGAAATAGATTATTCTTCTATTCTAGTTCCTTTTCCTCAATCACCAGGGCTCTCCTAATCACTAGGGCTTCTCCCCTTTCAGCATTATCTAAATGTTTAGATTGGGCCTCCTCATCTGCATGTGCAACCCTTCCATGACCTTCTGGCCTTTTTGTATACCCTTCCTTGGTGTTGTGGACATTCATAGGCTCGATGCCCTTCACCACACTGGAAACACGTTCCTCTGAAACCACCTCCTCTAGATCCTTGTCCATATCTCCCTCATCCTCTACCTCTTTGGTCACCACTTTTTTGATCATGAGGGTGGTAAAAGTTGTCATTCCTTTGGCTTCAGCTAGTACCCACATCTTCACTTTTCTTTTCATCATCATTTCGGCTACTTGAAGGTCTTCCACTACCCCTTCCACTTTGACCTCCTTGTCCCTTTTGCTTTCCATCAAATCTTTTGTTCAGCTTCTCTTCCACCTTCAGAGAAAACCGATACACATCCTCAATGGTGGTCATTCTAACTAGGCTTAACTCTTCCTGAATGCTCGGTCATAACCCATTAAGATATCGGGCTACCTTCTCCTTATTGGCCTCTGTGTGACCTGTTTTGATGATTATCTTGTGAAAATCTTTAGTATATTCTTTCACAGATTTGCTTCCTTGCTTCAACCCTTGTAATTTCTTCAACAGATCTAACTCATAGTCCACTAGTATGAACTGCTTCAATTTCTCTACCATGCCATTCCATCTGGTGATCTTTCCTTTTCCTCTTTGATTTCTTTCCAATTGGACCTCTTTCCACCAAATACCGGCATGGCCCTTCAGCTTCATTTTCGCAAACTTAACCCGATCTGGGTCCTCTATTTCCTCATACTCAAAATACTCTTCTACCTCGTTGATCCAGTCGATCAACTCTTTCGGGTTCAAACTTCCAGAGTAACTGGGGACTTCTGCTCTAGGTATTTTCCCGATCTTTGAAATGGACCTTATTAGCCGCATTTGGTCTTGATCAATTGTTTCTTCTTCCTCTTCTACATCTGAACCTTCTTCCTCTCCTTCATCCTCACTTTCCTCCCTCGGGTTTAACCCTCTTCTCAACTGCTCTTGTAACGCATCAATCTGTCTCTGGAGGGCTACTAGCGCATCTCTTCCACCAAGAGTTATGCCGCCTCAACCACCTCTGGCACCACCACACCTACCAAGCATCACTCTTGGAGGCATCTTTTTTGACCTTGACCTACAACCACGGTCCTGGTGTGAACTGCCTCATGATCGACGATCTGTCCACATGCTCAAGAAAACTTGCTTTGATACCACTTTATGAGGGCACAGCCCAAGACTTAGAAAATAACCCACAAACAAGAGAATAATTTTATTATTCAGAAAATGGAGCTTCTTACATACAGAGGATGTCAAATCTCCAAGTTCTACAACACATGCAAGTTACAGAAAGCTACAAAATAACCCTTTCACAATATGTCAGTTTGTCCCTGAAAAGTTACCCAAAAATTAAAAACCCACCCATAAATAGAGCTCCTATTTAGTTTGGAGTCAAAACAACATTCAAATTTTAGTTTAGGCGGTTTGGTGCCAAAAATTACAAATTGAAGTTCAAATTTCAAAAGAACATTTGCAATTGTATCTTCTAGAAAGTGCGCCAACTTCCCATGGCCATAACTTTTGATCCGAGACTCCGATTTGCGAACCGTTTAAACCGTTGGAAAGGTCTTGAAGTCAATAACACACTTAAAATTTGCTATGCTAATTTCAGCAAGTTTTGGGGCCGTTCCAAGAACTCTAAGTGCCTCAAATCTAACTCAGAAGATTTTCAGGTGCAAATTTGGGAAACTAAAACTGCAATATCTTTCAACCCAAGAATAGAAAATAAAAACCATAAATTGGGAATTTAATTATGACGAAAAGGGTATCCAAAAATGTAAAAACATCTAAAAACTAAGAAACTTGAAATTTAACTATTTTTGGGTGATGCAAGATTGCCCTTACACCACTGGATGCTCCTGCATCAGCACACTTAATAATTAATAAATAATTAATTATTAATGTTCGTAAGCTTAGCTTAAGTAAAACTAAAGTCATAAGTGACTTAATTAATTAACCTATATGATTAAATTAATTAAGTGAAATAACTTATTACTCTAATAGTTGCTTTTGGTCAAAGGATTAATGAAGATAAGTCTTCCATTTTCTTCTTCAATACTCCAAGGCTTATTCATTAAATGATTTCTCATATCTTTAGGTTTCAGATTGGTTCTCTCCCTTTAACTTATCTTGGTATTGTTATCTCTGATGGTAGACTTCCTAGGGAATCTCATGCCAAAATATTTTGGATAAGTTTCAAGAAAAGGTTAATCATTGGACTCATTGATGGTTCTCCTTTTCTGGTCGTGTTCAGTTGCTAAAGTTTGTGGTGCAAGCTCTTCCTATTGGTAGGTGTATACTTAAGGTGGCTCATGTTGGGTTTGTGAAGGATCTAGACTCTCTAGCTAGGAAATTCTTATGGGAGGGTAGCTTAACCTCTTCCAAGTGGAGCTTGGTAATGTGGGATATTGTGTGTAGCCAAATGTAGTTTGGGGGTCTTCAATTGTAGCAGTTGACTTGGTCCAGGCTGGAATTGGCTGCAAAGTTGTACTAGAGGTGGTGTATAGAGTAGGATCATATTTGGGCCAGGATTTTAGCTCACAATTTTCTCCTAGAATTTTCAAAGGAGGAGCTTTCAAGGTTTCCTCTGGTGGGGAAAGGTTTTGTGATTTTGGGAATTCTTAAGAAAGGGGCTATGCTGATTAAGGATGGCTTGTTGTAGATATGTAATAGGAGGACTGAGGCTCTATTTTGGTCTAATTGTTGGGATGTCTTTTCCCTAATTTTACAGTAGTATCCCAATTTGGTGAATATTCTTCAATGCTTTTTGGAGGCTGGTTGGTCAAGGGTGAGTGATTTTAAGAATTTTTATCCTTGTGGGCAGCTGGAGGTGGCTATGTGGAAGGATCCTTGTGATTGGCATGTTATTGGGTTGGAAGAGGAATGTGTTGAAATTTAAAACATTTTGGCTTGCAGACAATGCAGTGCTCTTAGGGATAAGGATATTATGGCTTGGAGCTTGAATCCTAAGGGAGCTTTCACTGTGGCTAGTGGTTATCAGGAGTTGTTGTATCATAAGCTCAAAGGGGTGGAGGTCCCTTGGTGGAAACATGTGTGGAAAAAGTTTTCATGGCCAAAGTGTAATTGTTTTGTGTGGACTTTGGCTTGGAATAGATGTTTGACTTGGGATAATCTTGGAAAGTGGGGATTCTAAGGTCTCTCTATTTGTGTTATGTTTGATTATAGTGAGGAAGATTCTTCGCATTTTTTTTATGCTGCCCTTATTCTATGCAGCTCCGGCATCTATGGTGGGATGTTTGGAACATCCTTGTGTTCATGCGTCTTCCCTTGTTGAGTTTTGGAGTAGTATGGGAAGACCCCCTTCCTAGGCCTCTTTCCTCCAGATTGTGTGGGCCATTGGTCCTACATTCATCCTTTTCAAATTTTCGTTTGAAAGGAATCATAGGATCTTTCGAAGGGATAGGATGATGGTTCATCAAATGTGGTGCAAAATTGTTGGCATGATCCAAGAAGTGGTTGAAGCCAAATGTGATGTGGCTTTTCCATTGGAAAGAAGTGATGATGAGATTGTAAATAGATTAGGCTTGCAAGGGTTGATTGTTCTTTTCTTGTGTTAGAAGAGGTAGGAGGGCTAAAAAGAAGGTTCAAAGGGTTGGTAGATGGTTTCCTCCCATGGTGGATTTTCTAAAGATTAATACAAATGGTTCCTCTAGGGGTAATCCTATGCCTATTGGGATTTGTGGAGTTGGAAGAGACTATTCTGGTTCTTTTGTTTTCTTTTTCTCCATTCATAAAGGATGGCATTCTAACAACTTTATGGAGGGATTGGCAATTCTCTAGGCTATTGAGTGTGCTTGTTCCGTGGGGTGGCATGGGATTATCTATGAATTAGACTCACAAATTATTTTTAATATGTTGCAAGAGCAAAAGGTGGTTGAGACCTTCTATTGGTAGATTGTGTTGGTGGTTTGACAGATTTTGTAGAGGTGTTGTATGTTGGAAGTGTTGCCATTTGCTCACATTTTGTGAGAATGGAATAGGGCTGCTGACTGCTTGGCTAAGTGGGCTTCAAAGCATGTAGAAGATTGGAAGCTTCATGGGTGGGGACAGTTACCCCCTAATTATTTCCAAGATTTAGAAAGGGTCATTGCTGATGATATGGAGGGATGAGTTTTTAGTGGTTGTTCGATTGGTGGTGTTTTTTTTAGATGGGTGGTTTTTGTTTTAGATGGGTGTTCTAATTTTTTCTTTGGTGGGGGCCTATGGGTGGCTTATGGGTTCCCTAATCTTTATGTACTGTTATTTGTTTGATTTCAATAAAGTTTCTACCCCTTTTATTAAAAAAAAAAAAATGTATATAACAAAAATAATTATAAATTGAACTACTTATAATAGTTGTTATTTATTATTGTAATTTAACCAAATACATAGATAACTAAAATAACTTCAAATTTAAATCTAAATTAAAAATTAAAATAGAGTAAATAAAAATGCAAAGTCAAAATATATAAAATCTAAATGTTTATAAACATAATAATTAACAATAAGTAATAATAACCTTCATATATAATAAGCTTATTAAGTTAATTAATAATTAAATAAAAGTAATGCTATTTTTTTTACTTTAGTAGAATTTAAATATGAATAAAACATCTATAGACAATATTAACATAAATAGAAACATACACTCATTACAATTATATATTATTTAAAATGTAGTGATTATATATTCTTAAGAATATTATATTATAATATTATATATTTAAATTAAAATATCAAATATTTAATATTTGTATATGTATTATGCAATTATATTTATTTTATAAAATAATAAAATATGTTTTTGTTTATTATTGTATAATATTTATCTTTTTAAGACAAAATGCAAAAAAGACAACTATTAATATTAATATAAAGTAAAAATACATAAGATACATAAGAGTACAATATAAGCATACAAAATAAGTATAGCTAAGGGACCAAAAAGCATAAAAAATGTCTCATGTACCTGTGCAAAGAGGTAGAGAGGACAAAACAGAGAATAACCCTCATGATGTAGAGTAAACAAAAAAAAATGGAATATTTGAATAGGAGTAGGGTGAAATTCTCACACAACATCAGAGAATGCGTTGAAGTCCAATATCCACTAGAAATCAAAAATTGGCTCTAGGTTGTTAACTTTCTTTAGGAAAACACACCCCATACATGTCATTTGTTAGAGTGAGTTTATTCACTATATGTAAGTGTACTTAGATTGATGAGGTTAGACAACATCTTGTCTAAGTGTGCAACCTTTTACACCTCTAGAGGTTACCAAGTGTATACACTTAAAAATGTCTTGAATAATAGTACACACTTGAATTTGATCACTAACATCATTTCATCTTGAATTTCACCTTTTAACCTATTTGATTAAATAAGCCTAGTTATTTAATTAAATACATCATTTTCATCTATTAATATAATTGGTTTAATTAGGTTAATTCTCCTCCTTTCATCTTCACCTCTCATTCTATTTAAATGAATAAATCAAATTATTTAATTTAAACCCCCTAAAGTCCTCTCTTTAATTAAATAATCTTGTATTACTGAATTAAATGTCATATTGCATCCCTTTCACATTAAATTAATTAATTATTTAATGACCATCCTCATTTTCTTCATCTTGCACATTAAAATTTTGTTTTAATTACTAAATTGCTAATTTTCTTCACTCATCCACTTGCATAGAGAATATTTTAAAAGAATATTCTCCTACTTGACTCCACAAATGAAATATTATTTCCTAACAAAGTTTGTAAGAAAATTTCAAAGTTGTTACAAAATGTGTTTGTTTGAATCATTGTGAGCCTTTGATGCTTTCTTTGATCCTTGTGATCTTTGATTCTAATCCATTGATGAGAATCCTTGATCCATGTTTCTCCTTTCACTCATTATTGACCATTGATTGATCAAATCAATCTAAGTTCTTGATTCTTCATTTGCTTTCTTATAAATACATCACTATTTGGAGAGAAATTGATCCATATTTTGATAGCAAAGTTATGTTATTGAAATTCATACTCACTTGCATCCACATTTAACAATTTTTAGAATTTTAGTTTTATATTCATCCATATTCGCTTAAACATCCATTAATGGTTTCCATGTTAGTTTAGTTCGCATACATTTTAGCATAGTTTGCATCCATGGCTTGCATCTTTGAACTTTTTTTACATTTAGCATAGCTTTCATCCATCTTTATCAAGCATTTTAGTATTTTAAACTAGTTTTACATCCATGTTTCACTCATATCTCATCAGTTTCATCGATTTTAATTAACAAGATCGATTGGAATAGGCTCATATTATCTAAGGGATTGGAAAAGGGTTTCCATTCCATATCAATGTGACACCACTCCCCTAATGGGATAAGATTCAAGGTCTTAGAATAGATTTTTGTCAAACTTTCATGTTGATTTCATGCTAGTTTAATGGTTGTTTAGTTTTTTGGTGATTTTGAATATCTTATTGGGGATCATGGCTTAGGGGATTAAGTAGGCTTTAAATTCATTTGGAGTTGGCTTATTTAGTCCATAGTATGATCATGGTCACAACAAGTTATTTGAAAAACCTCATGTGCTACGTTTTTGAGGTTGAAAGAATTTCCATCTCACCTCAAAGATCACTCAAAACATGACATCAAGGTTAGTTACTTTCATAAAGAGGTTTTCAATTTGTACATTCCTAGTGATCCTAAGGTTGACACCTACAGGACACTTGTCTACATTTTTGTACCATTTCATGGGGAACTTGTCAATCCAATTCATACGTGGATTGCCTCTTCCTTGCCTATATATACAGGGCTTTGTATTCATTCTAATTTAGGTCATCTAAATACAATCCATGCATTTTTCATTTGTGCTTGTTATTTTATCTCCTAGATTTTCCTAATTTTTTTATGATATTTGTGCTTTTTATTTTATCTCCTAGATTTTCCTAATTTTTTTATGGTATCAGAAAATAAGGGGTGGTAGCAAAAAATAAGGGGAGATAGTTTTAGGCCTTTAGCTGAACAAATTTGTTGCATTTAGTAGGCGGGTTTTGAATTTAGAGGGCGCCTCTCATATCTGCAGTGTAAAACTGAGGAAATCCCCTCACGTAATCCCCATTTTTGCGGCTCCATAAGCCAACATTACTGCGACCCCTGCCATTCTTTGGCAATTTCAAGCTTCTTTAGAAGGCCCGATTCAGGGGCTACTTTGTTTTCTCAGTCACAAAAATCCGTGAGCAGGCTCTTTTGCTTTGTTGTAGGCCACAATTGTCTTCTTTGCAGGATACAAATCTCAATTGGAGGTTGTAAATCTCATTTGTTGGCACGATTAGCTGCATTTGGTGGCACAATTTGTATTTTGGACCACAGATTTCCTTTCTGAGGTCATATTTTCCTTTTCGGAGGAAAGATTTGCCTATTTAAGGTCACAAATTGCCTGTCTGAGGTCGATTTTCCCTTATAAACCTGCAATTTGCTATTGCAGGCATGAGACATTACATTTCTAACTGTATTTTGAACTTGGAGTGTGGGATACCTGGAGGCCGTGATATTTGATCACTAAAGGCTATGTTTTATAATTTTCAGGCCGCGTTTCAACTTTAACAGGTTACATTTGAACTTTGGTAGGTTGTGAGTCAAGCTTGGGAGTCTACAGTCTGATACTTGATGTGTGTAGAACCCCTATCCAATCAGAAAAGATGCAAATGGCACAAAGATATCTCGCGGTCTCTGATGAAAATCACGGCTGGCTTGAGCAACCAACCCATGTGACAAATTGTGTGGCCTACTTGAGCGTGAGCAATAGAACCAAATTGCGACCCTCTGTCAGTGGGATATCTCTGCAAAATCACATCAGAGACTTTGGAAGGTGTGGGATCTCCATGCGTAATCATAGGACGAGGCATTTATTGCAGGTTTGCATCGTGGGAGAGGAATTTGCACTTTGCATTATGCCTTTTCATGTGCTTAATGGCCAACAACTTGTCAACAATTACATAGGATGTGCCACCACTTCAAATGACTTCTTCCTTGTTAATTATAGTTCAAGTGCCCATCCTTTTTTTTTTCTTTTGTAAAGAAGACAAACTTTTTTACTAACCACTAGCCTTTATGCTTAGCCATTCACGGTTATTTAACTTTCATGGTTTATCTAAAATTTCAATTTCTTGAATAAGAGGAGGTGAATTTTTTTTTTTGCCATAATTAAAAATTTGTAAAAGTGGAGTTATTTTTTTCTCTTTTGTAATGAATTTGGCAAAGAGGGGCTTTTGTTTTCATCACTTACAAATGGGGGTTATCATTTTTAGTTTTTATCATTTTTTGAGGTTTGTAAGGTATATGTCTTCATAATCCACCTCATGACAAAAACATGTAAGAACTCATAACAGTAAATATGCTTGTTAATGCACTAATATAAAGTTCCACAAGATGAATATGTGAAGGGAATTTGGTAAAGTATTGTACTTACACAGAATTATAAAGTGTAATGGGGGTTATAACATCATAATAACGAATCCTCGAGATTCTCACCTCAAGTGTGTGTGCCTTGGAGCACACCCTTTCTTAATTTCTTGTACATTTCTATATTCTATGCACTCTTGATTTTAGTTGTTTGCTTATATTCTCTTAGTATTAAAGGGGACTATGATGTGTTATGCTAGTGCATCTTTCAATTAAGAAGTGGAGGAATCTTATTCTTGGGAGGCCTGATGAACCTTTTATCTTGATCTCTCATATGGGGGATTATTTCAGTGGATCACATTATGAGATTCTAGTACTCATGATCACAGTACTATTTATATTATCGACTTCATAGAGTTTGATTTGATTTGTGTACATTGGTTGAGTAATGTTCATATGTTCACTCATGGATTGTTTTGTATCTCTCATCTTGATCCACATTTCTTTGAGATTCATTGATTTTAGCAAACACAAGTTCATAATTGGCAGAGCTTATAACTTTGACGTGCTTAACGAGTTCTTCATCATCATGTTCTTATCATAAAGAGACATATTTTTTAGGTTTTAAATCCTTCTAATTCTCTTTTTATGAGAGGATTTTTGTTTCCACTTGGTTTTCTCCCTTTTCTCCATTTGTGAGTGAGTGCATTGTACATGGTACCTAACATAGCCTCTAGCTAGGGACCATTGCTATATATTTCCACTTTAGTGATCTCCTTGAGTATCACTTAAGGGGGGGTGTTAGAGTGAATAATTTATCTATTAACTATACTTAAGTGTACTTAGGTTGATGAGGTTAGAAAACATCTTGTCTAACTGAATGTGCAACCTTTTAGGCTTGTAGAGGTTACCAAGTTATTTGGTAAACCTCACATGCTACCTTTTTGAGGTTGGAAGAATTTCCATCTCACCTCAAAGGTCACTCAACACTTGGCATCAAGGTTGATCACTTGGTCAAAGAGGTTGTTGCTTTGCACATTCCTAGCGATCCTAAGGTTGACACCTATGAGACACATGTCTACTCTTTTTGGCCACTTCATGGGGCACTTGTCCATCCACCTCATTGTTGGATTGCCTCTTCATTTCCTATTTATGCAAGGCTTTTTACACATTGTAATTTGGGTAATCTAAATACAATCCATGCATTGCTAATTTGTTCTTATTATTTTTTCTCCTAGAATTTCCTAATTCTTTTACCACTGGTATGTGTTGTGCCAATGTCTCCATGCTAGAAATCTCATGGCCTTGGGACACCAACTCCAAGCTATATTGAAGTCAGGGTTTCTTCCAACCCTTCAATGTTGTGATTTAAAAAAAAAATGGAGGTTAGTTCCTTCACCATTTCCATTTTCTCACCAAGGTCGAGTAGGGAAGCCACAAAGTGTGAAGTAATATATGTGTTTACTCTATAATTCTCATTAGCAATGATAAAATCGATGCCTAGGACCATATTCACCATTTTTAATTCCCTACCAGTTGGGTTTTTCATTATAAACCTCAAACATTCTTTTGTTATAGCTCCTGCAAAGACCATTTGGTATTGCGAGTATTTGAGATGGATAGGAGTGTACATGCTTAGTGTGCATGCAAGACGATTATCTGAAAAAGGATAACAAAGGTATAACCTTGTTGCTTGAAATAGAGGGAGCCTTCATGGCCTCCCATGCTTCAAGCAAGAGGGAATTTATTTCTAAATTCTTACCTAGCATAAGAGGTACTCTAATAATTTTAAAGGGATTTATCACTTTTGACACATGCCAACACCCCTATGGAGTACTATGCAACCAATATGCCATTAGTGATATGATTATAGAATGATTGTCTAGTTTATGTATTATTTGTTGATTTACATCCAAATGATGATCTTGCCACTCACCCAATGTCAGTTGCTTGCTATTCTTTAAGGACTTTTCATAATGTGCTAGTATAACATGTGGCTTGTTATAGGGAAAAATGTAAAATAAAGTGAAAGGATTTGTTTGACTTCTTTATCAGTGCTTGAAGTCACCTCATGTTGCCTAAAAACTTATCATGATAAACTATTCCCATCGGGATTGGTGGGGACCTACTATTTTAGGCAAGCTCCAAACTTGATTTCTTTAAAAGTCGTGAGTGAGAGGAGAATGTCGAGACTGTGCTTGTGGACTTGACCAGTCACACAACCAATGTTGGTGACTATACTTTAGAGCCTCTATGGGGTGCACAACCTTGATACTTGGAAAAATGATGGGGGGTATATTCTTATTCCAATGACTCTCCACTTTTGTAGCTAGTGCATGGAGGCACCATGTGGCTCCTCCGTACTTTGTGCTATATATTTAGACCACTGGACTTGGAGGGAGCAGTAATATTTTGGCTAGGTTACAAAAATGTCCTGACTAAATTGAGGAACAACACAACCTATGATGCATGAGGAATGGTATATTAGCTATGTTGGAGCCGCAATTCTACTAATTTGAAAGGGGAACTATTATGGTGGACTACTGATACTGAAAAGTAATACCCACGATATGATGCACACATCATACTTCAACAATTAAAGACTAGCAAAGTTGAGAAACCTCAAGCTATGCACACTTAGAAAGCATTAATAATATTAAATCCATCCATCCAATGTGGGGTGAGATTCATTTTTTACCATAAACGCTAGGGTGGGATAGTTAGCAAGATTTGTTTGGTGCAATTGCATTGGCCCAACATCTAAATCACATGTCGTATTGGCCATAATATCTACTACTTTATGGTGCTTAGCAACCAAATAACTATATTTGTTTACTTGTATGTGTTAATTATAATTATCAAATCCCCCTCCATGCATATTTATTTGATGCCTAATGGTTTCACATTTTCAAACCTGCTAGTGCTTATGCTTCAACATTATTTTTTGTGGCATCTAGTTGTTTTAATGTGAGGGTGCTAATATTGTTATCTGTACATGGTTCTTTAGTATAGATCCAACAATATAAGCTCCTAGGTTCCCATGAGAGGCTCCATCAAAATTATTTTTTCACACCTATTAGCAGTGGCATCCAAACTGTGCTATTGTGGTTGGGCTCTAGCTTTAGTAACTATGTTCCTAGGTTAGGGCATGTACCAATTCCCATTAAAATGATGATTTTGCATCCCAATTTGAGAGATTTTGTCTATGCTATTTGATTTGTATATGTTAGTTACTAGCTCAAAAATTATCCTTTCAATTCTATATATTACTTCTAAGATTGAATGGTGCTTGTTTCTAAATTTATTTATTTTTCTTTCCCACCACAGGCACCATATTACAATTGAGGAGCTTAAAACCATAGTTGAGGAGAAAAGTCTTTATTCATTAGCATCCATGAGAAAAAAAACTACTAACAATGATTTTGGAGGAGTGTTACTGATGCAGGAGCCTCCAATGGTGTAAGGGCAATCTTGCATCACCCAAAAATAGTTAAATTTCAATTTTCTCAGTTTTTAGATGTTTTTACATTTTTGGATACCCTTTTCATCATAATGAAATTCCCAATTTACGGTTTTTATTTTCTATTCCTGGGTTGAAAGATATTGTAGTTTTAGTTTCCCAGATTTGCACATGAAAATCTTTTGAGTTGGATTTGAGGCACTTAGAGCTTCCGGAATGGCCCTAAAACTTTCCAAAATCAGCGTAGTGGATTTCAAGCGCATTATTGACTTCAAGACCTTTCCAACAGTTCAAACAGTTCGCAAATCGGAGCCCCGGATCAAAAGTTATGGCCCCGGGAAGTTGGCGCACTTTCTAGAAGATACAATTGCAAATGTTCTTTTGAAATCTGAACTTCAAGTTGTAATTTTCAGTGCCAAACTACCTAAACTCAAATTTTAATGTTGTTTTGGCTCCAAACTAAAGAGGAGCTCTATTTATGGGCGGGTTTCTAATATTTTTGGGTAACTTTTTGGGGACAAGCTCGCATATTGCGGAAGGGTTATTTTGTAGCTTTTTGTAACTTGCATGTGTTGTAGAACTTGGGGATTGAGATCCTCTGCATGTAAGAAGCTCCTTTTTCTAAATAATAAAATTATTCTCTTGTTTGTGGGTTATTTTCTGTGAGTTACGTCCCAATTTAGATTGTTTTGGAGCCATAACACCCACTGTTGAGATAATTTACAAGTTGCTAAAAGATGGTTTATTTCCTCTTCTTTTTCACCACACAATACATAGTTGAAAGGGGAGATATACCTAGTTTCACCAACCTCTCACAGGCAAGGATACATTTGCTTAAAGCCAACCATGCAAAAGACCTAGCTTTTGGAAGAAATTGTAGAGTTCCAACATAATTTGTGGGGCTAATTCAACATTTTCTTTTTGAATGATTGATGTGTAGCCTTGGCTGAATTTATAATACCCTCACTTAGAAGGTGCCCAAATCAGTCTGCCAGGATATGTGGAAAGAAAGATTAGCTAGAGAATATTTGAAAATTGAGAGTTTGGATTTGCTAGAAAGCTACATCCATCAATTTTTTTCCATTTGGCATTTTAGAGGAGATTATCTTCAATCATAATATAGTCTTTTACTTGTATTCCTTAATGATGTTTTAAATATATTCTTGCTTCCTTTAATCCTTGAATTCTAGATAGTGGTGGAAAACCATTATAGGAGCCATCCCAAAATAGTATTTTTTGTCCATTGTATATAAACCATGTTAAATGCAAAATAACGACTTATTAGCAAGTTATGATAAAGTTCCACATTTTGGAGCCCTCTAGAGAATTTGACATTGTGAAAATGTGTTCAAGAGTTGAAGAGTCCATATATTTTCTTTACATAATTATGGTCTATTTGGAATATGGTTTTACAAAGATATTCCACACTATTTTCACTCTCAACGATAGGTTCCTTTCCTCTAAGTTATATATAATGGCTCTTCCATACTTTTTTCTTCACAAAGTTTATTCAATGAAACTAGTAGAATTTTACTCCTTTTCTTGGTGACAAGACTCCCATGTCAAAGGAACTGTTTGATGCATTGCTCTATGTTCTCTTGAACTAATTTTGGTAGCTTGAGGATGGATATAACATAATTGGAAAGAGCTAAAAGGACTAATTTGGTTAATTTCAAATTCTTTCCATTGTTAGCAATCTTCCTTCCCATGATGTTATTCTATTTTTATTTTGAGATAAAAATTTACTCTAGAATTTAGACTTGTTTAGCTTTGAAAAGAATGAGATTCCCAAAAAAATTCTTAGAAATTTGTCTTGTTTGAATTTAAGAACTGATAAAATATGAGCAAACACCATTGGATATTTGTTTTGATGAATATGCTTGATTTTTATCATTAATTTTTTGGCCTGATACCTTGCAATAATCCCCTGACTTTTTTAATGCCTCATGCTTGTTGGATAGTAGATTTTGTAAATAGAAGTATTAGTAAAATATTCATAAACATTGATTGTTTATTATTCAAGGAATACATCTATATTTTTATGGCATAGTGGAGGCAGTTGAATGGAGGTTGAATGAAGGTAGTTGAGTGAAATAGTTATACTCAGTTATCTATATACCCTTGCACACCCGCCACTATATACAATGTAATGGAGCCACATTACTAATAATGCTAACATCGACCCCCCCCCCTATTAAAGTGTTCCTTTAAATGTATCCCTAAAACCTCACAATTCATCTTGCTAATGGACCCCCCTCTTAAGGCTTACATTACAAAAATATGTATACATTCTTGAGAATATTTTCATTTTGAAGAAATAAATCATAAATAAAGTGAAACTGCTCCAAATTGCTTCATAACCCTCAAAAAGGTGTAGCTCCGAGCTGAATTCTTGAGTTCAACCTCCCATGAAGTCTTGAATCATAGACTATAATTATTAGACAACAATCTTCCAAGTTGTCTCCTCGACCATTGTAAAGGTATAATCCTTGGGTTTGACCATAATTACTGGACAACCATCCTTTGTTACAACTTCTAGTAACCATAATGACACTACCAACATCAAACATAATAAAGTTCTTGATAAATGGTTTTGGGCATCAGATGGTATGTCCGTTATAAATGTTAAGATAAAGGTTACCATTATCTCCAAAAGAAATTAAGAAGAGACACAATTTATTGATAATAAAATATTGATCGATTGAGGATTATTCACAATTTCATTTGTTACCAATCTTGCTATCTTCCATATTGTAATAAAGTGCCTACAAGAAAAAAAAAAACTCCAAAATTATTTTTTATGGAAAGGAAATCCACATAGACCTTTAGAAATGTGCCTCCCTATGCACATGTAGCATAGAAAAAAGTAACCCTTTTTCACACTTAGATTGGGAATATTTGATTAATGATAAAATAGACTTAATTGTTCCTAATTTAGGGTGTTGTCAAGTGTGTCCTTACATTTTCACACTAATAAAGGGATTTATTAATTAATTGAGGTTCATTAGAGCTTAATTTTCCCCTTTAATTCAAATATAATCCTTATTTATTGCATTTTCCAAGGGATAAAGCTCGCCACTCATTAATAATGTTACATAAAACTTAATTTGGAAAGATATGAGTCCTAGGCCAGTGACCAAAGACCCATTTACCACCTGGAGAATGGGTCCTTCCTAGGTCCTATGAGCCCCCTTTTACATTTTATTTCATGTTCCCGAAACTTGTCCTAGTTAAGTGTGCTAGGATCCAATTTCCCTATGGTGAATAGGTCCTCCTTAACTTAGGGCACCCCTTTTTGAACATATTCTTTGTAGGATTTTAGTTATTTTAAATCCTACATCTGATGTCAATTTTTGTTATTTGAATTTTAGGATTAAATCTTAAGTTAAGTATAAATATAAGGTTATTTCACATAGTCTCACCTAGCAACTTCAAGTATTCAAGCATTATAGCATGTTTATGAGATCAAGAGTTTACAAGACCATTTCAAAGACCTTCAGGGATAGATTATCAATTTTTTATTACAACAAACAAAGGTCATATCATGATGTCAGAGGGATAGTGCATCATCCATGTTGTTGAGATAATGTGTTGATGTAGTATTGAAGATCCAATTCAAGCATCATTTAACATACAAATCCAAGATCAAGATCTAAATTCCTTATGGACAATTCATGTTAGATTGTTTATTTCCATTCAAATAATTCATCAAAGGTATCATTGTTTCATGTTCATGTTTCATTATTTCATTACAATGTTTAATTACCTAAACAAGGTTTGACCAAGGAAACCCCCCATTCCCTAACAAAAAACAATTTTTCTTCTCTCTTGATGTGTGATTGCAAGTTTTAGATTGAAGATCAAGTAGAGAAAAAAAGTTGCAAAGTTTTCAAGATTGTAAAGTTTTTCTTCTCTCTTGATAAGTTTAGGTCATCTTATGTGTGATGTACATGACGATTTTTGAAAAATGACAAATATGGCTAATAAAAATTTAACAAAAAAATTTCAATAAAAAATTACAAAAAAATATCAAAAACATGCTTCAGTGAGTTACAAATATTTCTCAAAAGGATTTAGAAAAATATGATAATTTAGGTCAAAATATGGATGACTTACACGTGCATGGTATGGTAAAAAAAAGCTACTTTTAAATAGTGGTTTTTAGAAATGCCTATTGAAACTTAATTTGTACCATTTGGCTATTGAAATCAATTACATATTTGGAAACTAGACTATGAGTAATACATTTTATGATCAGTGACTATTTTGAAGATTCCATCTCTAAGTGCTTCAAATTTTAAGGTCAAATGTGCCAAATTCTTAAAATCAAGCAAAACACTTCCACTTTTTGGCCAAAAAGTGGACTCAACTTCTTGCCAACACCTGTCCAAAATAATGAGTCGTAGGGGCCTATAAATGTTATTTTAAAGGGTGATTAATGCAAGGGTGTCTAAAATAGGATAAAATTAGGAAAAAAATTACATCTTTCTTCAAGAGTATACAATTTTTGGCCTCACAACTATTTTATATAATGTAAATTAATAAATATATTTTAATAAATTATTATATTATAAAACTATATATTTAGTAGATATGTTTATTTATTATTTAATTATATATTTATTTAAAAATATGTATTTATACCAAATCAAATATTATATATAATAATAATGTAATTATATTATATATAATTTAATTTATACTTTAGTAATTTACGTTCTATTAAATATAACATATAATAATGACAAAATTTATATTATGATGATTTTTTCTTTTTCATAAGTGCTACCATAGGGGGTATCTCCCTATATTGCTTGAAAAAGAAATATTATGTTATGCCATGAGGCTACATTCAGTAATAAAGATATCCAACCCCTTATGATAAATCTATCAGCTTGACTACAACATTCTCTTCTATCTGATTGGGGTTGTCCTCAAGAAATTTCATAAATTTGTTAATGGTATACTTCTATTCCACACCTTTTTTAAAGAGCCTCCAAGCCTTTTGTAGTGTTGGGTGAAAATTTTGTAATCCCTTTACAAATTACAAAACTTGAATTTCAGCCATAGTTGTTGTGAGATAACATCTCTCAGAAAGGGGATGTTACCTTCTTACTACTTATTGGAATTGATAGTAAACTACTCTAAACTTTACAATATGAACACTGCACTAATCATATGGGGGTGTGTTACATTCATGATTCTTTCTTCTTTCAGAGAATATGTTTACAATGTCCCACAGTTTTTATTTCTTGATACGATACAACTTTAAATTAAACCTAAGCAGTAATTCCCAATACTTCTAACTTGTCAAAGCATAGTCTAGGAGTACCAATATAATCAAATATATGTAACCAAAAAACCAATGAAAGCACAAATTCTTTCTGTTTTTTTCAAAGATGAGTTCTTTAGCAAAGTAACTAGTGATGCAAATGGAGCAAAAAGTCTTCAATCTACTTCACAGAAAGATCCACAAATAGCATGAAAAATGGCAAGCACAAAGTCTTGAAGATAATTCACCAATATTATCAGTAATTACACAATTTCAAGAAAAATGCATAGCACAAAGTCTACACAAATCAATTTGAAATCCCTCCAATCTGAATTAATAAAACATGGCTAATCAAATAAAATAATAAGATAAACTAATGTGAATGACATAAGAAAATTCGCATACATGGAAATTGATCCAACACAAAATTTGGTATGCAATTTGGCCTTCTTTATTGATTGAAAATGGTATCATAATATGAACTCAAAGTCTCAAAAATTTCCTTACAAATGAGAAGAAATTCATTGCATTAGATAAAAGGTAAATAATACAATACAACTCTCTCTTATTTATAGGTGAGAGAAATGAGCTATTCTAGGAAAAAACCTAACTAACTTTAGGCTTTTTCAAACATGATGTCCATGATTGTAGGATAACATCTCCATTTCTACATGTAATTGCATTAGACATGTAAAAATGCCAACACCTATTTACACAAAGAATGATAAAAAGCATGAAATCTAACTATCCCTAGAAATGTAAAAGGATTTAAGGTTCCTCACTTTGTGCTTGGAAATCTTTATACATCTTTAAGATTCCTTGCATTACTGTCTCATCGAGTCCCAAAGTGTAATCAATAATAGTGTGAACCTTCGTGATAAACTTCTTTGCAGAAGAACAAACCTTCTTACATATATCCAAATGTGTTTTGAGATTATCTCAAGTTAACTGTACATCACACAAAGTTTCCATTGAAGCTAATGAAAATGCTTCATCTTCTACTTGTTTTTTATTAGCTTGCTTGAATACTTGAACAATATCACATATGCCGGGAGAAATGTGTGATTGTCATCAAGAAGTTTCCCTATTAACTCTTCAATTCTATTCACCATGACAACACGATATCCTTCAACGCCCTCTTGCACATGTTGTACATCCTTGATTAGAGTATTTATGACTTGTATACAGTTTTTGATAGATGCATTAATTTCCACATACTTTTCATTGTTATGGATGATCTCAACTCCCATTAACCTGCATAGCTTCTCCATCTTCAACTGAATCTATGACTCAATATTTTGCTCCATTTCCTTATGTTTAACAAAAAGTGTACTTTTCTTTTCCAACTCTAAATTTATCTTTGATATCTTGGAAATCCTCTCCACTACAAGGGTCATGTATTGTGAACCTTGTTCAATTATTCTATCAAAAAATTCATATATATATTTTCCTTTAAAATAGTATTTCTCAACCTTTTGAACTATAGTTGGTTCCTCAATACTCATTGCAATAGATTGCATATTCTATGAAGACTCTGTGATTCTCCTCAACACAGATGCATAGTGCTCATATTTTTCCTTGTACATGTCTTTAGTCTCCTTTAGTTTATTATTTTTTTCCATCAAAGTAGTCAAAGAAGCTTGAGCATCATCCTTGGAACTTGCATGTGTAATCTTTCCAATCTCATCCCTTGTGATGGTGTAGTCCTCGATGCTAATTTCCTCATGGCTTTTACCTTGAGGTGGTGCTATTGTTTTTGCATACTTATACCCTCATTTGTCCATATGCAACTTTGAGTGAACTTTTGGATTTTTTTTACCCTTAGGCTTTTGTGGAGAAAACTCGTCAAGATCTAACTCATATGGAGAGACCACTTTATTTTTCCATTTAGATGCTTGTGAATCTAGCCATGGAAGAGGTAAATAAACATCGCCTTCGTTCCCTACTGCTAATTATTGAGTCACATAGTATTTGTGGGAACAAGTGTTGGAATTATAATAGGTGCTATCTTAATCATCATTTTTCTTAGAATTTGGAAATTCAATGTATCTAGTAATGACTCATTCATAAACCGATCAAATTCAACTTGTGAAGATATGTCAAATGATGGATATGGAAAACTTGGAATAGATGACAGATAACCAGAGATATCATAACATTCTACAAAATTGACCCTATAGGAATAGAATGAATTGAATGTACCATTTGAGGTATCATCACTTTAAGTGCATGCAAAATTGTTGAAGGTGGAGGTGAATTTGGAAGAGGAGGTGGAGGAGAGGTAGGAATAGGAGGAGTATGTGGTGTTGTAGCAATAATAAGTGATGGTGTATGTAGAAGATCTTGGATGACATTTTCCTATGGAGATGTATGCATTTCTTCAACTTTCCTTTCTTCTTCCTATTCATCTTCATCATCTTCTTGTTCTCCCTCTAACTACTCATCCTCTTTATATTCTTCATTCAGTTCTTCATATTCATGTAATTCCTCATCTTTTTGTTGGCTTCTCCTTCAGATACATCACTCTCAAAATATTTCTTGAAAGAATTCAAATGAATTCCTTTCCTTTGTAAGAATTCACTGGTATTACTCAAAATGGGAGTAAGTCTTTGCTAGATGGAAGTACTTTCTTTTCAAGAGCATTTAATAAGAGGCAAGGGTTTTCTTTCTATCTCCTTTTCATCATACTCGACATTTAGAGTATCAAAAGGATATTTAATGTTCTTTGGAAAATTTTCCAAGCCAAGATCAAGGATCTACTCCATAGTAAGCCTACAAAAATCTATTTTTCTTATACCTTCTTCATCTTTGTAATCTACCCAAATATCTTTAAAATGGTAGAAATTTCAATGACTCTTTTTTATTTTTCTCTTCATTCCTCTATAGTAAAAATCATTTCTATATCTGTAAGTTCTTAGATTTATGATTTGTATCTATAATGCTCAAATTTGTCCTTAGGCGCTATTTGTATTGAATATATTCTAGTGGTAATTGTAAAATTAATCCCTAGCTTATGAATATCTTGACATTCATTATGTACTATGATAACCTATCTAGAAAGTTCCATAAACACCCACTTGTCAAAAGGATACCTTGGTAACATGTAGGGATATCCCATATAGCAACCTACCCTGAGGTATTGGAAAGTGGGAAATTGCAAGAAGATACATCTGTATTTATTCACAACAATCCACACTTCATCACAAACCCTTCTTTTCTCTAAGGATGGATCAAACATACATAGAAAAGGTGCAAAGAAAGCATCATTTACTATTCTAAAGTGTTTGACACTACCTCTAAGGGTGATTTGGGAATAGTATTTGTACACCAGCACAAACCTTCTATCTTCTTCTATTGTTAGACTAGAATATTGCCTCATGGTTGTTGCAGTGTACACCAAGTATGAAGTCATATATAACTTCAAAGTAGAGTGCACATTGATGAGTTGTCCATGGATTTCATCGCTGATTTGGGAACCCTAGTCAATGTGACTCTTCTTTTTCCTCATAATTCTAATGTATTGATACATTCATTCTTGGAAAGTTGATGAAGTTAGAAATTATTTCACTCTACTTAGAAGAGTGATCATATCATGCACATTCTCCTCGGAATCACTACGAGGAAGGCTTTTAGGCCATCTTGAAATGTTGGGCCTCGAGGTCTTCAACCATTTCACATTGATCAACTACTTGGATTCATTTTTTTTTTTGATCATAAGCCTCTTGGGAATGTTGAATAGTCATATATGTATATTCCTCCATAGTTGGGACTTGGAAAACATTGAAGAAATCAACATTCAACCTCATCATTACATGTCCTGAAGAGTCTCTAACACTTCTATCATCTTGGATGTAGGGTGAGGAAAATTACAAGAAAAACTCTAGACAATGATCTACTACTAGAAATGAGGCTACCTGGTGGAGATTTCTATGAAAAAGGGTCTCCAAATCTTTTTCCAAGGGTTTCTTCTTTGTTCTTTTAATAAAGTCATTCATATCAAGACATCTAATTTTTGTATCCTTGATCTCATCAATCTTGGATGTGACCACTATAGGTGGATAGAAACCATGGCATTTATATTTCAGTTTGTCTTTCTTGCTTAATGATGTTGACTCTTTAGTTGTAATTAAGTGTATGAGGAGACCATTGATATCTTATAATGAATGACTTCAGGGAATGCCTAATAGGAGATGGAGTATAACTACATGGAAATAAGAATTTTTTTTTGATATTAGAAGAATGTGCATTTTGTATGTGAAGAATGTGAAAATCCAAGTGAGCACTTTGGAGCGAGAAGATATGAGCTATGGAGTGAGAAAAATCAAGTGAATGCGCGTAAAACGAAGCTTAGAATGCAATTTTGGATTCTTTTGGCGTTAGTAAAAAATTAAAGATTTTGTGTATGGGCACTGAAATTCAGTACCCTTACATCTTGGGGAAGTTCATTTTATTCACTAGTGCTAAAAATTAGTGCTTCTACATTGTTTTGAAATGCTTTGGAAGTCTTTGTATAGGCGCTAAAAATTAGCGCTTCTACATCTTGGGAAGTTTGATTTTGTAAGAGCAGTAAATTTTGATGCTTCTACATCTTCTTCAAGGACTAGGTGGATTTTTGTATGGGCTCTAAAATTCAGCTCCTATGCATATTTTTGGAAAGTTTTTTTTTTTGTAGAGGTGGAAAAAAATCCAGCCTCTTCATTAGGGACTTGTGGAAAACACAAAGATGTATTGGCTCTACATTAATGGGAAAAGTATCATGTAGTGGTGGAAAAAAACCCTACCACTACACATACTTGTGTTAAGTGATTGACATGTATTGGTGGTAATTTTCACTACCAGTACATGGGGTTGGATATAAGTCAAAAACATAAGGTTAGAAGAATTCGATGAAATATTAGTCAAGGGTTTGTAGAAAATGCTTAACATAATTTCAAAAGAGAAAAAAATGCATGAGAAAACCCACCTAGGTTTAGTGAAAGAAAATTTAACCTAGTTAGATAAAAAAAACATAAATGGAAAAAGCTATACAAAGGAATGCAAAACAAACAAACCCTATGAACAAAAAACAAGATGAAATAAACATAAACCAAGAAATGGAAAATATTTCAAAGAATGTTTGTACAAATCTAAATGATCATCATGACAATGATAAATAAAAGTAAACATTCATACAAAGTGAGGAAATAACCACAACATACTTGGTAAAGAAATGAAAACCCTAGGCCTAGACTTGATTGAAATCCATCAAGAAATCCCCATAGAATCTGCACTAAAATGTGAAGAAGGTTCAACACAAAATCATGCAAGGTAGAAAGGAGAAAATGAAACAAGATGATCAAGAATGAGACTAAAATGGCTGAAATTTTTATTACAAATAGTTTAAATAAAATCGCATTAATGAACTGTAAGTTCAATAATTCCACACGTGCATAGTTGGGAAAGTGGACATGCGGTGAAAAATTCCACTTGTGCATTTTTCAAAACCACCGAACAGATGCAAGGGTGCTAAAAAAGCTTTCCCTTGTATACTCAAAGAGTTTAAGATGTATAATGGTGTTGAAAAACAATGTCACTACACCTAATCAAAAAAAAATTCTATCAACTCATGTAGCAGCATTGAAAAACAACGTCCCTACATGGGAAAAAAAAATCTCTCTAGAAAAGTGAAAAATAACAAAATACTCATTTCAAAGCTTTTCATGAAATAGGAAGAAGCAAGCACTTGAGGGGATGATTTGAGGCTCTAGACCACACATAAAGGAAAATTGAAATTCACCTCATTTTATATGCCTAGAGTGCACAGGACTATGAAACAAACAAGTTTTATAGGGGGTTATCCTACGAATCAAGCTCAATGGGATTCAAGGATAATAGCTAGCTCTAGCTAGGGAGATTCCTTTGATTACTCTTTGAAATAATCAAAGGGATAACTCCTAAGTTCCTTCATCCATCCATTGGGCATAGATTTGGGTGACAAAAATAAAAATACTCAAGAATTAATGGATGTGCCAGGGTGATCCCACAATACTTGTTTACAATTTTTTGCCAAACTGGATACTAGACTGATTTTTTCTAACTAAATCTTCAGTTTCAGGCACCTATAACTAGTAAACCATGAGGAATTTGTAGATGATGCAAACTAGTGATTTGTGATATTTTGTCTGTAGATTCTAAATATATATATATTTAAAAAAATTGGAATCAGATTGCACTTCTTTTTCCATCTCCTTCGAAAACTAGTATTTTCAATAAACACCATTTTTAAAGAGTGTCACTCACAATATAACACAATATTTTTTCCATGAAGGATAAAATTCTTTTTTTTTTGAATTTAGATTTGTAACTATGACATCTAGTGCTTCCAATTGGTTTCATAGTGTTTTATTGAATATTTTTTCTTTAATCAAGTTTTGAAGGCAAACCAATTACAATTCAAACATAGGCAAATTGTATATAACACAACTTTTTTTGTATGTATCAAAATTGTTTTTTTTATTGGATCAATGACTTCAATATCTAGTGCACTCATATTTTTCAAAAAAAAAATCATAATCTTCTATTTTTTAACATGTATAGAACAAAGAGCTTGATTTTTGGTGAAAAACTTACATTCACAAGAAATAAAAAACAAATATAATAATTAAATTAAATTTATACAAAATTATACTTTTTGTGAAGCTTATAATAAGTACTACATACTTAAAAAAAAAAATTAAATGAATTCATTTTATCCCCAAAAAGGTAAATAAAAAGTGGTTTTCTATTAGCATTTTGATAGGTGTAAAGGAGACTCTGTAATAGGTATGGTTTACAACTAGTGGGGTTATATCCAAGGGGGTTTGATCTAAGGTAGTTTGATCAAACCTTCTTCAATTGGAATGATTTAAATGAAACATTTTAAGGCTTAAATCATTATATTTTTTAAAAATATGTGATTTAAGCAAAAATCAGAATCTTCCAGAAATTGTAAACCAGCTTTGTGGGATCACCCTATAAATAGTATACAAATATTTTCATGATACATTCATCACCTCATTAAGCAAAGTGTTTCAAATGTTTCCCATTGTGTGGAAGGGAAAATTGTGTTTCATCCTTGTATGCGAGGAGGAAGCTATTTTCACACTAGAGTTGATGTATCTTGAATAGTCTCGTCTACAGTGAGTCAATTTTTTTGTGCATACCTTTTGGTTCTTGATGAGCTTAGTTTATGGTCTAATTTTGTGTAGAATTTATGACTTATTTTCTGAATTTATCATGGACTTTGATGTTAAGTGTCGATATTTTTTATGATATTTCCACAAACTATAGACATTCGGCCTAATCTTATTTTTGCAAATCTTTAATGATATTGGCATATTATATGGACTGTCTATATTAATCCTTCATGTGGTTAATGAATGTTCCTTAAGGTGATTAAAAATATGAAATTATTGTGTACTAACATTTCCATGCATATATAATGTGAGGATACTAAATTGAGAAAGACACTGCCAGCAAGGCATGCACCATAACGTCCAGCGAGGGAATCATTCAAAGGTCAAAGGAGGCTTACGACAAGAGATTCCCCATGGAAACTGAATGTAACCACATTGTAGTGGAATTTAATGCTGTTGAGAAAGTATTGGCATTACTGTTGTGCTAAATTTGTAGAGACATCTAACCATATTCCATGCATAATCACCTCTCCATTTTCTCCACTTTCGCTAAATTGGATTCCTCCCAGTTTGTGGATTTGATCACCTTGTTTAGGTGGTAGTATAAATAAGTATCAAGTGCTCCTTTTCAGGAGGTTGCATCTGATATTGTACTTGCATTCTTAGTTTTCAGTGATACATTTATACTACTCTATTGTACTCATGTTTCCTGATGAATAAAATGAAGTTCTAGGTTTCAGCATTTGAGTTTTCATTAGTTTAGAGGATACCTATCCAAGGGGACCTACTTCATGAGTAATCAATCATTTAGTTTAGTATTAGTTTAGTATTACTTTTTGTTCAGTAACAAGTTAAGAATCTTGCACCTACTATTCTTGTAGCCACTAGAATTCCATTATGTGACTATTCTTGCAACCAAAGCAGATAGAGTAGTTTTTTGTTTGTTGTTCAGATTTTCATTTTTGTCATGCATTTCAAGTTTAATGTAGTTGTTGATTGATGATTGGAATTTATGTTATTCCTTTCTAAGCACTTTACTTTCAGTATTGTGTCATTTTTTAGATGTAGAATGAAAATGGCTACTTTGAGTTCCTAGTGTACATACTATGCTAACCCATTTCAAGTTCACATCCCTAGGTTGACAAGGTAAATGCACCTTCATGATGATTGAAATAACTACTTATGTTAGATGTACAATCTTTGAATCATGGATATAAAGGCCTAGTTGTTAAATCATTGTAGGAGGCCAACATTTTTGGCGTTGTTGTCAGGGATGGTGTCAAACTAGGGAGTTCTTCAGAGTCATTGGTAGTTTTTCTTGTTGTAGTATTCGTAGAAGTTATTCTTAGTATACCCTCATTTAGGATGTAATGACCCCCCTTATTTTTTACCAATTATTTGTGTGATTGGTTGATAGTGAGCTGATACTGCATGCATAAAGGAAGGAGAAGGTATGTTTATGGGAGATTAATTCCTAACAATCCCAATCTATTCTAGCTAGTTGAATATCAAAACCTTACAAGAGAAGAGGAAGAAGAAGATCCACACCACTTTGCTGATGCATTTCTTGATTTGACTAGCTCTGAAGTTTCCTCTGAAGACCAAAATTAATTTGAGAATCCTTTTGCTTTGGAATTGCATTAACTAGGAATGGGTGATACAAATAGGAACAAACCTAACCAACTAGCTTTTCCTTTCCCCATTTCCCATTAGAATGAAGTTGACAACATTAAAAATATCCCTGCTTTAGCACTCCCCAAGTTTTATGAAATTGTCATAGAAGATCCTGATACCTTCTTATTTGAGTTTGACATACTCTGCAAGAGTTATGACTATACCACCAATTCCCATAGGCTTAAGCTATTTCCTACCACTCTAAAATAAGTTGTATTAAGATGGTTCATGAGCTTGGGTAGAGACACTATGGAAACTTGGAATGACATGAAAACTAAATTCCTTGAGAAATATAAGGAGTATTGTAGTGGCAGTGACATGAGAGGAGGTGACATTTTTAGGATGTAGCAAAAGGAAGATGAGAGCCTAGAGGATTATATTGCAAGGTTTCTATTTTTCCTACAAAAATTTACACACCATACACTTAATGAAGACTCAAAAAAGTTTCTTTTCCCTAAAGGAATTAATGACAGCTACATTGATGCCTTGGACCTAGTGGGAGGAGGAGATATCTCCCAAATTCCATGGGAGGATATCATGAAAATATGCTAGAACTACTCTAGGGTAGCCTCAAAGAAAGGGAGAGCATACCAATATTTCATGGGTAAGTCATCTACCAGAGGAGTTTCAAGAATGGAGATTACTCATTTGCTGGTAGACTTTAAGCAAGACATTATAAAAAATCTAGCTACTCAGCTCAATACGCTTTAGGCCAAAAAACGGCAAGAGGAGGCAAAGGAAATGTTGGTAGAGTATTTCCCCCATTACAAATAAAAGAAGAAGGAATGCAGATGCAAGATGGTAGCTAATATTGAAGGCAGGTAGATTGCACCTGAGTTCAAGCCAATTCAAATTGAAGAAGATCAAGTCTACTATGTTGCACAAAGGAAGCCTTGCCTCCAAGACAAGGTATGCCACCAAATCCACTCTCTTATGCTAGGCCATATTTCAATTCCTATTCATCGGGTAACCAATGGCATCCCCCATATCCATCTAGCTATGGAGGATATCCACCACAACCTTGGGGTAACCCTCCAAATGGTTGCCCAATCATGAAAAATCTCCACCCCAATGGCAGCAACCTCAGGGGAAGTAACAATAAGGGTATGTGCAGGATTATCATGGAAAAAGCAGGCCCTTAAGTGACAAAAAAATTAGAAAAATTAGAGTTAGGAAACTTGACATAAAAATTTGAATAAGTTATCTATGTTATTTCAAAAATATGTAAGAATAGAATATGTATAAAATTGAATTTAGTTTCTAAAATACTAGGTTTCTTTAAAAAAAATTTATTTGGTGAAAATTTGAAATTTCAAGGAAAAATAAGAAGTAGGTGTTTGTCGACCACCGTAACCACAATAAAATGATAATATTTTTCTATAAAATTTTAGATATAAGTAGAGGACTCATGTCCCAATGTTATGCATAATTTTTGTAATTCTTTCAAGTAAATAATTAATTATGAATTTTTATTACAACTTTTAAAAATATAAAAAGCTTCGTATGTCGACCACCTTAACTTGGTCAAAACTTCATGAAATTCAATTTTTGTTTTTAAAATCTATAGTATGTGAAGCATAGAATGTGGCACATGTTTTGGATTCAAAAAATGTTATACTGATTTGAAAGCTATAGATGTTTTCAATCAGTCTATCAATCGGGACTTTAGTTGTAATTTGGTAGAAAATGAATAATACTTATTAAATTCAAAGTAAAAAAAATAATTTATATTGTTGGAAAGTTGAGAATCTCCTTTAAAAACCTTTTGTTTCATCAATTTTGGGTAAAAAAATAGTCATCAGCCACATACCCATCATATTGCCACTTTTTGGCCCATCATCATCCTACACATACCCATAATTTCAAGGGCACTAGCAGCCACCTCCAGGAAATTGGAAACAAAAAAATCAATGGAGGGGAGGACAACAATGGCCTTCCCAAAAAACCAATATATGTAGCCACCTTCTCAACCTCAACAACCTACTATAATGGCTCTAGTTGCTAATTCAAGCTCAAATCCATCTAAACCTACTCAGCTACTAGCTCACCCTACACCCAATCCAAATAATAAACCACAACATCAACCTGTATATTATATTGATTCAAATAAATTCCCTGCATATGTTGTGAGTGTAAGTGACATCCACTTGCATTTAGGAACTACTTCACCAACCCCTTTAAATCCCATTATAACTGAGCTTCCTATGGAAGAGGAAGAGGAACCTCTAAATGATCCCATTCAACCAAGTGCACCTAAAAATCCCAAACCAATCCAAGTTAATCAGACTGAACAAGTACCACCATTTCCTCAGAGATTGGAATTTTCCAAGAAGAAGGAATAAAAGGAGGCCACAATATTTGACATTTTGGATCAGCTAAAGAAAATATGTGTCTAGATACCTCTATTTCAGGCAATAAAGGATGTCCCAAATTATGGCAAGGAGATCAAAGAAACATGCCTCAAGAAGCTAGGCAGGAAGAATAAAGACCCCACTATGGTTCATGTGGTGGTACAACTAGCTAAGATCATGCTTGGAAAAGTGAATATCCCCAGGTACAATGACCCAAGTAGTCATGTGGTAGTAGTTGTTATAAATGGGATGCAAATAGAGAATTCTCGATTGATTTAGGGGTAACAATAAATGTAATGACCAAAGACATCCAACAATAAATAAAAGTTGCAAGCATGAGATCTACTCCTACTATCCTGCAGCTTGCTGATAGTTCTACTATTAAGTTGGGTGGTATAGTGGAGGACCTTATGGTAATTCTAGATTCCTAGGAGTAGCTTGTAAACTTCATGATTCTTTCTCCTAAAGCTACAGTAGGTGAGTACCCCATTATTCTTGAAAAGCCATGGTTAGCAATTGTAGATGCATATATTTAATGTCGATCAGGTTGCATGACCTTTCCTAATGGGAAGAATACCAAAAAAAAATTCCTTTACCCTCCTACTCAGTCATCCCATGATGAGGATAATCTCTTGTGGCCACATGTTGGTGAAGAGGCCGAGGAAATTAATTTTGTGGTGCAACTTATGATTTTAGGCAAAAGCTCCTTAATGCAGCTTCAAGATGAAGATGAAGTATTGACTAACATCATTCTGAACCATTGTGAAGTGGAGGAAACATCATCTTCTCATTCTTCTACTCTAGTCAAAACACTTCTACCTACTCCTCCTGTAGCGATTGTTCCTGCAAACGTTCTTCCTACAACCACTCTTCCTGCATCAACTTTTCCTTTAGATGCTCTTCCTACAGCCACTCTTATTGTAGCTAAAATTCCTACAACAATAGTTATGTCCTATGCATTGCTTCGATATAAACTCAAGGTACCATGCGTCAATGAAGCAATCATGATAGAGTTAACTAGGGAAGGCTAATATTGTTGCAGATTTTCTCTCAAGGTTGACTACATCAGAAGATAATCAAGCCATAGATGACTCTTTTCCTAATGAGCATCTATTCTCCATCAGTGTACAAACACCCTGGTATGATGACATAGCCAACTATCTATTCACAGGTAGAGTTCCTACTCACTTCTCTCCAAAAGAGAGAAGTGCACTCATTGGAAAATCTTTTCCTTTCTCATGAATTGTTGGATGTTTGTTTTAAACTAGACTAGACCATGTCATGAGGAGATGTGTGAGAGAAGATGAGACATATCACATTTCTCATGCATGCCACAATGAACCATGTGGAGG
The DNA here is from genome assembly GCA_007258455.2 of Sequoia sempervirens. Lineage (NCBI taxonomy): Eukaryota > Viridiplantae > Streptophyta > Pinopsida > Cupressales > Cupressaceae > Sequoia > Sequoia sempervirens. Next base: position 42,230,993 of record VDFB02358134.1, read on the forward strand.
AAATTTTGTAGCCAAGAGGACAAGAATAAAGATTTTGAACACGGGATATTAGTGGCCAACACTCCACAAGGATATAGGAAGGTACACCAGAAAATGTGATAGATTCCAAAGAATGGGCATACCAACCAGATCTGATGAGATTCCCCTTTACCCTCAGGTAGTAATCACTCACTTTGACAAGTGGGGATTGGATTTTGTAGGACCCATTGACCCTCCATCAAATGGTAAGTCCTATATCCTAGTATGCACTGATTATGTAACAAAGTGGGTAGAAGTTAAGGCCATGAAGCATGCAAGAGATAACAAGGTTGTAGAATTTCTTAATGAGGAGATTTTCACAAGGTATGGAGTTCCAAGAGAGATAGTGACTGATCAAGAGACATAATTCACATCAACCCTGGTTACAACACTAGTTAATGAGTACAACATAAGATGCAGGAAGCCTACTCCTTATCACACCTAGGCCAATGGCCAAGTTGAGGTGACCAACAAAAAAATTGAAGCTATTCTGACCAAAATGATAGCTATCCACAAAAAGGATTGGGAAAATAGATTATCAGAAGTTTTTTGGCCCTATAGGACAACCTGGAAAACAACAACAAGCTTCACTCCATTTGATTTGTTGTATGAAAAGGTAAGCATGATTCCCATTGAATTTGAACATAAGACTCTTAGGACTACAATAGACTTGGGGATGGATATCTCTGAGGCACAAAGAGAAAGAATCCTATAGCTGAATGCTTTGGATGAGATAAGGAGAGAATCCTTGCATCACATAAAAGTAGTGGAGAATCAGAGAATCAGGTGGCATGATAAATTTATCAAGGACAAGAAATTCTAGCTAGGTGACTAGGCCTTGCTTTATGATTCCATATATCAAGATAATGTTGGAAAATTGCAGGCAAGGTGGCTAGGACCATATGAGGTTGCTAAAGTATTCCCTAATGGTGTTGTACAACTCATTACTATTGACCCAGTCTGATTTAATCTGCTTGTCAATGGTCATTGCCTCAGATTGTATCACAAGCTGACTTCCAAGGAGGAGTTCCTACAACAATTCACTAAACATGGAGCACCTGGGCTTCTTATAGCTGAAGGAAGTGGACCCAGTGTATGTCCTTCTGGCTAATTAATGTATGTACTTGTCATAATAAAGACTTCCACTTATGTGGGGTCGACTTCTTCACCCATCGCCCATCTTCCCATCCATTTCCACCTTTCTCTCTCTTCCATCACTTCACTTCATTCCACTCCACCTCATTTATCCCGATTTTCATTAATTTCTCAACTTATTTCCTAAAAAGGTGAATGTTACTTTCTCCACAATCTTTGCAATGAATCTTCCACATGTTCAGGTGTGTGCACATTAATTTATTTTTCTTAATTGTATTTTAGTGTATTTATTTAATTGATGTACATTAATACGGATGTTCACTATTGTTAGTGTAATTAATATTTAATTACACTAGCATAACTTTACTTAGATAATTATTTATTTCCTAGGTTTATTATTCTCATCATTATCTTTTGAGCTATCTTGGTGCTCAAGATAAGATTATGGTTATGCATCTTTTCTTTTATAAATCAAATCATTATCTTGTAATTATTGAATTCCTGAATAATATTATGTTGCACATCTTTTTGCAATAACTCTTGCTTTTTCTATTTTTCTCTTCTGCGAAAGGATATTCTAGTTTGCAAAATTGATCCTAGTTTCTTACATGGTATTAGAGCCTTGATTTGTAGCCCCTTCTCATATTTTTTGAGAAAATCATGTAGGGTTCATTCGGGATTCCTCGAGGGTATCATGCCTTGAGTTCATCTATGAGGCATTTTGGATCAGGTTGGGCTTCATCATTGGATTCAGAGAGCTGGAAAAACATAGGATTAGCTTTTATTTTGTAGATTTTGGCCATTGTTTGCCAGATCCATGAGGGTTTCAAGCTGGGAGTTTTTTTTGCAAGATCTGGGGGTAGCCAAAATTTTGGAGTATTTTGGGCCCAAACGGAGGTCACCATCGCATTCGTAGTGGCCAAAAACCCTAAGAACACATGTCGTTTCATCAATTTTGGTGCAGTTGATCTGAAAGGAAAACAATTTTGCATGGGGGGCTATACAGCCTCCCTAGCATGCAGTCTGAGGCAAAAATTTAAAAAAAAATTAAAAATTTGAATTTTTTTTGCAAAGTCTAGCGCCTCCCATTCAAAAGAACTCTGCCACTGCCACGCCACCTGGTGGCCACCAGGAGCGGCAGCCACTAGCGATAGCCACTAGTCTGCTAGTGGCTCCTCCAGCCCCTACAGGCCCCTCTGCAGAGGCATCAGTCATATTGGTGACTGGGCGGTCTGCGCCCAGCCCTCGACCACCCAACTCCCTCTGCTAGCCCCTGAGGGCTTGATCTCTGCGGCCGCCAGTTCCATGGGGGACCGAGCGCTATGCGCCTACCCCTTGGATGAAAGTTTAGCATAGCCTATGGTCCTATGGAGGACCAAGGGCTAGACCAAAGCCCCAGTCTGCTGCCCCTAGTCGCGCACAGGACCAAGGGCCTATTTTTTTAGCCCCCTAGGCACCCTATAGCCCTTATTGGGCATTTTGGAGCTGTTTTCACCAAATTGGACGTATTTTTTGCATACAATCTTTGATTTTCGCAAACAAAATACCATTGGAAAGCTGATTCTGACACCAATCCAGTGGTGTAGGCGTTTTTACTAGATTTTTCTCTAGATTTATTTTGTAGGCCTTTGAACTCATATGTTGTTGTTTTCACTCTGGAGGGCATATCTTTTGACTCGGTGATCTATTTTTCGTCATTCTTGCGGCATTGGAAAGCTAATTCAGTCCTCTACATAGATCTAAGGTCTATTTTATTTTCATATTTATGCATGTTTGTATGCTCTCCTTTTACTATCATTGGTTTATTGTAATAAATGAACTGAGATAAAGTTCCATTTAGGAGGGGTTTCTTGCATAATAAATCTGATTAGAGTGTATTTTTCACTTTGATCTCCATATTCATCTTGATTTGTTGGCAACTCATATGGGTTATCTGGTTTCTTAGTTTCTTTTGGCCACATCCTTGTCTTATCCTGACACATATCAGATTCATCAGTTCACACTTTAGTTGAGAGATTGTGTTTCTTCATCCACATTGGTTCAGATCCATCTCAGTTGAGGGCCATGTTTTTATGGTTAATGTTCTAGAGTCTTCATGGTACTCCTTCCCATGGAAGAGTTTTAGTTTCAGTTTGGCATCGACATCAAGATACATAGTTTCTAGATTATGTCATCATTTCATTTACTGTTGCTTCACAAATTCCAAGGTTTTTCCAGTTTGTGATTTTTCCAGTGTTCCGTGGCATTGAGTCTACTCTCACATTATCATGATTCCAGTTTTGGTTTCAATTTTAGATAGATGTATCTTTCCTTTCTTGTCGGATTGTGGTTCCAGTGTTACTCCACAGTGTTCTTCCAGTGCTTCTTTGTAGCAGTCATCTCATTGTAGGGGGTTTTGTCCCACTAGGTTTTCCTTCTCTACCTCATCATTGCATTTGTACTTGGGTACCTGATCAGGCCTTGTTTCTAGTACCCATTCATTCATGCTTTATTGCATTCATCTTAGTTTTAGGTGCATGCTTTTTTAGTCTACCTAAGTTTCACTTATGGGGGGTGTTAGTGTAATTAATATTTAATTACACTAGCATAACTTTACTTAGGTAATTATTTATTTACTAGGTTTATTATTCTCATCATTATCTTTTGAGCTATCTTGGCGCTAAAGCTTATATAAAGTAAATCATTATCTTGTAATTATTGAATTCCTGAATAATATTATGTTGCACATCCTTTTGCAATAGCTCTTTCTTTTTCTATTTTTCTCTTCTGTGGAAGGATATTCTGGTTTGCAAATCTGATCTTGCAAATCTAATCTTGGTTTCTAGCAACTATAGCATGCAATTATTCCTTACCCATGTAAAATCATCATTTCACATGTGAGGAAACATTCCCAAATTTAGGTTGAGGGGAGGAAAAAGATGTGAATATTTTTCCCACATTTCAATCCATGTTGGTCTATGTTAGCAAAATTTAAATTGAGCCAATTTAAAATTTGAGAGAGAGGATGACTCGCATGTGTGAGGTGACACCAACTGCTACCGTCATTTCTCTCCATCATAGTTTTCCTTTATTACTCCTTCCTTGCCATTATTGAGCTCGTCATATCTCAGGTTGCAAACAAGAGGTAAGAAGGGAAAATCCAGTCGATATTGGCATTGAAATTTAGCAAGTGTTGTAGGAAGGTGAATTTGGTTTCCAAACAAGAATTGTACGAAGGAAACCACAGAGTGCTTGTTTGATTGCAGACAATTGGAGGTGGGTTAATTCAAAATGAACCCATGGTGCATGATGTATTACCACAAGATGCACCCTATTTTTCTGAATTCAAAAACTACGAGTGGATAGACTACTTCCTGAAGCTAGATGATTTTTATGAAAACATTGCACTAGAGTTCGCCTAGACATTGTTTGAAGAGAAAGTCATAGTAAAAGGGTTGGAGGTCATGGAAACTGAAGAAATAATTGTAGAAGTTATAGGGTTACCTATTGATGGTGAAAATTACCCTACCTCTAGAGACGCCATGTCATCTAGGGACGAATTTATAGAACCGAGTGACCCTCCATTGAGCATAGATAAATAGGGTGCAAAGAGAATGTCTTTTCCTAAGCCATGGAAGCAGATAGCTATTTATGTCATAAAATATATCACTTGTGAATTTCTCTTGTCAAATCTTCATTTTGTACACTTCAAACTTTTGAATTAGATGAGGCATGGGAGAAGGATGAATGTGTTGAACGTGCTATACAACCTTATTTCAATCCTAGTAGCTGTGACTCATAAAGGTAGGGACAATTATGTTTCCTACCATTGTCTAATTAGATTGTTAGTTGAGAAGTCTCTACATGATTTATCTATAATGACCTAGGAAATATTCATAAAAATCTATCAAATTAGACCTAAGCATTTGCAACCTAGGGTTTTACCTCAACCTCATAGGTCTAGCAGGAGATTGAACATGACTGAAGTAACTCTTGGTGCTTCAACCTTTGGTGTAGGCCCTAGTGTAAACCCTCTTGCAATAGAAGAAACTATAGAAATTATCTCTTCTATGATAGAGCACTCAGACAAAGAATATTCCTCTCCAGATTCTGATGACGATGTTCCACTTGTCATCCTAATGAAGACTAGGGCACAAAAGAGAGAGGAATAAATGAGAATAGGAAAATCCAAAAAGTAGCTGATAGAAAAAGAGGTGTCAAGCTTTAAGAAGAGAAAGGATAACACTATTCATCCTATAACCAAAGAAAAACATGAGAGCCCTCCTAGAAAATCAAGACCAACTAGGCCAACCTTTTGTATGCCTCGATAGGAAAGGCCTAAATCTAGAGAAATATCACAAGGGGACACATAAGCTCTAATGGGGCTGGGGAATATTGAGGAAGAAGATATATTTAAGTTGACAACAAACATAACATTGGCAGAACTTGCTGACATTGCAGAACAAGTGGAAAATCAAGAATATGAGGAAAATAAGGAGTTCCTACAACAAGAGGTCGTATAGCAAGAGATCTTGTAGCACAAACACGAGCAAGAAATCCTATAGAAATAATATGAACAAGGACAATCTATACCTCTATAGTAAGAATTGACTGCACAACCTGAATCCTTGCAGTTGGTACCTTATGAAGAGCAAGCATTGTCAAAAATATTGGTGTGAATATATAACCCCCCTAATTTTTCAATACACATGGTAGCTATGCATTTATGGAAATAGATGCAAAGAGGAGAAGAGAAATGTAGGATGAAGAAGGAAATTTAGAGGAGAGATGAAGAGATTGAGGACAAGGATGCATAAATTGCCACATTAAAGAAGGTGGATGATATGGCAGCTCTGGTACAGTAAATTCTAGAGTGTAGGACCCCTCCAAGGGTCTATGCTCTACATTTGAAGGAGAAATATATTTCCTTCAAGCTAGAAAGAATTGTCTCAAGTTTGAACCCTTCCATTGAGACCCCTACTAAATTTTCTAATGCTTATTGGATCACTTCCCCTGAAATGAAGAATTTGTTATGTGAGTTTTATTTGCATAATTATTTAGTGACTCAAGACCATGATTGGAATCCATTGTTGTATGTTGGAGATGTCCAATTGAGGGAATTTATGTCTTGGGTACAAAATGACATCAGTTGGGGACAACAATATGGGGCTTATAAGCAATTGAAATCCAACATCCCTCAGCCCATCAGGGTTGAATCAAGGAATCCAAGGGACATTTGCAGGGAATGGCATAGAATGCTTTTCAAACCTAGCTATGGTAATAGGATTATTCCTTGGATAGAAGTAGTCTACATTGTGTACATGAGGTAAAGGAAAAATAAAAAGAGGAAACCATTAAGATATACCTCTCACAAAGATGGAACATCCTAACTGATGAGCTAAAATAGGTTGAGCCTCATTCCATCCATAACTATGCTGCAACACTTAAGAGAATTGACAGATATATAAAAGCTGGAAGAACAAAGGGATGATTTTGGCTTCCCCTAATGTTTCAACCACCCCTCTTGATGTGGCATGTACCAAATTTTAGATTCTACCACTATGATATTGTTGTAGAGAGACAGAGATGGAGCCGATTGGATGGATTATGAGGATACTTCTGGGACCCTAATTCACACACAAAAAACACATATGTAGGGTAGTTGTCAGTTGCAAATTTCAGAGCATTGACTAAGTAGAAGAACAACCCTTCCCCTACTAGAGGACCAACAAAACATTAGGTTGGACATCCAAGTGATAGGCCTAGTTTATGGTCTAATTTTGGGTAGAATTTATGACTTATTTGCTGAAGTTATCATGGACCTTGATGTTAAGTGTTGATAATTTTTATGATATTTCCTCAAACTATAGACATTGGGCCTAATCTTATTTCTGCAAATATTTAATGATATTGGCATATTATATAGGCTATCTATATTAATACTACATGTTGATAATAAATTTTTTTTAAGGTGGTTACAAATATGCAATTATTGTGCATACTAACATTGTCATGCAGATATAATTTGAGGATACTAAATTGAGAAAGACACTGCCAGCTAGGCATGCACCATAACGTCCATCAAGGGAATCATTGAAAGGTAAAAGGAGGTTGATGGTAGGAGATTCCCCATGCAAACCAAATGTAATCATCTTGTAGTGGACTTTAATGTTGTTGAGAAAGTATTGGCATTACTATTGTGCCAAATCTATGGACACGTCTGACCAAATTTCATGTGCGCATAATGGCCTCTCCACTTTGTTTACTTTCCCTAAAGTAGTGTCGTCCTAGTTCATGGAGTTGACCACCTTGTTTATTTGGTAGTATAAATAAGGATCAAATGCTCCTTTTTAGGAGGTTGTGTGATCTTATATTGTACTTTCATTCTTATTTTTTAGTGATACAATTACACTACTCTATTGTACTCATGTTTCCTAGTGAATAAAATTAAGTTCTAAGTTTGAGAAACTGAGTTTTATTTAGTTTATAGGATACTTATCCAAGGGGGCCCACTTGGTGAGTAATCCATCCTTTAGTTTAGTATTAGTTTAGTATTACTTTTCGTTCAGTAACTAGTTAAGAATCTGGCACTAACTGTTCCTACAACTACTAGAATTCCATTATATGACTATTCTCATAGCAAAAGCAAATAGAGTAGTTTTCTATTTGTTGTTTAGATTTTCATTTCTATCATGCATTTCAAGATTAATGTAGTTGATTGATGATTGGAATTTATGTTATTCCTTTCTAAACACTTTACTTTCAACATTGTGTCTTTTTTTAGCTGTAGAATGAAAATGGCTACTTTGAGTTCCTAGTGCACATACTATGTTGACCCATTTCAAGTTCACATCCATGGGTTGACAAGTTAAATGCACCTTCATGATGATTGAAATAGCTATTCAAGTTAGATGTCCAATCTCTAAATCACGGTTGTAAAGGCCTAATTGTTAAATCATTGTAGGAGGCCAATTGTTCTCTTCTCTTGTCCCACAAGAGAACTAGATCTTCAACCTAGAAATATTGAGATTTCGCCTTCTTGTTAAAAATATTCTTCACTTGTTCTTGGTTTTCCATAATACGGTTTTCCACTTCAACACTTTTCTCTTCCAATATGGAGAGATACATTATATGTTGATGTTATAGCAGCTTCGGGCTCAACCTTCCAGCCACATGTGAAGATATAAAATTGCATATATCCTTTGGCTATTTATTTTAATTGAGATAATTAATGAGGAGTGCTTCTCAAGGCAACATTGTAATTTTCATCTTGGCTGACCTTCATTGTAATTCATAATTATTATTTGTTATTATATTTTCTCATAATGGTTCACCTAGTTCTTGAAGAGGTGTGACCTCTCTATCATTATGTATTTATAGAAGGTCATTTCACTCCATTCATTATCATTCAAGTTCATGTCTTTCCTTTATACAAGTGTGTATTCTTCCAAGAGTAGATTGTGAATTGTACAAAGGTAGATTGAAGATCAAGTAAGAGCAGGTTACTTGTATGTTATTACTACCATTGTTGGTGCAAAATCTTGGCCTTGTGATTGGCCTCATTGTAAAGAATATTGTTTCCATTATTTATATATAAGAGGTATATTTTTTGTTGTGTTTTTCTTCCTCAAGAGCAGGATTTTCCCAGGGTATCTATTGTGTTATTGTGCTATCATTTTGAATTAAATTTTTCTTATCTAATTTGATCATATAAAGACAACATGGTATTAGAGTGGGTTTGAAGAAGATCTTGATCAGATGTGTTTAAGGATGAAAACATCATCCCACTATATAGTCAATAATAAAAGTTTCAAAGTTTTCTATTTGAATCATGGGAGCTATTCTGGAGATTTGTATCAAGAGTGATAAGTGTTTTGAATAGAAATTTTGGGAAGTCAAGGACACTAGTCCACATAGCATGACAGATTCTAGTCATTTACAAAGAGGCAATTTTCAATTGGAGTGACTAATAATCAAAATTGGGAGGTTCAATCACTAAAGGAGTCATACATGACCAATTGTTCATTCGAGCTCTATGATCTTCCCTTTGGCCCACAACACTCTCAATGATTTCATATTCAAAATCAAGCACTCGTCTACTTAGGTGAGAACTTCAACGATTATCACTCGGGCATTGTATGAGTAGAAGAAATATCTCTGTTTAGTTTTATAGCTCAAATCTATCCTTATGTTGTTGAATCATGTGCTCCTTTTGAAGCTGTATTTATCGATTTGGCTATCAAGGTCCAACCAGAGGTTCCTTGGCATATTCATTGAATATTATGAAAGAGATCTAGGCATGATTCATGCTATATTGCATTACCAAACTATCATTTTTGTGTGAGCATATGTGGGTTCGAGGCTCTATTTATTGTAGTGTTGATATATTAAATTGCCTATAGAATCAATTCACGTATTGTAGCATACCACTAGGCATTCTATTTTGAGATATCAGAATATTGGTGTTGGTGGAAGCTCATAACTATTTTTCAGAATTCAGTCTAGAATTATTATTGCTTGTATTGAGTGGAGTTGATGGCATATTTATCTCTATTAATAAAGTTTTGGTATCATTTCTTTTTTTTGGGTCCGGTCGAGTTTCCAATCAACATATATCCACAATACATATTCAATGTGCAACTTCTAAATTTGGACTTTGTATTCATGTTGACCAGGCTTGGATGGTATGTGGAGTTGACATTATTAGAATTAGCATCCTTAGTAAAGGTTGAGGCTAAATCTTGATAATGATCATGTGTTTACCTATGCACATTTACGAGAGAAGCATATCCCTCGATACCTTTCCAGACTCATGGACACAAGGCTAGGTCTGCCTTGGTTAAGTTTGCTTCTATTGTACAGAAGTTGATTAATGGTAGAAAGGCCATGAGAAATCAATTTTTTTTAGAGTAAATCTATTCACCATATATTCTGAGATTTTGGAAGCATTGGTTCCTTGGTCATTATTTGTGTTTGGAGTTGATATGTGGGTCACTACAAACCCCAAAATGTGGCTCCTATGATAGGTGTGAATTCAAGGATGGCATCATTGAAGGTGGAAAAGATGAGTCATAGCCATGAATCTAGCTCTATCATGCCCAAAGGGATAGGTTTCTCTATTTGTTTGAAATCACCCTTTCTAGGTTGAATTTTAGTTTGTTGAGTTATTTCATTTATTCAGATCTTGTGTGATTAGTATAGAGAGATTGTAATTTCTCTTGAATTGTGTTCTCTAGCATAAATATCCTTTGAAGATTTCAAATTAGTCATTGCGAGTTGTTTCATGCTAATTATGAAGATCTCCGAGTGTAACTCTAAGATGAAAAAGAGAACTACACTTTCATTGTGATAGGTTGATCACATCGATATCATTCTCTAATGCATGAACTATGTTAGATCCTTGACTCTTGGAGAGAGTTGGTTCTACATGCTAACTGTATAATACATTCAAGAAAATTGCAGTTGTTCAGATTTTCTTTTGTTGTGCTAATTTTAGCACTCTTGAGAGGAGTAAAAGCTCAAAGAAAGAGTTATATCAAAATTCAATAAAGATAAGTTTCTTTATTCCTTCATTTTGATTCTTTGATATATTTCTTTTATAGTTTGATTTACTTATTCATGTTTCAATATTGTTCATAAATTCTTATCTATTCATGCTATAACCTGAGATAGTAAACTTTCTATGATTCTAGCGTTGATATTTCTTTGGATAGTTATAAATAGTTATTAATCTCTCTCTAAAATGCTTCTAGGATAGATCTAAGAGTAGAAGGTGTTGAGAGATTGCTTAGTGATGAAAATATTGAGGCATCTTATGAGGAAGCCATGCTGACCAAAGAAATGACCAAGCATGAAGTCACATCTTCTAGCCATGGGACTAAGTTGGTGGCTAGAGGGAGTTCACTTCTAGAAGTCTTCTTTGCAATCTCTGAAGAAGGGGTCAAGAGGTAGTTTTGTAACTCATTGAGAAGAAGTGAAGATTATTGTATTGCAAACCCTTAGAGGATCCCTTCAGTTGTTGAGATCAGAATTACTCAAGACTGTCTTCTTGATCTATCATTGGTAGCTCCACAAACCTATTCAAAATAGAGTGTTCTACAATGAGGTCATGGAGGTCTACCTTGAACTCTCTATAGTACTAGAGGTGTGCACTGGAAAAACTATTATCTAAGGAAAGTGTTGTAGGATATCTTGGATGAAGAGGTCAGAAGGTTGACACAAGTACCTAAAGATTCAGAGGGAGCCTACTGAACCTAAAGAAGATGGAAGTACACTACTGAGATTTGGTATGATGGATTGCAAATCCATGTATATGCCCATGGAGACCAACCTACATAAGTTGAAGGACACTATATAGCTAGTTCAAACCTAGTGGATCCCATGATGTACATGCAATTTATTAGATCCTTGATCTATCTAGTTAACATTAGACTACTATGTAGTCAGTGCACTTAGTCAGTTCTTGTGTGAACTAAGGTAGGTACATCTTATTGTAGTGCAACATATCCTGAGATACTTGTGTGGCATAGTTGGACATGGGTTGAGATATTCTTTAGATGTGGACTTGGATCTACAAGGTTATACTGGTTTTGATTGGGAAGGGAGTGTCACTGATTTGAAGAACACCTTTGGATGTTGCTTCATTTTTGAATCTACTATGATTTCCCGGTGCAATAGGAAATAGTCATCTATAGCATTGAGTACAAAAAAGGTAGAGTATATTGCAACTTGTGTGGCAGCTTGAGAAGTAGTATGGCTTTGTAACCTCCTTGCATGATTGTTTGGACAATCAATGGAGCCTACTATCTTTCATTATGATAATTGTAGTTGTGTGAAGCTTTCTGTCAATCTTATGTTTCAGGACAAAACCAAGCATGTTGAGATAAAATACCACTATCAAAGATATGGTATTGAGGAAAGCTATACAGTTGAGGTATATCAACACTGATGAGCAAATGGTAGACATTCTCACCAAGCCTCTCTCTAGAATAAATTTTGTCTACTTTCAGGATAAGCTTGGTATGGTGGAGAATCCAGCTTTAACTAAGAAAGAGTCTCAGTATTAGTGATCTCTGTAATGAGTTCTTCTCTCTGAGAGAAGTTCGAGGTGACATCCCTTGATTAACGAGCTCTTCTCTGAGATAGAAGTTTGAGGTGAAATCCCTTGATTAACGAGTTCTTCTCTGAGAGAGAAGTTCAAGGTGAAATCCCTTAATTAATAAGTTCTTCTTTGTGAGAGAATTTTGAGGTGAAATCCCTTGATTCCACCCTTTCGGAGAGCCATGATGGATGTCATGTGTGTGACTCTATGACAACATCACGTAAGAGAGTCTATGATGATTTTTTATTGTACTTATGTTTCACCCTCTAGGAGAGCAATGGTGAATGCCACGAGGAGGTGACAACATCACATTAAGTGATGAACACTTGTACATACCATGCATTGATGTAGCCATGATTGTTGATATCATGATGAGGTGATATCTGATATCACAATGAGGTGATATATTTCCTTTCCACATATGGGAGTAGCCATTGTGGTAGACATCACAATGAGGTGATATGTCTTATGCAGCTGGAAGTATTTCTCCCTAGCTAAGAGGGAGTGTTGATGTTATAGTAGCTTCGGGTTCATCCTTCCAACCATGTTTGAAGATATAAATTTCATATAGCCTTTGGCTATTTATTTTAATTGAGATAATTAATATGAAGGAGTGCTTCCAAAGGCAACATTGTAATTTTTATCTTGGCTAACCTTCATTGTAATTCATAATTATTATTTGTTATTATCATTTCTCATGATGGTCAACCTAGTTCTTGAAGAGGTGCAACCTCTCTAGCATTATGTATTTATAAAAGGTCATTTCACTCCATTCATTATCATTCAATTTTGAGTCTTTCCTTTATACAAGTGTGTATTATTCTAGGAGTAGATTGTGAATTTTGTAATGGAAGATTCAAGATCAAGTAAGAGAATATTACTTGTATGCTATTACTACCATTGTTGGTACAAAATCTTGGGCTTATGGTTGGCCTCATTGTAAAGAATATTGTTGCCATTGTTTATATATAAGAATATATTTTTTGCTGGGTTTTTCTCCCTCAAGAGGAGGGTTTTCCTAGGGTATCTACTATGTTATTATGCTATCATTTTCAATTAAATTTTTCTTATCTCATCTAATCATATAAAAAAATATTATACACTTATCAACCAAGCTTTCTAAAGTATCATGTTCAATGGACTTGGCCAACTTGAGGGTGGGTAGTTCCAATGTGATGGGAATTTCTACATTCAACCCATAAAGGAGTTGAAATGGGGACATTCCTATTGCTTTCTTTGGGTTAATCATATCATCCCACAAAGAATCATACAATGCATTATTCCATAACCATTGATTCTCATCAACAAGCTTGTGAATGATGGTCACCAAGTTCTTGTTGTTTCATTCATCTTGACCATTACCTTGTGGATAATAATCAAATTAAAGTGATAGTGTAATTCTATGCTCAAAAAAAATTATGTGATCTCACTTGATGAGAATGAAGAAGCATTATTTGGAACAATCTTGTTTGGAACATCAAATATGGATATTATGTTCTCTTTCAAGAAATTGTATACTACCTCTGAAGTAGCATGTTTTACTAGTATTGCGTCCACCCATTTGGTGAAGTAATCAGTAGCAGTGAAGACATAGATACACCCTACACTTGAGGGTGGATTCACTACACCAATGAAATTAATGCCCCACTGCTAGAAGGATTATTCAATGATGACATGGTTTTAGGGGTAGAGAAAGAAAAAATTGCTTTCCAATGAACTATTGACATAGTTCACATTTAAGCACCAAAGAGTTCGCATTGAAGCACCAAAGAGTACTTGAAAAAGTGTAGGAAATTAATACTTAGCCCTAAAACTCTTGTGGGCTATAATCAGTACTAAGAAGTGTCCTCCACATGGTAATTGATGAAAATATTTCAATAACTTTATCTATTGTGCCTTATCAACACATAGCAAGAAAGTACCATCCAAGCTATGCTTAAAGAAACCATTGTCCCATAAGACATAATTTTCACATTTGATCTTGAAATTTATTTTCTCCTTGGGTTTCAAGTGATTCGAGCATTCTATGTATGTAAGGAAATGAGCATTATTCAAGTACAATTCATCATTAGTACTGACAAAAGAAACCATTGGAAAATCATTTGAACTCACCTCCTCATTTGCAACTTTTTCATCAGGATTATTATCAATAATAAGTTGACATAAACCTTTCCCATGCACCAGTTTTTTAGGCTTGTTATACATGTCATATTCTTGTATCTTGGAAAACCAATTGCACCTTTTCGTACCAAATTCCTACTACATCATGATGGACTTGATAGTTGAATCTAGAACTAATGCTTTGACATGGTTGTTAAGAATATAAAATCTTAAATTCTTTATTTCCTTAACCATAGTGAAAGCATGTTTCTCCATTTGGGAATATTTTAATTCATCATCTTTCTAAGGATAACTCATAAACACAATTGGGGATTCAAATCCATTGCTATTCTCTTGCACCAAGATTGTTGAGAGAGTCTATTTAGAAGCATAACTATACATGATAAATTCATTCATTTAGTTTGGAAATACTAACACCAGTGTTTGAGCAATAGCCTCTTTGATATCATCAAATGCAACTTTCCCTTCTATAGTCAAATGAAATGTGGAAGTTCCTTTCATAATATTAATGATATGATGAGTCTTCTCTATGAAGTCAGGTACAAATCAACACAAAAAGTTCACCTTCCCAAAGAAAGAACGAGTTGCTTTCTTACTTGATGGAAAATTAAGATCTTGGATACACTTAACCCTTTTAGAATCAATTTTAATATCTTCCTTGGACATAATGTGACCAAGAAGCTTACCTTCTTTAACCCAAAAATTTGACTTTTTGGGATTGAACGAAATTATGTGTTGTCATCACCTCTCTAAGATTTTCCTCAAATGGAAGAAATGTTCTTGAAGCTTCTTAAAAAATATTGTAATATCACCAAGGTATACTACAATAAACTTCCCCTATACGTCATGAAATGCAAAATTCATTGCATGTTGGAATGTGGCACCAACTTTGATAAGACCAAAAGGAGTTCTACAATACATAAAGGTACCCCATGGTGTTGTAAAGGAAGTCTTGTGTTGATCATTTGGACTAACCTCTATCTAGTTGTAACTAGAGAAACCATCTAACATAGAAAGAATCTCAAATTTAGTTACCATTTTTAGAATTTGATCCATCACTCGAAGAGGATAGCTATCCTTCAACGTGATAATTGGTTCAACTTTCAGAAATCCACACATATGTGAATTTCACCATTCTTTTTGAAAAAATAATGATATTTTATATCCATGTTGAATGGCTAGTAGGAAATACGATTCACGCATTTAGCATCTTTTGAATTTCTGAAAGGATTGTTCCAAGAATTTTTGGATTATATTTCCTTTTTTTTTACTTGTAAGTCAATGCACCTAATTCGAGTAGAATCTTGTGTTGTACCTATTTTGGATGAAAAGACTTGAAACCTTAATAAGAATATTTCAACACACCCATTTATTGCTATAGTAATTCAAAAAACTACTCATTTTCCTTAGCTATGGAACACTTTCCAATATTCACCATCTTAGGATTTGCTTCATTTCCCAAGTTGATTTACTCAACATCATTGGTTGAATGAGAGTTGGACTATTGCTTTTCGAAATAATGATAATGTTTATCCTAAAGGTCTTTCAAGGGACACCAACCCCTTGGTAATTTAATTTCCTTTGAGCTATAGAAAATCTTCACCTATAACTAGATCAACTTCAAAGATAGATTCTTTGGATAGAGAGTCACTACTTTCAAAGTACAATTCATCAAAATTTCTTTCCTTTTACAAAAAGGCAACAATTTGATGATCATCATTGAAAACCTACCAATTTTTAGAGTTATCAAGAACACTCAAGTGAAAAACAACCTCAATGGTATGGGTAGGTCCATGAAAATCCTTGTGTAGTATCAGGAGTGTGGCTAAAATTGCTAAGGAATAAGCACTATCATTATACTCTCTCAGAACTATAGACATATCCAAAGCATCAAAGTCCCCAATGAAATACCAAATGAGATTATCATAATGCCTAAGTTTGTCATTCTTAGTTTGGCATAAATTCCTTATTTGTAAAACTACTAACTCAACATCACCTTGGGCATGGAGATTCTTGATTCCTTTCTTACTTGCAACTTGCATGCCTAATAAAAAAAGCTTCTCATTCTACTATGTTATTGGTATTATCAAGCTATAATTTAAAAGAAAAAGGAAATATTTTCCCTTTTGGGAAGACAAAAAAAATCTTGTCTCCTAAATCAGAGGAAGTACAACTGCCATCAAACTCAATTATTCAAACATTGTTTGGATCACAAGGGATTGCAATTTCAAAATCTGTAACTTCATCATTTGATGAAGCTTCATAATCTATGAAGGAAAAATTATTTGAAGATGATTCCTTTTTTGGTGAAGATTATCCAACAATTTTTGACTCAAACTTTGTATTTGATGAAGATATATCATCATCATCAATTTACAAATAATAAGTACCAACACACAAAGACTCAAATAAAATTTTAGCTCTTTGATCATCATACTTAGTGACTGAGAACTTGGACTCCCTTTTAGGAACCAATTTTTGCATCACACCCTTTATGGGTATCCTAGCATCCAACATATCCATGTTAATTTTTCCTTCTACATCCTTACAGAAATTATGTCCAAGTAAGATACCATAGGATATTGGAACATCTGCTACCAAAACTATCATCTTGATCTTCTTTTTTGTATTCACAAAAATAGAAAACTGCACATCCTTGATCTTCCTGATATAAGGTACTTGCTTGTTCTCCATAGAGGAACAAAAACCAAATTTTTTTGTGACATTCAAACCCAAGGCAGTAGCTACCTTGATGGGCATAACTATTTTAGATGCACCGGAGTCTATAACACAATTACTCAACATAAATCCATTGACATGTAAGGAAATATAAAATGGGTCAATCCTTCTAGAGGCAGTTGGAGGAATAGTAACTAGGTTATTTTGAGGAGGCTTAGGCTTTGAAACTATAGAAACATTTGAAGAGGAATCCCTACTAGGAGTAATCCCCCTATCTCTAACAAACCTGACAAGCATGTCAAATTGATCAAGATTAGCCTTGAGGTATTTAGCTTCAAAAATTTAGATTTTTGTCCTCCTTGCATGGTGAATAATGTCCAAAGCTTTGATAGAACCTTGCAAAAAAGATGGGGCAACTTCATTGATGGGTTTAAAAAAGGGACACTAGTCTAAGGAACTTGGATATTGGATTTTGGTATTGAATGAACTACAAGAGGACAAGCAACACTTACTTGTTTATTTGATGTATCTTTTAGTTTCCAAAGCAAAAGAGAACCTCTTTTTGCAATAGTTACTGATGTTTTTTCCTTTTCCTTTTGAGCATCAACTTGAGATGGATCAAGTTGATTCTACTGTGACTATGTGAAGCAAACATGTACATATCAATTACCAAGTACTCATCATCAAATTCATTTGACACTTGCGAATAACTAATATTTGATTCACTAGTTGAATCTATGTCCTCATCCTAAAATAGATCAACATTTTCCTCCATAGGATATTGTAGTTTTGTGTACTCATCTTTATTTTCTTCATAATACTCAACAATTGTATTGGTAGGCAAAGCTTCTAGAGTGTGTGATCCTTGTGGTGCAGGAAGATGATTATTATTTCTATTTATAGAGTAATTGGGGAAAGTCCTTCTAGGAACATCCTTGTAGGAATTATTAGAAACTTACTTATTCAAAGCCAAAATCTTATTTTCCAACCTTTGAAAGATGGGATCCACAAAGTTGGAATTGGTATTTGAAAATGAAGAATTTGATGGTTTCCCTTTTCCATTTGTATTCATTATTTGTTTTCTAGAAAGTATAAAATCATCTTCAACACTTGTAGCTAACTATTGAGCTACTTCAACATCAAGTATCACTTTCCTATGCAACAAGAAGCTTACTTCTAGAAGTTACATATTGATGAAAAAGCATTTAAGATTATGGGTTGTTAGTTTATCCAATGTGGGAATGCTTGATACGAAATTGCTAAACTTGACCATGAACTCACATATGGCTTCATGGCCTTATTTCCTCATGGTTGTAAGTTGTACTAACAAGGCATGTGCATCTTTAGTAGGCTTAAACCTTTCTTCAAAAATGGCATGAAGAAAGTTCCAAGAGAAATTATATAGAACCATTCAATTGCTAATCCTTGTAAAGTTTCAACAAGAAAAATTACAACATCCTCATGTTCAACACTGAGAACACAAAAAATAGAATAGAAAGCAATGATGTGTTCATCGAAATGCTACTTCCCATCACTATAAAATTTCAAGATATTCTTCCTAGAAACATGTGGAAGCTCATGTAAAGGAGTTGCCAAATTGAAAGGACCAAATGCATTACCCAAGGACTAGGAGGTGGTGGTTGATGTTGAGCCATAATGTGTTGAATAAGAAGTGCTTGGACTAGAACTCTAAGAAAGATAAAAGATTCACTTGGAAGCAGTGAGGTTAATCTTCTTGGAGGATAACTTATAGTGTGTTATGTTGAATACATCAAATATTGAGAGGATGGTGAATTAATATTCTACTAAACCATTTGATTTCTAACCATCCAATTATTAACACATATCTAGTTGCAATTGTAAGAAAAAAGATGAAATGGATCATAACATTGCAAACTCATAGAAACCATGATTTTTACATGGAAAACCTATAGTGGAAAAAACCACAGTGAGGATTAACTCACAATATTATAACCAGTCATAAAATACTACAGGGCTCACTTCCCGGACACGCTGTCCTTGAAAGGCTCACAACCTGAAGTGAATACAAAATGGATTACCACAAATATAACAAAAGAGATGACATGTTGCCAAGAAAGAACTAAAGAATTACACCTTCAAAGTGTTGAGTTTTGTTCCAATTAAGGTCTAGAAAAAAAATCATGCTTCAGTTGTAGGTACATAACAACAATCAACAACTTCCCACCATAACACTTGTCACATAACTCACATCACCATTCGCTATCTATTTCCAGACACCTTGAAAAATTATGCTCCGCATACATATATATGGCTACATCTTGATACATCAATTAGGTCGGCCTAATTGGATGTAAACATACATAATTCAAAATTACTTGTTGGCCCAAAATAAAAGTCTTTTTGGAGTACAAAAAAATGTATCAAACACAAATTAGGTTGGCCTGAACCTAATAAGGAATTCTTTAAACATTCATGAGACAAGAAATTCTTGACCCTATTAGCCAAAATAATTTCAAATTTCTTCAATTTATATATCTAATTCGGATCAAACAAAATTGTTGAAAGCTCATTCATAGCTATAACTGACAGTCCTGAGCAACATATCAAAAACTCACAAAGCAATATTTTATTGAGATAATTTCTAGATAATATTATCGGATCAATATAGATACATAGTTTACTTAGCTAGTCACCAAAAATTCTTGGCATCAATGACAACAAACCCAGAGGTCTCCTTCTCCATTCTTCCAACAATCTCTCCCTTTTTCATTGATGGAAACATGTATCAAAAATTAAGCTTGCTTCAAAACCAAAATTGTGCAACATTGATGCACTCAACTCCCCATTTCATATATACAAAAACATAGAACTATTTTTGGAAGCAAAACACTAAAACACACCAAACTCTACATAGAATCATCTTCTCCTTTGATATCAAGGAAAAAGGATAGGGAAGTAGTAAAAATACTTTCAATCAAGAACAAGAGGCACCTTGTAACTCCTTGAGAATTGCTTCCCAAGCTAACTTTCCATCATCCCATACTACTTTTGATATGGTAAGATTTTGTTGTAGTGATTCTAGTTCCACTAGACATTCTTCTCCTTCTTATGGAGTAGTCAGAATTAAGTTTATCTTCTCCAATTTTTCTGCATCAATAAAATTACCTGATATGGAAACATATCTAGACATTAACAGATCTTCAATCTGACCAAACTTCCTTATCACATCTTCTCTTTGCCTCTACAGAATGAAAAATTTGTTCTAAAGGTCTTTAATAGAAGTCAAACCAATATAGTTTCTATCATCTGCAACCTTGTAATCTTTGTAGGCATCAGCAAGGTGAGACTCTAGTGATTCCATTAAACCCTTATTACCTCAAGTGGAAATAGGCCACTTCATGTAGTAAACAACTAATAAATAAGATTCCTCATCATAGTCCCTTACTTCTTTCAAAATTTACAAAGCTCTATCATGCACTATTACACACATATCTTGTAGAAATAGGAACCTTTTCTCTAGAAGACTTACTCCACCTCTTTCACAATTTGTACCTTGATATTAGAGGTGTATTCCTTGACATAATCAACTATAATCTTTAATTTCTCAATTGGTGTTAAAGAATCATCCATTGTGGCACCAAGGTTTGTCTCATGTAAAGCTCTAATAGCTTGATTTATCAATTCATTTCATTTTTGATATGATTTAGTAGTTTCTTGTGTGATAGTCCTAAGAAAAGTACCATACATTTTTATTCTATCACTTGGATGTGATGGAAGCTTATTTATCTGGGGTGGAAGCACAAGGTGAAGTATTTTTTTCCTTTATAGTAGACCTTTAAGAGTGCTTCTGGATGATTCTCTAATGAGTTTTGATAGTTCAGTACCCTTGGGGTTTTCTTCTTCACTCTTGTCAGCAGAAATTTCTTTCTTATCTCCCTCTTTCTTCTTTTCCTCTTCCTTTTCTTCTTATTCTTTTTCTTCTCCATAGTATTTTCTAGAGAGCTTGTCTTTGTTTTATTTCTCCCTTTTATCCTCATTATCCTTGTTTTCATTATTATTTTTATCCTTTCTTCCTTCATTTTCATCTTTATCTTTCTCCTCATTATTTCCAATAGATTCATGATGTTCTTCTGGTTCATTACCAATATGATCTTTATGTTGATCATTAGACTATTTTATGGTTGTCTCTTTTGTATCATTTAGAGGGGAAGGACTCTCTAAAACTTTTTATATTTCACCAGCAATTTCCAAGACTGGATTATCCATCACCTCTATGATATTAACATGCTCTTGTGCTCAAGAGCTATATGGGAAGAAGAGTTGGTTCATATCCCATAACTCTTTGTCAATTTTCTAGTTACATCCTAAGTTTCTTTCCTTACCTTTTCCATACTATCTTCCTCCTTATTCATAAGCATGTTGACTCTCTATTTGACTCTAAACATTATAGAGAATTCCTTTAGCATAATGGCCACTTCTACCTTAGAAAAAGAGGATCCATAGGAATTTAAGGAATAATTTATCATCTTTTCTTCATCATTTACACCCTTGTCCCTTCTTTGTACTAATTCTTTCTAGAAATTGTCATTCACTTTTTTCTAGATAGTTTTCATACTCACATTCCAAATGACTATATACTAAATGAAAAATTAATAATGGTTATCTTTCCTTCATCATTAACTCCATCAAACAACTTAACAGTTGGAATGAGATCATTGTCAATCATATAATTTACTAAGGATCCTAGACTTAAAGATGGTTGATCACTTACCAAAGGATAGGGAGGAATGTCCTCCATAGGATTAGATGAGCCTTCTTCATTCTTCTTCTTATGTACATGAATTCTCTAAGTATTCTCTTCTTCCTTTGTCTCTTCATTTGTTGAGATATTGACTCTAGGTTTTGCTTCTTTATTGGAGGTACTAGTCCTTTTATTTCTTTTCAACTATTTCTCTTCTTACATGCCAAGATCTATTTCTTCATATATAGCATCACTTAGGTTTCTTTCCCTATTATCCTTTTGCTTTAATCTTCTTCTATCCAAAGCAGCTGATGGTGCAACAAAGAGGTATGTCATTTCATTTACATGTATGGGTACTAGGATAGGTAGAGATAGCAACATCAACTAGTGCAGGTGTACTATATTATTTCTTCCTTTTGAAATGTCAAAAAATGTCACCAAACAATGTTGGTGTGAATGAAAAAAAAACCTATAGGTCTCGTTCTTCATTCTTCCAACACGTTGTAATGGTGACCTTGCTCGTGGAGGACAAGGAATAATGTTATGTCACTAGAACAACTTGAAAAATGGATCAACCACACCTTGTGCCCTTAGACCCATGTGTCACTTCTGTCTTCTAGAATGAAGAGTTAAAATGAAAGAAATATTAGCAAAAAAATATGCACAAGCTCATAATAAGAATCTAGAGTATCTATCCACTTCAATCTATAGTGTGAGGCCTTGATTGTGTGACTTGTTCCCTAGCAGAGTCACCAAAAAATAGTTAGGTGAAAATTTTGTAATCCCTTTACAAATTATAAAACTTGAATTTCAGCCACATTTGTTGTGACATAAAATCTCTCCTCTCATAATGGGGAGGCACCCTTCTTACTACTTACCACAATTGATAGTAAACTAATATAAATTTTATAATATGCACACTACACTAATCATATGGGGGTGTGTTACATTCATGATTCTCTCTTCTTTTAGAGAATATGTTTACAATGTTCCACAATTTTTATTTCTTGATACAATACAACTTTAAATAAAACCTAAATCAACTTAGGTTTTAGCACTATTCCAAGCAAATGGTGTAGCACAAAGTCTACACAAATCAACTTGAAATCCCTCTAGTCTCAATTAATAAAGTATTACTAATCTAATAGAATAATAAGATAAACTAATGTGAAAGAGATAAGAATATTCACATCCATTGAAAGTGATCCAACAAAAATTTTGGTATGCAATTTATCCTTCTTTATTGATTGAAAATAGTATCACAATATGAACTCAAAGTCTCAAAAATTGCTTTAAATATGAGCAACACTTCGTTGCATTAGACATAAGGTAAATAATATAATACAACTCTTTGTTATTTATAGGTGAGAGCAATGAGATATTCTAGGAAAAACCATAACTAACTTTTCACTTATTCAAATGTGATCCATGATTGTAGGAGAAAATATGGATTTTTACATGTAATTGCATGAGAAATGTAAAAATTCCAACACCTATTTACACAAAGCATGATAAAATCATGAAATATAACTATCCCTAAAAATGTAAAATGATGTATGGTTCCTTCCTTTTTGCTTGGAAATGTTCATACTTCTTTAAGGTTCCCTGCATTACTATCGCATCCTGTCGATAAGTGTAATAACTAATAGTGTGAACCCTCATGACAGACTTCTTTGTAGTAGAAAAAACCTTCTTACATGTATCCAGATGTATTTTGAGATTGTCCAAGGTTAACTATACATCACACAAAGTTCCATTGAAGATAGTGAAAATGCTTCATCTTCTACTTGTTTCTGAATAGCTTCCTTGAATACTTGAACAAACTCACTTTTTGAGAGAAATGTATGATTTTCATCAAGAAGTTTCCTTAGAAAATCTTTAATTTTGTTCACCATGACAACATGATATTCTTCAACATCCTTGATTAGAGTCTTGATGACTTGTATGTGATTTTTTATAGATTCTTTAATTTCCACATACTTTCCCTTGTTAGGAATGATCCCAACTCCCACTAATTTACTCAACTTCTCCCTCTTCAACTAAATCCATGACTCAAGATTTTGCTCCATTTCGTTTTGTTCAACAAAAAGTGTACTTGTTGTCTTGTCCATCTCTAGATTTATGTTTGATGTTTGGGCAATCCTCTCCACTGCAAGGGTCATGTATTGTGAACCTTGTTTGATTACTCTATCAATAAATTCATATATATTTTTTCCTTTAAAATAGTATTTCTCAGGGTGAATTCACAATATTGTGTCTCACTTTTTTCCCAAGATGGACATTTACATCAATATTTTTAACTAAATCTTCATCTTTTGAGATCTATAGCAACTAAACCGTTAAGAATTTAAAGATGATATGAACTAGTGATTTGTGAAAATTTGAGTGTAGATACTAAATATTATTAAAAAAAACCAAAATAAATCATGAATCTTTCAACATGTCCTTTAATAACTAGGTTTAAATAGAAAACAACATTTTTTAGAAAGTAACATTTTTGTCATACAACATTTAATTGTTTTCTATAAAGGATAAAATTCTAATTTTTGAAATATAGATTCTCAACATCAATACCTAGGGAAATGATATTTTTCATAATTTTTTGTTACATATATATATTTTTAATTAATTTTTGAATTCACTGTAAATATGATTGGGACATGTGTGTGTATCACACAACCTAACTTGTCGTGTATATGGTCTGGTGCAAAAAGATGGATTCAACCAATTTGTGTCCAAATTTTTTTAAAAAAATTGAAAGCTCAAATTGTGAGTGTGTTATAACGCACTCATGTTATGGCATGGTGTACTAAGCCTAAGGCTCAGCCATAACTCAGGTGTGTTATAACATAAGCATGTTATAATGTGTTCACGTTATGAGGTATTAAAAGCAACAAAAAAGGAATTCAAAATTATTTTCATTGTGACTGTGTTTTTTTCTACCCATGGTCAAATCCCTTCATTTTCATGCTCATGTTCTAAGAGGAGCCATCTTACAATATTTTTCATAATTTTTTGTTGTTTCATTTCCAAGATACTGCAACATCAATGAGGAGGTCTGAGAGGTAAGTATTGTTTGTTTTTTGTTGTGAATTTGTGAGTTTTAGGTTGTTTTTTATATTTATTTTTTGAATTTGTAAGAGATGTTAATGAATGTACAAACCCTCCTCAAAATACTCAACAATCAGAACAACAAGAAGAGGAGAAAAATCCTCAACAAGCACAATAAGAATAATAATAATAAAATCTTCAAGTTGAACAACCACAACAACAATCTCCTCCACCAATCCCTCAACATCCTCTTGGCACTAAGCAAAACTTAATGAGTGAAATTGAAAACAATAAAAAAAAAATTGAGGATTTAATCAGGAGGTTGAATGATCCAAACGGTTCAACCATGGGAAGAATTACCCTAGAAACTTCACTCAAAGAAATGTTAAAACATGTAGAGTCAATCAGCAACCAAGTAACTGGTTGGCAAGATAGGAGGCGAGCGGTTAAGGCTTATTACCAGGATAAATTTGATTTGTGCTCATTATTCATTGACCCACACAAAAATTCAAATCTTACCCTCAATGTGAAGAGGTTTCCTATCAATTGGTGCCACCACCAATAGATTACAAAATTTTTGTGGGATAGGTGGTACATGGTTTTTGATTACCCACCATGCAACAATTGTGAATTCCTACAATATTTCTTGAGAAAACTATACTATGAATTCATCTTAAACAAAATCTTAAATTATTTTGATATGAGGGACTTCCAGGGGAGAGGCGGGGGGTCAGCTCAAGATAGAACCAGTGTGTATAAGGATCCTATGTGGCAAGCGAGACGACCTCTTGCAAGGCCACCTCATGAGAACATTGTTATCCCTTCCATTGTGAAGGAGAGTGTTGAGGTAGAGAATTTGTAGGCCATTATCTCTTTGACCTAGAGTGTCATCCAACATGCTAGCCCTGTAAAGACTCCGCAAATCACACTTACTTATTTAAACCCAAAAATACTAATTTAATAGAACCAGATAATTATATAAGGGTGGAAATAAAGAAGATTAATTAGATAGTTTTCAATCACTTATTCAACTGGAATAACCTGCACATCGTTAAATTAAGGTATTGCAAAAGAGTCTCAGGTACATAATTTATTAGTGTAAAAAAGATTCATCTATATTCAAGGTAAGTAACTTAAAGGTACAACATGGCTGACCAATCTAAGGTTGCCTACACAAGAGAAGCTTACTCATCCATGTGTCATCCACCTAGACCTGCAAGAAAATGTTAGTGAATAGGGGTTTGCCTCGGTCAAACCCCCTTTTGGTAATCAAACATTGAAATGAAATAAAATAAGATAGGGAATAATGGATGAATAAGTTATGAGGTTGCAACTCACCAAAATAGATAAGCTCTTGCTTGATTGTGATAGATCTTGACTTGAATACTTGCTTGGATCATGGATTCATTCAATATACCAGCTCAACTTGTGTGTTAAGATCAATGGTACTTCTTATATGGCCCTTGTTCGAAGATGTTGACTTCCATCTTCCTTGAGATACCTGTCTCATAATAATCTGCCATGCTCACAATATTAGCTATCAAACTACATTAAGTATGTTTCTACTAGTTTTCCTCATCTTTTCTTACATATATATTTAATGAATTAGTATGACCAAACATACCTTTTATTTGGACACAAGATTCCATATAGACAACATATTCGGAAACATTTTAACGTTAAACCACTCACTGTGTAGTAAAAGTACTCTTCATTATTTCACTTCAACTATCATAATTGTAAACCAAGTTATGCTTGCAGTAAACAACTTTTTCCTTAACTATATTGGCTAAGATTAGTTGTTGTAGCATCACTAGAATTGATGTCACTCACCTATGAATGAACAAGCTTTCTAGGCATGACCCAGTAGTTTGATGTACATTAGCCTTATAAATAAAAACCGTATTCCTAATGCATAAGTGGAGTACACCACACCATGAGACTAAATGAGGTATTTACTATTGGACTCTTGGCATAAAATCCTTATAACACATTATTAAACATATGAAAATATTAAATAAATAATACATAAATTCACCGTGGTAAAAAGTAAAATAAATGCATTTCTATGTTGTCTTTTCTTAGTTTGCCTCCATAGAAAAGGCTTTAGAAACTTTCAAGACAATGCAATTGGCAGATGATGCCAATGAAGCCAGGGAGATTATTTTATTATTTTTTTATTTTATTTTATTCAAATCTATGCGCCCTATCCTATTCAAGCACTGCCACTGCAACAGGTTGACAATGAAATCTGGGAGATTATTTAAACCTCTACAACATTCTATTTTTAGTACTACAGATGTGACAGGTTGCCAATAGAATCATGAAGAATATTTAAACCTCTGCAACATTCTAATTTAGAGTGTTGCATATGTGACAGGCTCCCATTGAAACAAAAGGGTTATTTATACCTCTACAATCTTCTATGTTCAAGTATTGCTACTGCGACAGGTTGCAAATGGTGTCAGGAACATCATTTAAATTTACACACCCTCCAAAGTCTCAACACTGCAGCGGGGATAGGTTTCTGATGGTATCAGGAAGGTTATTTAAATCTCAACAACATTCTATTCTCAAGTGCTGCTGCTATGACAGATTGCAAATGGTATTAGGGAGGTTATTTAAAGTTATACACCCTCCACAGTCTGAATACTTCCGCTACAAGACATGTAATTTGTTTGACAAAATAGCTCAAAGAAATGCGGTCTCGGGGGATGCAATGATTGCAGGATATGCACACAATGGATTTTGCAAGGAAACTCTCAAAATCTTAGCATTAATGAAACACCCTGCAGCACACCCTTACGTAGTAAGCTTTGCTTGTGTAGGAGGTGTGTAGAAGGCATGTTTATCACATGAGGGCTGCACATATTTCACACATCAGTCGCCCCTACTGCATTACAGATATAGCTGATCAACAAGAGTGCATGGTTCACCTTCATGTCTGTAACATGGACAAGGGAAGTGACTATTTGATAAAAGCCTCAAAGAAATATGAAAAAGCGCCTGCACTGATTGACATAATGCCTCTAAGAAATATGACATCATCGACTGCTATGATTGCATAATATGCACAAAACGAAATTGATGAAAAGGCTTTAGATCTTTCAAGCAAATGCATTTGGTAGGTGTAAAGCCCATCTTCGAAACCTTTCCCAGCAAGGGACCATTCATAGCAAAACCAGATGCTCGCATACGAAGAATTCGAGTGATAAAGATGAAGACTTTTATAGTTAAGTATCACATTCAAATAAATTTTTCTCTCTCTATGTGAAATTATCTTTGGCAACCATTACAATTCTAATGTGCAAATAGCTTGACTAGAATGCTGATTACATTTTCCTATAAACAGAAATGAGCATAGAGCAATGAAGGACCTTACCAATCTCCAAATCTTGCCAAGGATGTGTAGCCACCGACCTCCCAGACAAAGATGCCAGATTCCTTTCATTCAAAGATGATTTAGGAGGGCGTGAATCCTAGGTTTCGTTGCCTGCAACATTGGTACTGGAGGAATTCGTGTTTTTAAAATTGTGCCAAAATGGGAGCTTTTGAACATGATTTGGAATTCCACGAATGAATAATGGAAGGGGAATTTATAGCAGATGGTACAGACGCAAATTCCTCTGGAAGACAAAATGTAGAAACATAGACAAGGCATGTGCATTGTTTTTTTTTGCAAGAATGCTTCCCCCCCCCCCGCATGCAAAAGGCATGTGAACTCTTTTACATAATATCTCTACTAGAGAATGTCATCTCCCCAAGGCACATTACTTTCCTTCCATGTTAGCCGTAGCTTCCATCCCAAGGACATGCATGCAGAATGTGGTTGAAGGACAAGGCACGTGGAATGGTTAGGCAGAAAGCTTCAAAGAAATGTGGTCCCCATTCCCAATAATTCCCAGTTAATCAATTAAAAGACCATTTGAATAATCCTTAGGAAATATCTAATCATTTACAATTCCAATTAAATTTCTTAAAAGTATTTTAATATCCCCTAATAATCACTTCCAAATTATTTATCTTCATATTCAACTAACCATAAGCTAAATTACTCCCTCTCACAATCCAATGTTTCCAATTCATTATTAGATATAATCATTTATTTATTTATTTATTTTGAATAATCACATAAATTCATCGATATCATTCCCTTTTCTTGTATTTGAACAATTCAATGCACTTGATTTTATCCCCGATTTAAATAATATTTTCCAAAACATTTATGCTCTAAACTTTAATCCTAATTATATGTGTATATATAAGTAAACTATATCATCAAATAAAGGATAACATATCCTTTCTGTCATTCAATTCAAAACCCATACTACAATGAAAATCAAATGCAACCACAACCAAACCTCAAATTGAAAGCACTGAACAATGAAGGGAAACAATCAAATATTAGACATAAATAAACCACTTACTCACATGACGCGAAGGACCAAAAGTAGAGGGGTACTACACTGAATCTTGAATATTAAATAATATCTCTTTTATACATATTATTTACCTTCGATAATAATAAAGAATAATTGCAACTAAGAAATTTACCACAATGAATAGTGAGACAGATTAAATTAATTACTCCAAATAAATAAATAAAGTTAATTTGATTGGGAATAAAATAATTACTCTAAATTAACCAAGTGTTATTATTTATTCTTAATAAATAAATCTATAAGTAATTTATAATTAATTCATTACACTTTTATTTCACCACCAATTAATTTAGTCAAACATTATAAAATGCAAACCATAAAATAGGGGTCGTGACATCCTTTCCCCCTTAAGAATCATCGTCCCAATGATCAACTTAAGTAAAGATAAAATGTCATACCTCTTTCCTCGATGTCAAATCAGCCCACCTAACAATTGTGTTGTTGCTCCATGCACCTGATTGTTCATAACTACATAAATTTCTTGTGGCTAGCATTCATACATTTGCACACCTTGTTAGCATGTCATGGCTTTATCAATTCACTCTATTTACTTTATTTAATAAAAAAAACTTTGAACTAATTTATTTCTTTCATATAATTTGCTAAATCTTATTCAGATCCTTTCCATATCCCAAGATATTTACTAATAGATAGATAACAATAATGATCATTTTGTCAACATTCTTACTTACACGAGATGTCAGAAAAATTCTTTTTATGATGATAAACAACAAGAGAAAAGTCTCAACAATTTATAAATGTCAAACCAATCCCAACAAGATCTTCATCTTGGACAGTAACATGGAAGAGAAGAAGATCAACAAGTTATCAACATACCAAAGATCATCAATATGATAAGACCATCAAAGATTAGAAGATCATCAAAAGTCCACAAGGTTTCAATGCTATATCATGGAAGATAATTCTCACAAAAAGGTCATCATTGTTAACATAAAAGGTTCAAGTTTATTTCAATAGTAACCTAGTAGATCATGATTCAACTAGTTACTAAATTTTCACATTGAAAAGTAGATTTCAATTTACAACAAGGATATCCATGATTGTATATTTTGTATAATCCTTTACTGTTTTACCAAAGAAACAAGAGTGCATCAAAGAGAGGTGCATTAAGCCATGCAATGAACTATATAATGTTACATATCCATTTTCTGAATTACATAAATGAAAATCAAATATTTAATCAATCTTCAATTGCCATAACCAAATGGTCTTCTGCAAGCTGAAGGTCAAAGCATGGTTAAGGTGCTTTTCCCACCCAACCATGAAACATAACACTTCCCCGGGATTCTTCCTAACTCGAAGAACACCCGGCCCTGCATGAGGTGCCTAGAAACCAATAATAATAGGGCAGGAGGGAAACTCTCGATGCATGCATGATGCCTTATATGCATTCTTATACTAGAATGAACATATTTCTTGCATACAAGATGTGGCAGAGAAACATATATATATAAATTCTAGGCATTCATTATCTGTCTATTTCAACGGTACAACTCGCTTTGGCCAAAGCATGTATATAAGAAAATTTGGTTGATCTTGGAAAAGAATATCACGTTCTTTGTTAATCCACATTCGGCATCCTGTCCCGGAAGGTAAGCTTAAAATTTATCACACCACACATTTTCAAGTAAGGAGATAGAGGTACATCCATAATATGAAATATATATACATAACATGTATTCCATGAATTATCCAATAATGCTCAGAGAAATTTTCATATAACATTATCAATGTGCATACACCAATAAGGGTGTTACAAATCATCTATTTCAATGATACAATAAACAAGAATACTTAACCTTTGGTGCCCAATTCTCACAGGGCATGAATACATAATTTACCTGTAGTGCTTCACTCGCACAAATTTGGAACATGTCTTACATACAATGAACATTACTCATTCAATTTTTCATACGATGAATATGGTAAGTGCATTTCTCACACAAATGCATTACTTGCACTAAAGGTGAAATATGCATAAATTACAGTAGTGCAGTTATAGTGATCATTACTCGATCCTATAAACACAATGAGTATCAAAAGGATATCCCACACTCAATTTTATGAATTTCAATCATTACTCAAGTACCTCATTCATACAAGGGGATCAATAACTTTCTCCAGTGCATCACTCATATTAGTATAGCAAACCATTCTTGTTTCAGCATAGATATAAGTACAGTTAAGGCAACAATTTTTTTTTTCTACGATATTCATCATATTCATACAGAGCATGAGAAGTGCATTATTGCACAAGTATCATTCTCATATTGAACATTCAAGTACTTTTCACTAAAAACAATCAAGCATATGAGGTTCATTACCTCAATCACTTCTGCCTTGTCTAATAGATAGGTCAAGTTATTTATCAAATCAACTTCTATCATGTATTACCAATGAAGATTCTCAAGACATTAGAACCTTGCACTTCCCCATGAACTCAAGGATTCATCTAGGTCCCAAAACTTGTAAGAATAAAACCTTGCTCAAAAATCAATTCGCACAATGCTTAGTTATGATGCAACCATTCTCACCTTTAAAACATACTTCTTAGGTTTCCTACCCTCGAGAAGGTTCAACCAATATCTATCCATAATTACTTCATAGGTTCTTCTTCCTTTTGTCAGGAATTTCTTCTTTTCTTCATCCCTTATATCTTATCAACTTATTCATCCTTCACATCATTAGAGAGATCTCTCTTCATAATATACTTCTTTTATTAATTCACTTTTATTGCCACACATCATTTATGGATTGTCACCATATCTTATCTATATCAACTCAGGTAGATCTATTCAACTTACTTCTAATAACCACCATATATTATTCATTTTTTCTCATTCCAATATTCACCATTTCTATTACAAGAGATTCATATGTAAACGTGGCTAAAACAAAGAAGCCTCACAACTCTAGATTTCTTAAATGGTCAAACTACGTCTAAGCTTCTAATCGGTTTCAATCAACCATCTATGAATCACCAATTCATCAAAATAATTATGACCCATAACTTGTGTTTTCTAATCAATACAATAGGTTCATATGCTATACAACCTAAGCACAGTAGACTCAAGGTCCGAGTGTTGAACCTGAGTGCTCTGATACCAAATGTAAAGACTCCGCAAATCACACTTACTTATTTAAACCCAAAAATACTAATTTAATAGAACCAAATACTTATATAAGGGTGGAAATAAAGAAGATTAATTAGATAGTTTTCAATCACTTATTCAACTGGAATAACTTACACATCGTTAAATTAAGGTATTGCAAAAGAGTCTCAGGTACATGATTTACTAGTGTAAATGAGATTCATCTATATTCAAGGTAAGTAACTTACAGGTACAACATGGCTGACCAATCTAAGGTTGCTTACACAAGAGAAGCTCACTCATCCATGTGTCATCCACCTAGACCTACAAGAAAATGTTAGTGAATAGGGGTTTGCCTCGGTCAAACCCCGTTTTGGTAATCAAACCTTGAAATGAAATAAAATAAGATAGGGAATAATGGATGAACAGGTTATGAGGTTGCAACTCACCAAAATAGATAAGCTCTTGCTTGATTGTGATAGATCTTGACTTGAATACTTGCTTGGATCATGGATTCATTCAATATACTAGCTCAACTTGTGTGTTAAGATCAATGGTACTTCTTATATGGCCCTTGTTCGAAGATGTTGACTTCCATCTTCCTTGAGATACCTGTCTCATAATAATCTTCCATGCTCACAATATTAGCTATCAAACTACATTAAGTATGTTTCTACTAGTTTTCCTCATCTTTTCTTACATATATATTTAATGAATTAGTATGACCAAACATACATTTTATTTGGACACAAGATTCCATATAGACAACATAATCGGAAACATTTTAACGTTAAACCACTCACTGTGTAGTAAAAGTACTCTTCATTATTTCACTTCAACTATCATAATTGTAAACCAAGTTATGCTTGCAGTAAACAACTTTTTCCTTAACTATATTGGCTAAGATTAGTTGTTGCAGCATCACTAGAATTGATGTCACTCACCCATGAATGAACAAGCTTTCTAGGCATGACCTAGTAGTTTGATGTACATTAGCCTTATAAATAAAAACCGTATTCCTAATGCATAAGTGGAGTACACCACACCATGAGACTAAATGAGGTATTTACTATTGGAATCTTGGCATAAAATCCTTATAACACATTATTAAACATATGAAAATATTAAATAAATAATACATAAATTCACCGTGGTAAAAAGTAAAATAAATGCATTTCTATGTTGTCTTTTCTGAGTTTGCCTCCATAGAAAAGGCTTTAGAAACTTTCAAGACAATGCAATTGGCAGATGATGCCAATGAAGCCAGGGAGATTATTTTATTATATTTTTATTTTATTTTATTCAAATCTATGCGCCCTATCCTATTCAAGCCCTGCCACTGCAACAGGTTGACAATGAAATCTGGGAGATTATTTAAACATCTACAACATTCTATTTTCAGTACTACAGATGTGACAGGTTGCCAACAGAATCAAGAAGATTATTTAGACCTCTGCAACATTCTAATTTAGAGTGCTGCATATGTGACAGGCTCCCATTGAAATAGAAGGGTTATTTATACCTCTACAATCTTCTATGTTCAAGTATTGCTACTGCGACAAGTTGCAAATGGCGTCAGGGACATCATTTAAATTTACACACCCTCCAAAGTCTCAACACTGCAATGGGGATAGGTTTCTAATGGTGTCAGGAAGGTTATTTAAATATCAACAACATTCTATTCTCAAGTGATGCTGCTATGACAGATTACGAATGGTATTAGGGAGGTTATTTAAAGTTATACACCCTCCATAGTCTGAACACTGCCGCTGCAAGACATGTAATCTGTTTGACAAAATAGCTCAAAGAAATGCGGTCTTGGGGGATGCAATGATTGCAGGATATGCACATAATGGATTTTGCACGGAAACTCTCAAAATCTTAGCATTAATGAAGCACCCTGCAGCACTCCCTTACGTAGTAAGCTTTGCTTGTGTAGGAGGTGCGCAGAAGGCATGTTTATCGCATGAGGGCTGCACATATTTCACACATTAGTCGCCCCTATTGCATTACAGATATAGCTGATCAACAAGAGTGCATGGTTGACCTTCATGTCCGTAACATGGACAAGGGAAGTGACTATTTGATAGAAGCCTCAAAGAAATATGAAAAAGCGTGTGCACTGATTGATATAATGCCTCTAAGAAATATGACCTCATCGACTGCTATGATTGCATAATATGCACAAAACGAAATTGATGAAAAGGCTTTAGATCTTTCAAGAAAATGCATTTGGTAGGTGTAAAGCCCCTCTCTAAAACCTTTCCCAGCAACGGACCATTCATAGCGAAACCAGATGCTCACATACGAAGAATTCGAGTGATAAAAATGAAGACTTTTATAGTTAAGTATCACATTCAAATCAATTTTTCTCTCTCTATGTGAAATTATCTTTAGCAACCATTACAATTCTAATGTGCAAATAGCTTGACTAGAATGCTGATTACATTTTCCTATAAACAGAAATGAGCATAGAGCAATGAAGGACCTTACCAATCTCCAAATCTTGCCAAGGATGTGTAGCCACCGACCTCCCAGACAAAGATGCCAGATTCCTTTCATTCAAAGATGAATTAGGAGGGCGTGAATCGTAGGTTTCATTGCCTGCAACATTGGTACTGGAGGAATTCATGTTTTTAAAATTGTGCCAAAATGGGAGCTTTTGAACATGATTTGGAAGTCCACGAATGAATAATGGAAGGGGAATTTCTAGCAGATGGTACAGACGCAAATTCCTCTGGAAGACAAAATGCAGAAACATAGACAAGGCGTGTGCATTGTTTTTTTTTGCAAGAATGCTTCCCCCCCGCATGCAAAAGGCACGTGAACTCTTTTACAAAATATCTCTGCCAGAGAATGTCATCTCCCCAAGGCGCATTACTCTCCTTCCATGTTAGGCGTAGCTTCCATCCCAAGGACATGCATGCAGAATGTGGTTGAAGGACAAGGCACGTGGAACGGTTAGGCAAAAAGCTTCAAAGAAATGTGGCCCCCATTCCCAGTAATTCCCAGTTAATCAATTAAAAGACCATTTGAATAATCCTTAGGAAATATCTAATCATTTACAATTCCAATTAAATTTCTTAAAAGTATTCTAATATTCCCTAATAGTCACTTCCAAATTATTTATCTTCATATTCAACTAACCATAAGCTAAATTACTCCCTCTCACAATCCAATGTTTCCAATTCATTATTAGATATAATCATTTATTTATTTATTCATTTTGAATAATCACATAAATTCATCGATATCATTCCCTTTTCTTGTATTTGAACAATTCAATGCACTTGATTTTATCCCCGATTTAAATAATATTTTCCAAAACATTTATGCTCTAAACTTTAATCCTAATTATATGTATATATATAAGTAAACTATATCATCAAATAAAGGATAACATATCCTTTCTGTCATTCAATTCAAAACCCATACTACAATGAAAATCGAATGCAACCACAACCAAACCTCAAATTGAGAGCACAGAACAATGAAGGGAAACAATCAAATACCAGACATAAATAAACCACTTACTCACATGACGCGAAGGACCACATGACGCGAAGGACCAAAAGCAGAGGGGTACTACACTGAATCTTGAATATTATATAATATCTCTTTTATACATATTATTTACCTTCGATAATAATAAAGAATAATTGCAACTAAGAAATTTACCATAATGAATAGTGAGATAGATTAAATTAATTACTCCAAATAAATAAATAAAGTTAATTCGATTGGGAATAAAATAATTACTCTAAATTAACCAAGTGTTATTATTTATTCTTAATAAATAAATCTATAAGTAATTTATAATTAATTCATTACACTTTTATTTCACCACCAATTAATGTAGTCAAACATTATAAAATGCAAACCATAAAATAGGGGTCGTGACAAGCCGTATACTATGATGCCATCCAGGGAAGTCTTTGAGTGGTTGGCTTCAATCCCATTTGTGTTAGTCTTGCAAGGTGATTGGTTCGTATGACCCCACCGACACTCAGGAGGTTGTTGCGCAAGATGCATCTGTAGCTGTGGAGATGGTGAGGGAAGATGACTTTTTGAATGAGGCCTATGGCATTGATACTTATGTAAATGCTGACATGTTCATTGAATTTCAATTTTGAAATGCAAGATTAACTAGTATAGTTTTATGGTTTTAATAAAACTTCAGGGTCATACTGTTGATACTGGATACACTAGCCCTACACCTTCTTATTTCTCCACTGCATCTACCGTTGAGGTATGTAACTAGTAAACAATTATAAATTTATTACATGTTAATAGCATTTTTTTATGAATGGTATTTTAATATGGGATTTTGAATGTTGAATAGGCTAATATTGGAGGTTTCGAGGGAACACCTCCTAGTGCTAGTGGATTTAGACAAACCTACACATAGCTAATAGAATAAAGAGTTTAACTAATGAATTGTACTTAATATATTTGTGTATCTTATATTCATATCATTGATTGTGTTGCATTGTGAATTTTTCAATCTCAAAGCATTACTTGACATTCTATAACTAATAACTAGATGTTGATAGATGACAAAATTTCAACTATAATATAGTTGATTAGAAAGTCAATATAAGAAGTGATGCAATTACTTCACATAACATAAATAATAAGTAGGAGCAACTTCCAACTGCATTTTCTTATCATGGCATTCCATGAGACTACTCTTTACCTTTTCAAATAGTTCACTACCTTGTCTATGCTATGGATGCTTGGAAGAAATATATGAAAGAATAATAGTAAGCAATATCATAGAAAAGGAAATGAGTTGTTTGAAAGAAAACCTTAAAGAAATGTGGTCTCATGGTGCTTTCCATCACCATTAGGCCCAATTTATTTAAGGAACCTTTTCAAATAGCTCACAGCCTTTTCTATGCCACCACATTTTCCATACATGTCTACCAAAGCATTTTATCAAACTGTTCATTTCCTTGCTGCTATGGCTAAAACATAAAAAATGGTGTTTTCCAAAAAACTATGGATGCTTGGAAAAAATCTATAAATCATAATAGTAAGCAACATAGACAAGGCAATGTGTAGCTTGAAAAAATGCCTTAAAGAAATGCAGTCTCATGGTGATGAAATGCCATTCCATCACCACAAGACCACATTTCTTTCAGGAATTTCTTCAAACAACTCACCTCCTTTTCTATGCTACCTCATTTTCCATACATGTGTACCAAATAATTTTATCAAACTACTCACTTGTTGCAATGGCTAAAAGCCTAAAATATGTGCTTTCCAACAAACTATGGATTCTTGGAAAAAATCTATGAAAGCATAATAGTAAGCAATTTCATAGTTAAGGAAGTGAGTAGTATGAAAAAATGCCTTTAAGAAATGTGGTCTCATGGTGATGGAATGCTATTACATCACCATGAGACCACATTTCTCTGAGGAATTTTTTCAAACAACTCACTACTTGAAGAATAGAAACCAACCCATTAGCCAAAATTCCCCTCCAAATTATTTTCAAGGTCCTCATCCTCAATTTACCAATCCATGAAACCTTCCACCTTTTATTCCACTTTTTCATGTCTCCACCCCTCCCTCTTCATGTCATGATCTCCCTCCACCTCAGAGCCAAGTCCATACTATACCATCCACTCCAACCCAACATAATACCATAGAGAAGGCAATGAAATGTTTGAAAAAAATCCTCAAAGAAATACGGTCTTATGGTGATGGAATTCCATGAGACATTTGTTTGTAATGGCATTCCATCACCATGAGATCCCATTTATTTGAGGTATTTTAAAAAAAATTCACTACCTTCTCTATGCCACCATAGTTATCGTACATGTCTGTGAAAGAATTTTATCAAATGGTTCATCGGCTTGCTACTATGGGTAAAAGCCTAAAAACACATGCTTTCAAACAAGATATGGGTAGGTTAAATAGTAAGCATGATACTCAGAAATATAAAGTTTAATAAGTACTCAAAATTTTGTTCATTATCTCATATATTATAAGCCATGACGTAGATCACTATTGTAGTTTTCTTGATTAAATAATTTGTTGCTTTATTTTTAGATGTTGCAAGCGGATACACCTCCAAATGATCAGAGGGAAATGGAGATTAGTGTTTCATTTTCTATAGAATCATCGATGGCTCTCACATGAGAGGTATGAGGAAAATTACTAAATTTCAATTTACATTTGTTGTTATAGATGTTAGTGAAAACTGAAGCCATTATTGATTTGTAGTTCAATTTCTATGTTGATGGTTTATACAAGGCTTCAACATGCTTCAACATGAGCATTTGAATATTTCCCTCATGGAGAGTGATCATCAAATGGTTGTAAGTGACTATTTTGTTAAATATATCATGTTTTATAATGTAATTTCTATATATTAATGACTTTACTTCTTATTGTAACACATAAGACTTGACCAAGAACTAAACCCTAGGAAGAGCACTAGGAGCACTCCTTGACCACAAC
Organism: Sequoia sempervirens; assembly: GCA_007258455.2. NCBI lineage: Eukaryota > Viridiplantae > Streptophyta > Pinopsida > Cupressales > Cupressaceae > Sequoia > Sequoia sempervirens. The sequence continues at coordinate 42,269,783 of VDFB02358134.1, forward strand.
ATAAATAAGTGACAGATGTATCACCATCTGATCGACAAGCAAATGGCAAGAGTTTATTTTGAGAGTATCGATAACAATGATTTGATTCTAGAGCCCTTTGTTTTATGCCTATATGGCATTTTTGTACATATTTTGTATTGGATATATTTAAAATTGTATGCATATATGGAATTCTCATAATCCTCTATGGCCATTTTATACCTATACTTTATACTTATATCAATATATATTGATGTATTCCTACATGGCCCTATTTGGTTAATACAAATCATTTTTATCGATGGTTTCCATATTTGCATTATAAATTCATGGTTCAATAGATATGAGTTACGTGTATTCAAGTGTATTCTTTGCAACTTATGTCTATACTTTGTGACTTATGTGCATTCCAATGTATACTTTATGACTTACGTGTTTTCATGTGTGTACCTTGTATTCATGCATATACTTGTATTAATTTGTGTATACTATGTATTTGTGTGTATAATTCAGGGTTTACGTCTTTTTGAGTACTTGTGCTTCTCTTATCTACATGTGCATGCTTGACTTATTCATGTGTGTACTTATTAATTGGTTAGCCCTAGCATTGATCATTGTTATCCTTCATGGTTTGTCATGAATATTAATTGATTGATGCTAAACAAATTTGTTAGTCAATGCTAAACAACTTCAATATTTCTAGGAATAGTAGTAGAGTTACAAATTCCAAAATTGCACAAATTGAAAAGAAAAGATTAACTGTAATTAAATGCACTTATTATTAACTCGATAATTAATTAAGAATGAGTATAAAATATATCAAGAGATGAGCCTTCTAGAATGGCAACTTCCAACTAGAAAATAGGAAAAGCATTCCCAATACTTTGAAAGTAATAATCCACCACAAATTGCAATGGAAGAGAAGGCTTATTTAAGATCCTTGAGCAATGTATTTCCTAATGCTCCCTTGTTCTTACATATCTCAATTTAGTATAATCCAAAGAGTTCCATGAAATGTTTTATCTAAAATTAAAAAACACGTTTTCAATTGGTATTCCATGAAATGTTTAATAAAAATATTCAAATATATTTAATCTTTTGATTGGAACAACTCAATTAAAGAAAGCATACATAATCTTCACAACACTTGCAACTTATAATATTCATAGTAGATGATGATTAGTTAACTTCTTGATAGACTATCATACAAACATTTAACTTGAGTAGTCCTTAAACATTTTCACAGCATAATCCTCATAGTACATAATGAATTATTATGTTCTTGATCCATCACCATATAAACATTTTGAAAGATGTATATGTCAACTTTTTGCAATATTATTTCTTGAATAGGAAATGGAATTGGGAGAAAGCAAGTTATAATTTATAATACAAATAAGAAATGGACTCAATGGTGGAAACTTTATTTATCACACCAAATAATAAATGCACATAAGAGCATCACTTGTTTCTCTTAGACTCCAATTTTCACGCATGGCAAATCATTTCAAATGAAAATGAAAAAATGATTCACAACCAAAGTTGTTAATTGAGGAAAAATAAAATGTTTCCAAGTTCCACCATTATATGCATTTACAATTGGTTGTATATTGTTGTAAGGGAAAGGAGGATAATTAAAAACATCTTGCACTTTCTAGAATTGAGGATTATCATATGATTTTTGTGTGGAAAACTCAGACTTCTCAACCATCATGTGTGTGTTTCTCTTTTCAATTGTTTTGCATGTCATCATAAGGGATCAAACCAATGGAACATAACTCAGAGAGATTCCACATGTTTTTGTGTGAAAGATGAGAATTTCTAGCATAAACGTACCTTCAATATGCATTGGAGTAGTTTTTTTGGTCACACGAGTTTCAAAACAAAAGTTGCATCACTTTGCAACTTTAAACTGGTTGTATTTGACACTTTTTCCATCAAGTGAAAATTGGACACCATGGGAAAATAACTTTGAGATAACAAAAACCTAGAGAGGTTATTCTAGAGGGGCCCAATAGGATCTATAGGCTCAGATAAAAATTTCATAAGCATCACCGTTTCTGAGTAATAGCCCATCAAAGATTGCTACCCATTTGCACTTTGGACCCTTAAGGGATCGAGCTGGTTGAACATAGCTCAGAGTAATTCCACATGATTCAGTGCAAAAGAGGACCATGCCTAGTGTAAATGTACCCAACCGGATGCATTGGAATAGTTTTTTCGGTCACACAAGTTGTAGAATGAATGTTACACCATTTTGTAACTTTACATTACTTGCATTTGACAACTTTTTCCCAAAGTAAAAATTCACCACCACAAGAAAATGCCTCTAGGATACAAAAAAATAAGATAGGTTATTGTAGAGAATCCCAATGCAATCCCATAGGCTTAGATGAGAATTTTCTAGGCATCACAGTGTCTCAGTAACAACCCATCGAAAATAGCAGTCATTTTGCACTTTGGACTCTTAAGGGATTTTGTTGATTGAATGTAGCTCAAAGTGATTCAGCATGTTTGGGTGCAAAAGAGGACCATTCCTAGTATAAAAGTACCCACCTAGATGTATTGGAATAGTTCATTTTTTCACACGAGTTGCAAAATGGAATTTTCACCACTTTGTAACTTTCAACTACTTGCATTTGACAACTTTTTTCCCAAGGGAAAATTTTCCATCATGGGAAAATTCCTCCAAGATAGAAAAAATGAGAGATGTTATTGCAGAGGGGCCCAACATGATCCCATAGGCTCAGAAAAAAGTTTCTAAGCACCACAGTATCTAAGTAACAACATGCTAAAATTTGTAGCCATTTTGCACTTTGCACTTTTAAGGGATTCTACCAGGTGAATGTAGGTCAGAGTGATTCAATCTATTTTGGTGCAAAATATTACCATTCCTAGCATAAACATACCCATCCAGATGTGTTGGAATAGTTCATTTGGTCACGGGAGTTGCAGAATGAAAGTTGCCCCACTTTGCAACTTTCAACTACTTGTTTTTGACAACTTTTCCCCTAAGTGAAAATTTTCCACCATAAGAAAATACCTCTAAGATAGAAAGAACTAAGAGAGGTTATTGTAGAGGTTCCCAACACAATCCCATAGGCTTGGATGAAAATTTGCTAAGCATCATTGTATCTAAGTAACAACATGTTAAATTTTGTAGCCATTTTGCACTTTGGACTCTTAAGGGATTGATTTGGTTGAACGTAACTCAAAGTGATTCAACATGTTTGGGTGTAAAAGAGGAAAATTCCTAGCATCAACATACATATTCTAACACATTGAAATAGTCTGTTTGGACACATGAGTTATAGAATGAAAGTTGCACCACTTTCCAACTTTCAACTACTTGCATTTGACAACTTTTTCCCCAAGTGAAAAATCTACCACCATAGGAAAATATCTTCAAGATAATGAAAAATAAGAGAGGTTATTGTAGAGGGGTCCAATATGATCCTATGAGGTCAAAAAATAAGTTTCTAAATGTCACGATGTCCGAGTAACATGTTGAAGTTTGCAGCCATTTTACACTTTGGACTCTTAAGGGATTCTACTAGTTGAATGTGGCTCGAAGTGATTCTACATATTTGGGTGAAAAAGAGGACTATTCCTAGCATAAAATCACCCATACATATGTTTTGAAATAGTTCTTTTGGTCACACGAGTTACAAAACAAAAGTTGCACCAATTTGCAACTTTGCATTGCTCGCATTTGACACTTGTTCCATCAAGTGAAAACTAGACACCATAGGAAAACCACCCCAAGATAACAAAAACCAAGAGAGGATATTTTAGAAGGTCCCAATTCAATCCCATAGGCTTAGATAGATATTTCATAAACACCAAATTTTCAAAGTAATAGCTCATCAAATATTGTTGCCCTTTTGCACTTTGGATGGTTAAGGGATTGAGTAGGTTGAACATAGCTTGGACTGATTCTGTGTGTTTGGGTGCAAAAGAGGACCATGCCTAGTGTAAATGTACCATCCAGATGGATTGGAATAGTTTGTTTGGTCACATTAGTTGCAAAAAAAAAATTTGCACCACTTTGCAACTTTACATTACTTGCATTTAACACTTTTTTGATCAAGTGAAGAGAGGACACCATAGGAAAATGACTCTGAGATAATAAAAACCGAGAGAGGTTATTGTAGAGGGGCCCAATGTGATTGTATAGGCTTATACAAAGAGTTCTTAAGCATCACAATTTTTAAGTAATATCTCATCAAAGATGGCTTCCCTTTTGCACTTTGGACTCTTAAGCGATCAATCTGGTTGAACATTGCTCAGAGTGATTCCGCGTGTTTAGGAGAAAAAGAGTACCATGCCTAGCATGTACATACCCATTTAGATGTGTTGGAATATTCTATTTGGTCACACAAGTTGTAGAACAAAATTTGTGCCACTTTGCAACTTTACATTACTTACAATTGACACTTTTTCCACCAAGTCAGAATTGGACACCACAGATAAACGACTCTGAGATAACAAAAACTGAGAGAGGTTATTGTGGAGGTTCCCTATGTGATCTTGATGCCAAAGATAGAATTCTCACAACTAACATGGTATCTAGGTAATAGGTTGTCAAATATTGTTTCCCTTTTGCAATTTGGACTATTAAGGGATTACATTGATTGAATTACAAATGTTTGAGGGCAATAATAAATTTCAATATTTAATTAAATCTCGTTACAAGTGTTTATTTGAATAGACTGTATGCTATATTGATATTGATATATAATCATTAGGTTGATTTTTTTTAATAAATGAAGTTTTTATAATAAGCTTTTCAATTGGTGCTAGTTATAATAGGGAGAGAATAAAAGAAGAAAAAGAATGATTAGTAACCATCAATGGTTACTACTCTCACTATATTAATAATATGATGTTTATTGGTGCTTGTACTTGTAGGAACAATGTCTTAGTACTCCATTCTCATAGATCTTTTACAATTTCATTCATACATCCGAGATTCTCTTATAATGTTTACATCATAGGTGATCATGATGAGGTTAACTTTAAATGAATAACTTGAGTTTCCCTCGCTAAGCTTCACACACTCTTTTATAATGGCTTCAAATCAAAATTGAGTTTTTTCAATATCATCAAAATAAGGATGTTGGATTTCTTTTTTGGCTAAGATTCTCTTTCATGGCTCATAAATCAACATTTTCTACAAGGATAGACTAATCAATTTTTAGTAGTTTACTTACAAATATGCAAAGTAAAAGAAGAAAAAGAAAGAGCATCCAAAATGTAAATGAAATGAAAATAGATGGAAGGCACTTCTAGACAACAAATCCACACCATTTGGTTCCAACTTGAGAACAAAAAGGCATAAATTTTGATGCTTCCATTAAGGATAGGCATGCTAGTCTCTCAGCTTAGTCACTCCTAGTCATACATCTTCACTAGGAGTTCCAAGATACTTATTGCACACAACACCTCTCATGAATAGAATAACTTAAAATTCAAGATGCTCTTATAATGTCTACATCATATGTGCTCATGATAAGGTTAACTTCAAATGAATAACTTGAAATTCCCTCACCAAGCTTTGTGTGCACTTTTATAATGGCTTAAAAACATAATTAAGATTTTTCAAGATCATCAAAATAAGGATGTTGCATTGCTTTTTTGGCTAAGATTCTCTTCGATGGATCATAAATCGGCATTTTTTGCAAGGGGACACCAATAAATTTTTAGTAGGTTACTTAAAAATAGGAAAAGTAAAGAATATGATAGAATTGGCATCATACAAATTAATGTGCATACTTACAAATCAATCCAATGAACCGTCTGGGTTTGCTCTACTTTTTATTATGTTAAGTATTGCCTCATGGTTAGACTCGTGGACCTTCCACAAGGTCTTATTCAAAGGTCTACCCCCATATTTGGTCAAAAAAACATTGGATGCAACGACAAGGCTCGAGTAATGAACAATCTTATGATGTGTGTCAAAGTCCCAAAACAACCAATATTTAACACTCTTATGTGGGTACCATCTAGGCCACGTTCCAGTAACAACAGCTAAGCCTATAGGGTATTCAATATTTTCTCCATCTATAATTGGAGCCTCCAATTTTTATTTGGCCTCAACACAATGACACAAGTCATAATCCATTCCCTCTTTGGTGTATTCATTTGCAATAACAACATAAACATGCCCTGCATTGATATGTACAACAAATCTCTTGAACTTAGTCAACATTACGAATATACTACAAAGTAAGATAACAGTAGAAATTTTAAAAACTAAACAACTAGATATAGTACCTAGTTGAACTATATTTGATATGTGGTCAAAGTCAACCAATGATTCCATTTGTGTTAGTGCCAATGTTGTCGGAAGGCGATACGTGTGAAGTGGGCTAAGATAACTTGTCAACCATTTCTCAACCCACTCCTTTGGATTACAATCATTCCAGGCTTGCATTGTACATGAAGAACAAAATCATGCAATCATTCATGTATTGATACTTCATGAACCCGCATCTGAGCTAAGGAAAGAGTGTAGCTCAATCAATCCTATTAGTGTACAACAATCGTCATACGGTGCAATGTTAGTATCATCCATCAACCAAAAAAAATATGAACTGAGGACGTACCTTCATTACCAAGACCCATCGAAGCATTACACTAATTGAAGATTGATTTTGCATTTGTCAACTTTGAATTTTCTTTATAGTTTAGCTCTTCTCATGCTATGCTCTTTTCACACATGCTCTTGCACCATCATGCTCCATGTTTCCATGTCTAACCTCACAAAAGTTCCACATATGCTAAACACATGAAATGACATGCATCCTACTCAACTAGTAGAACATGCACGAGTTCTTGAACTGTGTTGCACAATTATCCAACCATATTATATGTTGACTGTATGCTATGCCCCTTTGAGCCAAATCACTATAGAACATTTGGAAGCAACCTTGCATGAAATTTAGAGAATGTGTGTGATCATCACTAATATAAAAAGTGATACTCCCTCAATACCTTCCTTTGGTCCTCTGTACTATCAGTTGCATGAAAGAATGCTATGTGCACAAATATCAAAACATGTGTGGAGTTGTAATATTGTGACTGCTCCTCATGTTGTGGTTGTAGATTTTAGTTCTCTACAAACTCAACCACCTATACTATGCTTCCACTTGGAAAGGTGTTCTTTCATAGCTTTAATTGTGTGTCCAACCATTAGGCTCTATGGGTATGCCTTGCATACTCATAAAATAATTTGTCACGAAACATGGGCATAAACTCATACATTGGAATCTTCTAAATAACTAAATCACATTTTTTTGCTTGATTACCATCTTTTGTAATGTATGCCACTGTTTTATACTTTCCAAATTCTACTATTTTTTTCCCACCTCATCTATGCTTTCCATATGTTGATATACTGGCATATGCTGCAAGCCACCACAATGCTCATATGAACCATCTGAGCATGTTGTCCTATAGAATATTTGGCCATCCTCTATTTCACATATTTTTTTTATAAGAACTATCTTGAAGATGTTGGTGGGGCTTCTATGCCACAATCATGTAAAACATCATTATTATGCAAATCTAAACATATAGAACAATAAACATCATAATGGTCAGAGAATTCAATATGTAGTATACAACAACAAGTAGTGCGTGTATGATTTATCTCGACATAAAAAGGTTTAATCATTTCAAAAAATCCTTGAAAAATACTAATTTGAGGATAATCCCATTGAAATTTATGAAAAAAATTGGTTTGAGTTGTATCCAAAAAATGCTTTGGATGTGGCTCGCAATTCTAACTACTGATTCTCCTTCTTACCACATCCCTTTGATTCAAAGATGGCCTTGTGTTATTCTTCCAATACTCTTCAATTAGTGTTCTCAATGCTTCAACAACCTTTTTATCTTTTCATGGCAGTATCCCTGAGAATGCCCATAATTCATTTGAATTGGTGCCCTCAATTCTTTGTCACATTTAAACGGCTCTTGATATTTTTTTCTAGTAATTCTCATTGGTTCACTCATCTTTCTAATGATACGAGCTCTCTTTGGTTGAATACTTACCAAAGTTGATGTAATGACACATCGCGTGACATTACTATCCTTTGAGCATGAGGTCTTACCCACACTCGCATAAGAATCCATTAGATTCTTCACAATAGTATTATCACTTGAAGCATTGGATGTTCTCAACTGAAGAGTCTTCATGATATTTCTATACTTTATACTCCACATCATTTCAACAAATAGTTGACATCTTGTGGTTTCATTTATCCTTTCAAAGAATAATTTCCAAATGTTATCGATATATCTTCTACAAGTGCATGTTGGAATCTTACCTTCCATGTGCTACAAAATATTCTCATCAATATTAATTAATTACTTTGGCTTTCTACACAAAATTCTAGGTGGTGTTCTCCTAGGTACATACATCTCAACATTAGGAATTTCATTGATATTTAATTGAGGTGGGATAGATTACATACCTTTGATCAAGGGTGGAGTATAAGGAATACCTTAAGGTTCACATGGGGATGATGGAGTACCTTCTTCATCAAATCTGAGTGATGACGTACTCTCAACTTGAGATGTGGTGGATGGTGTCTAACCATATTCACTTGCAGTAGATGGTATCCCTCCATATTCACTTGTGGTAGATGGTGTACCTCCATATTTTCTTGTGCTTAATGGCATCCCTTCATATTCACTTGCTCTAGAGGGTGTGTCTCCAACTATGGTATTTGAATTTGTGTTACCATGATGCTTTCACATTCGTACCCTTTGTGCTGCCAATGCCTGTTCACATTTTGATGGTTGAGGTTCCTCTTCAATTGGCTTGTTTTTCATCAATCATATCCAATTTCTTCTTTTCACGATATTCCCTCAACCGTTCTCTCTCCTTTATTTTTGGTTTCATACTCTTCATTTGTTAGTTTATTCCTTGTTCATTTCCTTAGCATGGCAGATAATTTTACATGTACCATGGTAATGAGATGAATATTAGTTCCTAAAAAATGAATCAATACAAATAAATGAAATATATGTCATTCAACACTTCATACAAAATACTTACAATCATCTTGTAGATGAGTATTTCTAGCATAGACAAAGGTCACATGAATTTTCCAATGGAATACCTTAAAGAAATGTGGTAATGTGGCATTCCATGATTTAAAGATAGGCTCAAAATGGAAGCATGTACAAGGCATATGAATTCAAATTCCTTTTCATACAATTCAAATGCCTTGTGAAACAATTCAAATGCATTGGCAAGCTAGTGGTGCATTGGAAATCTATTGAGCTCACTAGCCTGCCAATGTAGTAGGGTTGAGAAGGTAGAGTGACATATGTCTCATAGAAATAGGTTCTCATGATGATTTACTATGACACCCCATTTCTATGAGCCATATGCTACCCTACCTTCTCAACCCTATCACATTGGCAAGCTAGTTAGTGAGCTCACTAGCTTGCCAATGCGATAGGCTTGAGAAGGTAGGGGCATTGTATGCCTCATAGAAATGGGGTCATATCACCATGAGACCCCATTTATATGAGGAATACAATTCCCCTACCTTCTCAACCCTACCGCATTGGCAAGGTAGTGGATCATTGGTAGGCTAGCTCACTCACTAGTTTGCCAATGTGGTAGGATTGAGAAGGTAGGGGCAGCATATGCATCGTAGAAATGTGATCTCATAGGTATATCACCATGATACCCAATTTCTATGAGGCATACATTTCCCATACCTTCTCAACCCTACCGCATTGGTAGGCTAGTGAGTGAGATATACATCACTGTGATACATCACCATGAGACCCCATTTCTATGAGACATATGCTGCCCCTACCTTTTGAATCCTACTGCATTGGAAATCTATTGGAGCATTGGCAAGCTAGCTCACTCACTAGCTTGCCAATGTGGTCGGGTTGACAAGGTAGGGGTAGCATATGCCTCATAGAATTGGGGACTCATGGTGATATACATCACCGTGAGTCCCTAATTTATCACCATGAGTCCCCAATTCTATGAGGCATATGCTTCCCCTACCTTTTCAAGTATATCACCATGAGACCCCAATTCTATGAGGCATACACTGCCTCTACCTTTTCAACCCTACCGCATTAGCAAGCTAGTGAGTGAGCTCACTATCTTGCCAAGCTCACTAGTTTGTCAATGCTACCACATTTTGCATATATTCATATGAAAAAATTATTTTCAAACACTTCAAATTCCTTCTCCGTGCTTCCGTTTTGAGCCATGATTGCAAGATAGGCTGCACCTTTCTCCATGTTGCTAACTTAGCCTGGAATAAAGAGTCTTGAAACATTGGAGATAAGGGTTAGAATCACTTGTAGGTAGACTAATCAAGGAAACATTTAAAATATATCACAACATAATTGATGAGGTAGGTTTAGAGATGAGGTAAATTTATAAATAGAGATGAAAACCAAAATAGATTCAAAGATCTATCAACGTGGGAGGAGTATATTCCAATTTTTTAGAGACATTGAAAATTTGGTAGCATAGACAAGGAAATCAACTTCTTGGTATAACTATTTGACAAAATACCTCAATGAGATATGTCCTTGTGGACTATAATGATTGTATGATCTGCAAAAAATAGATTTATTGAAAAGGATTTAGGAAATTTCAAGCATATGCAATTTGTAGGTGTAAAACCAAATTCAACTACATTTTCCAACATCTCCCATGCCTATACCAAAATGAAATATTTGGAGAGTGGTATACACATCCATAATTAAGGATTGAGAAATGATGTTTTATTTTACTTCCTTATAACTTATGTCATATATGTGTGTATACAAAATTTAGAACCATACATAAGGTAAGTCAATTGTTAAATAACAAAATGCCTCAAAGAGATGTGGTTTAAAAATGTAATTGGCAAGTGTAAAGAACTGTGTAATTTAAAATGTGCATTGACAAGTTAAGGTTATAATGAAAAACAAACAATGACCAACATGGAATATGAAAAATAAAAAAAATGAAAGCAAGCCATAATAGAATGAAAGAAAATGTGTAAAGATTTCACATACCCTAAAAACCAGAGTTTCAAATGGAGGAGTTCTACCCAATTATGTAGCCTTTTCTTCTTCTTTCTTCAAACTCTTCAACAATGTGACTTTTTCAAAATCTTGTTCCCCTCCAAATGTTAATTGTATATCACTATTGAATGGAATTTAGACTTGAATTGATATTATGTTCCTTTCAACATGAAAAATCTGCTATTTCATCCAAAGGTGGTGGAAAGATCATGAAAAAGGTGGTGGAACGTGAAAAACATGCATGCACACTTCACAACATCATCAAAAATTTATTTTTTGTTGGAGCATGTACAGAACTAGGAGAATATGTAGATTGTGGGCCTTTAGATCATGAGAATATTGAGTTTTTTTACCATTTTTAGAGAAAATCAAAACCCGCTTGTGTTATAATGTGAGTGTGTTATTTCTTTCTAAAAAATGACCATATCTCTACTACTTCAGAATGTGTGTGCATTATGAGAAAGTTGATATTTTTATAAATTTATTTTCTCTCTATTTGTCTCTACCCTCTACCCTCAACCCAAAACCATTGATCCCTCTACCCTTAAACCATCAACACTAAACCCTAAAACCTATACCCTCAAACCCTAAACCCTCTACCCTATACATTGGACCGTCAACCATAATCCTTCAACCATATATACCCTCAACCCTAATTATTCAAACATATGTAGGTCCTAAACCCTAAACCCTAAACCATCAACCCTATAGGTCCTCAACCCTATACCCTCAATTATCAATCCTCTACCCTATACATTGTATCCTCAACCCTAATATATATTTTTCCCTCCCTCCTCTTCTCTCCTCTCTATCTCAATTATCCCTCCCTCTCTCTCAAGTCTTTCCCTCCTACCCTCTATCTCTCTCCAACTCCCTCCCTCTCTCTCTCAAGTCTCTCCCTCCAACCCCTCTCCCTCTCTTTCTTCTCTCTCACTCACTCCTCTTTCTATCCTCCTCCTCTCTACCCCTTAACCATCTACTCTCTACCCATGTCTTATACCCTCATCCTCTACCTGCTATCTTTCTCCTCCCTCTCTCTCTCTCATCAAGTCTCTCCCTCCTACCCCCTTTCCCTCTCTCAAGTCTCTCTCCCCTCTACCCTTAACCCTTAGACCCTCTATCATCTACCCTCTATCTCTCTCCAACTCCCTCCCTCTCTCTCTCTCAAATCTCTCCCTCCTACCCCCTCTCCCTCTCTCAAGTATCTCTCTCTCCCAATCACTCACTCCTTTTTTCTCTCTCCCCTCTACCCTTTGTTAGGTCTCAAAAGTGTAGGTTTTTAAACCATAGGAAGGTGCCAATCTCTTAATACACCTTTGGCCCACAAACAAGGTAAACAAGGATGATTGACTCCTACTCTTCAGGATTTGCTAGACCTAGGTGGGTATACCTAAATAATAAAGCATTTTTAAAGTCGGATGAGGTTCCTAGATTGAGCAATCTACTAACTATGTCATGCAAAGGTGAAGTAGATGTAGAGCTTGATGGCTAATTCCTATTGAAATTATTTGAAGAATCAAGAGTGTGAATTATATTTTGTATATAATACCCTAAGTGTGACCAATACCTACTCCTATTGGGTGAATGGAGTGAATGAGTGGATTGTGATTATCATTGTAGATTTGGAAGATAAGTAAACCTATTATTCAGCTTAACTCAAATTATTGGGCACTTGAGATGTCTACACCTTCTACAAACATGTAAGTTTGTTTATCAAAATTTTCTTCTTTAATAATGCTAGTGATATCCCCTCAAGTTACTATGAAAGCATGAAAGTGTTGTGCATGTTTTGCACACATGCCCTGTCAAAGGAAGGGACCCCCTCTTTTCGATCTTGTCGAGTCATTTTTCTCTTGCCTCATTTTGTGTGCCCCTATCCCTGAGTTTAAGTGGGTCACATGCCTTAGAATGATCAATTTTCCCTTGATTAGATTCACCTCCTAAATTTTTCCAAGTCTTTTGCTTTCACAGAAATGCCCATACGGGTTTCCCTTCACTTGTTGCCCTGGTGTTCTTTAGGCCTCATGGACCCACAGCTACAGGTCGCCTCATGTAGGTTACCACTCATGTTTTTCCACTGAGTAGTGACTGACACCCAACTTCTTCCTGGATGGAAATATATACACTTAGTTTCTTCATCTAAGCCTTGACCAAGCATCCAAACAAGTGTGGGTTTCTGCATCTCACCTAACCTAGGTCTACCATACAAAGAAATCAATGCATGCCATTAATGGAAATTGGCCTATAAACGTTGCTCCTGAGCCTTCAATTTACTTGGGGTATTCAAATTTTGGGAGAAACAAATCCCCCCTTCCTTTCTTCACCTTTTGTCTTGTTCCTACTGACTTGGTCCTTGATCGCTTGATTCACTTTTTTTCTTCATTTTTTGACTTTGGGGACAAGTTTCCTATGGATTTAGGCTACTTTTTTGATGCCTAGGTGAACTGCCAAGTTTTCTCTTAGTTTTGGGAAGTTGAGGAAATTTCATTCAGGCCGCCATCCCTCTGTGACCGTTTCAGAACTTCCTTCTCGAGCTACAGTCCCTCCATCATCGTAAGAACTTCCTTGTCAGGATACCATCCCTTTGTACCATTGGAACTTCCTTGTCAGACCACTGCCCTTTATGGCCATTTGGAACTTCCTTGTTGGGTTGCCATCCCTCTGTTACCATTGAAATTTCCTTATCGGACCATCATCCCTTTGTCACTATTAGAACTTCCTTGTTGGGTTGTCATTCCTCCATCACCATCAAAAATTCCTTGTCAGGCCACCATCCATCCATCATTGTCAAAACTTCCTTGTCATGTTGTCATCCCTACATCACTGTCACAACTTTCATGTTAGGTTGTCGTGTGCTCATTGTCATTTCAAAAAATCCTTGACCTTCTGGTTTCCCCCTTCCAAATCTTTACATTTCTAGAATGGGTGCAAACTTCAAGTTTTCATCATGTAGGCCCATAAAGTGAGTGACTTCACATGCATAAAGGGGTTTGGATCAAATTTACCATGTGTTTAGACATCATTGAAATTCCCTTTTGGGTCGTTGTCCCTTCATGGCCATTTGGGAACTTCCTTGTCAAGCTGCCATCACACCGTTGCCGTCAGAACTTCCTTTTCAAGTCATCGTCCCTCTATCACTGTCAAAACTTCCTTGTCAGGCCACTGTCCCTCCATCATCATCATAACTTCCTTGTTGGGCCATCATGTGCTCATTGCCATTTGAAAAGGGCAACGACCCTCTAGCTTCCCCCTTCCAAATTTTTTCATTTTTGCAAATGAGTCAAATCTTAAGGAAGTATCTCTTGGCACTCTTTCTACCCCTTTTCCCATGTGCTAAAATTGATATTTTTTATTTTTCTAAGTTTTGTGAAGTCTTAAAACTTTCATGTCAGGTCGCCATCCCTCTGTGGTCATTTTAGAACTTCCTTGTTAGCTTGTCATCCCTGCATGCCCATTTCAAAACATCCTTGTCAGGTTTTCATCCATCCATGGCCATCCTCTTTCTTCCTTTTTTCCATCATCTGCTTTATTTTGTCCATCCATCATCTTCCTTCCATCCATCGTCTTCCTTCCATCCACCATTCGCCTTCCATCCACCATCCCTTCATGGTCATCCACTATCTACCTTATGTCTTCCATCCACCTTCTATATGTTTTCCCTCTGCAATCATCCACCATTTTCCTTTTTTTGATTGTCCACCTTCCTTTCGTTGTTCGTTGTTTGCCTTTTTTCCATCATCCATCTACCATTCGCCTTCCATCCTTCATTCATCATCCACCCACCATCTACCATTTACCATCCTTCTGCCCTATGGTGCTCACACCCTTGAGCACACATTAATGTTTATGGTCCAAATCAGCTCCAAATGTGGAACAATGGTGAATATTGTGATCTTTTAATGATGCATGGGTGAATCTAACAAAGAGTTTGTAGGATTTGACTAATGTTTGCATTGATTTGTGTATGAAAGCACTTACAAAACTTCATGTATGTAGGATTCAAGAAACCTACTACAGGTCCATTAGGGATGCCCATTGAGAAAGCTGAACAAGGAAAAAACACATTTCTCTATTCACCATTCATTTTATACTCACCTGTACCCCTAGCACCCATTAACAGAGCTAACATTACAAGGAGGCCTATGTCAAGGAAGTTAGTGACAAAATTGCAAAGGGTGGCCTTAAAGGAGGTGGGAGGGAGTGATTGTTTCCTCCCTCCAAACAAACGATCATGATCCATCAAGAGTTGTCTCATCAGATCATTTGATCCATTTAACAATGATGCAAATCTGCAAACAAGGTGTACTTGATTGGTTGAAGGATACTATAGATGCACCAATAAGAAGGCATCTTTTGAATAGTTTTAGCTATAGCAAAAGGGCAATCAGCTAGAAGAAAAAATTGCTATAGTGACTAGCCACTACAGGACAAAATAGAGAAAAGACAAGGAATGCATTTTTTAATTGCTATATAATGAGGGGTGGGTGAAGCTCTAGTGCAATCAAATCTTAGCCGCATAATTTAATTCAATTCTAGCCATTCATTTGGGCTTTGGAAAACTATAAATAGGGGTTCCCCATTCATTTGTAAGGGGTTGGAGAGCTCATGTAAAGGAATTCTACAGTAATAGAGAGCTACATTGTATGATTTATATGTGTTTTTGTTGTGTTTCTTCATTATGCATGCATGGTTCTACTTCTCTATTAGTTTAGTTGTTAGTTTCTTGAATGGAAGTGATGATGGTGCTTGTTGTTATAGTATTTGATGAATTTCTAGCTCATGCTTTTTTTGGTTTGTCAATGATAAATTACTTTGAAAGGATAGTATGAGCTTATTCACTTAATTGTTGCAACTTAGTTTAATTATATGTTCATGATGTGTGTATGTAATCTGAAAATCTATAGTCCTTAGAATATTGCACTAGTTTTGTGTAATTGTAGGTTCCTCTTGGCCAAGGAAAACCCAGTTTAGGAAGTTTGTCTATTGTAACAACCTCCATGATCAATATTCATTCATAGTTTCAGGTCTAGGAACTTCTTCTCTTCCCTACCTTTTCTCCTTTTTTTAATAAGGGACCTTAGGAAAGATTCATTACATATTTTAAAACCAAATTTGATGATGAAATGGAGTTTTAGACTTTTTTCTAAACCTATAGCAATTGAACAACAATTTCTGCATCTTAAGAACTCCATTAGTAGGCCCAACATTCCACTTTTTATAACTCATCTGTAAGTCCACTTTGTGATTCCAGCAAATCACATCAAACAACTGATATATTCCAAGCACTTTTAAGACTTGAATTTAGAGACCTTGGAATAGTTTTTTTCAATTTGATTGTGGAAGAATTATCTTTCAAGAGAGGTGATGCACCTATGCATTACCTGTGTTGATAAGTGCATAAAAAACACATTAATAGAACTAGTGCTAGGAGGAGGGCTTGCATGTTGAGGCTATAAAGTTGAAAGTTGGGAGTTGAAAAGAGCACTTTCAAGAAGAAATATAAGATAAGGAGATCTCTTTTAATGTTGAATCTTAATATCAAAATTTTTTGAAGGAAAACAAAAGCTGAGTTGAAATGGAGTAGCACATGCAAATCAACATCACTCAACTACATGAAAATTTAAATAGAAGGTTGAGAAGACCATTGTAGCAATTTGCATTGGTAGATAAGTGTAGGATCCATTGCACTCATAGACACAATGAATTGGGGTGTTTAACATTCTTGGATAGAATTGAAAGAGTTTTGCAAGGAGAAATTCCCTTTTTGGAAATATACCAGCCCTTGGCTCTTGAAGATACAGAAAAGGAAATGACTAACATGGAAGCCAAAGAAATTCAAAGAGTTGATCCAAGAACATTTGAGTAGTGAGGATGGATTAAGATTGGAAGAGGTACTAATGTCAAGTTTGTGCAGATTTCACAATGCATCACATTCATATTTCACTTGTTCATCATGTGCAAATATCATCACTCAAGTCAAGGGTTGTTTGGAAAAGTTATCGAGCAACTGACTCCCAAAGAAAAAAAGTCATCCCATGAGGTGGAAAAGTTGTCAACATCTAGAGGATAGCACATTTGAGTGGGACCAAGAAGCTTCACAGAAATAGATGTTGGGACAACAAACACTAAAGTTGAAAGTCAAGAGGAAGAGGTTGAAAGTCTTGGGACAACAAAGTACCTTGATGAAAATTTGATTGTAACTAATTCAGAAGTCTTTCCCTCCATCAATAAAGGGCAGTCCTCCACTCAGGAAGAAAAACTATTGGTAGTTGAGGATGGATCAACAAATTCTACAATAGTGTATGTTGGGGCAGCCAATGAAGATGTCAAAAATTAGAAAGAGGAAGAGGTTGACAACTTTGGAGTAGCAGAGAATGATGACAAGGGTATAAGTGAAATCAAATTAGAAGATCTCTCCTTCATGAATGGTAGTGACCAAGCATCTAAAAATGAAGATTTTGAGGAGTGGGAAAAACCACAGGTCATGGCTATTCACTATCAACCTTCCTTTTCAAGTGATGATGAGGGTCCAATAATGGAAAGATACAGCCAGTTTGCCTCTAAATTACCAAAGGATTGGTCTAAACTAAAACATCAAGTGGATCTAGAGGTATTGCTACTATCAAATTGGTGTAGAATCCATGATTCATCACATTTTGAGTTTGCATGTGAGCTATGCAAAGAGGCTATTGAAAAAGTTAGAGGACAAGCGGAGGAGCCAAGTGCCTGACCTCCTGTACTTGCTACCTAGATCAAAGAAGAAGACCAAAAGCTTAAATCAAGTGATGACTAAGATAAATGAAATCCTCAAGAGGATATTGGGACAACAATAGAAGGACAATAATATAGTATCGAGCTTCCAAGCAATGAAGTAGATCAAATAGGAATATTGTCCACAAGTCATCAAGAATTTATTCCTCTTGAAGAGCATTTGTGCACCATGGACGATGGGCTTTATGGTGAGTCTTTGGAGGGAAATTGTGTACTATATTTTGGTCCCCTTGATGAGGTGCCATCAATTTATGACTTATTTCCATTAGGAGTTATACAACAGAGGTATACCCACATGGAGGAAGTGTACATCCTAGAGGTTAGCAACAATGAAGACATACCACCTGAACCGCCCGTCGGTGAAAGATTGGAACCTCCAGAATGGGAAAGGGGCGCCTCCATTTACATTGATAGTGACCAAGAAGAAATGATTGAACATCCTAATGAGACACATGAAATGTGAAAAGAAGAAGATAAAGGAAAAGGTGTTTCGATGGCTTCCAACACACATGACATGTTTGGTCAACTACAAGTTACAACTAGGAGTCTAACCACATTGACCATTATCGATCCTCTTACATGTTTGGAGTGTTGCAATAGGACAGATTCATCCATGTCATCATCCTATGACATTGGACATCATAAAATTGATGTTAAAACCAAGGAAAGAAGATGGGACAATGCATTGCCCCTTGAAGATAGCAATCAAGTGGAGCCATCGACTATAAAAGACCTGCCTAATGAAGTGTTTTTCCTTGAAGAATAGTTGATAGGGGCTACAGGTTCCATTGGTAGCTTGGAAGAGGTAATTTCTTCCCCATCCTCCTATCCCTATGCATGCCCAAGAACATAAATGTTGCACCATCCAGTCCCTCCATTTAAGGTTGCCAACATGACATCTGATGATGCAGTGCTTGCTATCGACTGCCAAAAGATGCCACTTCCATGTGACGACATCCAGGTTCTATCATTCCTTTCCCCTATTAATTTTTATAGCTGCATTTATCATTTTGATTATGGGAGTGCGAGAAGGAAAAATTATTTATGGATCAACCATGGGTTCAATGAATTACCTCTATTGTTGATTTTTCATGATGACGTGCTTGAATTTGAATATTGCTATGTAGAACTTCTTTCATTTGAATACAAGGATGAATGTGCATGATTAGGAACTGCAATGATCACCTATTTACTTGTGCATGCACTATGAAATCCAATGGGCATGAAAGTTGGTTTGCCTTTCATGAGCATAGTTCTTTGTAAATATCTTTGTATATAGTTTGTTTTGGGTAGTGTACTTTTCTCTATTTAGTTTCACTTTCCTATTTTCATTAGGTTAGTTGGTTTGTTTTAGGGTATTTTCTTTAGGGTGGTCTCTTTGTTGTTTTCTTTCACCTTTCTGCTTTGGTTAGTGTAGGTGTTTTCTTTTCGTTTTGCTTTCCATTTTTCTACCAATTTTTGCTGCTTTGCTCAAGGTCCCTCTACTTTTAATTGGGCATATCTGTGCACACAAAAAGCATACTTATCACCTGGGATTGTTCTACATATTTCTTTGTTAAACTCTAATCAATTTTTCAAAGTGGATGGTGAAGGTCTTATGTTAGTGTCAAGTGATCTGGAAATTTGATTCAAAGAGGATAAGTTGTTGGTTGGTTCAATTCTGATGTATTGTGGAATCTTATATCTCTCACATATTTTAAGAATCTAGAGGTCACTGTAGGTCTTTGTGAAGTCTAGTTAAGTGAAAAATCAAAAATTTTGCTTCTGTGCCACTGTGATTCTTAGCCTTGAATGTGAGCTTCATTGCTTGTAGGTTGAAATAAAATAAATTGAAAAGAAGAAAATCAAAAGAAAATAAACAAAAGAAAGAAAATTCAACTTTTCAGGGGGGTTCGAACAACTCTATTGAGGCTATGGACACCTAGGCGACAATAGAGCAATGTTTGGGAGAGTCACAATGACAACCTCATCGGGGCTATGGACACCTGACTGGCAGCGAGGAAATGTCTTGAATGCTTTTGGAGTTAGAATAAACTACATAGCTTAACTTGACGGAGCTTGGGTTCTTGTGGCAACTAAAGGATGGGAATTAACACAACACACACATGGATTTTTAGCATACTGAAGATTAGGTTGGGTAGTGGTTTTGATCCTTTGGTCAAGTGTTTGTTTTGTTTTCCCTAGTGTGAAGATCAGAACCAGAGATTCTGGGTTCATGATTCTAGTTTGTCATCAAAATACTCTAGAGATTTTCCCGAGTGAGTCACCATTTGTTGTGCATGTTTTGCACACATGCCCCACCGAAGGAAGGGACCCCCTTTTTTTTCTCTTGGGAAGTCATTTTTCTCCTGCCTCATTTTATGTGCTCCTATCATCGAGTCCAAGTTGGTCACATGTCTTAGAATAATCAGTTTTCCCTTTACCAGGTTCACCTACCTAAATTTTTCCAATTCTTTTTCTTTCATGGAAATGCCCCTGCGAGTTTCCCTTCATCTATTTCCCTAACATCCTTCAGACCTCATCGACCCACAACTGCAATTCACCTCATGCGGGTTGTCACACATGTTTTTCCACTGAGTAGCGACTGATGCCCAACTTCTGCCCACATGGTAGGATCTACACTTATTTTTTCCATCTGAGCCTTGACCAAGCATCCAAATGAGTGTGGGTTTTCATATCTCACCTAACATAGGTCCACTATACAAAGAAATCAATACATGCCATTAGTGGAAATTGTCTAATAAATATTGCTCCTAACCCTTCATTTTACTTGGAGCATTCAAATCTAGGGAGAAATAAAGTCCCCCCTTCCTCTTTTTCCCTTTTGCCTTATTCTTGTTCAATTAGTCCTTGATCACTTTATTTACTTTTTTTCTTCATTTTTTGACTTTGGAGACAAGTTTCCTATGGATTTGGGATGTTTTTGTATTACCTAAGTGAACTGCCAAGGTTTCGTTAAGTTTTGGAAAGTTGTAAAAATTTGATGTTGGGCCATCATCCCTCTATGGTCGTTTTGAAACTTCCTTGTTGGGTCATCATCCCTCTGTCACCATCAAAACTTCCTTGGTAGGTTTCCCTCCCTCCATTGTCATCAGAACTTCCTTGTCAGGTTGTTATCCCTATGTCACCGTCAAAACTTCCTTTTTAGGTTAGTGTTCCTATGTCGCCATCCAAACTTCCTTGTTGAGTCATTGTTGGAACTTCCTTGTTGGGTCACTATCCCTTTGTCACCATCAAAACTTTCATGTCAAGCCACTATGTGCTCATTGTCATTTCAAAAGGGCGGTGACCCTCTAGCTTTCCCCTTCTAAATCTCCACATTTTTGAAATGGGTTCAAACTTCAAGTTTTCATCATCTAGGGCCCATAAAGTGAGTGACTTCACATGCCTGAAGGGGTTTGGATCAAATTTTCCACATGTTTAGACATCACAAAAATTCCTTTTCAGTCTACCATCCCTCCATGGCTAGTTTGGAACTTCCTTGTTGGGCCATCATCCCTCCATTGTTGTTGGAACTTCCTTGTCAAGATGTCATCGCTCTGTCGCCATCAGAACTTCCTTGTTGGGCCCTCATCCCTCTGTCGTCATTGAAACTTCCTTGATGGGCCACCATCCCTCCATCACCACCAAAAATTCCTTTTTGGGCCTCAATCCCTCCATCACCATCAGAACTTCCTTGTTGGGTTGTCATGTGCTCATTGTCATTTCAAAAGGGCAGCGACCCTCTGACTTCCCCCTTCCAATTTTTTTCATTTTTCAAAATGATTCAAATCTTACGAATGTATGTCTTGGCACTCTTTCTACCCATTTTCCCATGTGCTAAAATTGATATTTTTTATTTTTCTAAGTTTTGTGAAGTTTCAAAACTTTCATGCCAGGTCGTCATCCCTCAATGGCCATTTCGAAACTTCCTTGTCAGGCTACTATCCCTCTATGGCCATTTTGAAACTTCCTTGTTAGGATGCTATCCCTCTATGGTCATCCATAATTTTCCTTTCATTCACCATTTGTCTTCTGTCCGCCATCTATCATCTTCCTTTTCGTTTGTTGTTTTCCTTCCGCCCACCATCTGCCTTTCGTCCCTTGTCCCTCTGTGGCCTTCAGTCATTTTCCTTTCATCCATCATCTACATTTCATCCACCATCTCTCCATGGCAGTATACTGTCTACCT
This sequence comes from Sequoia sempervirens, assembly GCA_007258455.2. NCBI lineage: Eukaryota > Viridiplantae > Streptophyta > Pinopsida > Cupressales > Cupressaceae > Sequoia > Sequoia sempervirens. The sequence goes on from VDFB02358134.1 coordinate 42,291,762, forward strand.
TTTTTCTATCATCTACCTTCTATTCGCTATCTTCCTTCTATCCCTTGTATTCCTTCCGTCCATCGTCTACCTGCCATGTGTCATCCACATTTCATCTATCATTTGTTGTCTGCCTTCCATCATTCATCCACCTTTTTTCTGTCATTCATCATCCACCTTCCATCCACCATCCACCATCCACCATCTACCTTCCGTCCACTATTTTCCTTTCGTTCACTATTCATTGTCTTCCTTCCATTCATCATCTAGCTTCCATCTATCATCCTCCATCTTCCCACCATCTCCCATCCTCCATCCTTTCGCCCTATGGCATCCACACTCTTGGGCATGCATTAATGGTTATGGTCCAAATGAGATCCAAATGTGGAACAATGATGAATATTATGATCTTTTAATGATACATGGGTGAATCTAACAAGGAGTTTGTAGGATTATCTTATGTTTTCCTCAATTTATGTATGAAATCACTTACGACACTTCATGTATTCAAGCTTCAAGAAACCAACTGCAAGTCCATTAAGGAGGCCCATTGAGAAAGTTGAACAAGGAAAAAGCACATTTCTCCTTTCACCATTCATGTTATGCTCGCCTCTCCCCCTAGCACCCATCAATATAGCTGACATTAGAAGGAGGCCTATGTCAAGGAAGTCAATAAAAAAATTACAAAGGGTGGCCTTGAAGGTGGTGGGATGGAGCAACTATTTCCTCCCTCCAAATAAATGATCATGATCTATCAAGAGTTGTCTCATTAGATCATCTAATCCATTTAACAATGATGCAAATTTGCAAACAAGGTGTAGTACTTGATTGGTTGAAGGATACTGCAGATGCACCAACAAGAAGGCAAACTTTGAACAATTTTAGCTACAACTAAAGGGAAAACAGTTAGAAGACAAAATTGCTACAGTGACTGGCCACTATAGGACAAAATAGAGAAATGACAAGCAATGTATTTTTCAATTGCTATATAATGAGGGGTAGGTGAAGCCCTAATACAATCAAATCTTAGTAACACAATGTAATTCAATCCTAGCCATTCATTTGGGCTTTGGAAAACTATAAATAGGGCCCCCCCTTCATTTGTAAGGGGTTGGAGAGCTGGTGTAAAGGCATTCCGCAATAATAGAGAGCTACATTGCATGATTTATGGGTGTTTCTTTTGTGCTTCTTCATTATGCATGCATGGTTCTACTTCCCTTTTAGTTTAGTTGTTAGTTTCTTGAATGGAAGTGATGATGGTGTTTGCTATTATAGTATTTGATGAATTTCTAGCTCATTCTTTTTGTGGTTTCTCAATGATAAATCACTTTGTAAACCTAGTCTAAGCTTATTCACTTCATTGTTGCATCTTAGTTCAATTACATGCTCATTATGTGTGTATGCAATCTGAAAGTCTGTAGTCCTTTGAAGATTGTACTAGTTTTGTGTAATTGTAGGATCCTCTTGGCCAAGTAAAACCTGGTTTGGGGAGTTTTTCTACTACAGTATCCTCCATGATCACTGTTTATTCATAGTTTTAGGTCTAGGAACTTCTTCTCTTCCCTACCCTTTTTCCTTTTTTTAATAAGGGACCTTAGGAAAGGTTCATTGCATATTGTAAAGCCAAATTTGATGATGAAATGGACTTCTAGACTGTTGTTTTAACTTGCAGCAATTGAACAACAATTTCTACATCTTAAGAACTCCATTTGCAGGCCCAACTTCCCACGCTTTGTAACTCGTCTTTATGTCTGCCTTATGATTCTAGTAAATCACATCAAACAACTGAGATATTCCAAGCATTGTCAAGTCCTCACATTAGATACCTTGGGATAGTTTTCTTTAATTTTATTGTCGAGGATTTTCTTTCAAGAGAGGTGATCCACCTATGCATTACCTGTGTTGATAAGTGCATAAAAAACACATCAACAAAAAGGACCTTTAATTCTTAAGTTAATGGAAACCAATCAAAACTTGTTTAAAATGATTTTAACCCTGGGAAAGAAAAAATTAAAGTAAACTATTTGAAAGGATTTTTAATTCACATCAACTAGAAACCAATCAAAGCATCCACGCATTAACAACAAATGTGTTCTAATAAATCTTGCATACTTAGATAACTTGAAAGGACCAGTTTGAAGACAATAAATTAATAGATAAAAATGAAAATTGACATATTAATTGAACAATAAAGATGTTTTACGAATTATAAATAGTCTGCTCCATTGTAGTACTTCAAAATGTAAGCATTCTAATAGAAGTGTTTTGATATGATATTGATGGACCAATTATGCAATCTATCTTCTTATTAATGCCTATTCTAATGGAATGGAATATGATATGATGATGATGATTCCAAAAGTAGGATGTGGTTTCCCTATTTGTATGGAAAGCAACAAGCTTCAAGCCCATTTACAAAAAGTCACATCTCTTCATAACTAAGACATAATTAGCATAAACATGAAAATGTCAATATTTTATTGGTGGATACACTATAGTCCGTTAATCTCCAGCAAGTGCCCATGATCACCAAGGACCTACTCAAGGCTCATGCACCATGATCGTGTATCCAAAACTATCAAACTCCAGTCCCCTATTATAAATCTCTTACTTGGCCTATACAATGAAGGAGTTAACCTTCAAAAAATGCTCAATGTACCCAATTTTGGCATTAGTGTCTGCATTATGTATAATATATTTCCTGGCATACTCCAATTTGAAAATTCTCCCAAGTTGTTCATTTTTTTTCTTAAGTACCTCATTTTCATCATTGATTGCATCAAGAACAACTGGAAAATAGTGGGCTATCTCATCCTTCCATGTATCCAGATCTTTCAATTATATTTCATCAAAGAAGTTCGGAAAGGCCATAATCGGTGGCTGACTAAAGTCATTTAACTCCTATGTCAATATGTTAGGGAAACATTTATGTCCTTTCATAATCTCTTGATATTATTGCAACAAAATAGTGTTTTCTACCTTTTTTGCTATGATTTGAGACTCCACTTCCTTCATTCTATCATTCAATATGTTATGTTCCAATAGCGTTGTTTGTGTTTTGTCATGAATGTTCTAGACTTGTTCAACATGCTTATACATATCTTCAAGTCTCATGTAGACTATCTTTGATTCCATTACAAACATCATGGTCTAGAGATTTCCTTTTAAATACTCTTTTTCCTTTTGAACTTTCTCATGTATGTGTTTCTAGTAGGTAGTTTCTGACAATTCTTCTAGCACCTTTCTTTCATGTTCAACTAGTGGAGAGTAAAGCCTTGAGGAAGAAGGAACTCTATCTCTATAGTTGATTAGCTCATATTTTAACCTTTCATTTCCTTCTATCAATCCCTTGTTATCCCTTATTGTTTTCTAAATTTGAGCCTTGGTGAACTTGGCTACACTCACATTCAATTTAGTAGTTTCCATAGGACTTGTCTCTCCTACTCTGTACACCAAAAGATGTCCAAAAATTTGATCATGATCAACAAGGGAAGGCTTTTTTCCTGGTGGGTAAAGTGTCCATATCTATAGAGTAGTATTATCATAATTATATCCTAATCCAGTATAGATCTTATCACTATCTTCATCTGTCAAGTGCAAGGTTTTATTTTTTCTCTTCAGAAAGCTATCAAACAAAATCATTGAATTGATATCCCATCTTGGTAGGAGCATAACCCTATCTTCTTAAAATTATTCCCTTCATCTTTCAACATCCAAGTTCTTCATTTCCCTATCAATTTCATGTTGAATCTCTTACAAGGGTTATGATTCTTTTTAAGGTCAATTTTTTTTAGCCTTTCTCTTACCACCTTTCCTTTATACTCGTAGATGAAAGCCTTAAATTTAAATGTTTTAACAAATGCATCACCTGCAATGAATTCCTAATAGGCATGATGTCTCACATTATCAAATAGCTCATTAGAAGTTTCAAAGGTAATCACACTCCTTTCTATTGGCATTTTATATTAGGGAATAACAAGAGTGTTAATCTGTGTGACCTCTTCTTCCCCTTTAGTATCATCTTCAACCATGATTGGGGTGTCAACTAAGAAGCTTACCTCTAGAGTAGGTTGTGGTGACAAATGACCCATTGGTGTTATATTTTCTGCTTGCGTCCTAGAACCAACACTTCTTCTCTTCTCAAATTCCACCAAAGGTACATCCTTTATTATTTATTCTTCATGTAGAATCCATTGCTTAATTCTTTCCATAGGGTCTTGTATTTCATGAAAGGCTTCCACATAGGGTGGTTTAGTATTCATTCTCCAAGCTTCAGCCATAAAAATTGTATTGTATGCATTTTTTCTCACGATCACCTAACCTTCCTTACAATTCTTGATCACATCATCACCATGGAACTGATGCTCATATCCTTTCAGTTTTTGAGAAATCTTAGCATCATATATGAAATTCTTAGGATCAATTTTTTCTCTCTTGTTTCCCACTGGCAAGCCATAATAATCTAACTTTCTACCAACCAATTCATACCCTGTATCAGCAATAATAGTGAAGTCACCAAAATAAATAGTAGAAGGCATGAATTTTTTCCTTTCATAGCTTTTCAAATGCATGAAGGCTAACTAAGAAAATTGTCTTATGATCTCAAGGTTTGCAACCCTATCTGGCATAGTCTTAGGTAGTAAGGTGCTGCTTAAAATCCATATACTCTAATAACATTACAATCTATAAACATATACCAATCTCCAAAATTGGGATTTATTTTCCCATTATGACCCTTCTCCTTTGGTTAGAGGAACCTTTGTACTTCATTGGATAAATTATAGTCACATTTATGGCCAAGAATTTTGTATGAGGGTTTGACAAGATGTTCTTCAAAGTACAAGTAGTGGGGCGACCCACATCTACTATCCCACACGAATGTCCACATTTGCACTGGTCTAGAATTACCATCATTATCTAGATCTTTTATTCTCAATTATTCTCCCCATATTCCAATCACTTTCCCTTCATACAATATCTTATGCATAAGAAGTGAATAGTGTTTGAGATAGATAGCTTCACTATTCTTAATAGCATTAAGAAAATTGTTAATGGCCTTAGATAGATACTCTGCATAGTCATAGGGTCTAGCATCTTGGCTTTGAATTTTTGGAGCTAGAACCATGGGATCTATAGTCATGTTAGTAGGGGCATCGACTCCCAATACTTTACCAATTGAATAATACGTCTATTGATAGTATTCTTCAAAAAAAAATATAGAGAATGGGGGTCTTTCATCACTAGAAAAATCCTTAGGTTGATTCCATGGACCTTTGAGCTTTTGCAGAGGTAGCTTCCACCTCTTATTGCTTGTATCCATAGAGTGATACTCTTCCAACAATTCTCTCATCCACAATTTCCTCTTCAAGGAGGTTTCCAATTTGAAAACCATACAAATATAAGATCACGTGTTATAATCATGAACTATGACCCATCATGCAAGTGAATTTCCCTCTTTTTGGGATTATAATTATTTTTCTATGCTTTAATTAGTTCTACATTCACAAAAACATGTGGCATCACAATTTTTCCTAGATTCAAATTCCATGGGTTTGAAGTTAGGCTATATTTGTACTTCTTCCTATAGTGATAGATGAACAAGTTAGAACCCCTATGTAAAGTCCAAACACCTCCCAAATTATTGTGCTTGTCATCTAGGGTATCACATGATGGGTTTGATTGAGTTGTTCTCCTTGCTTTTGGCCTAGAACTGAGACACTGGTCTATTAAGTATAGGTTTAGTGGCCTAATTTCTATTTTTTGTCTCTTTGAACTTGTTTTCTCTAGGGTTCTATCTAGTTTAACCCTACTTGTGTTTTACTTCAAGCTATCTTCAAAAATTTACTTTTAGTTGAGCCAAGATGTACTTACTTGAATGAATACTAGAAATTTTGATTTGCTCGCCTTTGTCCAACTCCATCCTCTAGATACTTAGCCATGATTCATAGTGAATTTTGATTCCTTAGAGGCTGTATTTATCAAAATTTAGCACACTCAAGCCAAATCTAGTTCATAAATTGCACTAGTGCCACCCTTCCTATCAACTTGCACATTAATGGAAATTGTCTCTTTGATGAATTCATTAGTCAAATCAATCTAGTGATAATTATTTCATATTTTGTCGAAGAGACTTTAATCACAACTTCTATATCTCTCTTTGACATATCCTTGACCATATTTTCACAAATTTCTAGGAGACACTTAGATTTATCTCTTCGATGTTGTAGAGTCTCTTTGATATTTACATCTCAAGCTCTTCCATTATGGTCTCCTTTTAGTCGATGAAACTGACGGATATCTCTTGTCGATAAGCCTTTGTCTCCTTAACATATCCTTATCTCTTCCTTCGATATTATTACTTGCTAATGATCTCTGTGTGGCTTTTTCATGTCAAGGAGACCCATGGTTACATCTCTCTAATGTCTCTTATTCTCATCAATAATATGTGTTTACATTTGCATAAGAATGTCTAAGAGACTTTTGAAAATGTCTACTCGATACTCTTGTGTGTCCTCAACATGTCATTGCAGGACGTTGATGAGACCTTGATCAATGTCTGCTCAATGTCTCTATCTCTCGCTGATATTTTTCTCCTTGAATGTCGAAGATACTCCCATAATTGTCTCCTCAATATACTGTTGTCTCCTTGACACTCCAATTTGTCCATGTTGTTTTACCAATGACTTATCATTTATTCTATAATAATCTCTCAATTTCTAAGAGATGTTTTTATGTTTCCTAAGTGTTGAATATTCTACATGATTTTTTGATGAGACATGTTAGATTCTCTCCTCAACATGTCTAAGTCTCTTAGACATATCATTCTTTAGGTTGGTGAGAAGACATATGAATATGTCTCTTAGACATTTGGAAGTCGTATCTATATTTTACACCATCCCTTGCTGCTCACATGGAAGAGACTGTTGTGAGACTCTCTTTGATATGGCTTTGTCTTGGTGACATGCCATGTGCTACTATGGGAACATTTTAGATAGGGAATCAACTTTAGTGTTATGATCAAACGACCTCATTTGTTGGTTTATATATGAGGATTTATTAGTTTTATCCATTACAAAATGGAGATGGGACATATGGAGAATGTGGGAGGATGGGTGAAAATGGAAGTATGCAAAAATTGGCATCAGAGCTAGTTGATCTGGTGTTTGTTAAGTTGTTGAGTTGTTGGTTGCAGGTTCTTGATCCATCTTAAAGCTATAGAAAGGAAGAGTTTTGATAAGTTGTGTGTTGGTTACATGCAAGGTTGAGTCTATGTTAACATCCTCCAATGGAGATTAAGCTAGGTAGAAGGTGCACAGAGATAGTAAGTCATCTTCTAGGATCTATTGTTGGGTAAGATGGATGGTTTCCTAACTATGTGTATTAAGGCAATGAGGGAGATGGATACCTATCTAAGCACTTGATTTTGTAGCCATTATGAGAGTTGTAAGTCAGTTTTAGAGTACTCCATTGATGGGAGTAGGAGTGAAGATGAAAAAATGATTGGTTGGAGAAGGTCAAGGATGAATTTTTGGGAAAGAGGAAAGATTGCTTAGGAAATAATTGTGAAAGGATAGTCATGTGTCCTTTGGCTGAGAAAGAGTTAGAGGAATGTTCAATGTTGAGAAAGGATAGTCCTATGTCCTTTTATTGGTGAGTTTGATGGCAAATCAAAGAGAAGATAGATTTTGAAGATAAAAGGTGAAATGAAACAAAGTGAAAGGCAAGGCAAAGAAGTAAGTTTGAAGAGGAAAAGAGTGGACAGTTAAAGGTAAAGTTGGTAGAAGGATGTTGTAGGTATAAATATAAGATTAGCATCAAGATTTGAAGAGAAAAGGGAGAAGAGGTAGATAAGAGATCACATTGCAAAGATAAAGTGGTGTCAAGATGAAAAGCAAGGACAAGTTGGTGAGTGAGAGTATACTCCAAGGTTAAAGATTGAGACAATGTCAAAGTGAAGAAAAAGAGCATGATTTCAAGAAGTATCAGTCCAAGACAAGATTGAAGAAAGTATTAATAATCAAGGTTGATACAACATGTTTCCAAAGGGACTTGGAAAGCTTTTTAGGTTGGTTGTTTGGTGCAGGAGCACCTTGTGCACTAAATGCCTCCAATAGGAAAATTTGTAAAATTTGAATTTTCAAATGTGAAACAATGTAAAAAGGTCTTGTGAAGGTCATTTCCAATGTAATTGAGTCTTTGATAGGTCTTTAGGTGGTCAAAATGATGAAAAGTGAAAAACTCCCAAAAATTACAAAGTTGTAAAATTGGCAAAAATGCAAAAATTGCTAGAATGTGAAGAGTCATGAGGGAATAAGGAAAGGTTGGTCATTGAAGATGAGGAAATAGTTGATTTAGCTTTTTTGAAACATCTTTATAAAGCTTGTAAGGGGTGAACAAAGTAGCCCGGACTATATTCTTGAACAAATTAATAAATCAAAGTACCATGCATTGTCAAAACATCATTATCTTGTTACTTTGGAAGGACTGTATAGGCTATATCGCAATTTCTTAGGCTCCAAATTTGGTTTGAATCCATATTGTACTATGCTAGTTTCTATTGTAGAAGATTTGAAAGGTTTTCATTATGTTTGGTGGTTTTAAAAGTAATTTGTATAGGGACTACCTGAAACCCTCATTCCAATGGTTTTGAGAGTCTAATAAGGATTTAATCCACCATTCCACTGATGGACGCTAGATAGATCAGTGGAATGGATTTATTTTGAGTTTCTTTCAATTTTTTAGTGATTGGTAGTTGCAGGGGAAAGCAAGAGTACAAAGTTTTGTTGATGCTCCTGATGAATTTCATTGTTTCCATGCATGAAATGAAACCTCCAAGTGGTGATATGAAGAAATGATGATGGGAAAGGATGGAAGATAGTGTATTTATTATGTTCAGACCAATTTCAACATATTTGAAGCATTTACAAGGAGGTTTGTGGTTTGGAAAGATATTTTTTTGTAAACCCTCTCCTTTAAGGCATAGTTTAAGCATTAAATGAGGGTTTAGTGAATTTATGTATAAATGATTGAGTCCTTGAGAAAGAATGGAAGATTTAGTGGTTTTATGGTCTGATCTGAGACTTTTTTGGGTTAAGAGTGGTTTTGGAGTTGTTTGAAAGGAACTTTCTTTGTATTTTAGGCCTAATTAGGGCCCTATTCTATGGGACAACCAATTGCTCTGGTAAACTTTTCAAAAAAACCTATTAAAAGCTTTTGATATGTTTATGTAGATCAAAATGGGTTCTAAAATATTCCTTTGGTTGGTAAAGAATCAATGTGGGTTTGATGATATGCCCGTTTTACTCATGATGCAATACTACTAGGGTTATGGACTTTGACTACAAGAAATAAGAAAATATGATGGTTCATTGTTCTAGAAGTGTAATGCTAGTTTATTTCATTCTAAAACATGATGATTGAAGTGTCTTGGAAGTCTAGTAAAATTTATGAAGTTAAAATGCATGGTTTGTTGTCTTTTTTCCTTGTAGAACAAGTTGAAATGAAGAGTGACTTGGTGAATACGGAAAGAATTGATTGGTTCAGAGTCTTCAAATAAAGTTTTTGTTTTTATTTTTTTATTATGAGGATTTTTAAGGTGTGTTAATGTTGGTTGGTGCATTTGGAATGCTGATATGGTGTTTTGGAGTTTTGTAGCAATAAAAAATTAAGTGAAAATGAATGGATTTTGTTGAAAAGATAAGTGAATTTGGTGAATGATTAGTGGATCTTCTCATGTTTTATATTTAGGATCAGAAGTACCCTTGAAGGTTTGATGATTTTTGTAGATTCTCTGCATCATGATCAAAAGGCCTCATTTGGTGGTTTATATATGAGGATTTATTAGTGTCAGCCATTAAAAAATGGAGATGGGACAATGGAGAGTGTGGGAGAATGGATGAAAATGGAAGTATGCGAAAATAACAAAGGTGGATTTTTTGACTCCAATAGTGGCTCCAATTGGGGATGAGTGAGTGTGAGGTCATTGCAAGGATCTAGAACTAATCTCTAAGATGTAGACCATGAATGAATGGAATCAGATGGAGTGAGAGTGAGCTGAAAACCTAAAAAACATGTGCATGGAATATTATTTTTTAAGAAGTATTTCAAGAATTGTCCATGCACTAGAAATTCTTGACCTTCTCCTAAACTATTGTGCATGAGAAATTAATTTAAGAAAAGAAGTGCTTCAGGAATTATCCATGCACTGAAAAATTCCTCATCTTCCCTTTGACATATTCTAAATATAATAAGAATCTCCACTCCTTTTCCAGTAATAACAAAGGGTCCTATCTAGAGAGCTTCAAACTTTCCATGCTTCCCTTTATCTTGACACCTTGAATTTCATAATAAGACCATATCATTTCCTTCAAACTTTTTGTTCTTTGCCATTTTGTCAAATAAATATTCCATTTGTGATTGTATCTTTTTATTTTCTTCCTTGGCTAAACTCTTGATTTCATCTAGTTCTACCAATTGTTCTATTATTTCCTCCATAGAATTAGAGATGTATAAGTCTTCTTGAAGTATGAATTTGTATGCAGGTAGAAAATTTTACATGGGAATTGTAGCTTGTGCCCCTTAGACAAGTTCAAAGGGTGATCTACAAGTTGACTTCTTCACAATAATCCTATCTTCCCATACTACCATACTCAATTTAGAATCCCATGCCTTTTTGTTTTTGTCCAACATCATCTTAATAATCTTCAGAATATTCTTGTTACTTGATTCAACCTGCCCATTAGCTTGTGGATGATAAGGTGAGGCATATGAAATTGTAATACCATATGTTTCATAGAATTTCTTTAACTCCTTTGATTTGAAATGCATACCATTATCTATGATTATCCACACATGTGTTCCAAACCTTGTAATGATATTCTCCATTACAAAATTGGTTACAAATTTGCTAATGGCTTGTTTTGTTGGGATGGATTCCACCCATTTTGTGAAGTAATCAGTTGCCACTAATATCCATTTGTGACCACTAGCTTTTTTTGGTATCTCACAAATATATTCAATCCCCCACTAATGAAAGGGGGCTTCAACCTTCATCGGTCTGAGTGGTAGTGCTCCTTGATATTTCTTTATTCCATATAATTTCTTGTAGGCTTCACATTTCCTTACATAGGTGAAAGAGTCATTAAAAACCCTAGGCTAGTAATACCCTACCCTCAAGATCTTATGGGCAATGGTCTTGGCTGAAAAATGTCCCCCACAAACTCCTTCGTGCATTTCCCTTAAGGAATGTTTTGCTTGAGATTCATCCAAACGTAACAATAGTATTCCATTTTTGTTTTTCCAATATAAGTCGCCGTCCATGAAAACAAATTTAGAGGAATGCAACTTCAAGGTTCTCTTTTGATTTTCTTTGAGGTGTTTAGGGAATTTCTAGTTCTTCAAGTAATACATTATGTCATTGTACCATTCAGTGTTATCTATGTTGGAAATCATGGCTTCCTCTTCCCCTATGTTGCAAATTTGGGATACTTCAAAATTTGACTTGGCCATTAGCATGGCTAGGTCTTTCCCTCTTACTAACTTAGTGATTTTGATTTCAATATCAAACTCTTGAATTCTATTGATCCACCTGCACCTTCTCCCTATGACTTTGGTTTGTACAAACACATCCTTGACTTCAACATTAGGAACATATGCAAATATTTTTGCTCCTACCAAATAGGGTCTGAAGTATTTTACTATTTTGACAAGAGCATATGATTATTTCTTTATGATATCACACTTTAACTTAGCTCCTTGGAGGGACTTACTAAAGAATGATATAGGTTGCTCATACCCTTCATCATTCTTTTGTAACATTACTATTGCAATGGTGTGGTATGAGGCAAATGAAATGACTTGCAAAGGCTTACTAAAATCAGGGGATTTTATCATTAGGGCCTCTTTTATTTCCCTTTTTATAGATATAAATGCATTGAGTGCTTCTATAGTCCAATTAATTTCAGCCCCTTTCTTCAAAATATTTGAGATAGGTTTGAAAATTTCAGCAAAGTTTGATATGAACCTTCTAAAAAACTTTATTTTTCCAAAGAAAGACTAAATGGCCTTAATGGTTTTAAGGACTAGGGATCTTATCTATAGCTTCCACCCTCTCTAGATCAATTCTAATTCCCTCCTTGGACACTATGTTCCATAATAACTTTCCCTTTGTTACAACAAAATGACATTTTTTGGGGTTTAGGGAAATGTTATACTCTAATGCTTTGAGGAAAATCTTCTCAAGATGTGCAACATGGTCTTCTACTTTCTTGGAGTGTGAAGTGAGATCATCTTGGTATACTACCATTATTGTATTGATTAGATTAGCAAAAGCAACATCCATATCTCGTTGGAATGTGGCACCAAAATTTGTTAGCCTGAATAGAATCCCTACATACACATATGTCCCCCAAGGGGTGGTAAACACAGTCTTATATTGTTTTGACTCCTTCACCTTCACTTGGTTATAACCTAAAAATCCATCCATCATGGACAATAGTTCATAATTTGTCACCCTCTACAACATGGCCTCCATATTTGGGAGTGGGTAATTATATTTAAGGGAAGAGACATTTAAATTTCTAAAGTCTACACATAACCTTTTGTATCCATTCTTCTTTCTGAAAGATACCAAGTTAGAGACCCAAATGGAATGCCTGATAGGATTGATGATACCTCCCTTCCTAAGCTTCATAAGTTCCTCATGCATCTTGGGTTCCAAGGTTTGGTTTATTTGTCTTTCTTTTTGTCTAAAGGGTTTTGCATCATGCTTAAGTGGAATTTCATGTTGGAATAGATTTTCTTTATATGCCTTAAAATGATCATAAGACCATGTGAAGACATGTTTATACTTCCTCAATAGTGTAATCAACATTTTCCTGATTGTGTGGCTTATCTTTTTCCCAATGTATACCTTCTTTGGGCCAATTTAGTTCTTAGGTTGATTTCTTCAATGTCTTCCCTTCTTACTGGTGTTTGTTTTATAAATTCTTGATCATTTCCATCAAACACCCTTTCTAGTGCCACTAGTCCTTTAGGAATTGTGTTTGTCTTGAGTTGCACAACTTCCTAACTAGATACAATTTTTTTTCCATTTACTTCTTCCATGAAAGCATTAAAATCAATCTCTTGGGCCTCGTACTAATCAATGCAATGTAAAAACTTGATCAGATCAGTGTCATCATTGAAAACTTGCCAATTGTAGATGCTATTAGTGATTTCTAGCCTGATCTTAACTTCAACTTGTGAAATTCTAGCTAAAGTAACATCATCCTTTTTCAAAGCTACATTTGCCAGGAAATCAACCATTAGATTTTTAGATCTATCTATCCACTCAATGGAGAAAGCATCAAATAGCTCAATGGTGTCCCATACAAAATTTCTATATTTCTTCATCCTTTTGTTCTTTGTGGAATATTTTGATCTCACTTGTGAAAAAATTAACTCAAAATCTCCCAAGATAGTTAATAGTGTAATTTTGTGCTTAGTAGCCATGTTTAAACCTATGAGCAGAGCTTCATACTTTGATATATTATTTGTGCACTCAAATGTTAGAAGAAATAAATATTTGAATGTTGTGCCTTTAGGTGAAATGAAGAAAATCCCCGTTTCATTCCCTTCTCTACTACAGGCTCCATAAAAGTACATTCACCATATGCCATGCTCATTGTTGGAAACATCCCTTGCAATTGGGTCTGTGTTTAATAATTTGAGGTTTGAGTGTTTAATTCCAAAAGTGGGCCCTAAGTCCACATCACATAAGCAATTCATTTGATTCTGATCAAATAATTTGATGACATGTTTAGACCTAGGCTCCTTATATAGTTTGAATTCCTTCCCATTCATAGGAATTGCAGCATAGGACAAATCTAACTGAACATTCCCACCAACTATTGTTGCCCATTGCCTCGATAGCAACATCCCATACTAAGGGGGAGTATCTACCCTAATAATGTTTGTCTTGTATGTTTCCTTTGGATACGATGTCGGCTTCAATTCTACATCCCATATCACTCCTACTACAAAGACTAATCTACTATCCATGGAATAACATTTCCCATATGTAGTATTCACCCATAAACCTAGCTCTTTCATGATAGCTAGGGGAATGATGTTTACTACTGCCCCTGAGTCAATCATACAATTCTTCACCAACTTGTTGTAAATCACCAACGTAGTGTAGAATGGATCTATTTGGGAAGGATTATTTGTGAGTTTATCTCCCAAATATACTTCTAGTGCCTTTGTAATTTCCCTTTCCACAAAATTTACTTTTTTTTTGTTGGTCCTATTTCTAGGATGTTTTGGTGATCATTCTAAGGGTTGTATCTATAAATTCATCAATCTTCATCTACTCCATTAAGGGAACTGTCATTTTTGTCTGAGCCATTTCTTGGGCCATGTAAAATGAAGGGGTAGTGATCCCTTCTTCACTGTTGTTAGTTTTATTATTTATTTTCCCTTCATTTTGGAATTTTTCATATTTTATTATTTTCTTAAGTTCAATCTCTGCATTCTCCTTTTGAACATTTTTTTGAGGTTTCTTTACTTCACCCTTCTTTTGATTAGATGAGACATTCTCCTTGTTCCTTTTTTCTTTGATGGACATGCTTCTTGCTATCCCTTGATCTCCATCTGTGGGCTTACTTCTTAGATTGTATTTCCTCCCTTTTGCCTAAGCTACAACTTTTTTCATGATAGCTCTCTTTCCTTCCTTTGTTGGAGTTCTTAGTTGAAATTGAGGTGTTGTATTATATGTATATACTACCTCTTGTGGGTTTTCTTCTTGATCATAAAACACCTCTTGTTCCATGTTCACATTGTACTTATGAATTTCAACATTATATTCATACCATTCATCAGAAGAAGAGTATCCTTCCTTATTTTGACAAGACCTCCATATTAGCATGTTTATAGTGTGACCATCCATGTCTTTCTCTTCTGACCACTCATCTTCACAAGCCTTAGCTACTACACAATATTCAGGGTCATGGGGTCTATGACAAGGTGAACAACATGGTGTAGCATCTAGTCCATGTGATCCATGCTTCTTCAAGAATCCATTTTATTAGTTGTTGTCTTCTCTTAAGTTCTTCTTCCTACCATTGTATGTATTCTTTTATTTCTTGAGTGGTCATCCCATCAAAATTATTAACAAGAAAATAATGACTTGTAGAGGCATGTTGGGCTTCTCCTTCTTGTTGTGATGAAGATATATGATCATAATCCCTCTGTATTCAATCCCTTTCTTCCTCCAATTAGGAAACAAATTCATCCCATTTTTGTGGATCAATGTTGAGGTAGAAAGGACAACTATTGTTTTCTTGTCCTAGTGGAGTTGGGGGATCCGTGTATAGACTATCTTCATGATTTTTTGACCCATTCAATGGGTCAAAGATGTTATGTAATGTGGGTGGATGTCCAAAGATATTCTCCTGATCAGTGAATGTTGTGTCTAGTTTTTTAGATGCTACTTTGTTCTTGTTTGAGTCAAACATTGAAATAGGGGATCAATGTTTATCTGTCCACCTAACATTGTTCTTCTTGGGGATCTCCTAGAGAAAAAAATATCCTTCCATTCATGTTGTATGATATGGTGTATCTTTGGTGTCTATGGTCTATACTTTCTGATCTAATGTTCACTTTATCAGTCATAAAATTTCTTCAAAGTCACCATCTACCTTTTCATGAGTAGGAAAGTTTAGTGTTTTGCATGAGTTTGTTCTCTTCCCAATGGAGTCCCTAATATACTATGATTATTTTGAATGACTCTATGATGGAGGGCTTGGGTTTAGAATTGGCTTGATCCATAGTAGAGTCACCAATCTGTTATGTCTCAAAAGTGCAGATTTCTAAACCATAAGGGGTGCCAGTCTCTTAATACACCTTTGGCCCATGAAAAAGGTAAACAAGGCTTCTTACCTCCTACTCTTCAGGCTTTGCAAGATATAGTGGGTATACCTAAACAATAAGGAATATTTAAAGTTGGATGAGGTTCCCAGATTGAGAAATCTACTCACTATGGCACATGAGGGTGAATTAGATGCACAACTTTATGACTAATTCCTACTAAAAGTATTTGAAGAATCAAGAGTGTGAATTATGTTTTGTATATAATATCCTAAATATGACTAGTTTGGAGTGAATGAGTGGATGGTGATTATGGAGATAGATTTGTAGGATAAGTAAACCTATTAATCAACTTAATTCAAACTATTGGGAACTTGAGATTACTACACCTTGTGCAAATGTGCAAGTTTGTTTATTACAGTGCTCTTTGTTGGTGTAATTAATTATTTAATTACACTTTAGCATAAGTTTACTTAGGATATTTTATTTCCTAGGACAATTATTATCCTTATCTTGTTGAGCTGTCTTTTTGCTCAAGATAAGATTAGGGTTGAGTTTCATGCTTTATTGCATCATTTCCTTTTTGAAGGCTTTTGTAATATTTGTTAAACAATTTCATTCAATAATTAATTATGCTGATTTTGCTTGCACACATTTTCTTTGAGAGTTTATAGAACTTCATCTTTTTTGTTCTGAATAGATCTTTGCATGTGATAGGTGATTGCTTGTAGGTGATTCTTGGGGACTGTGAAGTTGGTTTTTCAACTTCTACATGGTATCAGAGCTCCAGACCTGTCGCTTCCTGTTCATGATATGAAGATATTCTCTCATATCATCTTTTTTTGTGCAAGGGTTTCAAGTCAGATTGATTTTTTGTAGATCTGGGGGTAGCCAAATTTTTGGAGCACTTTGGGCTCGAACAGATGTCGCCATCACGATCAGAGCATCCAAAAACCCTAGAAATGCTTTTCATTTCGTCGATTTAGGCGAAAGTTGAAAAAAAGGAAAAAAAATTAGCCCCAAGGCTGTATGCCCCAGGGCACACAATCCGAGGCAGATTTTTTCAAAAAAATCAAAAAATAAAAATAAAAAATCAAGGTTTTTTAATAAATTTTTGCATTGTCCGTTGATTTTTAGCACGCCGCCCACTCACCACCGAGCAGCCACTAGCCACCCGGTGGCCTCTAGCTTCTCTGCCACACTGGCACTCGGCCACCACTTCTACCCTGAGCTTCACTGAGCTCCATCAATGGCCACTCCGCCGGTCTGTCCAGCCCCTGAGGGCTCCAATCCACCGCTAGTGTTCAGTGCCCGCGCCCTCTACAAGCCCTGTTGTTGGTCTTATTAGTGACCTGGAGCCACGCTAACCCCAACGATGACTTTTTTTAAAACTATGTAGTCGGTGGTCATGTGCAAAACCAAGGGCCGAAAAGAAAGGTGGCCGGAATTTTGACCCTTGTTAGTGCTGAAAGGCCTTTTTACAAAGCTTTTTTTTAGTTTTTCATAACTTGGTCAAACAGAGGTATTTTTTTGCAAACAAGATATCTTCAAAAATCTGGTTCGACGATCTTCGCAATGGTGGTGGTTTGATTTCCTTATTTTTTCATTTTGGTGCCTTTTTCGCCTGTTAAAGCCTAAGTTGTTGTTTTCACTCCGGGAGGCATAACTTTTGCATCTTGGCTCTATTTTTCGAAAAGAAATAGGCGTTGGAAAGCTGGTTCCATCCTATTCTCGAATCTTAGACCTGATTTTTGTAGAATTTTCTCTAGGTATCTGATTTTTTTAATCAGAACTCAGCCTTTACTTTCTAAATTATTTTCTTAGGAACGTGGAATCAGGGTTTTTTTGAGATCATAGAGGAATATTTTTTTTATTTGGGAGTATATACTATTGTTTTTCTATCATGGATTTACATAACATTGCACCCCTTACTCCATTCAACTATTTTGGTTGGAAAAAAAAATGGAGATTCACTTGAAACATAAAGGGTTGTATAGGGTAACCATGGGTACAGAAATTGAACCTATATGTGCTACTGAAAAGAGAAAATGGTTTAATAGGTGTGATGAAGCTTATGGTACATTATTTCTATCTCTTTCATCTGACCTTCTTTTTCACATTGAGTCTTGCACTACACCCAATGAGATCTGGATTACTTTAGAGTCCTTGTTTGGGAAGCAGGATACTATGAGAGGGTTTTAGTTAGAAATGAGCTTATTGGCTTAAATCCTAGGGATTTTGATAGTATCTAGGAGTTTTTCACCAAAATCAAGTCTCTTAGATTACAATTGTCACAATGTGGTGTTCAGAAAGAAGACTCTCAGTTGATATTGTCCATTCTTTCTAAGCTTGGACCAGATTATTTAGTTTTTGTATCTACCTTTTATGCCACTATGGATGCACTTGGTACAAGATTCACTTTGCCATCTCTTGATGAATATGCTTCATCTCTACCTCGAGAGAAATCTAAGTTAGCTAGTATGGGCATGGTGAAACCTTCTTCCTCTTCACAGGAACTTATTGCATCACAAGAGCCCAGAGATCAGAAGGCTTCTATAGGCAAAGGAAAGAAATAGAAACAAAAGGATTCCAAACCTCCTGAGCAGCAAAAGGAGTCCTCAAATTCATCCTCCTCTTCTAAGGGGAAATCATTTAGGAAGGAGTAGGGTCCATGTGCATATTGCAAGAGGGAAGGACATGCAGAACATAATTGTTACAAGAAGGACATTGATGAGCTGAAACATCTTCTTCAGAAACATCAGATTGATTTGCCTTCTAAGATGTATGTATCATCTTCTTCTCCTCATTCTTCTTCTTTATAGCAGCATAACATAGGCACAGTTGGTTTACATACTTCATTAGATATGAAGGGACATGCTCTTTGTGCTTCTTCAGTTATTGGATCAAGGAGATGGCTTCTAGATTCAGGAGCATCTCATCATATGGCATCTTCGTAGTCTATGTTCACTTCTTTGAGCCTTGCACTATGTCTCCCATTTTGATGGGAAACAACACATACATGAGTGTTATAGGGAATCAGTCTATTAGTTTTGGGGACCACTCCTTTTAGGATGTCTTGTGTGTCCCTCACTTGACAAACAACCTTCTTTCCATTTATCAGATCACACATGGAGGCATTGGGAGATCTGTGGAGTTCACACCTAATTCGGTTATCATCAGAGACTTGGAGAGTAGAGTAGTTATTGCTACTGGGATAGTGGATCACTCATCTCAGTTGTATTCCATCACTGAGTTTGCTACTAGTGGTGATTTTGTTTCTACAACTGTTCCTCACACTTCTAGTGTGCATCATCATTCAAAGGAGAGATTTGGCTTCTTGAAAATTGGAGTTCTCACTTTGGATCATCTTCTTGAGCCTTCCATTCCATCTCCTCCACCTCCTATTGCTTCTTCTATTTCAGTGCAGCAGGATCCAGTTGATCATACATCATTGGAGGTTTCTATTGAGTCTTCACCTACTTCAGCTTCTTCATTGGTTGAGGTCACACCTGCTTTTGTGGAGACATCTTGGGCTACACCTATTCTACCTTTAGATATTTCTTTCATTTGGCCTCTTCCCTCTCACTTCTTTTAGGAGATGCAGTTTCTTCACTTCTTTTGGAGTTACTTCATTCTGGGGAGGCTCTATGGTCTCTTTATTCCTCTCTTATGGGGGAATTCATTTATGTATCTTTGTGATGGATGGTGTCCTTGGGGGGTCTTATGGAGTCCTCCATCTTTCATCACTTACTTAGTTTATTGCACTCTATTTTGGGGAGGACTTTTGTTCCCATGTGGTTTTCTCCTTAACCCCATTTGATTTAGTTTGCATTGCATTTGTAAATGAGTACCTGACTAGGCCTTGTTGTTGGGACTCATATTTGCATAATAATTTTCTTCTCCCTAAGTTGCACTTATGGGGGGGTGTTGGTGTAGTTAATGATTTAATTACACTTTAGCATAAGTTTACTTAGGATATTTTATTTCCTAGGATAATTATTATTTAATTATTATCCTTATCTTGTTGAGTTGTCTATTTGCTCAAGATAAGATTAGGGTTGAGTTTTCATGCTTTATTGCATCATTTCCTTTTTGAAGGATTTTGTAATATTTGTAAAACAATTTCATTCAATAATCAATTATGTTGATTTTACTTGCACACATTTGCTCTGAGAGTTTACATAGCTTCTTATTTTTTGTTCAGAATATCTTTCCATGTGATAGGTGATTGCTTGCAGGTGATTCTTGGGGACTGTGAAGTTGGTTTTTCAACTTCTACATTCTTCTTTAATAATCCTAGTGATATCCCCTCAAGTTACCATGAAAGAATGAAAGGACCTTTAATTCCAAAGTTAATGGAAACCAATCAAAACAACTTCTTTAAAAGGATTTTAATCCTAGGAAGGAACCAATTAAAGTAAACTATTTGAAAGGATTTTAATTCATAGCAACCAGAAACCAATCAAAGCATCCACATAGTAACAACAAATGTGATCTGATAAATCTTGCAGACTTAAATAACTTGAAAAGACCACTTTGGACACAACAAAGTAATAGATAAGCATGAAAATTGACACAGTAATTGAACACTGAAGATGGATTAAAAATTATAAATAGTTTGCTCCATTGCATTACTTCAAAATATAAGCATTATAACATAAGTGTTATGATATGATATGGATGAGCAGATTATGCAATCTATCTTCTTACTAATGCCTGTTCTAATGGAATGGAATATGATATGATGATGATGATTCCAAAATTGTGCCATTTTTTCCCTATTTGTATGGGAAGCAACAAGCTTTAGGCCCATTTACAAAAAGTCGCATTGCTTCATAACTAAAATATAATTACCATAAACATGAAAATTTTGAGAGTTTGTTGGTTGATGCACTATAGTCTGGTAATCTCTAGCAAGTGCATATGATCACCAAAGACCTATTCAAGGCTCATGCACCATGATTGTGTATCCAAAAACATCAAACTCCATTCCCATGTTATTTATCTCTTACTTGGTCTATGCAATGAATAAGTTAACCTTCAAAAAATTCTCAATGTACCCACTTTTAGCATGAGTGTCTGAATTATGTATAATATCTTTCATGGCATACTCGAATTCAAAAATTCTCCAAAGTTATTCATGTTTTTTCTTAAGTACCTCATCTTCATCATTGATTACATCAAGAACAAAAAGAAAATAGTGGGATATCTCATCCTTCCATTTATCTACTTCTTTCAATTCTATTTCCTCAAAGAAGTTGGGCAAGGCCATACTCAGTGGCTAACTAAATTCACTTAACTCCAATGTCGAGATGTTATGGAAATATTTATGTTCTTTCATAAGCTCTTGATATTCTTGTAGCACAATAATGTTTTCTACCTTATTTTCTATGATGTGAGATCCACTTCCTTCATTCTTTCAATCAATCTGTTATGTTGCAATAGTGTTGCATGTGTTTTCTCATGAATGTGCCAAACTTGTTCAACATGCTTATACATATCTTCAAATATCATGCAAACTATGTTTGATGCCATTTCAAAGATGGTGGTCTTGAGCTTTACTTTTAACTCCTCTTGTTCCTTCTGAACTTTCTCATGTATTTGTTTCCAGTAGGTAGTTTATGAAACTACTTCTAGCACCTTTCTTTCATGCTCAACTCGTGGAGAGTAAATCCATGAGGAAGATTACAATCTATCTTTATAGCTGATCAACTCTTGTTTTAGCCTTTCATTTTATTCTATCAATCCCTTGTTATCCCTTACCAATTTTTGAATTTATTCCTTGGTGAACTTGGCCACATTCACATTCAAGTCATCAATTTCCATAAGATATACATCTCCTACTCTTTGCACTAAAAGATGTCCAAAAATTTGATCATGATCAACAAGGGAAGGCTTTTTTCCTAGTGGGTAAAGTGCCCATATCTCTAGAGTATTAATATCAGGATTATATCATGATCCAATATAGATCTTATCACTAGATTCATTTGTCAAGTGCAAGGTTTTATTTTTTCTCTTTAGAAAGCTATCAAACACAATGGTTGAATTGATATCCCATCCTGGGAGAAGCATAACCCTAGCTTCTTGCAATAATTCCCTTCCTCTTTCAATAGTCACGTTCTTCATTTTGATATCAATTTCATGCGTAAGTGCAGGATCATGATGTGCCAAAAAGTGGCAATATAATGGGTATGTGGCTGACGACTATTTTTTTACACAAAATTGATGAAACAAAAAGGGTTTTTAAAGGAGATTCTTAGCTTTCCATCGATATAAATTATGCTTTACTTTGAATTTAATAAGTAATTATTATTAATTTTCTATTCAAATTACAACTAAAGTCCTGATTGATAGGATGATTGAAAGACATCTATAGCTTTCAAATGGTATCACATTTTTTGAATCCAAAACAGGCATCACATTTTATGCTTCACATACTATAGGATTAAAAAAAGAAAAAAATGAATTTCATGAACTTTTGACCAAGTTAATGTGGTCAAACATACAAGTTTTTATATTTTTTAAAAGTGGTAATAAATATTTCATAATTAATTATTTACTTGGAAAAAAATTACAAAAAAATATGCATCACATCGGGACATGAGTCCTCTACTTATATCTAAAATATTATAAAAAATTTCTATCATTTTATTGTGGTTAGGGTGGTCAGACAGACACCCACTTCTTTTTTCCCTGAAATTTAAGTACCACTGCATTGAACTTTCAAATTTTCACCAAATAGATTTTCCCTTTTTTAAAAAAAAAACCTAGTAATTTAGAAACTACATTCAATTTACCACATATCATATTCTTACATATTTTTGAGATAATATAGATAACTTATTCAAATTTTTACGTCAAGTTTCCTAACTCTGATTTTTTTGAATTTTTTGCCACTTAAGGGCCTATTTTTTCCATGATGATCCTGCACATACCCTCATGTTGAAGCTCTTTTAGGGATTATGTTTCCTTTTCAGGGTCAATTTCTTTTAGCCTTTCCCTTACCACCTTTCCTTTATACTCATAAATGAAAGCCTTAAATTCAGAAGTTTGAACAAATGCATCATCTGCAATGAATTCTTGAATGCCATTGTCTCTCACATCATTAGATGACTTATTAGAAGATTCAAAGGTAATCACACTCCTTTCTAGTGTCATTTCATATTGGGGAATAATAGGAGTGTTATTCTATGTGACCTCTTCTTCCCCTTCAGTATCATCTTAAACCTTGATTGGGGTTTCAACTGAGAAGCCTACCTTTAGAGTAGGTTGTGCTGACAAATGGCCCAATTTTGTTATATTTTATGCTTGCCTCCTAGTACCAACACTTCTCATCTCAAATGCCACTGAAGGTACATACTTTATTATTTCTTCTTCATGCAAAATCAATTACTCAATTCTTTCCATAGGTTCTTGTATTTCCTGAAAGGCTTCCACATAGGATGGGTTAGTATTCATTCTCCAAGCTTCAGCCATAACAATTCTATTGTATGTATTTGTTCTCATGATCACCTAACTTTCCTCATAGTTATTAATGACATCATTGACATGGAACTCATCCTCATATCCTTTTAGATTTTTGAAAATCTTGGCATCATAGATTAAATGCTCAGGGTCAAATTTTTCTCTCTTGTTCCCCACCGGCAAGCCATAATAATCTAACTTGCTACCAACCGTGTCATACCCTGTATCAGCAATAATAGTGAAGTCACCAAAACAAAGACTAGAAGGAATGAAATTTTTTCTTCCATAGCTTTTCAAATGTATGAAGGCTAAATAAGGAAATTTTAATATGATCTAAATGTATGCAACCCAATCTGGCACAGTCTTAGCCAATAAATATGGTGCTGCTTCAAATCCATATACTCTAATAACAATGCAATCTGCAAGCATATACCAATCTCCCAAATTGTGATTTATTTTCCCATCACATGACCCTTCTCCTTTGGTCAGAGGAACCTTTGTACTTTAAGGGATAAATTATAGTCACATTTTTGGCCAAGCAATTATAAGGGTTTGCCAAAATGTTCTTCAAAGTACAAGTAGTGTGATCTCCCACATCTACTGTCCAACAAGGATGTCCACATTTGCACTGGTCTAGAATTACCATCACTATCTAGATATTTATTCTCAATTCTTCTCCCCATATTCCCATCATTTTCCCTTCATATAATATCATATGTATAAGAAGTGAATAGTGCTTGAAGCAGATAGCTTCACTGTTGTTCTTAATAGCATTAAGAGCATTATTAATGGCCATAGATAGATAATCTACATAGTCATAGGGCCAGGAATCTTGACTTTGAATGTTTTCAGCTAGAACCATGGGAACTATAGTCATGTTAGCAGTGGCATCAACTCCTAGTACTTGGCCAACTGAATAATATGTGTATTGATAGTATTCTTTAAAAAAAATCAATAGAGAATGGGGGCCTTTCATCACTAGAAAACCTCCTAGGTTGATTCCTTGGACCTTTAGGCCTATGCAAAGGAAGCTTCCACCTCTTATAGCTTGTATCCATAGAGTGATACTCTTCCACCAAGTCTCTCATCTACAATTTCATCTTCAGAGATGTGTCCAATTTGAAAACCATACAAATATAATCCCATGTTATAATCATGAACTGTGACCCATCATGCAAGTGAATTTTCCTCATTCTGGGATTATAATTCTTTGCCAGCACTTTAATTAGTTCTACATTCACAAAAGTATTTGGAATCACAAGTTTTGCTAGATTCAATTTCCATGGGATTGAAACTGGGCTATATTTGTACTTCTTCCTTAGTGATTGATGAACAAGTCATAACCCCTATACGAATTCCATGCATCTCCCAAATTCTTGTGCTTGTCCTATGGGGTGTCACATGATGGGTTTAATTGAGTGGTTCTCCTTGCTTTTGGCCTAGACCCGAGACACTGGTCTATTAAGTATTGGTTTAGTGGCCTTCTTTCTATTTTCTTCCTCTTTTCTTTTGTTTTCTCTAGGGTTCTATCAATTTTAACCCTACTTGTGTTGTACTTCAAGCTATCTTTGAAATTTTAATTTCAATTGAGGCAAGATGTACTTACTTGAATGAATACTAGAAATTATAAGCTACTCGTTGTCCAACTCCATCCTCTAGATACTTATCCAAATTTTGTAGTGAATTTCGATTCCTTAGAGGCTGTATTTATCAAAATTTAGGATGCTCGAGCTAGCTCTAGTTCACAAATGGTGCTCGTGCCACCCTTCCTATTAGCTTCCACATTAATAGATGTTGTCTCTTTAATGACTTCATCAGTCAAATTTATTTGATGCTAAAGGGTCTCTTCAATATTTACATCTCAGGCTCTTCCCTTTTGGTCCCCTTTTTGTCGATGACACTGGTAGGTATCTCTTTTCGAAAAGCTTATGTCTCCTTGACATATCTTTATCTCTTCCTTCAGTGGTATTACTTGCTAATGATCTCTATGTGACTTTTTCATGTTGAGGAGACCTATGGTTACATCTCTCTGATGTCTCTTAGTCTCATCGATAATATGTGTCTACATTTGTGCAAGAATGTTGGGGATACTTTTGAAAATGTCTGCTCGATACTCTTGTGTTTCCTCGATATGTCATTGTAGGATGTTGATGAGACCTTGATCAATTTCTTCTCAATGTCTCTATGTATCATCGATATTTTTCTCCTTGAATGTCGAAGAGACTCCCATAATTCTCTCTTCAATATATCGATGTCTCCTTGACACTACAGTTTGTCCATGTTGTTTTACTAGTGACTTATCATTTATTTTATAATAATCTCTCGATGTCCAAGAGATGTTTTTATGTTTCCTAAGTACTGGATATTCTACATGATTTGTTGGTGAGACATGTTAGACTCTCTCCTCGACATGTACAAGTCTCTTAGACATATCATTCTTTAGGATGGAAAGAAAACATATGAATATGTCTCTTAGACATTTGGAAGTCTCATCTATATTTTGATCGGCCCTTCTTGCTCACATTGAAGAGACTATTGTGAGACTCTCTTTGATATGGCCTTATCTTGGCGACATTCCATCTGCTACTATGGGAACATTTCATACAGGGAATTCACTTTAGTGTTATGATCAAAGGACCTTATTTGGTGATTTATATGTGAGGATTTATTAGTTTCAACCATTATGAAATGGAGATGGGACATATAGAGAGTGTGGGAGGATGGGTGAAAATGGAAGTATTGAAAAATAACCATTGTGGATTTTTTTACTCCAACACCCTTAACCCTCTACCCTCTACCCTTATACCCTCTATCCTTTGCCCTCTATCTCTCTTCCACTCCTTCCCTATCTCTCTCACAAGTCTCTCCCTCCTACCCCCTCTACCTCTCTCAAGTCTCTCACACTCACTCACTCCTCTCTCTCTCCTCTCTCCCCTTAACCCTCTACCCTTAACCATTATTATACCCTCTATCATCTACCCTCTATCTCTCTCCCACTCCCTCCCTCTCTCTCTCAAGTCTCTCCCTCCTACCCCTATCCCTCTCTCAAGTATCTCTCACATCTACCCTTAACCCTCTACCCTCTATCCTCTAACCTCTATCTCTCTCTCTCCCTCCCTCCCTCCTCTCTCTCAAGTATCTCCCTCTTACCCCCTCTCCCTCTCTCAAGTCTCTCTCTCCCATCTACCCTTAACCCTCTACCATGTACCCTTAACCCTTATACCCTCTTTCCTCTACCCTCTATCTCTCTCCCACTCACTCCCTCTATCTCTCTCAAGTCTCTCCCTGCTACCCCCTCTCCATATCTAAAGTCTCTCACTCACTCACTCACTCACACCTTCTATCTCTCTCCCCTCTACCCTCTATCTGAACTACCCTCTATCTATCTCCAACTATCTTCCTCTCTCTCAAGTCTCTCCCTCCTACCCCCTCTCCCTCTTTCAAGTCTCTCTCTCTCACTCACTCACTCCTATCCCTCTCAAAATAGGTTCCTAACTTCACTAAATTGGAAAACTAGTGGGCCCAGTAGGTTTCCAATTTCACCCACTAGCTTGCCAATTTGGTGAAAATGGAAATGTAGTGACCTATTTGAAAAAATGGGTCCATGAAATGGCGTCTCTCTATGATTTACTCAGTGAATTTGGAAATGTAGTGGCATGTTTAAAAAATTGGGTCTAAGAAATGGGGTTATTTTTTCAAACAGGCCACTACATTGCCAATTTCACTGAGTAAATCACCAAGAGGCCCCATTTCGTGGACCCATTTTTTCAAATAGGCCACTATATTGCCAATTTCACTGAATTAGCAAGCTAGTGGGTGAAATTGGTAATCTAGCTTAGCTTGTTTGAAAAAATGGGTCCAAGAAATGGGGTCTCAAATCACCGGGAGACCCCATTTCTTGGACCCATTTTTTCAAACAGGCCTCTACATTGCCAATTTCATTGAATTAGCAAGCGAGTCGGTGAAATTGGCATCCTAACTTGGCTTGTTTGAGAAAATGGGTCTAAGAAATGGGGTCTCCCAATGATGTAAATCACCGAGAGACTCCATTTCTTCAACCCATTTTTTCAAACATGCCACTACATTGCCAATTTCTTCAAGTTGGCAAGCCAGTGGTTGAAATTGGCAACCAAAATTGGTTTTTTCAAGAAAATGGGGTCTCCTAGTGATATAAATCACCGAGAGACCCCATTTCTTGGACCCATTTTCTTGAACAAGCCAAGTTAGGTTTCCAATTTCACCCTCAACCCTATACCCTCAACCCTCAACCCTTAAACCCTCAACCCTTAACTCTTAAGCCCTAAACCCTTAAAACCTCTACCCTCTACCCTCTACCATCTACCCTATATATTAAACCCTCAACCCTCAATTCGCATCCCTCTACCCTTAATCCCCCAATAGTCAACCCCTATACCCTCTACCCTATAAATTGGAACCTCAACCCTAATCCTTCAAACACATACCCTCAAACCTATACCCTAAACCCTTAAACCCTCTACCCTCTACCCTAGACAATCAACCCTATAGGTCCTCAACCCTCTACCCTCCAACCTAATCCCTCAACCCTATACCCTCAATCCTCTACCCTCAACCCTTAAACCCTAAACCCTTAGACCCTCTACCCTCTACCTTGTTGGCCTTGTCGTTGTACTAAAATATTGACCTATCAATGCTCGATACAAGTGTCAGTTAAGATCCACAGGAGGCGGTTGGACCATGTCACAAACCCAAACATTGTGTTGGAAAAGGAAGACCAAGGGGTACACCATATTGCAACAATCCCCCCTAGCACAAGTGAGGGGTTTGAACCTGTGACTAGCTCTGATACCAATTGTTGTGCTTTCCATTGCACTAAAAGATCAACCTGTCAATGCCCAATATAAGTGTCAATTAGGATCCATAAGAGGTGGTTAGACCATTTCAAAAACCCAAGCATTGTGCTTGACAAGGAAGAAAAATGGACACACCGTCTTACAAAATGCCCTCAACCCTCAAACCCTAATCCCTCAACCCCAATACCCTCTACCCTATACATTGGATCCTCAACCCTAATCCTTCAACCATATGTACCCTCAACCCTAATCCCTCAACCCTATAATCTCAACCCAATATCCTAAACCATCAACCCTATAGGTCCTCAATCCTATACCCTTAATTCTCAACCCTCTACCCTATACATTGGATCCTCAACTCTCATATATCTTTGTCCCTCCCTCCTCTTCTCTCCTTCTCTCTATATCACTTCTCCCTCTATTTCTCTATCCATCCATACCTCCCTCTCTACCCTAATCCCTCAACTCTAAACCCTCAACCCTTAAACCATTAAACACTCAACCCTAAACGCTAAACCCTAAACCCTCAACCCTTCAACCCTAAACCCTTACACCATCTACCTCTATTGACAACCCTAATCCCTCAACCCATAAAACCTTAAACCCACTAAGTAAACTCTCTACCCTAATCCCTCAACCTGCAACCCTTAAACCCTAATCTCTCAACCCCTATACCCTCTACCCTATACATTCAACCCTCAACACTAATCCTCCAACCCTATACCCTCAATCCTCTACCCTTAACATTAAACCCTCAACCCTCAACCCTTAAAACCTCTACCCTCTACCTTCTACCCTCTACATTAAACCCTAAACCCTCAATTCTCAACCCTCAACCCTTAATCCCTCAATCCTCAACCTTCAAACACTAAACCCTCAACCCTGATACCCTCTACCCTATACATTGGACCCTCAACCCTCATCCTTCAACAATATGTACCCTCAACCCTAATCCCTTAAACCTATACTCTCAACCCAATACCATAAACCATCAACCCTATAGAGCCTCAACCCTATACCCTCAATTTTCAACCCTCTACCCTATACATTGGATCCTCAACCCTCATATATCTTTGTCCCTCCCTCCTCTTCCCCCCTTCTCTTTATCTCAATTATCCCTCCATATCTCCCTCCATCAATCCCTCCCTTTCTACCCTAATCCTTTAACTGTATATCTTCAACCCTTTAACCCTTACACACTCAACCCTAAACCCTCAATCCTTAAACCCTAAACCCTTAAACTATCTACCCTCTACACTCAATCCTCTAGTGTCTACCCTCAATCCTAATCCATGAACCCTTAAACCCTTAAACCCACTTAGTAAAGTCACTACCCTAATCCCTCAACCCTCTTTACCCTTAATCCCTCAATGCTCAACCCTCAACCCCTATACCCTCTACCCTATACATTGGACACTCAACCCTAATCCCCCAACCCTATGCCCTCAATCCTCTACCCTCAACCTTAAACCCTCAACCCTCAACCCTCAACCCTTAAACCCTTTACCATCTTCCCTCTACCATATACATTAAACCCTTAACCCTTAATCCCTCAATCCTCAACCCTCACACCCTAAACCCTCAAGCTCAATACCCTCTACCCTATACATTGGAATCTCAACCCCAATCCTTCAACCATATGTACCCTCAACCCTGATCCCTCAACCCTATACCCTCAACCCTATAGGTCATCAATCCTATACCCTCAATTCTCAACCCTCTACCCTATACATTGGATCCTCAACCCACATATATATATTTGTCCCTCCCTCCTCTTCTCTCCTTCTATCTATCTCACTTATCCCTCAATCTTTCTATCCATCAATCCCTCCCTCTCTACCCTAATCTCTTAACCCTAAACCCTCAACCCTTAAACCCCTAATCACTCAACCATAAACCATAAAACCTCAACCCTCAACCTTTATACCCTAAACCATTAAACACTCTACCCTCAACCCTTAAACCCTTAAATACAAGAAAAATATCTACCCTAATCCCTAAACCCTTAGCACTTAATCCCTCAACCCTTAAACCCTCTACCCTCTACCCTATACATTGGACCCTCAACCCTAATCCATCAACTCTCTACCCTATACATTGGACCCTCAACCCTAATCCCTCAACCATATACCCTCAATCCTCTACCCTCAACCTTAAACCCCCAACCCTCAACCCTCAAATCCTAAAACATTAAACCCTCAACCCTCAATTCTCAACCCTCAACCCTTAATCCCTCAACACTCAATCCTTAAACCCTAAACCCTCAACCCCTATACCCTCTACCCTTTACATTGGACCTTCAGCCTAATCCTTCAACCATATACCCTCAAACCTATACCCTAAACCCTCTACCATCAACCCTAAAACCTCAACCCTAAACCATTTAACCCTCAACCCACTACTCTCTACCCTCAACCCTAATACCTCAACCCTCAACCCTTAAACCCTAATACCCTAAACCATCAACCTTATTGGTCCTCCACCCTAATCCCTCAACCCTATACCCTAAACTCCTATCCCTTTCTCTCAATCTATACATGTCACCTCTCCCTCCCTCCCTCTCTCCTACCCTATCTAATTGAATCTATCTATGCTATCCATCTTTCTATGTACCTATCACTTAATCAATCTCTACCACCCTCTATCGCTCCCTCTATCTATCTCTCTCTATCTCCCTCTCACTCTCTCCCACTCTCTCCCTCTCCCTCTCTCTCAAGTCTCTCCCTCTCACCCCCTCTCTCTCTCAAGTCTCTCCCTCTGGAAACCTACCTAGGTAACTCTCTCTCTCCCCCTCTCTCTCCCCTCTCTCTATCTATCCCTCCCACCCTACCTAGATAAATCCCTCTCACTCCAACCCCTCTATCTCTCCCACTCTCAGGTCACTCCCTCCCAACCCTCTCCCTCTCTTAGGTCTCTCACTCAAACTACCTCTCTCTCCAACTCCCTCTCTCTCCCACTCCCTCTTACTACCTATCTCTCAAGTCTCTCCCTCTCACCTGCCTCACACTCTGAAGTCTCTCCCTTTGGCACCCTACCTATGTAACTCTTTCTTTCCCTCTCTCTCTCCCTCTCCATCAATTCTCTCTCTCCCATCCTCTCTCTCTCTATCCCTCCCACCCTAAATAGTTAAGTCCCTCTCACTCCAACCCCTTCTCTCCCACTCCCTCTCTCTTAAACTATCACTTCCACCCCCTCTCCCTCTCTCTAGACTCTCTCACTACCTCTCTCTCAATCTCTCTCTCTCACCCTCTCTCTCTCTCTCTCCTAAAATTCTTCCCCCCTCTAAAGAAATCCATAAATACATTCATACTTACATGCATACAAGCATAATACATATGTACATACAATCCTACATACATACAAGCATACATGTACATGTCTACATACAATATTACATACATATAGGCATACATAAAATATATATGCATTGATACATACATGCATACATACATGCATACATACATACATACATGACATAGAAGCATACATGTACATACAAACATACAAATACATAAACATACATTCAATAGAGTAGCATTTAACATAAAGCAATACATAATGCAAGCACGTTATACTGTACTCACATTATGTCTGGCTAGACATGTCCCTCACAAATGCAAAAATCCATGTCAAAACTAAGATATAACATGATCATGATATAAAATGCTCGCATTATATCTTGCTTTGGGAATCCCCAAGCCTTGGGCTTTATATTTTCCTTGGAATACCAACCCAAAAGCTTAGAGGGCATTCCCAATGACCAGAGACATGTTTTTGAAAATTCTACAATATTTCACATAATTGGGTTTGTGCTCACTCAGGATTGCATGTGGTTTAATGTCGAACAAATCAAACACTTGGGGAATGTTAGGTTCTCTCTTAGCTATCCAATGATGTAATTTTTTTCAGTTTCTAACAATGATAAGCCTTTCATCTATAATTTATTTTGTTTGTGTGTCTCTTTTTTGGATAAAAGCACTATTTGGTGGTTTTTAGCTACAGATTAACCATTCATTGAAATTTCAAATAAATTACATTTTTAGAAACTAGACTCCATTCTACAAATATTAAAAATAAATTAAAAAAATTAATTACTTTCCAAAATTTATAGAGGTAGCACAACCAAAATTCTATTTTTCAGGAAGTTTCCACTTATAAAATTAGTAAAAAATCTAATATTCATTAAAAAATTATTACAAATATCATGCATCAAATACATACTATTAGCTGATTTCTCATTGGAGTGAATTTAAAAATACTAAAAAAAATTCACCATCCTAGGGACGTACAAGAGTTGCTATGTTATGTTTTTCTAACAAAAATGAAACAAATTTTGTATGTCCCTCTTTTGAACCCATTAATCTCAACCATTTTCAAAATAGATTAGTAGTTTAGAAAGTAGACTCGGAGCACTTCGATCCTTGCTTTTGTTCCATCTCAAAATTTTGAGTGTAAGTATCCTCAATTTTGTGTCCAAAGTTAGTATTTCATGATTCAAAAAAAAAAAAAAGCCACTTAAGCCCCCTTTTTGGGACTCATGCTTTTGCACTTACCCATATACCAAAATCCAATTCTTCTTTTTTTAGAGAAACAAGGATATCAATACCTAGGGAAAGGGTATTTTTTGAATTTTTTTGCAATGGTTTACTATTTTTCCACCTCTATAGAATGAAGAACTTGATGTTCGAAGAAAAACCTATATTTAGTAAAACTTAAAAGTTAAATACAGGATAAAATGAAAACATATCAAAACTATACTTCTTGGAAAGCTTGTTTTGAGCCCTATAATATTGAAAAAGATCATTTGTAAATTATGTTATTTAATCCCTCAAAAGGTAAAGTAAATGTGTTTTTTTTGCCATCATTTTGATAGGTACGGAGGAGACTCCATTGTGGGTATGATTTAATACTAGAGGGGTTCTATTCAAGGGGGTTTTATCTAAGGGGGTCTTCTCTATGCCTCTTCAATTAAAACTCTTTACATGGAAGCTCTCAAGGCTAAAATCATTAGTTTTTCTAAAAAAAGTGATTTCAAGAAAAAATTAGTATGTCCCAAAAGTGAGACACTATTTTGGAAACATCCCTCAACCTTTTGAACCATAGGTTCCTTAATATTCATTGCAAAAAGTTTCACATTCTCTAAAGACTCTTTGATTATCCTCAACACAGAAGCATAGTGCTTAGTTTATTTCCAAGGTCAACCCTTGTGATGGTGTATCCCTCCATGCTAATATCCTCATGGATTTTACCTTGAGGTGGTGCTACTATGTCCACATACTTATACCCTAATTTGTCCATATGCAACCTTGAGTGAACTTTTGGCTTCTTTTTACCCTTATGCTTTTATGGAGCCAACTCATCATGATATGACTCATCGAGAGAGACCACTTGATTTTTCCATTTAGATTCCTATGAATCCAACCATGGAGGAAGGAAATAAACATCACCTTCAAGCCTTGCTACTAATTCCTGAGCCACACCCATATTTTTGGGAACAAATGTGGTAGTTACAATAGGTGCTATCTCAGTCATCACTACTCCTAGAATCTACAAATTTTATGTAACTTTTAATGAATCATTCATGAACCAATAAAATTCATTTTGTGAAGATATGTCAAATTATGGAGATGAAAAACTTGGAATAGATGATGGAGAACAAAGATAACATCAACATTCTAAAAAACTAACCCTATGGAAGGAGTAGAATGAATTGAATATACCATTGGAGGTATTGTCACTTTAAGTGCATGCATAATTGTTGAATGTGTAGGTGAAGTCTAAAGAGGAAGTGAAAGAGAGGTAGGAATACGAGGACTATGTGGTTTTGTAGAAACAATAGGTGATGATGTATGCAAAGGATCCTGGATGACACTTTCCTATGGAGATATCTACATTTCTTTATCTTTCATTTCTTATTCCTATTCATCTTCACATTGCTCTTCTCTTTCTAGTTCCTCATCTTCAATATTTTGTTCCTCACTAGTAGTTTGTGATGTACTCTTCCCACAATTAAATATAATTTTAGGTCCCCTACATGAGGAAGAGGGAGCAACAGTTTCCTTATTCTTGGTCTTGAGCTCTTGTTGTCTACTGGCTTCTCCTTCAAATACTTCACTCTCAAAATCCATCTTGAAAGACTTCAACTGAATTCCTTGCCTTTGCAACCATTCACTAGTATTACTCAAAATGGGAGTATTCCTTTTTTAAATGGAAGTATTTTCTTTTTCAGACCATTGAATAAGAAGAAATGGTTTTCTTTCTATCTCCTTTTCATCATACTCAGCATTTAGAATATCACCAAGATCTTCAATATTCTTTGGAAGATCTGTCAAGCCAATATCAAGAATCTACTCCACAGTAAGCCTACAAAAAACCATTTTTCTAATATCTTCTTTGTCTCTATAATCTAGCCAAATATCTTCAAAATTATAGACAAATCTATGACTTTTTTAAAATTTTCTCTTCACTCCTCTATAATCAAAATCATTTCTATATCTATAAGTTATTGGAGTCATGATTCACATCTCTGATGATACGACTTTGGCATTGCACACTATTTGTATTGAATATCTTCCAATAGTAATTGGAAACTTAATCCCTAGATTACGAATGGCCTAACATTCATTATGCACTGTGATAACCTATCTACAAAGTTTCATCAACACCCACTTGCTAGAAGGATACCTTAGAAACATGTAGGGATATCCCATATAGGAACTTACCCTTAGGTATGTGAAGGTGTGAAATTGTAAAAATATACATCTGCATTTATTCACAACCTTCCACAATTCATCAGAGACACTTTTCTTCTCCAAGGATGCAACAAAAATACATAGGAAAGGTGCCAAGAGAGCATAATTTACTATTTTTAAGTGTTTGATGTTGCCTCTAAGGGTGATTTGGGAATAGTATTTGTAGACTGACACAAACCTTCTATCTCCTACTATTTTTAGACCAACATATTTCCTCATGGTTGCTACAGTGTATGCCAGGTATGAATTCATATAGAAATTCAAATTAGAGTGCACATTGATGAGTTGTTCATGGATTTCATCACTGATTTGGGAACCCCAACCAATGTGACTCATTTTGTTCCTGATAATTATAATGTACTCATACATTCATTCTTGGAAATTTTATGAAGTTGGAAATCCTTTCACTCTACTTAGAAGAGTGATCATATCACATACAACCTCCTTGAAATCACTATGAAGAAGGTTTTTAGGATATCTTGAAATGTTGGGCCTTGGGGTCTTCAACCATTTCACATTGATCAATTGCTTGGTTTCATTTTGATTTTTATCATAAGCCTCTTGGGAATGTTGAATAGTCATATTTTTATATTTCTCCATGCTTGGGACTTGGAAAACCACACCGAATAAATCAACATCCAACCTGATCATTACCTATGTTGAAGAGTCTCTAACACTTTTTTCATCTCAAATGTAGTATGAGGCATCTTGTAACACAGACTATGGAAAATGAGCTACTACTAGAAATGAGGCTACCAAATGGAGATTGCTATGAACAATGTCCTACAAATATTTTTATAGCTTGTGCTTCTCTACTCTTTTAACAAAGTCATTCATATCAAGATGTTTGATTTATGTATCCTTGATCTCATTGATCTTGGATGTGACCACTATAGGAGGATAAACACCTTGGTATTATGTATGTGTGGGAATGCAAAAATTCAAGTGAGCACTATGGAGTGAGAAAATATCATGAAAAAAGTAAGAAAAATCAAGAAAATGTGGGTGAAACAATGCTCAAAATGCAATTTTTGAATTTTCTAGGAGTTAGTGAAAAATTTAGGATTTTGTATAGGAATGCTGAAATTCAGCACCCTTACATCTTGAGGAAGATCATTTTATCCAATAGCGCTAAAAGTTAGATCTTATACATCTTGGGAAGTTTGATTTTGTAAGAGAAATGAATTTTGACGTTTTGACATCTTCTTGAAGGAATAGGTGAATTTGTGTGGGTATGTGCAAGATCATCATGGAAAAAACAAGCCCTTAAGTGGCAAAAAATTTAGAAAAATCAGAGTTAGGCAACTTGATGTAAAAATTTGAATAAGTTATCTATATTATTTCAAAAATATGTAAGAATAGAATCTGTAGAAAATTGTAGTTTCTAAACTACTCAATTTTTATTTTTCTCTAAATATCTATTTGGTGAAAATGTGAAATTTCAATGCAGTAGTACTTAAATTTCAGGTAAAAAATAAGTAGGTGTCTGTCTGACCACCCTAACCATAATAAAATGATAATATTTTGGCATAAGGTTTTAGACATAAGTAGAGGACTCGTGTCTGGATGTGATGCATATTTTTTTGTAATTTTTCAAAGTAAATAATTAATTATGAATTTTTAATTACAACTTTTAAAAAATATAAAAACTCATATGTCTGACCACCTTAACTTGGTCAAAAATTCATGAAATTCAATTTTTCTTTTTTTAATCCTATAGTATACAAATTATAGAATGTGACACATGTTTTGGATTCAAAAAATGTGATACCATTTGAAAGCTATAGATGTTTTTCAATCAGCCTATCAATCAAGACTTTAGTCATAATTCAAATAGAAAATGAATAATAATTATTTATTAAATTCAAAGTAAAGCATAATTTATATTAGTGAAAATTTTAGAATCTCCTTTAAAAACCCTTTTCATTTCATCAATTTTGGGTAAAAAAGATTGTCAGCCACAGACCCTACAAATACCCAACATATCGCCACTTTTTGGCCCATCATGATCCTGCACATACCCATGTATGGGTGCTAAAATTAACCACCTATGCATATTTTTGGAAATTTCTTTTTATGGAGAGGTGGAAAAAAATCCCCCCTCTTCATTGGGGACTTGCGGAAAACAAAAATATGTATTGGCGAGACTTTTCGACACCTCTACATTAATGGGAAGAGTATCATGAAGTGGCAGCGAAAAACCCTGCCACTACACATACTTGTATTCAGTGATTGAAATGTATTGGAGGTAATTTTCACCACCAATACATTTGGTTGGATATAAGTCAAAAGAATTAGGTTAGAAGAATTTGGTGAAAAATGAGGGTTTGTAGAAAATGCTTAAAAGAATTTGAAAACAAAACAAAATGCATGAGAAAAACCACCTAAGTTTAGTGAAAGAAAAGTTAACGTAGTTAGATAAAAAAAAATGTAAATGGAAAAGGCTATACAAAGGAATGAAAAACAAACAACCCCTATGAACAAAAAAAAATATGAAATAATATAAACCAAGAAATCAAAAAGATTCAAAAAAACATTTGTACAAATATAAATCATCATGATGGGAATGATAAAAAAACTAAAAATTCAAATAAAGTGAGGAAATAACCATGATGTAACTAGCGAAGAAATGAAAACCATAAGCCAAGTCTTGATCAAAATCTATCAAGATATCCCCATTGAATATGTGCTAAAACACGAAGGCAGTTCAAGAAAAAATCATGCAAGGTAGAGAGAAGAAAATGAAACCAGATGATCAAGAATGAGACTAAAATGACTTAATAATTCATTAAAAAGGGTTTTAATAAAATTGCATTAATGAAATATCAATTCCACGCATGTGTAGGTAGGAAAGTGCACAAGGGATGAAATTTTTTTCATGTACAGTATTCAAAAACACTAATAAGATGCATGCATACTAAAAAATTCCACCCTTGCATACTCAAAGAGTTTAAGATGTGTAGTGGCACTGAAAAACAACATTGCTACACCTTAAAAAAAAGTTCTATCATCTCATCAAGGAGCACTAAAAAATAGTGCCCCTGCATGGGAAAAAAAAATTCTCTTTGAAAAAGTGAAAAATTAAAAAATACTCATTTTGAAGCTTTTTGAAAAATGGGAAGAAGCTTTATGAGAGGGGGACCAAGCACGTTCAAGGCCCCAAGTCATAGAGAGCCATGAGTGGAAGGTTTCCTTTACTTACCTCAGCATAAAGGAGTATTTTGAAATGAGGGGTGAGAATGATAAGGACTTAGAGGTCCTTCAATCACTCTGCAAACCCAAAATCCAGAATGGGGCTAGGTGAGCCAATTTTCAAGTTCAATAATGGACCTCAGGTAGCTCTCTAATCGAGGAAAAAAGCACAGTTCTGGGATGATAGCACAATGCGTTGGCATCTCTTAGGTGTGTTGGAAACCGTATGATTAGAGGACTAAAATGACAATATGAACCTCTAGAAAATAGGCTGACGACCTAGCTAGTCACTTCCAAAGGGCCAAAATAGAGTTATGATGTACACAAAGTATAATAAAATATGATAACATAAATATATAAGGGTTAAAACAAGTAAATATATAAGGGTTAAAACAACAATAACAATCTCACAAAGGTGCTCATTCGCTAGTTGGATCCAAGTGCATGTCCACCTACACACAAGAAAGAGGGAAAATTGTTGGGGGCTATATAGGGGTTTGCCTCAGTCAGAACACCATTTGTGTATTTCCACCTCCACAGACAACCAAGATAGGAGTGATAAATAAATATATGATAAAGGAAGAATGAAAGTAAATAACACAATAACAATACAAAATAGTGTAAGGCTACCCAACCAAATCATAGAGGATAGGACTGGAAAGCTTACCACATCCACCAAGAGATCACTAGCTAATGGAGGAGAAAATGAGAGGACTCAAGCCCCTATTGCAATGGTGTTTGTTCCACATTTTCTCTATGAAGTTGATGGAGTTTTGTTGTTGCTGCTATGGAGTGCAAAGTGCTACTTGAAAGCTTAGAAGGAAAGAAGTGAATGCTAGAATGTTGGGATAGATCAAGTTGAGTGTTTAGAAGGATTAAATGAATTCTTAGAGGGATGAAATGAAGGAATAAAGAGTGAATTTAAAGGGAGAATGAGAAAAAAAACCATATTTGGGTTGGTTAGTCGAAGAGGGGCATTACAAATTGACCCCAATGGGAAGTGTAACATCTCTGCATGCTCCAAACAAAGGAATCTGTTAGGGATGTAAGTGCACTGCACAAATGTCTATGGGCCATGCGGGCATCCCTGAAAGTTACTCTTCTACTGATGCACAAAAAAAAATCCAAGTGGAATGAAGGTAGGAGGATGATATGTATTTTCGCCTTCAAATTTGGTTTTCTAATGTGAGGAAGTGTAAAACCGGAATTTGCATAAGGGGTGCAAATTCACTGCTATACATTTTTCCCCCAATTTAGCAAGCATGAATACTAATGAGTGCTTTAGTAAAATAGATCAAAGAAGTAGTAGAGTTAGAAATGTATACCTAAACCATCAAGGAAGCAGACCGTGATCTAGAAAAATTGAGAGTGCAAGACAAGCAAAGGACTTCATAGCCCCACATAACTATGAAGCTAAAGAAAGAAAGAATCTGATAGGTCTAGAGACCTACAAGGAGACAACCCCAAAGATCTCTCACATGAAGGAAGCCCTGAGAAGTAAGTGCTTCATAGGTCAGTAGATCTACAAAGAACGTTTCCTTCAAGATCTCTCACATGAAGGAAACCGAGAAAAACACCTTACAAACCTATAGACCTACAAGGAGGCATCCCCCAAGATCTTTAACATGGAGGAAGCCAAGAAAGTTCCTTAAAGACATGCAGACCTATAAGGAGGCATCCTCCAAGATCTCTCACATGGAGGAAGCCAACAAAGTTCCCTACAAACCTGCAGACCTATGGGGAAGGTGTCCTTAAGATCTCTCACATGAAGGAAACCCAGGAAAGCACCCCATAGACCCAAAAACCTATAGGGGAGCCATCCCCAAGATCTCTCACATGGAGGAAGCTCAGAAGAAGTGCCCTATAGGCCTATAGACCTATAGGGAGGTATCCCCCAAGATCTCTCCCATGGAGGAAACCCCAGGAAAGAAAACTCCATAGACTCAAAAAGAAGCTTCATAGGTGCACCTACAAAGCGACATGTTTTCCTATAGATAGAACATGTTAGAAAGAAGCCATGCAAGAAGGTAAGTAGATATTTACATAGACCATCAACAAGTTGGAAAAATTTTAAATGGGTCCCTTGGGAACCTGACGTGAAGCAAGGGTTCACTCGAAGGATGCACTATTCAAAATTACAAAAGAGATGTTTCTTTCTCGGATCAATTCATCATCAAGGAATCCTTTTGAAAGATGTTCAATTCATAAAGGAATTTGGAAGGAAGAATATGCCCCAACATGAGGGGAAGATTAAAGTTATTTCCACTTTAGAGGAAGGTTCTCAAGCCCTTTCTTTACAAACCCATGATGAAGGAAACATGTTCCATTAGGGGTTCAAGTTGAGAGTGTGATTGTTTGAAAATAAGTTTGTGAAGATTCTCAAGAAAAGATTATTGGAAATGAATGCATTTTATAAAAAAATGAATTGTTATAGAAATGGAATTGTTACACATGAAAGGGACAACTCAATTAAAGAAGAGAGAAAGATAAAAGAAAAGGGAAATAAGAGACATGAAGAACAAAGAGCATAGGGGTAGGATGATATTTTAGGGTAAAACCTACTCATAAATATATATAAGTATAATAATAGTATATAAAATGAACTATCATCAACCCCCTACTATATCAAACCATGTGAAGAATGCACAAGAAGACAAAATAAAAATTAAAAAATGGGTGAACATGGAAGGGAAACCTAAATGCCTCTAACACTTTGCATCTCCCCAATTGTCCAAAAATAAATGTCACAAACATGGAAGAATGATGAAATAGATAGAATAAGGTTTATGATAGAAAAACCATGCCTCTCTCCAAGAACCAACAAGGGTGACAAGGGTCATCTAGGCACACATAGCATGATCATGGGGAAACACATGAAAACACACATACACATCTAATCCAAAGATAAAGAAAGGGTCTTCCCCTAACACTGATCAAGCAAGAGGTCATCTGCTTCCCACTCTAGATCATCATAGGGGGGAGGAGGATGGGCCAATAGTGGAAGGATGTTAAGAGGAGGATCTTCCAACCCTCTCACAATAAGGGCTAAGGAAGAGGGCCCTACAAGGTCCTTTCCACCAAGCTCTTGTGGAGCTAAGGCAACCAATTTCATCAAGATCACTGACAAGGCCAAAACTTCATCCAAAGAGTTGAACATGAACTTCACAGGAGTACAATGTTTTACCTCAATGGATGGGGAAGGATGTGCCTGATAATCAACACTAAGCTCACCAAGTGATTCGACAGTGGTGACTAACTCAAGGGAAGTCGGGACTAGTTTCATCAGTAGGATAGAAAAAGTCAACGTGAGACCACCTTCTAGGGAAGGTGGGATCCTCTTACGTCCTCTATTGCTGGAAGGACCACTCTCCACCTTTTTCTACATTAGGGGATGTGAACTCCTGATAGAAAAATCTAGAGGTGCAATGGAAGAGGATACAGGGAGAACCATAGTAGATATCGCCAAAGTGTTTGTCATATCTATGGGTTTCAGGAAAGGTGGAACATCTGAAAGGGATATTAAGAGAGGAAAATTTATCGAAGGAGTGAAGAACACCCTCACCTTTTTAGGGTTAGGTGAATTCATAATCATAGTGAAGGTCAAAAGAGATGCATAACTAGACTTAAAATAAGTAGAGGGGAGAAGAGAGAAGGACGTAGTTGAATGCCATGATATAGAGGCAGTTGTCTCCTCTTCCTTCCTCTATAAGGTGGCCTACTCAGCCATGAGAGCCTTTCATCAATGCTTGCGCTTGCATACAAGGTAGTCTCAATGAATCTTTGAACTAGAGGTTGAAGGTTGCAAAGGAACAAAAGGCTTCTGCTCAACCATGGGAGTGTCCACTATAGTCATTTTCGGTGGAGGAATAGACTCCTGACTGGGAGTAGGAGGAATAGGTGTGGAAGCAGTGGGGGGAATTGACTCAAGTGCTTCAGTAGCAGAAATCTTCTTGTTTACTACTTTTAGAGGAAGAGTGGTAGGAGGCCGTGGAGGTCAAGACATAGAGGACTCCCACAAGGACCTTTCTTACTGCTATACGAAACAAGCCTAGGCTTAGTGGACAGAACAAGAAGCTCAAACATAGGATGCTTAGACTTCTACCAAGTGGGCGCTATTGAATCTAATGGTGCTATAGTAGGGTGAGGAGAGTCAGTCTAAACAAAAAAAGAGGAAGAAGGAGGGTCTTAGGATTGCTTCCCTTCTCTCCTTTTATGTTCCTTGGTAGCATCATTGTAAGCATTCAAGCAAGCCCTATGTGAAACAACATAAGGCGATGGAGGGTACCTTACTTTTGGCCTTAATCACCCTTTCTTATAATTTTGATTTGTTCAGTATAGAAGGTCCTTCCTAGGTGGGAGAGGACCAATGGGTGTAGGCCAAGAATAATCCAAGGAGTAACTACCATGAGCAACTAGCGGTTTATAACTGGTGTCCTAAACTACATGCACTGGAACCCCTGTGGATAAATTTTAAATATTTATGCATGACTGATGGTATGGCATTCGTAGAAACTAACAAAGGGATACCTAGCTTCACTTTAAGGAGTTCAAACTCAGGGACAATTTTGAACAAAAGCTTCAAAAGTTTAGGTCAAACCAAAACCGATAGGGCAATACTACCCAAAGTGGGCACTGAAAGTTTTTCATGCATGCTGATGGCGTTCATAGGTGCATCATACCCATATTTATGAAAAAAAATGATTAGAATGATCTCCTCAGTTAGAATGTTTACTTGAGATGTCATATCAACAAGACCACCTGCTACGATGTTTCAATTGATTCGAATAGAGATGTAGAGAGGAGATTGTTCCCTATTAAAAACCATCAGCAGGGCCTATGAAGTGAAGGTTATACCACTAGCATTGCTCACAGGATACACAGAGGGGATAGGTTGATGTAGGAAAGAGGCCATCACATGCAATGAATGACACTCTCTCATGACCCTTTGAAGGTCGCAAGCTAGGACAGTGACCCAACTAAGGTTTCATTGCGCAACACTTTCAAAACCTTCCAACTATGCCTACTAAGGGTCCTAGGTTGGGTTGCAAGGTGAAGAGCCTCACAATGACCACACCTACAACAATCATAGAATATGAGGAAAGGGTCATTC
Organism: Sequoia sempervirens; assembly: GCA_007258455.2. Taxonomy (NCBI): domain Eukaryota; kingdom Viridiplantae; phylum Streptophyta; class Pinopsida; order Cupressales; family Cupressaceae; genus Sequoia; species Sequoia sempervirens. The sequence goes on from VDFB02358134.1 coordinate 42,334,937, forward strand.
ATTATTGCAAAATAGAACCAAGATGGTTCATGTTAGGTTCACCAAAAATGTAAGAGAGGGGGACCAACCATGTTTAAGGCCTTAGGTCACAAACAGCCAAGAGAAAAAGGCTTCCCTAACTTACTTCAGCTTAAAGGATTTTTTTGAAATGAGGGACAAGAATGATGGGGACTTAGAGGTCCTTCAATCACTTTGTAGACCCAAAATCCAGAATAGGGCTAGGCAGCTGGTTTTCAGGTTCAATACTACACCTTAGCTAGCTCTCTGCCCGATGACAAAAGCATAGTTTCAGGATGTTTGCACATTGTGCGGGCATCTCTTAGGTGCATTGGTGTTTGTATGACTAGAGGACTGAAAAGATAGTATGAACCACCAGAAAATAGGCTGACGACCTAGCTAGTCACTTCCAAATGGCCAAAATAGAGCTATGAAGTACAAAATGTATAATTGAATATGATAAAGTAAATATATAAGGGTTAAGATAGCAAGAACAATCTCACAGAGGTGCTTGTTCACTAGCTAGCTCCACTTGCATGTCCACCTACACACAAGAAAGAAGGAAAATTGTTGGGGGTTGTATAGGGGTCTGCCTCAATCAGACCCCCGTTTTGGTGTTTCCACCTCCATGGATAGCCAAGATAGGAGCAATAGAGAAATATATGATAAAGTAAGAATGAAAGTAAAGAACAAAATAACACTACAAAAAAGTATAAGGCTACCCAACCAAATCATAGAGGAGAGAAGTGAAAATATTACCACCTCCACCCAAATCTCACTAGCTAATGGAGGAGAAAATGACAGGACTCAAGCCCCTGCTACAATGGTGTTTGTTCCACACTTTCTCTACAAAGTTGATGGAGTTTTTTGCTACTGCTATGGAGTGAAAAGTGGTGCTTGAAAGCTTAGAGGGCAAGAAGTGAATGCTAGAATGATGGGAGAGATCAAGTTGAGTACTTAGAAGGATGAAATAAATGCTTAGAGGGATGAAATGAAGGAATGAAGAGTTAATTTGAAGGGAGAATGAGAAAAATGACCATATTCAGGTTGGTTCGTCAAAGATAGGCATCACAAATCGACCACAATGGGAAGAGTAACTTCTCTGCATGCTCCAAATGGAGGAATCCATTAGGGATGTAATTGCACCATGTGGATGTCTACATGTTGAACGGGTGTCCCTAAAAGTTACTCTTCTATCGACGCACAAAACAAAGGCCAACTAGAATGAACGAAATGGGTTGATATGGATTTTTTCCTTTGGATTTTGTTTTCTAAGCTGAGGAAATGTAAAAGGGGAATTTGCATAAGGGGTGAAAATTCACTCCTATATAGAAGTAAGCACTCGAAGGGCTGATTCAAGGTGTTGGACCACACATAAAAGGAAAAAGTCAACGTGAGACCACCTTCTAGGGAAGGTGGGATCCTCTTACGTCCTCTATTGAGCAATGGAAGGACCACTCTCCACATTTTTCTACATTAGGGGTTGTGAACTCCTGATAGAAAAATCTAGAGGTGCAATGGAAGAGGATACAGGGAGAACCATAGTAGATATCGCCAAAGTGTTTGTCATATCTATGGGTTTCAGGAAAGGTGGAACATCTGAAAGGGATATTAAGAGAGGAAAATTTATCGAAGGAGTGAAGAACACCCTCACCTTTTTAGGGTTAGGTGAATTCATAATCATAGTGAAGGTCAGAAGAGATGCATAACTAGACTTAAAAGAAGTAGAGGGGAGAAGAGAGAAGGATGCAGTTGAATGCCATGATATAGAGGCAGTTGTCTCCTCTTCCTTCCTCTATAAGGTTGCCTACTCAGCCATGAGAGCCTTTCATCAATGCTTGCACTTGCATACAAGGTAGTCTCTATGAATCTTTGAACTAGAGGTTGAAGGTTGCAAAGGAACATAAGGCTTCTGCTCAACCATGGGAGTGTCCACTATAGTCATTTTCAGTGGAGGAATAGACTCCTGACTGGGAGTAGGAGGAATAGGTGTGGAAGCAGTGGGGGGGATTGACTCAAGTGCCTCGGTAGTAGAGCTCTTCTTGTTTACTACTTTTAGAGCAAGAGTGGTAGGAGGCCGTGGAGGTCAAGACATAGAGGACTCCCCACAAGGACCTTTCTTACTGCTATATGAAACAAGCCTAGGCTTAGTGGACAGAACAAGAAGCTCAAACATAGGATGCTTAGACTTCTACCAAGTGGGCGCTATCGAATCTAATGGTGCTATAGTAGGGTGAGGAGAGTTAGTCTAAACAAAAAAAGAGGAAGAAGGAGGGTCTTAGGATTGCTTCCCTTCTCTCCTTTTATGCTCCTTGGTAGCATCATTGTAGGCATTCAAGCAAGCCCTATGTGAAACAACATAAGGCGATGGAGGGTACCTTACTTTTGGCCTTAATCACCCTTTCTTATAATTTTGATTTGTTCAGTATAGAAGGTCCTTCCTAGGTGGGAGAGGACCAATGGGTGCAGGACAAGAATAATCCAAGGAGTAACTACCATGAGCAACTAGCGGTTTATAACTGGTGTCCTGAACTACATGCACTGGAACCCCTGTGGATAAATTTTAAATATTTATGCATGACTGATGGTATGGAATTCGTAGACACTAACAAAGGGATACCTAGCTTCACTCTAAGGAGTTCAAACTCAGGGAAAATTTCAAACAAAAGCTTCACAAGTTTATGTCAAACCAAAACCGATAGGGCAATACTACCCAAAGTGGGCACTGAAAGTTTTTCATGCATGCTGATGGCGTTCATAGGTGCATCATACCCATATTTATGAAAAAAAATGATTAGAATGATCTCCTCAGTTAGAATGTTTACTTGAGATGTCATATCTACAAGACCACCTGCTACGATGTTTCAATTGATTCGAATAGAGATGTAGAGAGGAGATTGTTCCCTATTAAAAACCATCAGCAGGGCCTATGAAGTGAAGGTTATACCACTAGCATTTCTCACAGGATACACAGAGGGGATAGGTTGATGTAGGAAAGAGGCCATCACATGCAATGAATGACACTCTCTCATGACCCTTTGAAGGTCGCAAGCTAGGACAGTGACCCAACTAAGGTTTCATTGCGCAACACTTTCAAAACCTTCCAACTATGCCTACTAAGGGTCCTAGGTTGGGTTGCAAGGCGAAGAGCCTCACAATGACCACACCTACAACAATCATAGAATATGAGGAAAGGGTCATTCATTATTGTAAAACAGAACCAAGATGGTTTATGTTAGGTTCACCAAAAATGTAAGAGAGGGGGACCAACCATGTTTAAGGCCTTGGGTCACAAACAGCCAAGAGAAAAAGGCTTCCCTAACTTACTTCAGCTTAAAGGATTTTTTTGAAATGAGGGACAAGAATGATGGGGACTTAGAGGTCCTTCAATCACTTTGTAGACCCAAAATCCAGAATAGGGCTAGGCGAGCTAGTTTTCAGGTTCAATACTACACCTTAGCTAGCTCTCTGCCCGATGACAAAAGCATAGTTTCTGGATGTTTGCACATTGTGCGGGCATCTCTTAGGTGCATTGGTGTTTGTATGACTAGAGGACTAAAAAGATAGTATGAACCACCAGAAAATAGGCTGACGACCTAGCTAGTCACTTCCAAATGGCCAAAATAGAGCTATGAAGTACAAAATGTATAATTGAATATGATAAAGTAAATATATAAGGGTTAAGATAGCAAGAACAATCTCACAGAGGTGCTTGTTCGCTAGCTAGCTCCAATTGCATGTCCACCTACACACAAGAAAGAAGGAAAATTGTTGGGGGTTGTATAGGGGTCTGCCTCAATCAGACCCCCGTTTTGGTGTTTCCACCTCCATGGATAGCCAAGATAGGAGCAATAGAGAAATATATGATAAAGTAAGAATGAAAGTAAAGAACAAAATAACACTACAAAAAAGTATAAGGCTACCCAACCAAATCATAGAGGAGAGGAGTGAAAATATTACCACCTCCACCCAAATCTCACTAGCTAATGGAGGAGAAAATGATAGGACTCAAGCCCCTGCTACAATGGTGTTTGTTCCACACTTTCTCTACAAAGTTGATGGAGTTTTTTGCTACTGCTATGGAGTGAAAAGTGGTGCTTGAAAGCTTAGAAGGCAAGAAGTGAATGCTAGAATGCTGGGAGAGATCAAGTTGAGTACTTAGAAGGATGAAATAAATGCTTAGAGGGATGAAATGAAGGAATGAAGAGTTAATTTGAAGGGAGAATGAGAAAAATGACCATATTCAGGTTGGTTCGTCAAAGATAGGCATCAAAAATCGACCCCAATGGGAAGAGTAACTCCTCTACATGCTCCAAATGGAGGAATCTATTAGGGATGTAAGTGCACCATGTGGATGTCTACATGTTGAACTGGTGTCCCTGAAAGTTACTCTTCTATCGACGCACAAAACAAAGGCCAACTAGAATGAACGAAATGGGTTGATATGGATTTTTTCCTTCGGATTTTGTTTTCTAAGCTGAGGAAATGTAAAAGGGGAATTTGCATAAGGGGTGAAAATTCACTCCTATATAGAAGTAAGCACTCGAAGGGCTGATTCAAGGTGTTGGACCACACATAAAAGGAAAAAGTCAACGTGAGACCACCTTCTAGGGAAGGTGGGATCCTCTTACGTCCTCTATTGAGCAATGGAAGGACCACTCTCCACATTTTTCTACATTAGGGGTTGTGAACTCCTAATAGAAAAATCTAGAGGTGCAATGGAAGAGGATACAGGGAGAACCATAGTAGATATCGCCAAAGTGTTTGTCATATCTATGGGTTTCAGGAAAGGTGGAACATCTGAAAGGGATATTAAGAGAGGAAAATTTATCGAAGGAGTGAAGAACACCCTCACCTTTTTAGGGTTAGGTGAATTCATAATCATAGTGAAGGTCAGAAGAGATGCATAACTAGACTTAAAAGAAGTAGAGGGGAGAAGAGAGAAGGACGCAGTTGAATGCCATGATATAGAGGCAGTTGTCTCCTCTTCCTTCCTCTATAAGGTGGACTACTCAGCCATGAGAGCCTTTCATCAATGCTTGCACTTGCATACAAGGTAGTCTCAATGAATCTTTGAACTAGAGGTTGAAGGTTGCAAAGGAACAGAAGGCTTCTGCTCAACCATCTGAGTGTCCACTATAGTCATTTTCGGTGGAGGAATAGACTCCTGACTGGGAGTAGCAGGAATAGGTGTGGAAGCAGTGGGGGGAATTGACTCAAGTGCCTCGGTAGCAGAACTCTTCTTGTTTACTACTTTTAGAGCAAGAGTGGTAGGAGGCCGTGGAGGTCAAGACATAGAGGACTCCCCACAAGGACCTTTCTTACTGCTATACGAAACAAGCCTAGGCTTAGTGGACAGAACAAGAAGCTCAAACATAGGATGCTTAGACTTCTACCAAGTGGGCGCTATCGAATCTAATGGTGCTATAGTAGGGTGAGGAGAGTCAGTCTAAACAAAAAAATAGGAATAAGGAGGGTCTTAGGATTGCTTCCCTTCTCTCCTTTTATGTTCCTTGGTAGCATCATTGTAAGCATTCAAGCAAGCCCTATGTGAAACAACATAAGGCGATGGAGGGTACCTTACTTTTGGCCTTAATCACCCTTTCTTATAATTTTGATTTGTTTAGTATAGAAGGTCCTTCCTAGGTGGGAGAGGACCAATGGGTGCAGGCCAAGAATAATCCAAGGAGTAACTACCATGAGCAACTAGCGGTTTATAACTGGTGTCCTGAACTACATGCACTGGAACCCCTGTGGATAAATTTTAAATATTTATGCATGACTGATGGTATGGCATTCGTAGACACTAACAAAGGGATACCTAGCTTCACTCTAAGGAGTTCAAACTCAGGGACAATTTCAAACAAAAGCTTCACAAGTTTAGGTCAAACCAAAACCGATAGGGCAATACTACCCAAAGTGGGCACTGAAAGTTTTTCATGCATGCTGATGGCGTTCATAGGTGCATCATACCCATATTTATGAAAAAAAATGATTAGAATGATCTCCTCAGTTAGAATGTTTACTTGAGATGTCATATCAACAAGACCACCTGCTACGATGTTTCAATTGATTCGAATAGAGATGTAGAGAGGAGATTGTTCCCTATTAAAAACCATCAGCAGGGCCTATGAAGTGAAGGTTATACCACTAGCATTTCTCACAGGATACACAGAGGGGATAGGTTGATGTAGGAAAGAGGCCATCACATGCAATGAATGACACTCTCTCATGACCCTTTGAAGGTCGCAAGCTAGGACAGTGACCCAACTAAGGTTTCATTGCGCAACACTTTCAAAACCTTCCAACTATGCCTACTAAGGGTCCTAGGTTGGGTTGCAAGGCGAAGAGCCTCACAATGACCACACCTACAACAATCATAGAATATGAGGAAAGGGTCATTCATTATTGCAAAATAGAACCAAGATGGTTCATGTTAGGTTCACCAAAAATGTAAGAGAGGGGGACCAACCATGTTTAAGGCCTTAGGTCACAAACAGCCAAGAGAAAAAGGCTTCCCTAACTTACTTCAGCTTAAAGGATTTTTTTGAAATGAGGGACAAGAATGATGGGGACTTAGAGGTCCTTCAATCACTTTGTAGACCCAAAATCCAGAATAGGGCTAGGCGAGCTAGTTTTCAGGTTCAATACTACACCTTAGCTAGCTCTCTGCCCGATGACAAAAGCATAGTTTCTGGATGTTTGCACATTGTGCGGGCATCTCTTAGGTGCATTGGTGTTTGTATGACTAGAGGACTAAAAAGATAGTATGAACCACCAGAAAATAGGCTGACGACCTAGCTAGTCACTTCCAAATGGCCAAAATAGAGCTATGAAGTACAAAATGTATAATTGAATATGATAAAGTAAATATATAAGGGTTAAGATAGCAAGAACAATCTCACAGAGGTGCTTGTTCGCTAGCTAGCTCCAATTGCATGTCCACCTACACACAAGAAAGAAGGAAAATTGTTGGGGGTTGTATAGGGGTCTGCCTCAATCAGACCCCCGTTTTGGTGTTTCCACCTCCATGGATAGCCAAGATAGGAGCAATAGAGAAATATATGATAAAGTAAGAATGAAAGTAAAGAACAAAATAACACTACAAAAAAGTATAAGGCTACCCAACCAAATCATAGAGGAGAGAAGTGAAAATATTACCACCTCCACCCAAATCTCACTAGCTAATGGAGGAGAAAATGACAGGACTCAAGCCCCTGCTACAATGGTGTTTGTTCCACACTTTCTCTACAAAGTTGATGGAGTTTTTTGCTACTGCTATGGAGTGAAAAGTGGTGCTTGAAAGCTTAGAGGGCAAGAAGTGAATGCTAGAATGATGGGAGAGATCAAGTTGAGTACTTAGAAGGATGAAATAAATGCTTAGAGGGATGAAATGAAGGAATGAAGAGTTAATTTGAAGGGAGAATGAGAAAAATGACCATATTCAGGTTGGTTCGTCAAAGATAGGCATCACAAATCGACCACAATGGGAAGAGTAACTTCTCTGCATGCTCCAAATGGAGGAATCCATTAGGGATGTAATTGCACCATGTGGATGTCTACATGTTGAACGGGTGTCCCTAAAAGTTACTCTTCTATCGACGCACAAAACAAAGGCCAACTAGAATGAACGAAATGGGTTGATATGGATTTTTTCCTTCGGATTTTTTTTTCTAAGCTGAGGAAATGTAAAAGGGGAATTTTCATAAGGGGTGAAAATTCACTCCTATATAGAAGTAAGCACTCGAAGGGCTGATTCAAGGTGTTGGACCACACATAAAAGGAAAAAGTCAACGTGAGACCACCTTCTAGGGAAGGTGGGATCCTCTTACGTCCTCTATTGAGCAATGGAAGGACCACTCTCCACATTTTTCTACATTAGGGGTTGTGAACTCCTGATAGAAAAATCTAGAGGTGCAATGGAAGAGGATACAGGGAGAACCATAGTAGATATCGCCAAAGTGTTTGTCATATCTATGGGTTTCAGGAAAGGTGGAACATCTGAAAGGGATATTAAGAGAGGAAAATTTATCGAAGGAGTGAAGAACACCCTCACCTTTTTAGGGTTAGGTGAATTCATAATCATAGTGAAGGTCAGAAGAGATGCATAACTAGACTTAAAAGAAGTAGAGGGGAGAAGAGAGAAGGATGCAGTTGAATGCCATGATATAGAGGCAGTTGTCTCCTCTTCCTTCCTCTATAAGGTTGCCTACTCAGCCATGAGAGCCTTTCATCAATGCTTGCACTTGCATACAAGGTAGTCTCTATGAATCTTTGAACTAGAGGTTGAAGGTTGCAAAGGAACATAAGGCTCTCACTCAACCATGGGAGTGTCCACTATAGTCACTTCAGTTGGAGGAATAGACTCCTCGACCGGCGCAGGGGAGGAATAGGTGTGAAGCAAAGCACTGACCCCTCAAGGCCCCTCGGGTAGTAGAGCTCTTCTGTTTACTACTTTTAGAGCAAGAGTGGCAGGAGGTCGCGGGAGGTCGGGCACACAGGAGACCCCACAAGGACCTCTACTCATGGCAGAAACAAGCCTAGGCTTAGTGGACGTAACAAGAAGCTTCCAAACATATTAGACTTCTACCAAGTGGGCTTATCAATCTAATGGTGCTATAAGAGGGGTGAGGAGAGTTAGTCTAAACAAAAGAGGAAGAAGGAGGTGGTCTTTAGGATTGCTTCTCCTTTCTCTCCTCTTTTATGCTCCTTGGGTAGCATCATTGTAGGCACTCAAGCAAGCCCTATGTGAAACAACATAAGGCGTATGGAGGGTACCCTACTTTGGCCTTAATCACCCTTTCTCTTATAATTTTGATAGGTTCGACATAGAAGGTCCTTCCTAGGTGGGAGAGGACCAACAGGAGTAGGCCAAGAGTAATCCAAGGAGTAGCTACCATGGGCAACCGATGATCTATAATTGGTGTCATGTATTACGTGAACAAAACCCTCGTGCATAAATTTTAGGCATTTATGCATGATCGAGGGTATATGGAATTCCCTCAGACACTAACAAGGGATACAATTTCTAGCTTCAATTCCCCATGGAGTTCAAACTCGTGTTTCAAACAAAAGCTTCACAAGTTTATGTCAAACCAAAACCGATAGGGCAATACTACCCAAAGTGGGCACTGAAAGTTTTTCATGCATGCTGATGGCGTTCATAGGTGCATCATACCCATATTTATGAAAAAAAATGATTAGAATGATCTCCTCAGTTAGAATGTTTACTTGAGATGTCATATCTACAAGACCACCTGCTACGATGTTTCAATTGATTCGAATAGAGATGTAGAGAGGAGATTGTTCCCTATTAAAAACCATCAGCAGGGCCTATGAAGTGAAGGTTATACCACTAGCATTTCTCACAGGATACACAGAGGGGATAGGTTGATGTAGGAAAGAGGCCATCACATGCAATGAATGACACTCTCTCATGACCCTTTGAAGGTCGCAAGCTAGGACAGTGACCCAACTAAGGTTTCATTGCGCAACACTTTCAAAACCTTCCAACTATGCCTACTAAGGGTCCTAGGTTGGGTTGCAAGGCGAAGAGCCTCACAATGACCACACCTACAACAATCATAGAATATGAGGAAAGGGTCATTCATTATTGCAAAATAGAACCAAGATGGTTCATGTTAGGTTCACCAAAAATGTAAGAGAGGGGGACCAACCATGTTTAAGGCCTTAGGTCACAAACAGCCAAGAGAAAAAGGCTTCCCTAACTTACTTCAGCTTAAAGGATTTTTTTGAAATGAGGGACAAGAATGATGGGGACTTAGAGGTCCTTCAATCACTTTGTAGACCCAAAATCCAGAATAGGGCTAGGCGAGCTAGTTTTCAGGTTCAATACTACACCTTAGCTAGCTCTCTGCCCGATGACAAAAGCATAGTTTCAGGATGTTTGCACATTGTGCGGGCATCTCTTAGGTGCATTGGTGTTTGTATGACTAGAGGACTGAAAAGATAGTATGAACCACCAGAAAATAGGCTGACGACCTAGCTAGTCACTTCCAAATGGCCAAAATAGAGCTATGAAGTACAAAAAGTATAATTGAATATGATAAAGTAAATATATAAGGGTTAAGATAGCAAGAACAATCTCACAGAGGTGCTTGTTCACTAGCTAGCTCCACTTGCATGTCCACCTACACACAAGAAAGAAGGAAAATTGTTGGGGGTTGTATAGGGGTCTGCCTCAATCAGACCCCCGTTTTGGTGTTTCCACCTCCATGGATAGCCAAGATAGGAGCAATAGAGAAATATATGATAAAGTAAGAATGAAAGTAAAGAACAAAATAACACTACAAAAAAGTATAAGGCTACCCAACCAAATCATAGAGGAGAGAAGTGAAAATATTACCACCTCCACCCAAATCTCACTAGCTAATGGAGGAGAAAATGACAGGACTCAAGCCCCTGCTACAATGGTGTTTGTTCCACACTTTCTCTACAAAGTTGATGGAGTTTTTTGCTACTGCTATGGAGTGAAAAGTGGTGCTTGAAAGCTTAGAGGGCAAGAAGTGAATGCTAGAATGATGGGAGAGATCAAGTTGAGTACTTAGAAGGATGAAATAAATGCTTAGAGGGATGAAATGAAGGAATGAAGAGTTAATTTGAAGGGAGAATGAGAAAAATGACCATATTCAGGTTGGTTCGTCAAAGATAGGCATCACAAATCGACCACAATGGGAAGAGTAACTTCTCTGCATGCTCCAAATGGAGGAATCCATTAGGGATGTAATTGCACCATGTGGATGTCTACATGTTGAACGGGTGTCCCTAAAAGTTACTCTTCTATCGACGCACAAAACAAAGGCCAACTAGAATGAACGAAATGGGTTGATATGGATTTTTTCCTTCGGATTTTTTTTTCTAAGCTGAGGAAATGTAAAAGGGGAATTTTCATAAGGGGTGAAAATTCACTCCTATATAGAAGTAAGCACTCGAAGGGCTGATTCAAGGTGTTGGACCACACATAAAAGGAAAAAGTCAACGTGAGACCACCTTCTAGGGAAGGTGGGATCCTCTTACGTCCTCTATTGAGCAATGGAAGGACCACTCTCCACATTTTTCTACATTAGGGGTTGTGAACTCCTGATAGAAAAATCTAGAGGTGCAATGGAAGAGGATACAGGGAGAACCATAGTAGATATCGCCAAAGTGTTTGTCATATCTATGGGTTTCAGGAAAGGTGGAACATCTGAAAGGGATATTAAGAGAGGAAAATTTATCGAAGGAGTGAAGAACACCCTCACCTTTTTAGGGTTAGGTGAATTCATAATCATAGCGAAGGTCGGAAGAGATGCATAACTAGACTGAAAATAAGTAGAGGGGAGAAGAGAGAAGGACGCAATTGAATGCCATGGTATAGAGGTAGTTGTCTCCTCTTCCTTCCTCTATAGGGTGGCCTACTCAGCCATGAGAGCCTTTCATCAATGCTTGCGCTTGCACACAAGGTAGTCTCTATGACTCTTTGAACTAGAGGTTGAAGGTTGCAAAGGAACAGAAGGCTTCTGCTCAACCATGGGAGTGTCCACTATAGTCATTTTCGGTGGAGGAATAGACTCCTGACTGGGAGTAGGAGGAATAGGTGTGGAAGCAGTGGGGGGAATTGACTCAAGTGCCTCAGTAGTAGAACTCTTCTTGTTTACTACTTTTAGAGCAAGAGTGGTAGGAGGCCATGGAGGTCAAGACATAGAGGACCCCCACAAGGACCTTTCTTACTGCTATACGAAACAAGCCTAGGCTTAGTGGGCAGAACAAGAAGCTCAAACATAGGATGCTTAGACTTCTACCAAGTGGGCACTATCGAATCTAATGGTGCTATAGTAGGGTGAGGAGAGTTAGTCTAAACAAAAAAAGAGGAGGAAGGAGGGTCTTAGGATTGCTTCCCTTCTCTCCTTTTATGTTCCTTGGTAGCATCATTGTAAGCATTCAAGCAAGCCCTATGTGAAACAACATAAGATGATGGAGGGTACCTTACTTTTGGCCTTAATCACCCTTTCTTATAATTTTGATTTGTTCAGTATAGAAGGTCCTTCCTAGGTGGGAGAGGACCAATGGGTGTAGGCCAAGAATAATCCAAGGAGTAACTACCATGAGCAACTAGCGGTTTATAACTAGTGTCTTGAACTACATGCATTGGAACCCCTGTGGATAAATTTTAAATATTTATGCATGACTAATGGTATGGCATTCGTAGACACTAACAAAGGGATACCCAGCTTCACTCTAAGGAGTTCAAACTGAGGGACAATTTCGAACAAAAGCTTCACAAGTTTAGGTCAAACCAAAACCGATAGGGCAATACTACCCAAAGTGGGCACTAAAAGTTTTTCATGCATGCTGATGGTGTTCATAGGTGCATCATACCCATATTTATGAAAAAAAATGATTAGAATGATCTCCTCAGTTAGAATGTTTACTTGAGATGTCATATCAACAAGACCACCTGCTACGATGTTTCAATTGATTCAAATAGAGATGTAGAGAGGAGATCGTTCCCTATTAAAAACCATCAGCAGGGCCTATGAAGTGAAGGTTATACCACTAGCATTGCTCACAAGCTACACAGAGGGGATAGGTTGATGTAGGAAAGAGGCCATCACATGCAATGAATGACACTCTCTCATGACCCTTTGAAGGTCGCAAGGTAGGACAGTGACCCAACTAAGGTTTCATTGCGCAACACTTTCAGAACCTTCCAACTATGCCTACTAAGGGTCCTAGGTTGGGTTGCAAGGCGAAGAGCCTCACAATGCCGACACCTACAACAATCATAGAATATGAGGAAAGGGTCATTCATTATTGCAAAATAGAACCAAGATGGTTCATGTTAGGTTCACCAAAAATGTAAGAGAGGGGGACCAACCATGTTTAAGGCCTTAGGTCACAAACAGCCAAGAGAAAAAGGCTTCCCTAACTTACTTCAGCTTAAAGGATTTTTTTGAAATGAGGGACAAGAATGATGGGGACTTAGAGGTCCTTCAATCACTTTGCAGACCCAAAATCCATAATAGGGCTAGGCAAGCTGGTTTTCAGGTTCAATACTACACCTTAGCTAGCTCTACCTTGCAGGTAATACTTTATAGTTCACGGATGTTTGCACATTATTAAAGGCATCTTAGAGTGCATTAGTGTTTGTATGACTAGAGGACTAAAAAGACAATATGAACCACTAGAAAATAGGCTGACAACCTAGCTAGTCACTTCCAAAGGGCCAAAATAGAGTTATGATGTACACAAAGTATAATAAAATATGATAACATAAATATATAAGGGTTAAGATAGCAAGAACAATCTCCACGAGGAGGTGCTTGTTAGAAGTAGCCCCTGGCCTCAGTGCATGTCCACCTGCACACACACACACACAGAAGAAGGGGAAAATTGTTGGGGGTTGTATGGGGGTCACGCCTCAATCAGGACCCCGTTTTGGGGTGAACTCCACCTCCATGGATAGCCAAGATAGGAGACAATAGAGAAATATATGATAAAAGTAAGAATGAAGTGAGAACAAAATAACACTACAAAAAGGGTATAGGGCTGCCAAGCAAATCATGGGAGAGAGTGAAAATATTACCACCTCCACCCAAAATCCTCACTAGCTAATTGGAGGAGAAAATGTGGACTCAAGCCCACCGCTACAATGGTGTTTGTTCCACACTTTCTCTACAAAGGATTGATGGGATTTTTTGCCTCTTGCTATATAGGTGAAAAGTGGTGCTTAAGAAACTTAGGGGCAAAAGTGAATGCTAGAATGATGGGAGAGATCAAAGTTGGAGTACTTAGAAGGGATGAAATAAATGCTTAGAGGGATGGGAAATGGAAGGGAATAGAAGGAGTTAATTTGAAGGAGAATGAGAAAAATGACCATATTAGGGTTGGTTAAGTCAAAGATAGGCATCACAAATCAATCCCAATGGGAAGTGTAACATCCCTGTGGGCTCTAGATGCAGAATCCATTAGGGATGTAAGCGCACCATGTGGATACATGTTGAACTGGTGTCCCTAAAAGTTACCTCTTCTATCGTAGCACAAAACAAAAGGCCAACTAGAATGAGCGAAATGGGTTGATATAGTTTTCCTTGAGTTTTTTTTTTTCTAAAAGTGAGGAAATGTAAAAGGGGAATTTTCATAAAGGGGTGAAGAATTCACTCCTATATATAGAAGTATTAAGCACTTTCGAAGGGGCTGATTCAAGGTGTTGGACCACACATAAAAGGAAAAAGTCAACGTGAGACCACCTTCTAGGGAAGGTGGGATCCTCTTACGTCCTCTATTGAGCAATGGAAGGACCACTCTCCACATTTTTCTACATTAGGGGTTGTGAACTCCTGATAGAAAAATCTAGAGGTGCAATGGAAGAGGATACAGGGAGAACCATAGTAGATATCGCCAAAGTGTTTGTCATATCTATGGGTTTCAGGAAAGGTGGAACATCTGAAAGGGATATTAAGAGAGGAAAATTTATCGAAGGAGTGAAGAACACCCTCACCTTTTTAGGGTTAGGTGAATTCATAATCATAGTGAAGGTCAGAAGAGATGCATAACTAGACTTAAAAGAAGTAGAGGGGAGAAGAGAGAAGGATGCAGTTGAATGCCATGATATAGAGGCAGTTGTCTCCTCTTCCTTCCTCTATAAGGTTGCCTACTCAGCCATGAGAGCCTTTCATCAATGCTTGCACTTGCATACAAGGTAGTCTCTATGAATCTTTGAACTAGAGGTTGAAGGTTGCAAAGGAACATAAGGCTTCTGCTCAACCATGGGAGTGTCCACTATAGTCATTTTCAGTGGAGGAATAGACTCCTGACTGGGAGTAGGAGGAATAGGTGTGGAAGCAGTGGGGGGGATTGACTCAAGTGCCTCGGTAGTAGAGCTCTTCTTGTTTACTACTTTTAGAGCAAGAGTGGTAGGAGGCCGTGGAGGTCAAGACATAGAGGACTCCCCACAAGGACCTTTCTTACTGCTATATGAAACAAGCCTAGGCTTAGTGGACAGAACAAGAAGCTCAAACATAGGATGCTTAGACTTCTACCAAGTGGGCGCTATCGAATCTAATGGTGCTATAGTAGGGTGAGGAGAGTTAGTCTAAACAAAAAAAGAGGAAGAAGGAGGGTCTTAGGATTGCTTCCCTTCTCTCCTTTTATGCTCCTTGGTAGCATCATTGTAGGCATTCAAGCAAGCCCTATGTGAAACAACATAAGGCGATGGAGGGTACCTTACTTTTGGCCTTAATCACCCTTTCTTATAATTTTGATTTGTTCAGTATAGAAGGTCCTTCCTAGGTGGGAGAGGACCAATGGGTGCAGGACAAGAATAATCCAAGGAGTAACTACCATGAGCAACTAGCGGTTTATAACTGGTGTCCTGAACTACATGCACTGGAACCCCTGTGGATAAATTTTAAATATTTATGCATGACTGATGGTATGGAATTCGTAGACACTAACAAAGGGATACCTAGCTTCACTCTAAGGAGTTCAAACTCAGGGAAAATTTCAAACAAAAGCTTCACAAGTTTATGTCAAACCAAAACCGATAGGGCAATACTACCCAAAGTGGGCACTGAAAGTTTTTCATGCATGCTGATGGCGTTCATAGGTGCATCATACCCATATTTATGAAAAAAAATGATTAGAATGATCTCCTCAGTTAGAATGTTTACTTGAGATGTCATATCTACAAGACCACCTGCTACGATGTTTCAATTGATTCGAATAGAGATGTAGAGAGGAGATTGTTCCCTATTAAAAACCATCAGCAGGGCCTATGAAGTGAAGGTTATACCACTAGCATTTCTCACAGGATACACAGAGGGGATAGGTTGATGTAGGAAAGAGGCCATCACATGCAATGAATGACACTCTCTCATGACCCTTTGAAGGTCGCAAGCTAGGACAGTGACCCAACTAAGGTTTCATTGCGCAACACTTTCAAAACCTTCCAACTATGCCTACTAAGGGTCCTAGGTTGGGTTGCAAGGCGAAGAGCCTCACAATGACCACACCTACAACAATCATAGAATATGAGGAAAGGGTCATTCATTATTGTAAAACAGAACCAAGATGGTTTATGTTAGGTTCACCAAAAATGTAAGAGAGGGGGACCAACCATGTTTAAGGCCTTGGGTCACAAACAGCCAAGAGAAAAAGGCTTCCCTAACTTACTTCAGCTTAAAGGATTTTTTTGAAATGAGGGACAAGAATGATGGGGACTTAGAGGTCCTTCAATCACTTTGTAGACCCAAAATCCAGAATAGGGCTAGGCGAGCTAGTTTTCAGGTTCAATACTACACCTTAGCTAGCTCTCTGCCCGATGACAAAAGCATAGTTTCAGGATGTTTGCACATTGTGCGGGCATCTCTTAGGTGCATTGGTGTTTGTATGACTAGAGGACTGAAAAGATAGTATGAACCACCAAAAAATAGGCTGATGACCTAGCTAGTCACTTCCAAATGGCCAAAATAGAGCTATGAAGTACAAAAAGTATAATTGAATATGATAAAGTAAATATATAAGGGTTAAGATAGCAAGAACAATCTCACAGAGGTGCTTGTTCGCTAGCTAGCTCCAATTGCATGTCCACCTACACACAAGAAAGAAGGAAAATTGTTGGGGGTTGTATAGGGGTCTGCCTCAATCAGACCCCCGTTTCGGTGTTTCCACCTCCATGGATAGCCAAGATAGGAGAAATAGAGAAATATATGATAAAGTAAGAATGAAAGTAAAGAACAAAATAACACTACAAAAAAGTATAAGGCTACCCAACCAAATCATAGAGGAGAGGAGTGAAAATATTACCACCTCCACCCAAATCTCACTAGCTAATGGAGGAGAAAATGATAGGACTCAAGCCCCTGCTACAATGGTGTTTGTTCCACACTTTCTCTACAAAGTTGATGGAGTTTTTTGCTACTGCTATGGAGTGAAAAGTGGTGCTTGAAAGCTTAGAAGGCAAGAAGTGAATGCTAGAATGCTGGGAGAGATCAAGTTGAGTACTTAGAAGGATGAAATAAATGCTTAGAGGGATGAAATGAAGGAATGAAGAGTTAATTTGAAGGGAGAATGAGAAAAATGACCATATTCAGGTTGGTTCGTCAAAGATAGGCATCAAAAATCGACCCCAATGGGAAGAGTAACTCCTCTACATGCTCCAAATGGAGGAATCTATTAGGGATGTAAGTGCACCATGTGGATGTCTACATGTTGAACTGGTGTCCCTGAAAGTTACTCTTCTATCGACGCACAAAACAAAGGCCAACTAGAATGAACGAAATGGGTTGATATGGATTTTTTCCTTCGGATTTTGTTTTCTAAGCTGAGGAAATGTAAAAGGGGAATTTGCATAAGGGGTGAAAATTCACTCCTATATAGAAGTAAGCACTCGAAGGGCTGATTCAAGGTGTTGGACCACACATAAAAGGAAAAAGTCAACGTGAGACCACCTTCTAGGGAAGGTGGGATCCTCTTACGTCCTCTATTGAGCAATGGAAGGACCACTCTCCACATTTTTCTACATTAGGGGTTGTGAACTCCTAATAGAAAAATCTAGAGGTGCAATGGAAGAGGATACAGGGAGAACCATAGTAGATATCGCCAAAGTGTTTGTCATATCTATGGGTTTCAGGAAAGGTGGAACATCTGAAAGGGATATTAAGAGAGGAAAATTTATCGAAGGAGTGAAGAACACCCTCACCTTTTTAGGGTTAGGTGAATTCATAATCATAGTGAAGGTCAGAAGAGATGCATAACTAGACTTAAAAGAAGTAGAGGGGAGAAGAGAGAAGGACGCAGTTGAATGCCATGATATAGAGGCAGTTGTCTCCTCTTCCTTCCTCTATAAGGTGGACTACTCAGCCATGAGAGCCTTTCATCAATGCTTGCACTTGCATACAAGGTAGTCTCAATGAATCTTTGAACTAGAGGTTGAAGGTTGCAAAGGAACAGAAGGCTTCTGCTCAACCATCTGAGTGTCCACTATAGTCATTTTCGGTGGAGGAATAGACTCCTGACTGGGAGTAGCAGGAATAGGTGTGGAAGCAGTGGGGGGAATTGACTCAAGTGCCTCGGTAGCAGAACTCTTCTTGTTTACTACTTTTAGAGCAAGAGTGGTAGGAGGCCGTGGAGGTCAAGACATAGAGGACTCCCCACAAGGACCTTTCTTACTGCTATACGAAACAAGCCTAGGCTTAGTGGACAGAACAAGAAGCTCAAACATAGGATGCTTAGACTTCTACCAAGTGGGCGCTATCGAATCTAATGGTGCTATAGTAGGGTGAGGAGAGTCAGTCTAAACAAAAAAATAGGAATAAGGAGGGTCTTAGGATTGCTTCCCTTCTCTCCTTTTATGTTCCTTGGTAGCATCATTGTAAGCATTCAAGCAAGCCCTATGTGAAACAACATAAGGCGATGGAGGGTACCTTACTTTTGGCCTTAATCACCCTTTCTTATAATTTTGATTTGTTTAGTATAGAAGGTCCTTCCTAGGTGGGAGAGGACCAATGGGTGCAGGCCAAGAATAATCCAAGGAGTAACTACCATGAGCAACTAGCGGTTTATAACTGGTGTCCTGAACTACATGCACTGGAACCCCTGTGGATAAATTTTAAATATTTATGCATGACTGATGGTATGGCATTCGTAGACACTAACAAAGGGATACCTAGCTTCACTCTAAGGAGTTCAAACTCAGGGACAATTTTGAACAAAAACTTCACAAGTTTAGGTCAAACCAAAACCGATAGGGCAATACTACCCAAAGTGGGCACTGAAAGTTTTTCATGCATGCTGATGGCGTTCATAGGTGCATCATACCCATATTTATGAAAAAAAATGATTAGAATGATCTCCTCAGTTAGAATGTTTACTTGAGATGTCATATCAACAAGACCACCTACTTCGATGTTTCAATTGATTCGAATAGAGATGTAGAGAGGAGATTGTTCCCTATTAAAAACCATCAGCAGGGCCTATGAAGTGAAGGTTATACCACTAGCATTTCTCACAGGATACACAGAGGGGATAGGTTGATGTAGGAAAGAGGCCATCACATGCAATGAATGACACTCTCTCATGACCCTTTGAAGGTCGCAAGCTAGGACAGTGACCCAACTAAGGTTTCATTGTGCAACACTTTCAAAACCTTCCAACTATGCCTACTAAGGGTCCTAGGTTGGGTTGCAAGGCGAAGAGCCTGACAATTCCCACACCTACAACAATCATAGAATATGAGGAAAGGGTCATTCATTATTGCAAAACAGAACCAAGATGGTTCATGTTAGGTTCACCAAAAATGTAAGAGAGGGGGACCAACCATGTTTAAGGCCTTAGGTCACAAACAGCCAAGAGAAAAAGGCTTCCCTAACTTACTTCAGCTTAAAGGATTTTTTTGAAATGAGGGACAAGAATGATGGGGACTTAGAGGTCCTTCAATCACTTTGTAGACCCAAAATCCAGAATAGGGCTAGGCGAGCTATTTTTCAGGTTCAATACTACACCTTAGCTAGCTCTCTGCACGATGACAAAAGCATAGTTTCAAGATGTTTGCACATTGTGCGGGCATCTCTTAGGTGCATTGGTGTTTGTATGACTAGAGGACTGAAAAGATAGTATGAACCACCAGAAAATAGGCTGACGACCTAGCTAGTCACTTCCAAATGGCCAAAATAGAGCTATGAAGTACAAAAAGTATAATTGAATATGATAAAGTAAATATATAAGGGTTAAGATAGCAAGAACAATCTCACAGAGGTGCTTGTTCGCTAGCTAGCTCCAATTGCATGTCCACCTACACACAAGAAAGAAGGAAAATTTTTGGGGGTTGTATAGGGGTCTGCCTCAATCAGACCCCCGTTTTGGTGTTTCCACCTCCATGGATAGCCAAGATAGGAGCAATAGAGAAATATATGATAAAGTAAGAATGAAAGTAAAGAACAAAATAACACTACAAAAAAGTATAAGGCTACCCAACCAAATCATAGAGGAGAGGAGTGAAAATATTACCACCTCCACCCAAATCTCACTAGCTAATGGAGGAGAAAATGACAGGACTCAAGCCCCTGCTACAATGGTGTTTGTTCCACACTTTCTCTACAAAGTTGATGGAGTTTTTCGCTACTGCTATGGATTGAAAAGTGGTGCTTGAAAGCTTAGAAGGAAAAGAAGTGAATGCTAGAATGCTGGGAGAGATCAAGTTGAGTACTTAGAAGGATGAAATAAATGCTTAGAGGGATGAAATGAAGGAATGAAGAGTTAATTTGAAGGGAGAATGAGAAAAATGACCATATTCAGGTTGGTTCGTCAAAGATAGGCATCACAAATCGACCCCAATGGGAAGAGTAACTCCTCTACATGCTCCAAATGGAGGAATCCATTAGGGATGTAAGTGCACCATGTGGATGTCTACATGTTGAACGGGTGTCCCTGAAAGTTACTCTTCTATCGACGCACAAAACAAAGGCCAACTAGAATGAACGAAATGGGTTGATATGGATTTTTTCCTTCGGATTTTGTTTTCTAAGTTGAGGAAATGTAAAAGGGGAATTTGCATAAGGGGTGAAAATTCACTCCTATATAGAAGTAAGCACTCGAAGGGCTGATTCAAGGTGTTGGACCACACATAAAAGGAAAATTTAAATTTTCATCATTTTGCATTCTTAGAATGCACATGACTACAAAATGGACAAGTTTCATAAGGGGTTATCCCATGAATCAAGCTTAGTTGGATTCAAGGAAAACAACTTGCTATAGTTGGGGAACTTCCTTCAATCACTCTTTGAAATGATCGAAGGGAGAATAACTCTAGACTCTAAGTTCCTTTTTCCATCCATTGGGAATATAGTAAAGTAACAAAAATAAAAAGTGTAGTGTAGTAAAATGCATATCCTTACATTTTCACACTTTTTTGGACCCACCTTGGTTTATTTATGCTTCTTTATGGCTTAATTGGTCCTATTTTGTGTCCACAAGCCCTATGAATTATATTTTTTTTCTAGTTAATCCTGACATTCTCCAATGCATAAATGATAATTTAATGACTCCATCTATGTGTCCCTAATTTTTGGATTGGGACTAAAATTCCACCTAAGGAATCTCTATCCCCCAAAGGTCTCAGGACCCTAATTTTGAGGCACATTAATTGGGCCCCTTTTTGTTGTTTATGCCCCAAGTTTCATGGCTTGGGACTAAGATGCAACCTAGTGAATCTTAGTCCTCATTGGCTTATTTTTGGGATTCAATTTAAAATCTTGGTGGGATTTAGCCTCATTTATTTAATGAATTCATATGTTAGCTTGGTGTGGTATAATTTTGGGATATTAAGCACAAATAAGTATAAATACAAGCTTATTTCACTCATTTTTCATATCAATAATTCAAGTATTCATTCCTAAGGAAATTTTATGCATTCAAGAGCATTTCATCAAGCATTTGGAGCCATCATCAATATTTAAGCATCATGTCAAGGTTTTAGTGCATTCATTCCTGTTGTTGAGCCAAGATTGTGGATGTAGCATTAAAGATCTATTTGTGACCATTGTTCACATCATATCGAAGGATCCACGATCTACATTCTTCATGTCCACTACATGGTAGATTGCATATTTTCTTCACAAGACATCATCCAAGCTGATATCATTTACATATTTCATATTTCATGTTTCATTTCACTCATTTAATCAATTGGTTTAATTACCTACAAGGGTTTTGACCAAGGAAAACCCCCATTTACTAAAAACTATCAAGTTTTTCCCCTCTTTCTTGTTTGTGTTTTCATGTTTAGGTTGGATAAATAAAGATCATTTGGATTACCAAGTTTTCAAAGTTAGAAAGTTGCATTACAAAGTTGTCATCTTCATGAAAACTCACCTACAAGCCGAATCTAGAAGTTTTAGGACCTTAGATCTAAGGAGAAGCAAGTGTAGACCTTGGAGCTCACGATCACATTCTAATTTTTTCAAAAAATTATAATGGGACTAATATTCCACCTTGGGCATCTTAGTCCTCCCAAGCATATTTTTCAAAGATTCATTCATATCCGGTTTTGATATCCAAAGACTCCATATTTTCCCTGAAAAATAGTAGCAAGACTAATACACCATCATGGGTTTCTTAGTCCTCCATAGCACTTTTTGGTAGCTTCTTTACATTTCCAAAATCCTCACAACATCTCTAGACTTCCCAGGTACACACATCCTACCTTTTTGTTGCATGATTTAATTATTTTCACTCTTCATTTAGCTTACATAACTAGGGTTTGTAGGTTGAATGTTTGTTTTTCTTTTCCAAGCATTTTTTTGGTGGTGAGCCCCTAAAATTTTAAAATTCCCCATCCTAGGTCCTTCTTATTGAGAATTGGCTTACCTTGTGAGGTTTTTAGTCAATCCAATCAGGACTCCTGGGACATTATTGAGTGATTTGTTGGAGAAAGAGTGATATTCACATATCCACTTTTTCCACCAATTATTTTGGTGAACCTTACTTTTGACCATTCATTTTCTGATTTGGATTCCATTACATTCCTATATCTAGGTTGCATTCATTCTCACATTACATCTTGCATTAGTGAAATTTCATCTAGGGTTTCTCATATTTAGTGAAAGTGCATCTAGGGTTTATCACTTTTGCATTAGTGAAAGTGTATATAGGTTTCATTTTTTCTTTCTTGCATCATCTTATCTAATTGAAAAAATGAAAAGTGCATTATCAATCATCCTAATTGCATTTAGGAACATTTTTATTACATTCAAAATTGAAAAAAAATACATTCAACTTTGCATCCAATTGCTTGTCACTAGTTACTTTTTTTGGCCTTCATTTACACAAATTTATGTTTTTCAACTTCAGGTTCCTAGGTAGGAAATCTAGGAATACTATTAACAAATCATAATGTGTTGTTTTTCTGACAAAAACCTCCATTGGGAAAAAACTCCCTTACTAGCATCTTATTCCCTCTCTAGGTTTTTACCTCAGAATCCTATCTAAGTTGATTGCATTCTATTCTAGTTTCTAGAACCTTCAAATTCCTTTAGTAGGAACAAGATGCCCTTACTGGCATCTTAGTCTCTGTTCAGTTTGAAGCTGCAGTTTTTTAGGAATTAAATCTACTTTTCTATGCCTCTATTTTTTTCTTTCAGTTTTCTGTTATAGTTTGTAGCATTACTGTTATTCCAAATGTATTTTGAAATCATTTAAATTACAAGCATCATTAGCTCTAAAAATTCTCACATTTTTTAAACTTTGTATAGTATGGATAAAAGTACTTTTCACTTTTGTATATACAATGTTTACATTCATTAAACTTTGCATAAGTTTGATAAAAGTTCTTTTCATTTTTGGATATACATTGTTTGCATTCTTAATATTTTACATTCATTGCATAAAACTATTTTGCATCTTGTGATACACATTGTTTACATTATTAAAGCATTGCATGAGATGGTTAAAACTGCTTTTCATTTTTGGTCAAAAAATGTTAGTACCTTACCTTTCTAGGCACAAAAAGAAAAAGTTTATATCCCCTCCCTATGAGAGTGTTTTAGTGAAAGGGAATACAACCTTGGAAAATCCTAATGATCATATTCATTATTCTCACTATTATCTCTCCTATTGGAGAAGAAGATATTTTGATGTTATTATAACTAATCAATGAGAGTTTTGAGAGTCTTAGTTGTTTCTCTCCTCCTATTTCTCTTAGTGCAAAAAAAATTGATGAAAAAGACAATTCAACCATTGATAACTCCCTTGTGTGAGATGAAGTCATCTTAGGAGAACCAATCCTTTAATTTCAAGAACATTTGGTTTGTAGTTATCTTCAAAAATATCCTACTAGGAAAGATCTAATGGTGGAAGAAAATGAGAATATTGACAATAGTAATCCCTCAAATGAATATAATGAAGTAACATTAGACTCCTCTTCACTAAGAGATCATAAAAATAACGATAAGTATTTTGAGGTTATACACATTAGATAGCCCTTGAATCACTCTCTCGAGCCTAAACTTATCATCCATCCACCCTCTCAAGAACCACAAGTTAAAAAAACTTGTCCTTATCCTCGAACCACCTATGAACAATGTTTCATAGCAACCGAGATACAATACCATTGCTCATACATAGAACACTAGGAACAATCCACAACCAAGACAAACAACTTCAACATCCCTCTTGTTGCCTAATCCTATTTTTCCTAGTGCTCCTTGTTTAACTTCATAGGGAGGGAAGGAGTATGATATTATTGAACGAATTAAGAATACTCCTACTAAGATATCCCTATGGGACTTAATTCAAAATACACCTAATTATAACACTATCCTTCAAACAGTCTTGCAACAAGTTGTGGTTCCCTCTAGTGCAAACATGAATGGCATAAAATCCATGACATTGTTTTCCACCACAGTGAAATCTCCCCTTTGGAAGTGCAAAAATAAAATGATGCTTTCATGATCATAGCTCAATAAAATACGACAGGGATAAAATGAACCCTTGTTGACAATGGCTCAGCCTTAAATGTGTGTAGTGTAAACCTTTTGGATAAGCTTCATGTTGATAAATAAAAAATACAACCCATATCTTTCTCTATTAATGGCTTTGATAATGTGTGAAAACAACCGCTTGGTGTAATCACTTTACCAATCAAATATGGAAAGGCCACATTATAAACCTCGATCCATGTTATGTCTGATGATCTTTCATATAACCCTCTTTTAGGTGGATCATGGATTCATGTAATGAATGGGGTGCCTTCCACTCTTCATCATAAAATTAAATACATCTACAACAACAAAGTGCACACACTTGACGTTGATCATGAACCTTAGAGTGTCTTACAACTTGAGAAAAACAAAGAGAACTCCTTGAAAACATTAACACCAATTACACAAGTGGAACCCATGCAACAAAATGACAAAGAAAAACACATTGTAGAAGTCACGAAGCTATTAGAAGATGATTAGGGTTTCTTAGATTTAAGACCTAGATTCATGGGAGAATACAAGATCACAACAAAGGATTCTAAAAATGGAAAGGAAAAAGAAGACCCTTTGAAAGCATCCACCTCAACCACTTTAGAAGAATGGACAACATACACAACAAAATTTGTTGAAACTAACTACCAACAACCTTCAAATCCTAAGGAAATGAAAAATATTTATGGAGAAGGTTATGTGCTTATGAGACAACTTGGATATAGAAGGAAAGGATGTGGTGATTGTGAACAAGGTATTCATTCCCCTATCAAGCCTAACATGCAAGAAACAACTAATGGTCTTGGCTATTTTCCTTTGATAGAAATAAACAAGCATTCACTTAATTGCAACACTAATGGTCTTGATTGTTATCATTTGAGGGAAACAAATAAATCTTCACTTAATGTCAATGTCATAAAAAAAACACTAACGATTTGAATTCAATATATTTTACATCATCCATTGAAGAAGAGAACAAAATCTCACAATCTAAAGAGTCTTGTGTAAGTAGGACATCTAATACTAAGCAAGAGATATCTTTGCTGCAAAACAAAGCAACATCTCCTACTTTTGATCAAGAGAGTATTTTGTCAAGACTTCTCCAAGATTGTTTGATATCTCTCCCTCCAAGAACACAAAATAAATCTTATTACAAGAGTTCATTTTGTGCATGTCATAGAGTTCATGGTCATTCTACTAATGAATGTAAGGATTTAAGTAAAAAAAATTAGCATCTTAGGAATTATGGTGATCTTCCTTGTGTTGAAGCACCTAGTTCCTCTAATTGAAACTTGTTTTCATCCTATTCAGCTCATCCTTGCCATACACTAAGTGGGTTCAAGAGGTTAGGTAGCCTTGTCTTCATATGTTACTTGTCACCTCTTTGGGCTAGTTCATCACCATTCATAAACATATAAGAGCAAGCTTGGGATGTGGACAACATTCCCTGAGTTGTCTATGTGACATATTGAGCAATTCATTTTGGGGGAAACCCTCTTTTCCTTTCCATTTTTTCTATGTTAAACTAATTGCTCACAACATGGTGTTATCAATTTCTTTAAAGTGGTGGAATACATTGGCATTATTTCATTTTTATTTATTTTCATGTTCCTTGTGTTATTTTCTTTCTTCTTGGGATGCATCCTTGTTGGTGTAATTAAATGTGTTGTACCTTGTCCTAGGTCATAATTACACCTTAGTTAAGTTTACTTAGGGACCACATAGGAGGTTGTTGGAGATTTTCCACTTTTGGTGGACTTGACATGTCATTACCTCATCACTTCCACCTTTTGTGGACACATCATGTGATTATCTTTCCACCTTTCATGGAGTGATAGCTCTTCATAGTTGTCTCATGTCATAAGATTACAACACTTGTCATAATCTTATGCCCTTCTATGTTCTCACCTTGGCTATATAACCAAGGGGTCTCTCTCATTTGTAATAATCAGTATCATATCATATCAATGACATTGAATACAGTTTATTCTTGTCATACTCTCTCTCTCTTTTCTTGTGCTTTCCATTTGGTCCATAGATCTTGGCATCCATAGCCAATTCTAACATGGTATCAGAGTGGGTTGGGTGCCATAGGAGAGTCTTATTCTGAAGAGAGATTCCAGATCTGAGGAGGTTTTGTTTATGGCTCTTTGTTGCAAGTTCATATCCGAGCTTGCTGGTGCAAATCTGAGCTCACCATTGTGTCCGAAAGGTTTTGGATAGTCGATTTTTCCTTTTGTTTCGTCCAAATTGGACATACAAGGCCAAATCTAAGAGGGTTTGAAGCTAAAGTGTGGTTGCCAGATCTAGAAGGTAGCTGCAATTTTGGAGCATTTTGGGTCAAATCTGACCCTGCCATCGCATTCAGAAGGGCCAAAAACCCTAAGATCGACTGTTAATTTGTCCATTTTGGAGCAAGTCATTTGGTGAGGCAATTTTTTTTTCCAAAGAGTTGTACGACCCCTAGATTGCCATAAATACAGTTGACTAGTATCGCAGAGGGTACCACAGAGGTATGAGGTACCTTATCTTGTCAGATCCAGCCACGTGGCCATCCGACCGTGGCCCTAGCCCGCGGGCCCTCCACATCCGCCACCCGCAATTCCTACCTGCTGGCAGAAAACTTAAAAAAAATCTGGCAAAAAAATTCATTGGCGGCTACAGTCTTAAAGAAATTTGGCATGGTCAAATATTCCTTCAAATATTCCTCACCCACCAGCATTGAAGAATATTCCTCAAGATATTCTGACAAATAGAGAATATTCTGGCAGTCGGGCACTTTTTCCAGTGACCAGCGCTAGGACATCAAATTTATCCCCATGAATTGCATCCGTCAGCACTATGTCATTGATGACATCAACAGGATTTTGAAATTTTCTACCCCTCACCATTGAGCTTTTGGTTTTTGCAGTCTAACTTTAAAGCTCAATATCTCACTCATTTTGACTCCTTTTTTCGAGCAATTTTTTTGATTTGGGCTAATTTTTCATGCTCTATGCATTGGTGCAATCAGTTTTTTGGTTTTGGTGCCTGGTTTTTCCTGAAATTGCAGATTCTCACAGGTGTTGCTGCTTTGTCCTCATTTTGGGAACTTCAGGAGCTCATATCTTGCTCCTACAGTAACATTTTTTAGTGCAATTTTTTTTGAAAGTGCATGATTTTTCATGTACTTCTCAGTGGTAGGATTAGATTGATTTCATTTTGTACCAAAAATTGTACTTGATTCTATGGCCTATTTTGGCATTTGCATGTACCAAGATCAAAGACCACTTTGTTGTTTTTGGCAAGTGGCAACTATAAAAGCACTAAATATAAAGTGCCAAGTCAGATATTGCTTGGGGGGTTTCTTGATTGAGTGATTTGGGGGGTAATCTTGCAGTGATTTTTTGTATTCTTTTGCTTGGTTTATGTTCTTGAAATGGGGAGATCTCAAATTGAACCCCTAAATTCACATAATTATGTTACATGGAGAAAATCAGTATCAAACTATCTCATTATGAAAGGTCTAATAGGTCATCTAAATGACACAATTCAAAAACGTATAGATGCTAAAGAATTGGCAAAGTGGGAGATTGATCATGAGAAAACACTTGGATGCATATGTTCATTAGTCTCATTTGATTTGCAATTTCATATTGAATCATGTAATACACCTAAAGAAGTATGGGAGACTTTTGAGAAATTGTATGGTAAAACATATAAGATTAGAGGCTATCAGATTGATAATGATTTGATGAATCTTGATCCTAAAATTTTTGACCACATCCAAGACTACATCTCCAAACTCAAGCAACTAAGAACACAATTGAAAGAATGCACCATTGAAAAAGAGGATTTACAATTGATTCTGAATGTGTTATCCAAGCTTGGTCCTGAGTATTCAGTGTTTGTTTCAAGCTTTCATACCCATCGAATTTCTATGGGAGCATCATATGTTGATCCTAAGTTTGATGACTTTGCGAATCTCCTAATCCAAGAGGAAGCTAAGTTAATGAACATGGTTCTAATAAAGTCTTCCAAACCACAAGCATTGGTGGCAAATGAGTCTATGGTACAAAAAGAATTAGAGAATCTTGATAAGAAGCAAAAGAAGAAAAATAACAAGCCACATAAAGAATCAGAATCCTCATCATTAAAAGGAGAAACATCTAAGAAGGAGAGACCTTTTTGTGCATATTACAAGAAGGATGGACATGAAGAACATTATTGTTATAAGAAGGACATAGATGAGTTGAAAAATATTCTCAAAAAGAATCACATTGATTTTCCTTCTAGAATGTCTGAATCTTCTTCTCCTTCTACTTCAAACCAGTCTAAAAAGGACAAAGGTCAAACATCAGGATATAAAGGACAAGCTCTTTGTGCTCATTCAATTCCAGGATCAGGGAGATGGCTTCTAGATTCAGGAGCATCTCATCATATGGCATCTTCATAGGGTATCTTCTCTTCATTTCATCCTTGTTCTATGTCTCCTATCATGATGGGAAACAATACATACATGAGTGTAATAGGGAAGGGATCTATTAGCATTGGGGAAAACACTTTTTAGGATGTCTTGTGTGTTCCTCATTTGATGAACAATCTTCTTTCCATTTATCAGATTACACATGGTGGAGATAGGAGAACTGTGGAGTTCACTCCTAATTTTGTTATCATTCGCGACTTGGTGAGTAAAGATGTCATTGCTACTGGGGTGGTTGATCATTCATCTCGGTTGTATTCCTTTGCATAGTTTGCTTCTGATGATGACAATGTTCATTCGACTGTTGATCACATATACCATGATTTTGAGGAGACATTTGGCTTTTTGAACTTGGGCATACTCACATCAGATCCAGTTCTTGAGCCTTGCATTTCATCTCCTCCACCTACTATTGTAGTTGATGCTACTTGTGATTCAACAGTTTTGACTCCTAGTGATTCATTGCAACAGAATATACATAGTCTTCCAGATATGGCTACTTTGGATGGCTTCCTAATAGGTATTTAAGACTTGTTTGTGGAGTCTCATCTTGCGGATTTGGAGGACACTATTGATAGCATTCATCTTCTCTTTGATGAAGATGAACTTTCTTCAGTTGTTGTGAGGGAACACCTTGACCCTCTTGTTCATTCTCTACATGATCATTCTTCTCAGATTGGTGTGAGTGTGGATACTTTTGGACAGCATTTGGAGGAGGCTTCTTTGTCTTCAGAGGGGATATCTTTGTCTTTGGATTATGTTCTACATTCTTCTCTACCAAATGTTGGGTTTTCCTCTTTAGCAGTGTGGCCTAGAATGCCTGTTTGGAGTGTGTCAGCTTTTTGCATCAACATGGAGACACTTGAGCATGCTTCAGAGACACCATCATACATCATCCATCATCTTGATATCCTACATACATCCTTGGTTTTGTTTCTTCCTAAGGGGAGGAACGTTGTTCGATGAGATTGGATCATCTTCAACATTCAATGTCGAGCTTCTACCATCATTGCAGGAGACTCAACATTGAGGGGGGGCTACCTTATCTCTCTTCTACTTCTCTCTTATGGGGGGTTCTTTTTCCTCACATGGGGTTTTTACCTTCTTATTAATCATTGAGAGCATTTCTATTTTTTATTTCATCTCTCTTTTGGGGAGGAGTTTTGTCCCACTAGGTTTTCTCCTTTTCTTCGGTTGTGAGAGATTGCATTGTGTGTACATGGGTACCTAACATGGCCTAGTAGCTAGGACCCATCTTGCATTGTTTGCATTTGTGCACATTCTCCCTAAGTTTCACTTAAGGGGGGGTGTTGGTGTAATTAAATGTGTTGTACCTTGTCCTAGGTCATAATTACACCTTAGTTAAGTTTACTTAGGGACCACATAAGAGGTTGTTGGAGATTTTCCACTTTTGGTGGACTTGACATGTCATTACCTCATCACTTCCACCTTTTGTGGACACATCATGTGATTATCTCTCCACCTTTTATGGAGTGATAGCTCTTCATAGTTGTCTCATGTCATAAGATTATGACACTTGTCATAATCTTATGCCCTTCTATGTTCTCACCTTGGCTATATAACCAAGGGGTCTCTCTCATTTGTAATAATCAGAATCACATCATATCAATGACATTGAATACAATTTATTCTTGTCATACTCTCTCTCTCTTTTCTTGTTCTTTCCATTTGGTCCATAGATCTTGGCATCCATAGCCAATTCTAACAATCCTTTTCTTGGTGGAGTCATTGGGTTTGATTTCCTCTGAGAGTGTGATATTTCTTTGACTTGTCCTCTCTTTGAGATGTTAAGCACAATGTTCCCTAAGATGAGACCTTGCATGAACTAAGTAAAATCCCTTTGAACATCCCTCTTTCTTGTTGTGTTGCATTTTTTACCTTATTAAAGTCATGGAGGTATGGCTTTGATATGGTCCCCTAGGGCTCACCTAGTGAACACCTAGCTTCACTAGCCCTTCTGAGCGTGCATTTTATTTTTTTCCTTATCATAGTCATGGGGGTATGAATTTGATATGGACTTCTTGGGGCTCACCTAGTGGACACCTAGCTTCACTAGCCCTTCTGAGCATGCATTTTGTTTGCATAGTGGATAGCATATTCCACTTGTAAACCTTTTTGGACAAATAGCCTAGACTCAGTCCACCACGTTGGATGGCTAGTCAAAGCTTGATCTGTTGTAGTTTTCCTTTTTCCTTTTTCTTTTTACTTTTTCCTATCTTTGATGGTGTATTTTTGTGATCTAGTTATGGATTTATATATCATCTGCAAGTGTGTTCTTTTGTGCCTATGTTGGTTTGTCATAGGATATTAAACTTGGGGGCTTTATCATCCCTCTTGATCATTGTTATCCTATCTTACTAGCATTCCTACATAGGAACCCTTCTTGATTGCATGGTTGGATACCTTAGTGTGAGTTTGAATAAATTTCATCCTATCACTAAAGTGGGGGCTAAATGTAGTGTAGTAGAATGCATACCCTTGCATTTTCACACTTGTTTGGGCCCGCATTGCTTTATTTATGCTTCTTTATGGCTTAATTGGTCCTATTTTGCATCCACAAGCCCAATGAATTATATATTTTTTAGGTTAACCCCAACATTCTCTAATGCATAAATGATAATTTAATGACTCCATCTATGTGTCCTTGATTTTTGGGTTAGGACTAAAATGCCACCTAGGGCATCTTTGTCCCCCAAAGGTCTTGGGACCCTAATTTTGAGGCACCTTAATTGGGCCCCTTTTTGGTGTTTGTGCCCCAAGTTTCATGGCTTGGGACTAAGATGCCACCTAGAGCATCTTAGTCCTCAGCTTATTTTCAAGATTCAATATGAAATATTTGTGGTATTTAGCCTTCTTTATTTAATAAATTCATATGTCAGCTTGGTGTGGTGTAATTTCAGGGTATTAAGCACAAATAAGTATAAGTACAAGGTTCCTTCACTCATTTTTCATATCAAACATTCATGTAATCATTCCTAAGGAAAAATTTTTCGTTCAAGAGTATTTTATCAAGCATTTGGAGCCATCATCAAGATTCAAGCATCATGTCAAGGGTTTAGTGCATCCATTCATGTTGTTGATCCAAGATTTTGGATGTAGCATTGAAGATCTATTTGCGACCATTGTTCACATCATATCCAAGGATCCAAGATCCACATTATTCATGGCCACTACATGGTAGATTGCAGATTTAGTTCACAAGACATCATCCAAGGTGATATCATTTATATATTTCATATTTTATCTTTCATGCTATTCATTTCATCATTTGGTTTAAT
The DNA here is from genome assembly GCA_007258455.2 of Sequoia sempervirens. Taxonomy (NCBI): domain Eukaryota; kingdom Viridiplantae; phylum Streptophyta; class Pinopsida; order Cupressales; family Cupressaceae; genus Sequoia; species Sequoia sempervirens. The sequence goes on from VDFB02358134.1 coordinate 42,367,162, forward strand.
TACCTACAAGGGGTTTGACCAAGGAAAATTCCCATTTATATATTTCATATTTTATCTTTCATGCTATTCATTTCATCTTTCTTGCATGTTTGTGTTTGTAGGTTTAGGTTGGAAACTTGAAGATCATTTGGAGTACAAAGTTTTCAAAGTTATAAAGTTGCATTACAAAGTTATCATCTTCACATAAGCTGACCTACAGGCCACATTTGAAAGTTTCAGGACCTCAAATTTGAGGAGAAGGAAGTGTATACCTTGGAGCCCAGGATCACATTCAAAGTATTCTAAAATTCAGAATGAGACTAATAAGCGACCTCGAGTGTTTTAGTCCACCCAAGCATATTTTTTAGAGATTCCTTCAAATTTGGTTCTAACATCCGAAGACTTTGTATTTTCCCCAAAAAATAGTAGTGGGATGAATACACCATCCTGGGTGTCTTAGTCCTCCATAGCACTTTTTGGAAGCTTCTTGACATTTCTAAATATTCACAACATCTCCAGACTTCCCAGCTACACACATCCTACCTCGTTGATGCATAATTTCCATGCATACCTTTTGGTTCTCCTCTCTTCTCCCACAGGAGAACTAGATCTCCAACATGGAAATCTCGAGACTTTGCCTTCTTTTCAAAAAGCTTCTTTACCCATTCTTGGTGTTCCATGATACGGTTCACCACATGAAAATGTGTCTCTTCCAATTCAGAGAGATACATTTGTGCTTATCAAATAATTTTTCAAAAGTATCATCATCAATGGCCTTGGCCAACTTGAGGATGGTAGTACCAGTGTGATGAGAATTTTTGCATTCAATCCATAAAGGAGTTGAAATGGGGACATTCCTATCACCTACTTTGGGCTAATCATATCATCTCATAAAGCTTCTTTAAGGTAGGGGGACCAACCACACCAAGGCTCCAGGTCATGGACAACCGCGAGTAGAAGGCTTTTGTATCTTACCTTGAGCTAAGTGGGTGTTTTAGGTTGAGGAAAGAGAATGAAGGGAAATATCAAGTGCTTCTATCACTCTACTGATCTAAGTACTTAGATGAGACTAGACGAGTTAGTTTTTGGAATCTGAACCATAGCTCAAACGACTCTTTTCTCAAGAATGACAATTTGGATCTAGGACAAAAGCATGGCATGCTGGCATCTCTCTAGTGTGTTAGAATCTGTACGGCCAGAAATTGGAGAAGTATAGTCCCGACTACTGAAAAACCTACTTACAATTTAGCTACTGAATTTTAACAAAAATGAATAGAATAGTGAAGTACAATAAATGACTATAGAAATAATAAAGGAGATAGAGAAAACAAAGGTGATGAAGTCCAACTCACTAAAATTCTAGTTTTCTAGCAAGCTCCACATGTACACATACCTACACATAGCAAAGTGAGGAATTTTTTTTGGGATGTATAGGGGTTTGCTTAGTCAAACCCTCGCTTTGGTGTTTCCACCTCGACAGACAACGAGGAAATCCATGAGATATAAAATGTGATAAACAGAACAATGGCAAGAAGTCAAGCAATCACAAAAGAACTATACTATGTAAATCAATGAGAAATATCACCTTCTCAATAAAGATGCTCTTAAGCATGTAAAGGAGGCTTTAAGCTTGGTAAGTTCTACACTACCATGACAATGAAGAATCAATCCCTTGAGATGCCAAGTCATCAACTCCAATAGTGGAAAAAGTGCAAGAAGATCTGTTGAAGATGGCTTGAAATGCTCAAAAGATGCTCAAGAAATCAAGATGGTGTAGAATAGATTCAAAATTGCAAAAAGAGATGAAGTGAGTGAGTAAGATAGGAATTTAAAGATCAAAATGGGAGGGAAAGAGTCATTTTCAACCTAGTTGGTTGACATAGAGGCATTACACTTCATGCCCAATGGAGAATGTAATGTCCCTACAAACTTTAGAGGTAGGAATCTCTTAGGGATGACAATGCACCACACTTGCATCCCAAACAAAAAATACCCCACCAACACAAAATACAAGTGCCAAGTGGATGTATTTCAGATGGGTGATGTAGATTTTCTTAGTCAAGTTTTATTTTCTAAGGTGGAGGGATGTAGAAGCAACAGGGATGAAAATTTGCTCCTATACATTTTTCCCCCACTTTAGTGAGCACAGGTGTCAATGAGTGTTTGGTAAAGTAGGTAGAAGAGTTTGAAATGTATACCTAAACCATTGAGGAAGTAGACCGCAATCTAGAAAGCTCAAAAGCATTGGATAGGAAAATAACTCCATAGGTACTCTCTCTTGAGGAGGTTCAAACAAAGGACTCCATAGATCCTCAAAACTATGAAGTTGAACAAAGTACACCAAAGGCTTGTAGACCAATAATGGATAAATCTCACAGGATGCAAATGCTTGATAGGTCATCAAACTTGAAAAGAAGGAACCCCCCAGGTGCTCTCTCTTGAAGGAAGCTTGATGTGAGGGGACTCTACAGAGTCAGACTGGAAAGTAACTTCATAGGAGTACCTGCAAAGCAACATGTTAATCTATAGATAAAACATGTTAGAAAAAAAAAATCCAAATAGGAAAACAAGTAGACAGTCACACAGGCTGTCAAGAATTGAAGGAAAATATTTCAAAGAGGTCCCTCAGGAACACTTCGAAAGAAAAGGGGTCCTCTCAAGGGAGACACATTTGGATGTGCAAGAGAATATTTTTTACAAATTGATTCAACATCAAGGAATTTAGGAGGAATTAAATTCCCCCTTGTGAGGGGAAGGTAGATGCTTCTCTCATAGTATAATGTTCTCCCTCCTCAGAGGAAAGTTTTTCAAGTTCTTTCTTTGTGAAACGATGACAAAGGAAACATGTTCCGCTAGGGGTCCAAGTTGAGAATGCAATTTTTGAAAAATATTTAAAATATTTTCAAGAAAAGATTCATTGGCCATTGAATGTGTTTTCCAAAAATCAAAGCTAACATGATAGCCCCTCCTTAGGATGGTGCATATCGAACACAAGGCACATGCCATCCTAAGGAGAGAGAAGCAAGAATGAAAAAGTTATGTTGTGGCTCATGGAACATAGCCAGATGTCACCATGGTAATGTTGTCACCCATGCAAGGGACAACACATGAGCACCGCAACATCATGAATCAAGCAAAGAAGAGAGAAAGATAAGAGAGCGAAAGAGAAATAGCAACAACATGAACAAGGAGACATAAGGGCGATCTGATATTTCAGGGTCAAAACTACTGATAAATATATATGTATAATAGTAGTATGTAGATGAAATATCATCACCCCCCTACTATATTATACCATATGAAGAATGCATGAGAAGACAAAGTAAAAATAAAAATTGGGTCAACATGGAAGGGAAGCCTAAATTCCTCCAATACTTTGCATTTTCCCCAATTGAAATCAATACACATAATAGAGGAAGAATGATGCCACAAATAGAGGAATTTTCATGACACAAAAACAATCCTATATCCAAGAACCTACAAGGGTAAGAAGGGTCATCTAGGATTTCAGATAATGCAAGAATGGGGGAACACAAACACACACATTCAATCTACACCATAGAGAAAGAAGAGGCACCACCTAACACTCATCAACCAAGAGGTCATTGACCTCCCAATCTAGATCATTATATAAGGGGGAAAATCCTACAAGGTAATAATGTCAAGGGGGAACCCTCTAACCCCCTCACAATAAGAGCCAAGGAAGAAGGCCCCATGAGGTCTTCTCCACTCGGTTCTTGTGGGGTAAAGGTCAGTAATTTCATGAAGATTGCTAAAAGGTCCAGGACCTCATCCAAAGTGTTAAACATGAACTTCACTAGAGTACCATGTGCTAGCTCATCAGACAAGGGAGGTGGTGCCCAAGATTCACTATGATTCTCACTAAGGTACTTGAGAGCAGTGACAAACTCTAGGGATGTCAGAGCCTCCTCCATCACTAAGATGGAACATGCTAACACATGATGACCCTCCAAAGAAGGTGGACTACTCTTTGGTTCCCATTTACTAGTAGGGCTATCCTCCATATTTTTCTTCATCAGAGGTGTGAAATCCCCATAGATAAGGTGAAAGATAAGGACAAAGAGGTAAATACTATGGCAGATACCACCGAGGTGTTCAAAATTTCCACAAACTTTGGTAGGATGTCCATGAGGGATATCAAAAGAGGTTGTTCGACTGAAGGAGAAATAAAAATTTACACCCTCTTAGGTTTAGGAGCATTTACACTCATATCAAGAGCCAAAAGTAGCACTAGGGATGACTGAAATAAAGCAAATGGGATGGGAGAGGAGGACACAACAACATGCCTTGAAATAGGGGTGGTTGACTCCCCTTCTTTCCTTTGCTCAGTGGCCTGCTCAATGATCAAAGCCTTTCACCGATGCTTGCACTCACATACAAGGTATTTCTTGTGACTTCAAGAGCTACAAGCCAGAAGTTGAGATGGAAAAAAAGACTCTTGTTCAACCATTAGAGCATCCCTCATGGTCATTTCTAGTAGAGGGAGAGACTCGTAGATGAAAGCAAGAGAGAGATGGAGTAGAGATTGGAGCAACAATGAGGGGATTTCAAATCTAATTCCTTGGTGGCAAGCCTCTTCCCATTTACTACCCTAGAGGCTGGAGTGACATGAGGCTACAAAGGATGAGACATAGAGGACTCCCCATGGGGAGCCTTCTCCTTACCCTACCAAATGGGCCTATGCATCTTGGGTAGAACAAGAAGTTCAAACATTCGATGTTTGAGCTTTCACCAAGTGGGCTGCATCGAATTCTCTACCAATCACCTAAGAGTCAAATTTGACGATACCACAATAGGGTGAGAGGAAACAATAGGAGGTACAATGACAAAAGAAGAAGAAGAATGCTAAGCATACTTCTCTTTTTCTCTTTTCTAATCCAAGGAGACATCATTGTTAGCCTTCAAGCAAGCCCTATGCAAGATGGCATAGGGAGATGGAGGGTATCTCAATTTAGGTGTTAAGTACCCACTCTTTTACATTACATAGGTATGATACAAGAGGTCCATCCTAGGGGGAAGCAAACCAATGGGTGCTAGCCAAAAGTGATCCACTAAATAGGTACCATAGACAACTGGTGGTTTATAGCCAGTGTCATGGATTACATGCACTATACCCTCATTGATAAATTTCAAAAAATTATGCATGACTGAGGGAACTTCATTAATAGCGACCAACCAAGGGATACCCTGTTTCACCCTGAAGAGTTCAAACCTTGGGAATTTGTCAAAGAGTAAATTCACTGATTTAGGTCCAACTAAAATAGACAAGGTGATGTAAACAAGGGGAGGTACAAAAAGTTTTTTGTGTGTATAGATGGTGCTCTCAAATGCATCATACCCATCTTTGTGTAAGAAATTGATCAGTATAATCTCCTTAGTAATAATATTCACCCAACATGTTGGATCAACAAGAAAACCTATTATAGTGTTCTTGTTGATTCATGTAGGAATGTATAGAGGAGATGGTGCTCTATTATAATTCATTGGCATGTCATACAAGGTGAAAGTCATATGAGGAGAACTACTCACAACTTTCATGGATGGGATGGGCAGGTGAAAATAGGTCATCACATATACTAGATGAAACTTTCACAAAGCCCCCAAAGGTTTTGCAATTAGACAATGACCCAATTAAGGTTTCATTCTACGATGCTTATGCAACCTTCCAACTACACCTCTAGGGGTCATAGGTAGGAAACTTGCAAGGCTAGGTTCCTTGCAACACTCACACCCATAATGCTCCTCGGATATGAGGAAAAGGACTTTCAACACCACTAAATCAAACCAAAATGGTTCATGTCAAGTTCACCAAAATTTAAGGTAGGGGGACCAACCACACCAAGGCTCTAGGTCACAGAGAGCCGAGAGCGGAAGGATTCCCTATCTTACCTTGAGCTAAGTGGGCAATTTAGGTTGAGGAAAGAGAATGAAGAGCACTCTCAAGTGCTTCTGTCACTCTACTGATCTGAGTACTTGGATGATACTAGACAAGCTAGTTTCTGGAATTTGAACCATACCTCAAACAACTCTCTACCCAAGGATGACAATGTAGCTCTGGGATGACAATGTGACACAATAGCATCTCTCTAGTGCATTGGTTTCTTTATGGATAGAAAGTGGAAAAGCATAGTCCCAACTACCAAAAACCTACTTGTAGTCTAGCTAATCAAGTTTAACAAAATTAACATAAGAATGAAGTATGATAAATGACTATAGAAATGATAAAGGAGATAGAGAAAAAAAAAGGCGACGAAGTCCAACTCATTGAAATTCCAATTCACTAGCAAGTTCCACACATAGATGTACCTAAACATAGCCAAGAGAGGAAATATCTTAGGGTTGTATAGGGGTTTACCTCAGTCAAACCCTTTCTTTGGTGTTTCCACCTCCATAGACAACCAGGAAAGCTACAAGATAGAAAATGTAATAAAGACCAAAATGGAAAGAAACCAAACAATCACAAAAGCACTATGCTACATAAATCAATCAGAAATATCACCTTCTTAATTAAAATTCTCTTAAACACGTAAAGGAGGTTGTAATCTTGGTAAGGCCTACATTGTTACAAGAACGAAGGAGTAGTCCCTTGAGACATCAAGTTATAAGTTGTAATGGTGGAGAAAGTGTAGCAAGATGTGTTGATGATGGCTTGAAATGCTCAAAAGATACCCAAGAAATCAATCTGGTGTAGAATGGAGTCCAAATTGAAAAAAAAAGATGAAGTGAATCAAAAAGATGAAGTGAATGAGAAAGATAGGCATTTGAAGATCAAAATGCGAGGGAAATAATCATATTTAGGCCAGTTGGTCAACACAGAGGTGTTATGCTTCATTCCCAATGGAGAATGTAATGTCCCTATGGACTTTAGAGATAAGAATTTTTCAAGGATGGCTATGCATCATGCAAACATTCACACGCCACACTCGTGTCCCAGAAAAAATTCCCCCATTGACACAAAAGACAAGTGTTAAGTGGATGCACATTTTAGAAGGGTGATGTAGAATTCCTTAGTTGGGGTTGGTTTTCTAAAGTAGATGGATGTATAAGGGAAATTTGTAAGAGGGGTACAAATTCGCTCCTATACATTATCATACAATTCCTTATGCCATAACTATTGATTCTCATCAATAAGCTTGCAAATGATGGTCACTAGGTTCTTGTTCCTTGATTTAGCTTGACCATTACCTTGAGGATAATAGTTAGATGAATGTGATAGTGTAATTTTGTGCTCAAAACAAAATTCTATGATCTCATATGATGAGAATGTGGAAATATTATTTGCAATAATCTTGTTTGGCACTCACAATTTGGATATGATGTTCTCTTTCAAGAAATTACATTTTACCTTTGAAGTAGCATGCTTTAATAGTATTTCCTCCACCCATTTGGTGAATTAATTGGTAGTAGTGAAGACATAGATTTTCCCTGCACTTGAGGTTGGATTCATTGCACCAATGAAATCAATTCCCAACTACTAGAAGGGTTCTTTAATCATCATTGGTTTTAGGGGTAGAGTTGCCAACTTTGGTTTTCCTACATATTGTTGACATAATTCACATTTACACACCCAAGAGTATGCATATTGAAAAAGAGTAGGCCAATAATAATTAGACCTTAGAATATTGTGGGTTGTAACTATTGTTGAGAAGTGTCCACATGCTAAGTTGTGAAAATATTTCAACTTGCTCTACTGTGCCTTATCAACACAACACAATAAAGTACCATCCAAGCTACACTTATACAAACCATTGTCCCATAAGACAATTTGTTGATTTGAGCTTGATAGTTCTTTTCTACTTGGGTGTCAATTGATTGGGATATTTTCCATATGTAAGGAAACGACAAATATTTGAGTATCATTCATTAGTATTACTAACAAAAAATACCATTGGAAAATCATTTGAACTCACCTTCTCATCTATAACTTCTTCATCAGGATTATTATTAGTAATAAGTTGACATAAACCTCGCCCATGCACCAGTTTGGTAGGTTTTATGTTCATGTCATATTCTTGTATCTTGGCAATCTAATTGCCACTTTTCATACCAAATTCTTGTTGCATAAAGATTGACTTGATAGTTGAATATGGAACCAATAAGTTTTGACATTGCTATTAAGAATATAAAATTTGAAATAATTTACTTAACCACAACAAAAGCATGTTTCTTGATTTGGGAATATTTTAGTTCATGAGATTTTAAAGGATAACTCATGAATGCAATTGGGGATTCAAATCCCCTGCTATTCTCTTGCATGAAGATTGATGAGATAGTATGCTCAGAAGCATAACTATAGATGATAAATTTCTTCATGTAGTCTGAACATACTAAAACCAGTGCATGAGAAATAACCTCTTTGATATCATCAAATTCAGGTTTCCCTTCTATATTTTAATGAAATGTGGAAGTTCCTTTCATCATATTAACAATATGATGAGTCTTCTCCTTGAAGTCAAGTATAAATCTCCATAGAAAGTTCACCTTCCCAAAGAAACAATGAATTGCTTTCTTAATTGATGGTAAAGTAAGATCTTGGATACTCTTGACCCTTTTAGGATCAATGTTAATACCTTCCTTAGACACAATGTCACCAAGAAGCTTACCTTTTGTAACCCCAAAAATTAACTTTTTAGGATTTAATGAAATTATATGGTGTCAACACCTCTCTAAGATTTCCCTCAAGTGGAAGAAATGTGCTTGATGCTTCTTAGAAAATATTGTAAGATCATCAAGGTATACAACAATAAACATACCCATTACATCATATAATTCCCAATCCATTGCACACTAGAATGGGGCACCAACATTGATAAGATTGAAATGCATTCTACAATACGCAAAGTTACCCCATGGCATTGTAAAGGTAGTCTTGTGTTGATCATATAGAATGGCCCCTCTCTAGTTGGAATAGGAGAAACCATATAACATAGAAAGCATCTCAAACCCAGTCACCATTTGTAGAACTTGATCCACACTAGAAGATGATAGTTATCCTTCAGTGATAACTAATCAAATTTAAAAAATCCATACATATGTGAATTTCACCATTCTTTTTATGAACAAGAATGATATTTCCTATCCACGTTGAATGGTAAATAAGAAATATAATTCATGCCTATAGCATCATCTAAATTTTTGAAAGGATTGTTCCAAAAAAAATTGGATTGTATTTTATTTTTGCTTGTAAGGAAATGCACCTATTTTGAGTGGAATTTCATGTCACAGCTCTTTTTGATGAAAATACTCTAAATATTCATCAAAATATGCAAACATGTCCATGTATTGTCATAGTAATTCATCAAAATATTCTTTTTCCTTAGTTTCTCAACACTTTCCAATATTCACCATCTTATGATTTGCTTTAGTTCCCAAGTTGATCTACTCAACTTCATTGGTTGAATTAGAGTTAGAATATTTATTTCTGACATAACGATCATGTTTTTTTAAAAAGTATTGCAAGGGAAACCAACCCCTTGGGAATTTCATTTCCTTTTAGCTATAGAAACTCTTCACTTGTACCAAGATCGACTTCAGAGATAGATTATCAAGCTGGAGAATCACTACCTTCAAAGTACAACTCATCAATTTTATTTTCCTTTTCCAGAAAGGAAACAATCAGATGATCATCATTGAAAATATACCAATTGTCAGAGTTATTAGGAAGACATGGGAGAAAAACCAACTCAATTATATAGCTAGGTCCATGAAAATCATTGTGTGGTATTAGGAGCATGGCTAAAACTTCCAAGGAATCAACTCTATTTTTAACTCTCTCGGAACTATAGAGATATTGAAAGAATCATACTCCTCAATGCAATCCCAAACAAGATTACGATAATTCCTAAGTCTGTCATTTTCAGTTTGGTACAAATTCCCTATTTGGTAGACTAATAGCTCAACATCACCTTGGTTGTATCTATATTCTTGATTCCTTTCTTACTTGCAACTTGCATGCCTATTAACAAAGCTTCATATTCAAATTTGTTATTGGTATTATCGAACTATAATTTGAAAGAAAAGGGAAAGATTTTCCCTTTTGGGGAGATAAAAAGATATCTCATATCTTGAACTAGTGGAAGTACAACTACCATCAAACTCGATTATCTAAACATCATTTGGATCACCAAGGATTATAGTTTCAAAATTTGTAACTTCGTCATCCGATGAAGATTCATAATTTGTGAAGGAAAACTCATCCAAAGAAGATTAATTTTGTGGTGAAGCTGAGAAAACACTTTCTAATTCATACTTTGTATTTTATGAAGATCCAACATCCTCATCAGTTTGCAAATAATAAGTACCAACACCCAAAGAATCAAATAAAATTTGAGCTCTTAGATCATTAGACTTAGTGACTGAGAATTTGGAATCCCTTTTATGAACCAAATTTTACATCACACCCTTTATAGGTATCTTAGCCTCCAACATATCATGTAAAGTTCTCCTACATCTTTATAGAAATTTCCTCCAAGTAAGATACCATAGGATGTTGGAACATCTACTACCAAGATTGTCATATTGATCTTCATTTCTGGATACAGAGAAAATGCAAACTATGCATGGACTTGATCTTCCTAATCAATGGTACTTGCTTGTTCTCCATAGAGAAAAAAAGACCAAAAGTTTTCATGAGGTTCAAACACAAAGTTGTAGCTACCTTGGCATGCATAACATTGTTAGATGCACTAGATTCTATAACACAATTACTCAACTTAAAGCCATTAACAAGTAAGGAAATATAAAATGGGTCAATCCTTCAAGAGGTAGTTGGAGGAATAGTAATTAGGTTATTTTGAGGAGGCTTAGGCTTTGAAATAGCAGGAACATCTGAAGAGGAATCTCTACTAGGAGTAATTCCCATATCTCTAACAAACTTGACAACCTTATCAAATTTATTAGGATTAGCATTGAGGTATTCAACTTCAGACATTTGTATTTTTGTCCTCTTTACATGGTCAATAATTTCAAAATATTGGAAATAACTTTGCAAAGAAGAGGGGGTAACTTCATTGATGGAAATAAAAAGGGACACTATTCTAAGGAACCTAGAAATAGACTTTTGGCATTGAAGGAACTACAGGAGGACGAGGAGCACTTGTTTATTTCATGTATCTTTTAGTTGCCAAGGAAAAGGAGACCCTATTTTTCTAATAGTTAGCGGTAGTTTTTCCTTTCATTTTGGAGCATCAACTTGAGCTTGATCAAGTTGATTCTACTCTGACCATGTGATAACAATATACGTATCAGTTACTAAGTCCTCATCATCAAATTTGTTTGACACTTGCCAATAACCAATATTTGAGTGACCAGATGGATCTATGTCCTCATCCTAAAATATATCAACATTTTCCTCCATATGATATTCTAGTTCTACATACTCATCTTTCTTTGCTTCACAATATCCCATAGTGTCATTGGTAGGTGGAGCTTCTAAAGTGAGCCTTCCTTGCGGTCCAAGAAGATGATTCTAATTTCTATTTTTTCAAAATAATTGGTGAAAGTCCTTCTAGGAACATCCTTGTAGGAATTATTAGAAAGTTGCTTTTAAAATCCAAAATCTCATTTTCCAACCTTTGAACCATGGGATCTGTAAAGTTGGAATTGGTATTGGAAGATGAAGAATTTGATTCTTTCCCTTTTCTCTTTATATTCATTCTTATTTTTTCAGCAAGTAACAAATCATCTTCAGCACTTGTGGCTAACTATTGAGTTGCTTTAACATTAGATATGACTACCCTATGTAATAAGAAGCTTACCTCTAGAAGTTTCATATTGATGAAAAGACATTTAATATTATGGGTTGTTGATTTAGCCTCTATGTGAATCCTTGTTACCATCTTGTTAAACTTAGTCGTGAACTCACACATGGGTTCATGGGATTCTTTCCTCATGGTTGTAAGCTATGATAATAAAGCATGTACATCTTTAGTAGGCTTAAACCTTTCTTCAAAATTGGTGTGTAGAGATTTATAATCACTAATAGTGCCAGGAGTGAGTGTATAGAACCATTAAGTAGCTACAACCTTACAACATCCTAGTGTTATATGCGAAGAACACCACAAACAATATAGAAAGAAACAATGTGTTCATTAGGATGCTTCTTCCCATTATCATACAATTTTGTGATGTTCTTCCATGAAGCACATGGAAGATCATGTAAAGGAACTACCAAATTGAGAGGACCAAATGTATTATCCCAGGGACTAGGAGGTGGTTGTTGTGGTTGAGCCATAATGTTTTGAACAACAGGTACTTGAACTAGAACTCTAAGAAAGACAAAAGATTCACTTGGAAGTAGTGATCTTAATCTTAACAAAGGATTACTTGTAGTAAGTTGTAATAGTGACCTTGCTCACAAAGCAGAAGGAAGAATGTTATGTCGATGCAACAACTAGAAAAATGGATCAACCAAACCTTTCGCCCTTAGACCCCGTGTGTAACTTTTGTCTTCCAGAATGAAGACTTAAAATGAAAGAAATATTAATGAAAAAATATACACAATCTCACTATAAGAATCTAAAGTATTCATCCACTTCAATCAATAGTGTGATGCCTTGATTGTATACTTCATTCCCTAGTAGAGTTGCAAAAAAAATGTTGGGTGAAAATTTTTGTAGTCCCTTTACGGATTACAAAACTTGAATTTCAGTCACAGTTGTTGTGAGATAAAATATCTCCTCTCAAAAAGGGGAGGTACCCTTCTTACTTTTTACCAGAAATGGTATTAAACTACTCTAAAAATTACAATATGTACACTATACTAATCATATGGGGTTTGTTACATTCATTATTGTCTCTTCTTTTAGAGAATATGTTTACAATGTTCCATGGTTTTTATTTCTTGATATGATACAACTTTAAATACAAACTAAGTAGTAATTAAAAATACATCTAACTTGTCAAAAGCATAGTCTAGGAGTACCAATATAATCAAATATACGTTGCTGGAAAACTAACAAAAGCACAAAGTCTTTCCACTATTTTCAAATACGAGTTCTTCAACAAAGTAATGAGTGTGGAAAATCAAGCACAAAGTCTTCAATCTATTTCGTGAATAGATCCAAGAACATAATGAACTATTCCAAGCACAAATTCTTGAAGATCATTCACCAATATTATCACCAATTACACAATTCCAAGAAAAAGGAATAGCAAAAAGTCTACATAAATCAACTTAAAAGCCCTCCAATCTTAATTAATAAAACACTGCTAATCTAATTGAAGAATAAGATAAACTAATGTGAAAGACATAAGAACATTCACATTCGTTGAAATTGATCCAACACAAAGTTTTGTATGCAATTTAGGCTTCTTTATTGATTGAAAATAGTATCACAATATGAACTCAAAGTCTCAAAAATTGCTTTACAAATGAGAAACACTTCATTATATTAGACAAAAGGTAAATAATACAATACACCTCTCTCTTATTTATAGGTGCGAGCAGTGATCTATTCTAGGAGAATCACTAACTAATGACTTATTCAAATGTGATGTCCATGATTGTGGGAGAACATCTCCATTTTTACATGTAATTGCATGAGACATGTAAAAATTGTTAGAAACCAAGATATGAAATGCAAACCAGAAAAGCCTTCCATAGAGGAGAAAAATAGAAAAAGCATAGCTATTGCAAAAAGATGTGCAACATAATATTATTCAGGAATTTTTAATTACAAGATATGATTTTCTTTATAAAAGAAAAGATGCATAACCCTATTCTTAACTTCAGAAACAAGATAAGGATGAGAATAATAAACCTAGGAAATAAAATATTGCCTAAGTAAACTTATGCAAGTGTAATTAAATATTAATTACACCAACACCCCCCATAAGTGAAACTTAGGGAGAAGCAAATTATTATGCAAGAGATGAGTCCCAGCAACAAGGCCTGATCAGGTACTCATTTACAAATGCAATGATGAGATAGAGAAGGAAAACCCAGTGGGACAAAACCCCCCTACAATGAGATGACTGCTGCAAAGAAGCACTATAAGAACACTGTGGAGTAACACTAGAACCACAATCTGACAAGCAAGGAAAGATACTTCTGTCTACAAGAAACCAAAAATGAAATAATAATGTGACAACAGACCCGATGCCATGGAACACTAGAAAACTCACAAACTGGATCAACCCTAGAATCTGTAAGCAACAGTAGATGAAAGGATGAAGCCACCCCATAATGATGACAAAAATTTGGAAGTTGTGTCATCGAAGCCAATGCCAAACTGAAACTAAAACTGCCCCATAAGATGAGTACCATCAAGATTTTGGAACATTAACCATAAAAACATGGCCTTCAAATTGAGAAAGATCTTAACCAATGTGGATCAAGAACCATAAACTCTCAATGTGAAGTGTGAACCAATGCGAACCAACGATGTGTCTAGCTAAGCAAGAAAGAAGCTAAAAGAAGCAACATGAAACTAGAAAAACTCATGTGAGTTGTCACCAATATGAAAGTGTGATGTAAGAACCCCACCTTAATAGAACTTTATATCAGTTCGTTATTACAATACCCAATGATTACAAAAACTACAGAAACAAAAGAAAAAATGCAAACCTAGTGCACGAAACAAAGAATGAATTCATGCACAAAATAAGGTAAAAATATTTTGAAAATGACATCAGATCTGCATAGAGGTCGAAACTAACTTTCCAATGCCACTTGAATTGCTAAAAATAGATAAGCGAGTCAAAAGATATGTCTCCCAGCGTGAAAACAACAACCTACAAGTTCTAAGGCTGAAAAAGGCATCAAAAAGGAAAAACCAAAAAACCACACCTATAAAATTACGAAATTCATCGAACCAGCTTTCCAACAATATCTCATTTTCCCAATTTTGACATCGTATGCCCAAGTTATACCAAAAAGAAAAAAAGGCATGTAAAGAGACCCTTTCAAAGACTAAATAGGGGGAAAATAATAGCCCTCAGGCATTGGCCCTCGGTCCTCCATGTGACCATGCACTCAGAGGGGGCATAAAAAATCCGCCAGGGGCTTAAATAGAAGGCTCTAGTCATCAATATGACTGTCAACAGAGCTAAAGAGGGCCTCAGGGGGCTGGACTTCACACCTGGTTCCCCATAGGACCCCAAGCTCAGCAGAAGGGGAAAATGTTGGTGGTGATGGATGAAGGCACCACTAGAGGAGCTACGTGTGGGTGGTTGACTAGTGGCCGCTAGGTGGCAGCCCGGTGGCATTGGTCTTTTAAACTGGTCGCACAAAAAACCTTTATATATTTTGATTTTTTTAATATTTTTTTTGAATTTTTCTCGAAAACGTTGCCTCGTGAGGGGTGCCTATGGGCCATACGGCCCTTGTGCAATTTTTTTTGCCTCTCCAGATGACTTTTCCCAAACTAGACAAATTTTATATGAAAATAGGGGTTTTTGGGCACTGCGAATCCAACGGCAAGGTCCATTTTTGCCCAAAGTGCTCTGAAAATTAGGCGACCCCGAGATCTCTCTAAAAAATCACCAAGCTTGAAACCCTCACAGATCTGGGAAACAGTGACCAAAATGAATGAAATAAAAGCCATTTCTGACTTTTTCAAGTGCTCTAAATCTAATGGAAAACCCCAAACTAATCCAGGATGCTCCATAAAGATTGTCAAGGAATGAAACCATCGAGGGACCTTGAACGAGCTCTGTAATGTATTCCTTCAGAAAAGTTGAGAAGGGGCTACAAATCAAGGCTCTAATACCATGTTAGAAACCCAGATCTGAAATGCAAACCAGAAAAGCCTTCCATAGAAGAGAAAAATAGAAAAAGCAGAGCTATTGCAAAATGATGTGCAACATAATATTATTCGGGAATTCTTAATTACAAGATATGATTTTATTTATAAAAGCAAAGATGCATAACCCTAATATTATCTTGAGCAACAAGATAGCTCAACAAGATAAGGATGAGAATAATAAACCTAGGAAATAAAATATTTCCTAAGTAAACTTATGCAAGTGTAATTAAATATTAATTACACCAACAAAAATGTGAACACCTATTTACACAATGCATGATAAAATCATGAAATATAACTATCCCTAGAAATGTAAAAATATTTATGATTTCTTTTTTCTTGGAAATATTCAGACTTCTTTAAGATTCCCTCCATTACTGTTTCATCTAGTCTATAAGTGTAATCAATAATAGTGTAAACCTTCATGAAAACTTCTTTATAGTAGAACAAACCTTCTTACATCTATCTAGATGTTTTATAAGATTTTCCAAGGTTAACTATACATCAAATAAAGTGTCCATTAAAGCTAATTAAAATGGTTCATCTTCTACTTGTTTCCAAATAGCTTCCATGAATACTTGAACAATCTCACTTTTCAAGAGAAATGTGTGGTAGTCATAAAGAAGTTTCCCTAGAAACTCTTCAATTTTTCTCACCATGACAACACAAGATCCTTCAACATCCTCTTACACATATTATACATCCTTGATTAGAGTGTTGATGACTTGTATGATATTTTTGCTAGATTCTTTAATTTCCACATACTTTTTCTTGTTAGGAATTATCCCAACTCCCACTAACTTGCTTAGCTTCTCCCTCTTCAATTTAATACATGACTCAAGATTTTGCTCCATTACCTTCTCTTCAATAGAAAGTGCACTTGATGTCTTGTCCAACTGTAGATTTATCTTTGATATCTAGGAAATCATCTACACTAGAAGGGTCATGTATTATCAACCTTGTTTGATTATTCTATCAAAAAAATTATATTTGATTTTTCCTTTAGAATAGTATTTCTTAACCTTTTGAACCATAGGTTTCTCAATACTCATTACAATAGGTTGCACATTCTTTGAAGAATTTGTGATTCTCCTCAACATAGAAGCATAGTACTAAGATTTTTCCTTGTACATGTCTTTAGCCTCCTTTAATTTATCATTTTTTCCATGAAAGCAGTCAAAGACACTTGAGCATCATCCTTGGCACTTGCATGTTTGATCTTTCCAAGGTCAATACTTGTGATTGTGTAGTCCTCCATGCTAATTTCCTCATGGATTTTACCTTGAGGTAGTGTTGCTATGTCCACTTTCTTATACACTAATTTTTCCATATGAAACCTTGAGTAAAATTTTGGCTTCTTTTTACCCTTACGCTTTTGCGGAGCCAACTCCTCAAGATCTAACTCATCAGGAGATACCACTTGATTTTTCTATTTAACTACCTATGAATCCAACCATGGAGGAAGGAAAGAAACATCACCTTAGGTCCCTGCTACTAATTCCTAAGTTACACCAGTATTTGTGGGAACAAATGTGGTAGTTACAATAGGTGCTACCCCATTCATCATTGCTCCTAGAATATGTAAAATCAATGTCTCTAGCAATGACTTATTCATGAACTAATCAAATTCAGCTTGTGAAGATATGTCAAATGATGGAGATTTCAAACTTGGAATAGACAACAGAGAATCAAAGATAACATCAACATTCTACACTGACCCTCTAGAAGGAGTAGAATGAATTTAATATACCATTAGAGGTATTGTCACTTTAAGTGCATGTAGAACTATTGAAGGTGGAGGTGAAATCTGAAGAGGAGGTGATGGAGAGGTAGGAATTGGAGGAGTATGCGGTGTTGTAGAAAAAATAGGCAATGATGTATGTGGAGGATCCTAGATGAAATTTTCTTGTAGAGACATTTGCATTTCTTCATCTTTCCTTTCTTCTTCCTGTTCATCTTCCTCATCCTCTTGTTCTCCCTCTGATTTCTCATCATCTTCATCTTCTTCATTTAGTTCTTCATTGTAATGTAATTGTTCATCTTCATGTTTCTCTTCTCTTTCTGGTTGCTCATCTTCAATAGTTTGTGTTGTACTCTTCCCATAAGTAAATATAATTTTAGGTCTCCTATGTGAGGAATATGGAGAAAAAAATGTCCTATTCTAGGTCTTGAGCTCTTGTTATTTGTTGGCTTCTCCTTTAGATACATCACTCTAAAAATCCATCTTGAAAAACTTCAACTGAATTCCTTACCGTTTCAGACATTCAATGGTATTACTCAAATTGGGAGTAAGTCTTTGCCAGATAGAAGTATTTTCTTTTTGAGACCACTTAATAAGAGGCAAGGGTTTGCTTGCTATCACCTTTTCATCATACTCAATATTTATAATATCACGAGGATCTTCAATGTTCTTTGGAAGATCTTCCAAGCCAAGATCAAGGATTTGCACCATAGTAAGCTTGCAAAAATATGTTTTTTGATATCTTCTTCATCTCTGCAATCTGCCTAAATATCTTTAAAACAATAGACACTTCTATGATTCTTTTTTATTTTTCTCTTTATTCCTCTATAATCAAAATCATTTCTATATCTATAAGTTCTTAGAGTCATGATTTACATTTATGATGCTATAGCTTTGGTCTTGGGCATTGTTTGTATAATCCCTAGCTTATGAATGGTTTGACATTCATTATGCACTATGATAACCTATCTACAAAGTTCCATCAAAACTCACTTTTCAAAAGGATAACTTGGTAACATGTAGGGATATCCTTTATGACAACCTATTCTCAGGTATGTGAAGGTGGGAAATTGCAAGAAAATACATCTATATTTATTTAAAACCTTCTACGCTTCATCAAAGACCCTTTTATTTTCTAAGGATGGATCAAACTTACATAGCAAAGGTGCAAAGAAAGCATCATTTACTCTTCTAGAGTGTTTGATGCTACCTTTGAGGGTGATTTTGGAATAGTATTTTTACACAAACACAAACCTTATATATCCTTATGTTGTTAGACTATGATATTTCCTCATGGTTGTTGCAATGTACACTAAGTATGAAGTCATATAGAAGTTCAAAGTAGAGTGTACATTGATGAGTTGTTCATGGATTTCATCACTGATTTAGGCACCCCAGTCAATGCGACTCTTGTTTTTCTTGATAATTCTGATGTACTCATACATCCATTATTGGAAAGTTGATGAAGTTGGAAATCCTTTCACTCTACTTAGGAGAGTGATCATATCACACACATCCTCCTTAAAATTGCTACAAGGACAGGTTTTAGGCCATCTTGTAATATTGGGCCTCAGGGTATTCAAGCATTTCACTTTGATCAAATGCTTAGATTCATTTTGATTTTTATCATAAGCCTCTCGGGCATGCTCAATAGTCATATCTACATATTTCTCCATGGTTGGGACATAGAAAACTACATTGAAGAAATCAACATCCAACCTCATCATTACCTATCTTGAAGAGTCTAACACTTCTATCATCTTAGATGTAGTGTGAGACAACTTGCAACACAAAATATAGAAAATAATTTGCTACTGGAAATGAGGCTACCCAATGGAGATTGCTAGGAACAATGGCCTCCAAATATTTTTCTATGGGTTGCCTCTTTGTTCTTTTAACAAAGTCATTTATATGAAGATGTTTTATTTATGTATCCTTGATCTCATTGATCTTGGATGTGACCATTGTAGGCAAATAGACACCTTGGTATTTGTACTTCATTTTATCCTTCTTGCTTGATGATGCTGACTCTTCAGTTGTCATTAACTGTAGTAGGAGACCACTAATATCTTACAATAAATTCCTTCAAGGAATGCTTGATAGGATATGGACTATAGATGCATGGAAACGAGATATTTTTATGATATTAGAAGAATATGTGTTTTATACATGCGGGAATGTGAAAATCCAAGAGAGCACTTTGGAGCGAGATGATATTAGCAACAAAGTGAGAAAAAATGAGCGAATGTAGGTGAAATGAAGCTCAAAATACAATTTTGGAATTTTTGGGGAGTAAATGAAACATTCAAGATTTTATGTAGGGGCACCGAAATTAAATGTGCTTACATCTTGGGGAAGTTCATTTTATGCACTAATGCTAAAAATTAGCACTTCTACATTGTTTTGAAATGCTTTGTAAGTTTTGTGTATAGGTGCTAAAATTAATGCTTCTACATCTTGGGAAGTTTGATTTTTGCGAGAGTGGTGAATTTTGATGCTTTGACATCTTCCTGAAGGACTAGGTGGATTTGTGTATGGATGCTAAAATTCACCACCTATGCATATTTTTGGAAATTTTGTTTCGTGTACAGGTAGAAAAAAATCCTACCTCTTCATTGGGGACTTGTGGAAAACACAAAGATATTGTTGGAGCTAAAAAATTCATATTGGTTGTCCTACACACCTCTATTCTCAATCATTCTCCCACATCCACCAAATGCTCCATCTCCATTTCATAATAATTGACATTAATATAAAGTACCAAAATAAGGCCCTTGATCATTACAAGAAAGTGACGTCCTTGCCTAAAATGTTCTCCTAGTAGTTCAAGGCATGTCGCCAAGACAATGCCATATCAAAAAGAGTCTCACCATAGTCTCTTCAACACAAGCAGGAAGGGTTGATTAAAAATGTAGATGAGACTCCCAAATGTCTAAGAGACATATTCAAATGTCCTACTAGCATAGAGAGTGATATGTCTAAGAGACTTCGACATGTCAAGGAAATAATCTAACATGCCTCACCAACAAATCATGCATGTCAACATTCAGGAAACAAAAAAACATCTCTCAAACACTAATAGATTATCATAAAATAAGTAGTAAATCACTAGTGGAACACGCACTAATGAAACAACAATGTTGAAGAGACACTGGCATATTGAAAAGAGAAGAAAATAAGTCTCTTCAACACTCAAGGAGTAAGGTATTGGTAAGACATAGAGATATCAAACAAACATTGGATAAGGTATCATCAACATCCTAACAATGATATGTTGAGGAGACATAAATATCAAGAAGATAGATCATAAAAAGTCTCCTCGACATTCAGGCACAATATATCAATGATACTAAGGGACATTAGAGAGAAGTGACCATAGGTCTCTCCGACATAAAAAAATTCACATAGAAATCATCAACAAATATTACTACTAGAGGAAGAAATAAAGATATGTTGAGGAGAGATAGACTTGTCAGCAAGAAAAATCCACCAGTCTCATTGACATAAAAGAGGACCATAAGAAAGCAAACTAAGAAGTAAATATTGAAGAGACATTGCAATATTGATAAGAGAAATCTAAATGTCTCTTAGACATTCCTCAAAAGATGGCCAAGAACATCAAAGAGAGATATAGATGTGATTAGAGTCTCGTCAACAAAATATGAAATAATTGTCACCAGATTGATTTGATGGATTAAGTCATCAAAGAGATGACTTCCATTAATATGTAAGTTGATAGGAAGGGTGGCGTGAGTGCCATTTATGAACCAAAGTTAGCTTGAATGTGCTAAAAATTTGATAAATTCATCCTCTCATAAATGAAAATTCACTCCACATTATGGCTAAGCATCCAGACAACGGAGTTGGACAAAAGCAAATAGCTCAGAATTCTCAGCATTCACTCAATTCAGTACACCTTAGCTTAGTTGAATGTGAATTTTTTAATATAGCTTGAAGTACAACACTGTTAGGGTTAAAATGGATAAAACCACAAAAAAGTAAAGATCAAAGAGACAAAAAACTAAAAGTAGGCCTCTCAGTCAAGATTTAATAGATTAGTGTCCTGAGTTAGGGGAAAAAGCATGAAGAAAAACTCATTTAAACCCATCGTGTGAGACCCTAGAAGATAAGAATAAGAATTTGGGAGATGTATCAACTCCACATAGAGTCTATGATTTGTTTATATATCATTATAGGAAGAAATACAAATATAGCCCAATCTCGAACCCATGGATTTTGAATTTAGGGAAATTAGTAATGCTATTTTTTTTTGTTAACATAAAACTAATTAAAGCAATGGAAAAGAATTATAATAAAAAAACAAGGGAAATTCACTTACTCAATGGGTCACAGTTTATGATCATAACAAGGGATTTTATTTGTATGGTTTTCCAATTGGACATTTCTTTAAAAATGAAGTTACGGTTGAGATATTTGTTGGAAGAATAACTCTATAGATATGAGCTATAAGAGGTAGAAGCTACCTCTGAATAGACCCAAAGGCCTAGGAAATCAACCCTTGAGATTTGCGAGTAATGAGAAGCCCCCATTTTCTATAGAATTGTTTGAAGAATATTACTTGTACACGTACTATTTAGTTGGCTAAGTACTGGGAGTTGAGGCCCCTGCTAACATGACTATAGCTCCCATGGTTCTAGCTACGTACATTCATAAACAAGATTTCAATCCCTATGACTATGCATAGTATATGTCTAAAGCCATTAATAACTATGCTCTTAATGCTATTAAGGACAATAGTGAAGCTATCAATTTCAAACATTATTTACTTTTTATTCATATGATATTGTATGAAGGGAAAGTGATGGGAATGTGGGCTGAAGAATTAAGAATTAAATATCTAGATAGTGATGGTACTTTTAGGACAATGCAAATTTGGACATTAGTATGGGATAGTAGATGAAGGAGATCCCATTATATGTACTTTGAAGAGCATTTTGTCAAACCCTTATACAAATTGTTTGGCCATAAATGTGATTACAATCTATCCCCTAAAGTACAAAGTTTTCGCTAACCAAAGGATAAAGTCCATGATGGAAGGATAAACCACAATAGGGAAGATTGGTATGTGTTTGCAGATTGTACTATCATTAGAGTCTATGGATTTGAGGCAACACCATATTTTTTGCCTAAGACTGTGTTGGATAGAGTTGCTTATCTTGAAATTATAAGACATTTGTCTTATTTAGACTTTATGCATTTAAAAAAGTTATGGAAGGTAAACCTCCATGCCTTCTACTCTATGCTTTGGTGATTTCACCATTATTGTTGATTCAAGGTATGACTTGGTTGGAAGAAAGTTAAATTATTATGGCTTACCAGTTGGAAATAAGAGGAAGAATTTTGACCCTGAGCACTTTAAAAAATGATGGTAAAATTTCTCAGAAACAGAAAGGATATGAGCAGGTGTTTGATGTTGATGATGTCATTAGGAACTCTAAGGATAGTTAGGTGACCATGAGAGAAAATACATACAACAAAATTCTTATGGCTAAGGCCTAGAGGTTGAACACTATTCCATCTTATGTAGAATATTTTCATGAAATCAAAGACCCCATGGAAGGAGTTGAGCAATTGCTTCAGCATGAGGAATAATTAATAAAATATGTACCTCTAGTGGAATCTGAAAATAGAAGAAGTGTTGGCTCTAGGAGGAAAGCAAAAAATATAACACCACTAGGCCACTTGTCATGATAGCCCACCCTAAAGGTAAGCTTCTCAGTTAATACTCCAACCATAGTTGAAGACGATGTTGAAGGGGAAGAATAGGTCACATAGATCAATGCTCCTGTCATTCCCCAATATGAAATGCCACTAGAAAGAAGTGTAATTAACTTTGAAGCTTCTAAAGAGTTATCTGATGATGTGAAGTATCGATCCAGACAAGATTTTATTGTCGATGATGCCTTTGTCTAGACTTCTGAATTTAAAGCTTTCATTTATGAATATAAAGGAAAAGTGGTAAGGGAGAGGTTGAAGGACATTGACCCTAAGAAGGAAGCATATGATTTAAAATAACTTCAACATGAAATTGATAGAGAGATGAAAGACATGAGTGCTGAAAGAGGAAGATCATTATTGAAAGAGGTTGGGGTTATGCTCCTTCTAGGATGAGATATCAGTTCAACCAATGTATTTGATAGTTTTGAGAAAAAATAAAAAATTGCACTTAATAGATGAAGCTAGTGACAAAATCTACACTAGATCAAGATTTAATTCTGATAATACTACTTTGCAGATATGGGCACTTTAACCACCATGAAAAAAGCCTTCCCTAGTGGATCATGATTAGATTTTTGGACATATTTTGGGGCAAAGAGTAGGATAAACAAATCCCATGGAGACTATTGATTTGAATGTGAATGTGGCCAAATTCCAAAAGGCTCAGATTCAACAATTGGTAAGGGATAACAAGGGATTGATAGAAGAAAATGAAAGGTTGAAACAAGACCTTATTAGCTATAGGGATAGACTAGCTTCTTGTTCTTCAGGGCTTTAATCTCCACTAATTGAACAAGAGAATAAGGTGCTAGAGGAAATGACAAAAACAACCTATTGGAAATGCAAAGATGAGAAAGTGCAAAAGGAACAAGAAGGGTTAAAGGAAAAGCTCAAACCAATACCTTTGAAATGGCATCAGAAATATTCTACATAAGGTTCGAAGATATGAATAAACATGTTGAATAAGTTTGGCATATTCATGATAAAACATATGTAGCATTACTAGAGAACACTAGATTGAGTGATAGGATGAAGAAGGTAGAATCTCATATCATTGCAAAGGAGGATAACTATGTTGTGATACAAGAATACTAGGAGCTCATGAAATATCAAAAGGACTTCCACAATATCTTGACACAAGAGTTAAGTGATTTCAGTCAGCCACTGAGCATGGCCTTACCCAATTTTTTTGAGGAAACAAAATTGAAAGATCAGGATACATGGAAGGATGAAATATCCAAATATTTACCAATTATTCTTGATGCAATCAATGATGAAGATGAAGTTCTTAAAAGAACACATAAAAAACTAGGAAGAATCTTTGAATTGGAGTATGTGATGAAAGAGATCATACATAATGCAGACACCCATGCCAAAAGTGGGTATATGGAGCATTTATCAAAAATCAATTTGTTCATTTCATGGGCCAAGTAAGAGAGGAGTGATAAGGGCTATATTTTGATAGTCTTGGATACACGATCATGGTGCAAGAGCCTTGAACAAGTCTTAGATGACCACAGGCACATGCTAGAGATTAATGCACTACAATGCATCCAATAGAAAACTCTTAATATTTTCATGTTTATGTTAATTATGTTCTAGTTATGAAACATTGTGACTTTTTGTAAAGGGGCCTAAAGCTTGTTGCTTCCCATACAAATAGGGAAACCAGGGATTGATTTTGATATCATCATCATCATCATCATCACATTCCATTCCATTAGAGTAGGAATTAGTAAGAAGATAGATTGGAAAATCCACCCATCCATACCATATTTAAAAATATTCTATTATAATGCTTATATTTTGAAGTAATACAATGGAGCATACTATTTACAAATCATAATTCATTTTTAGTGTTCAATTACTACATCGATTTTCATGCTCATTCATTACTTTGTTGTATCCAAAGTGGTCTATTCAAGTTATTTAAATCTTCATGATTTATCAAAGCACATTTTATGTTACTATGTGAGAGATTTGATTGGTTTGTAAGTTGATGTGAATTAAAATCCTTTATCATAGTTTTCTTTAATTGGTATCTGCCCATGGTTAGAATCCTTTTAAATAAGTTGTTTTCATTGGTTTCCATTAACTCAAGAATTAAAGATCCTTTAATACTTTCACAATAACTTGAGGGGATATCACTGGGATAATTAAAGAACACTATAATAAATAGACTCGTACATTTGCACAAGGTGCAAACATCTCAAGTGCCAATTAATTTGAGTTAACTTGAATAATAGGTTATGTATCTTAAAAATATATGTCCATTCCATAATCACCATCCACTCATTCACTTCATTAGCCCAATAGGAATAGGAATTGGTCATAATTAGCATACTATATATAAAACATACAACTCACAATATTTTACTCTCAATTACTCTCATTAGAAATTAGTCATCAAAACTCTACATCTACTCCACCTTCACGTGCCATAGTGAGTAGATTGCTCAATCTATTAACCATATCCAATTGCAAATCTTCCTTATTGTTCAGGTATACCCTCCTAGGTTTGGCAAAGCCTGAAGAGTAGAAGGTAACCAGTCTATTTTACCTTGTTCATGGGCCAAAGGTGTATTAAGGGATTCTCGCCCCCTTCTGGTTTAAAAACCTATAGTTTTGAGACTGAACAGATGTATTGGCATGATTTTTTTCCACCTCTTGATTAATGTGAAAAGAATCATGTAGTGGCAAAAAAAAAAACCAACCACTACAAATACTTCTATTTAGTGATTGACATGTATTGATGATAGTTTTCACCTCCACTACATGGGGTTGGATATAAGTAAAAAATGTAAGGTTAGAAGTATTTGGTGAAAAAATGAGGGTTTGCAGAAAATACTTAAAATAATTTCAAAAGAAAACAAAATGCACGAGAAAAACCACCTACATTCAATGAAAGAAAAGTTAACTTTGTTATTTAAAAAAAAATAAATGGAAAAGGATATACAAAGGAATGCAAAACAAACAAACCCTATGAACATAAAACAAGATGAAATAAGCATAAACCAAGAAATGGAAAAGATTTGAAAAAATGTTTGTAAAAATATAAATGATCATCATGAGAATGATAAAGAAAAATAAACATTAAAACAAGGTGAGGAAATAACCACGACATACCTAGAAAACAAATGAAAACCCTAGGCCAAGAATTGATTGAAATCTGTCAAGAAATTGCCGCTAAAACTATACTAAAATGTGAAGGAGGTTCACTAGAAATTCATGCAAAGTAGAGAGGAGAAAACCAAACAAGATGATCAAGAATGAGACTAAAATGACTTTAAATTTCATTAAGAAGATTTTAAAGAAAATTTCATTAATAAACTATATGTTCATTAATTCCACATGTGTGTAGGTAGGAAAGTGCACAGACGATGAAAAAAAATTCTTGTGCATTTTTCTAGAACACCGAAAAGATGTAGTCGTGCTAAAAAATCCTGCCCTTGCATACTCAAAAAGTTTAAGATGTGTAGTGGTGCTAAAAAATAGTTATGCTACACCTTTAAAAAAAATTCTATGAGCTCATGTAGGAGCTGTTAGCTCTCAAAAACGTAGGAAATAATGCCTCAAGAGGTTGCCAATCTCTTGATACACTTTAGGGCAACAGAAAAGGTCAAGAGAACTCAACCTTCTACTCTTTAGGTGCTACTAACATGGGTGGGTGTACCCTTCTGAATGAAGCAGACTTATCTTATGATTATCCTTCTGAAATGCTTTGTCGACAATGGCAGATGACAGTGAACAAATGAAATCAAACTTGATAGCAATCTTCTGATCTAAATCCTAAAATGCTTTATTAACAAATATAAAGAAACTAAAATGAATTCAAATGATGAAATTGTAGAGACCAGTGCCTTATTGGGTATGGAGAGTCAAATGAAACAGAAGTGGGAAACTTATTCTAAGAGAAAATTAAATTGATGGCATATGATTTGTTTATAACTTGTATTAACGTGCAAGATTTTGACCACTAAGCTCTACTTTAATAATCTAGATGAATTCGCCCTGATTACTATGATCAACAAAAGGGATTTAATCTCTACTTGAGAGAACCAGTCAATTAATCGCATAGATACAACAAATGTGCACTGATAAACTGAAAATAAGCTTGTTACTTCAATTTAAACAACCAGAAAGAATCAACTTGGAGACAACTTAGCAATTTTTTTCAATAAACTCAACATACAATTGACACTAGAAATAACCTACCACACTAGTTGATTTTCATTGAATTCGCCATTTTAAAACATGCAACATAGTCTCTGGAATGAGAGCTTTATTCTACTATATCCATCTCTACCTACTGCTTCTAATCTAAAATCTCATTCTAATCAATTACAATCGGGGTGCATATATATACACCAGCATTGGAAATAAAATGCTTCAAAATCCATGTCGGCCACCGTAGAATTTGGGAAAAACCATGTCGGCTTCCAACGGCATTTGAAATTCACATGTCGGCCACAACATTTGAATATAATCTTTGAGCCACTCGCCGAGACACCTTGAAAGTATGCTGAAGGAAAAATATCACTTATCGCTGTCTGCTCGTGTTCCCTTGTTCATCGCCATGACCAATCCAAGTTGTGGAAGTATCATATCAAAAACCCTTAGTCATACCGAGAGCACATATGTGTTACATTTGTTTCAGTCACCGAGACACAAGAAAATGTCATATCTAAATGAACCCCTATTTGATTCACTATCGCTGTAACCTCCATCCATTGGGGAGACCTCTCATAGAATACTTCAAGTCATACTAAAAGTCTTCAACCATCCCCAAGTCACTGTGTCAAATTTGTACCTTGCCGATAAGCATATTTCATTTGATCCACTTCGTTGTGACATAAGCCCAATCTCATCGACAAGCCTATTTTCCCCAAGTA
This sequence comes from Sequoia sempervirens, assembly GCA_007258455.2. Lineage (NCBI taxonomy): Eukaryota > Viridiplantae > Streptophyta > Pinopsida > Cupressales > Cupressaceae > Sequoia > Sequoia sempervirens. The sequence goes on from VDFB02358134.1 coordinate 42,395,280, forward strand.
TGTCGCTATAACATCCAACCCTCAGCGAGACGTCACGCAGAGTATATTACTATGCCGAAAGCCCTGAGCACACATGATCACTGAGAGAAATCCATTCTCACACCGAAAGCCACCATAGTCTCACCGAAAGTTTATTCGAAGAAAATCCATGTGTAAGGTCGGCGAGACCGAAGGTCACTCACCAAGATCTTACAACGATAGCTATGACTCCCCCCGATATGCATCCCCCACTTGCCGTCCATCAAGACAATTAGAAATCGCTAAGACCTCAGCCTGATGGAAAAAACCATGCCGATATGCTCATCCTCAGTTGCCAAAACAACATGAATGTCATGCCGATAACCACCCACAAGAAAATGCCAGTCCCTGTAACATTACAAAATTCTCACCGATACACTTGAAATAGAAAATATTAGTAGAAAAAAATAATGGGTTGGGGAGACCCGAACAGATTCATGCCGATATGGACCAAAAGGTGGAAAATGCAGACATAGATGAATTCCATGGGGAAATATGGGAAAAATATGAGTGGAATATGCACACAGTAGGACCAAATCTGGAAGTTTATGAGTAAAACCAACATGTGAAAATATCATATTTTTACAATTCCAACAAGAACATTGAAAAAGAGTGAACCTGTATGGGAAAATTAATTCCTAACTCTGGGAAAGTGAAAAATGACAAAATACTCATTTTCAATTTTTCAAGAAATGAGAAGAAGCAAGCGCTTCAGGGGACGATTCAAGGCTCAGGACCATGTGTAAAGGAAAATTAAAATTAATCTCATTTTGCATGCTTAGAGTGAACAAGACTACGAAATGGACATGTTTTGTAGGGAGTTATCTAATGAGTCAAGCTTAGTTGGATTTGAGGATAACATCTGGCTCTAGCTAGGGAGCTTCCTTAGATCAATATTTGAAATGATCGAAGGGAGAAGAGCTACATAATCTAAGTGTCTTCTTCCATCCATTGGGTGTAGAGTTAGGTGAAAAAACAAAATGACTCAAAAATAAAAAAAATGCAAAGACTATACAAATATTTACATGATACAATTGTCACCTCATTGAGAAATTTTTTCCAAAATGCTACCCATTGTGTAAAAGAGAAAATGGTGTACCATCCTCATATGCTAGAAGGAAGCTATTTTCACCATCTAGTTGATGTATCTTGAAAATATCTTCCATACTAAGTCAAACTTGTTGTGCATAACTTTTGGTTCTTTTTGCTTGTCCCACAAGAGAACTAGATCTCCAACCTAGAAATATCGAGACTTCACCTTCTTGTTGAAAATACTCTCCACCTATTCTTGGTGTCCTGTGATATGGTTCACCACTTCAACACATTTCTCTTCTAGTTTGGAGAGATACATTATGTGCTTATCAACTGAGCTTTTGAAACTCTCATCATCAATGGCCTTGGCTAACTTGAGGGTAGGTAGTTCTAGTGTGATGGGAATTTCTACATTCAACCCATAAAGGAGTTGAAATGGGAACATTCCTATCACCCAGTTTGGGGTAATCTTGTCAGCCCACAAAACATCATACAACTCCTTATGCCATAATCGATGATTTTCAAAAAAAAGCTTGTGAATGATGGTCACCAAGTTCTTGTTTCTTGATTTATCCTAACCATTACCTTGTGGCTAATGGATGAATGTGATAGTGTAATTCTGTGCTCAAAAAAAAAAATTGTGATCTCACTTGATGAGAATGTGGAAGCATTATCTATAACAATCTTGTTTGGCATACTAAATCTGGATATGATGTTCTATTTCAATAAATTACATAATACCTCTGAAGTAGCATGCTTTACTATTATTTCCTCCACCCATTTGGTGAAGGAATCGATAGTAGTGAGGACATAGATGTTCCCTGCACTTGAGGGTGGATTCACTATGCCAATGAAATCAATGCCCCACTACAAGAATGGTTCTTCAATGATGACTCATTTTAGGGTTAGAGCTGCCAACTTTTACTTGCCTAAAAACTGTTTACATAGTTTTCATTTATGCACTGAAGAGTATGCATCTTGAAAAATTGTAGGCCAATAGTATTAGCCCTCAAAATATTGTGGGACGTAACTAGTGATGAGAAGTTTCCTCCACATGCTAAGTCTTGAAAAGATTTCAACAACTTTCTCTTTTGTGCCTTATCAACATAGTGCAAGAAAGTACCATCCAAGCTATGCTTATACAAACCATTGTACCATAAGGCATAATTTGTTGATTTGAGCTTGACAGTTATTTTCTCCTTGGGTGTCAAGTGATTTAGACATTCTCTGTATGTAAGGAAAAGATAAATATTTGAGTACCATTCATCAATAATACTAACAAAAAAAACAATTGGAAAATCATTTGTACTCACCTCCTCATCTGTAACTTTTTCATCAGGATTATTGTCAGCAATAAGTTGGCATAAACCTTGCCCATGCCCCAGTTTGGTAGGTTTGATATCCATGTCATATTTTTGTATCTTTGCAATCTAATTTCCCCTTTTCGTAACAAATTCCTATTGCACCAAGATGGACTTGATAGTTGAATCTAGAACTAATGCTTTGGCATGGATATTAAGAATATAAAATATAAAATTCTTTACTTGCTTAACCACATTGAAACCATGTTTCTCCATTTGGGAATATTTTAGTTCATGAACTTTCAAATGATAACTCATGAACACAATTGGGGATTCAAATCCCTCGCTATTCTCCTACACCAAGATTGTTGAGAGAGTATGCTCGAAAGCATAATTATACATGATAAATTTCTTCATGTAGTCTGGACAGACCAATGCATGTGCGTGAGAAATAGCCTCTTTGATATCATCAAATGAAGCTTTCTCTTCTGTATTCCAATGAAATGTGGAAGTTCCTTTCATCATATTAACAATATGTTGAGTCTTCTCTATGAAGTTAGGTACAAATCTTTGTAGAAAGTTCACCTTCCAAAATAAATAATGAATTTCTTTCTTACTTTAGGGTAAAGTAAGAGCTTGGATTCTTTTGACCCTTTCAAGACCAATTTTATTACCTTCCTTGGAAATAATGTGACCAAGAATATTTCCTTTTGTAACACCAAAAATTGACTTTTTTGGATTCAATGAAATTCCATGTTGTCGGCACCTCTCCAATATTTTCCTCAAATGGAAGAAATTTTCTTGATGCTTCTTAGAAAATATTGTAAGATCATCACTGTATACTACAATGAATTTACCCATCACATCATGGAATGCCAAATCTATTGCACACTAGAACATGGCACCAACATTGATTACACCAAAAGGCATTCTATGATACACAAAGGTACCCCATGGCATTGTAAAGGAAGTCTTTTGTTGATCATCTAGATTAACCTTTACCTAGTTGTAATGGGAGAAACCATCTAACATAGAAAGCATCTAAAACCCAATCACCATTTGTAGAAATTGATCCATCATTGGAAGAGGATAGTTATCCTTCAATGATAACTCATTTATATTTTATAAATCCACACATATGCAAATTTCACCATTCTTTATGTGAATAAGAATGATATTTGTTATCCACATTGAATGGTAAATAAGAAATATGATTCCTCCATTTAGCATCTTCTAAATTTTTAAAAGGATTGTTGTAGAAATTTTGGTATTGTATTACCTGTTGGCCCCACACTTGCCATTAAACCAAAAGATCAACCCATTAATTCCTGATAGAACTGCAAGAGTTAACAGATCCATGGGAGGAGGTTAGTCCATGTCGCAAATCCTAAGGAGAGCAGTGACCATCTTCCAACAAAATCCCCCTCAGCATTACCCGAGGGGATTTGAACCTGATACTTTTGGCGTTGATACCAATTGTTAGGCCCATAGTTGTCATTGCACCAAAAGATCGACATGTTAATGCCTGATACAACTCCTAGAGTTTACGGATCCATGGGAGGTGGTTAGTCCATGCCACGAATCTCGAGGGGAGCACTAACCATCTGCCAACATTACCTTTGTTTATGCTTGTAAGGTAATGCACTTGGTTTGAGAGGAATCTTGTGTTGCACCTCTTTTATATGAAAGGAATTTAACTATTCATAAGAATATGGCAACATGTCCATGTATTGTCATAGTAATTCAGAAAACTATTATTTTTCCTCAGCTATGCAACACTTTTTGATATTCAACATCTTAGAACCTGCTTTAGTTCCCAAGTTGATCTACTCAACTTTGTTGGTTGAATCAGAGTTAGAATGTTGCTTTTTGACATAACAATCGTCTTTGTCAAAAAGTCTTTCAAGGGACACCAACCCCTTGGGAATTTTATTTCCTTTTAGCTGTAGAAACTCTTCACCTATAACTATATCAACTTGAGAGACAAATTCTTGATCTAGAGAATCACTACCTTCAAAGTACAACTCATCAAAAATTTCCACCCTTTCCTAAAAGGTAACAACTTGATGATCATCATTGAAAACTTGCCAATTTTTAGAGTTCTCAGGAACACTTGGGAAAAAAAACTAACTCAATGGTATAGGTAGGTTCATGAAAATCCTTGACTTTTATAAATAGCATGGCTAAAACTACTAAGGAATCATTTGTATCATTATACTCTCTTAGAACTACATAGGTATCGAGAGAATCAAACTCCTCAATGCAATCCCAAAGGAGATTACCTTAATGCCAAAGTTTTTCAATCTTATTTTGGAACAAATTCCTTATTTGGTAGACTACCAACTTAGCATCACCTTCGGAATGGAGATTCTTGATTTTTTTCTTACTTTCAACTTGCATGCACCTAATAACAAATCTTCATATTCTATTGTGTTATTGGTAAATTATCAAATTGCAATTTCAAAGTAAACAGAAATATTTTCCATTTTGGAGAGAAAATAAATCTTGAATCCTGAACTTATGGAAGTACAACTATCATCAAAATCAATTATCCAAACATCATTTGGATCACCAAGGCTTGCTGTTTCAAAATCTGTAACTTCATCATTCGGTGAAGCTTCATAATATGTGAAGGAAAAATCATCTGAAGATTCATTTTTTGGTGAAGATGAACCAACACTTTCTGACTCATACTTTATATTTGATGAAGATCCAACATTCTTATCAATTTGCAAATAATAAGTACCAACACTTGAACACTCAAATAAAATTTGAGCTCTCTGATCATCAGACTTAGTGACTGATAATTTAGACTCCCTTTTATGAACCAATTTTTTCATCACACCCTTTATGGGTATCATAGCCTTTGACATATCATGTTAAGTTCTCCTCCTACATCTTTATAAAAATTGCATCCAAGTAAGATACCATATAATGCTAGAATATCTACTACTAAGACTATCATATTGATATTCTTTTCTGGATATGAAGCAAATGCAAACTACACATCCTTGATCTTCCATATCAAAGGTACTTGCTTGTTCTCCATAGAGAAAGAACAACCAAAAGTTTTTGTGAGGTTCAAACCCAAGGTAGTAGATACCTTGGTGGGCATAACATTGTCAAATGCACTAGATTCTATAAAAAAATTACTCAACTTAAAGCAATTGACATGTAAGGAAATATAATATGTTCCAATCCTTCCAAAGATAGTTGGAGGAATAGTAACTACATTATTTTGAGGAAGATTAGGATTTGGAACAGTAGGAACATCTTAAGAGGAATCCCTAGAATCCCTACTAGGAATAATTCCCTTATCTCTAAAAAACTTTACAACCCTCTCGAATTGATCAAGATTAGCCTTGAGATATTGGGTAAGTGCAAAAATATGGGAGGCCAAAAAGGGGGCTTAACTGACCACTTTTTTCTAAAATCAAGAAATACTGACATTGGACATGAAATTGAGGATAGTTACACTCAAAAATTTGAGATGCAACAAAAACAAGGATTGAAGTGCTTAGATTCTACTATCTAAACTACTAATTTATTTTCAAAATGGCTGAGATTAAGGAGTTCAAAAGAGGGATGTACACAAAATAGTGTTGTTTTTGTCAGAAAAATATAACATAACAACTTTTATACATCACCAGCATGGTGAATTTTTTTTAGTATTTTTAAAATCGCTCTAGTGAGAAATTAGCTAAGAATATGTAGTTGATGCATGATTTTTCTGATAATTTTTTAATGAATATTTGATATTTTACTAATTTTTTAAGTGGACACTTCCTAAAAAACAATTTTTTTGTTGTGCTACCCCTACAATTTTTGGAAACTAATTGAATTTTTTTTTTAATTTTTAGAATGGAGTCTAGTTTCTAAAAATGAAATTTATTTGAAATTTCGATAAATGGTTAATTTATAATGAAAAAACACCAAACACTATTTTTTTCCAAAAAAGAGACAAACAAAATCATTTATAGATGAAAGGCTTAACATTGGCAAAAAGTGAAAAAAATTACATTGTTGGATAGCTAAGAGAGAACCTAACATTACCCATGTGTTCAATTTGTTCAACATTGAAACACGTGCAATCCTGATGGTAAGCATGAATCCAATTATGTGAAATATTGTAGAATTTGAGAAAACATGTCTCTGGTCATTGGGAAGGGCCTCCAAGCCTTTGGGTTGGTATTCCAAGGAAAATAACAAGACTAAGGCTTGGGGATTCCCAAAGAAAGATATAACATGTGCATGTTATAATGTGTGCACTTTATAATGTACTCATGTTATATCTTAGTTTTGACATTGTTTTTTTCTTTTGTGTGGGACATGTCTAGCAAGACATAATGCAAGCTCGGTATAACACGCTTGTGTTATCTCCTGCTTTATGTTAAATTCTACTCTATTGAATGTATGCTTATATATTTGTATGTTTGTATGTACATGTATTATTGTATGTCATGTATGTGTGTACATGTGTGTATGCATGATTGTATGTATGTATGTATGTATGTATGTATGTATGTATGTGTGTGTTTGTGTACCAATGCATGTATATTTTATGTATGCCTATATGTATGTAAGATTGTATCTACATATGTACATGTATGCTTGTATGTATATATGATCATATGTACATATGTATTATGCTTGTATGTATGTAAGTATGTATGTATCTATGTATGTCTTTAGAGGGAAGGATAGTTTTAATAGAGAGTTCTCTAGGTAAGGTGGGAGGGAGAGAGGGAGGGAGAGACCTAAGAGACAGAGACAGAGAGGTAGAGAGGTAGTGAGAGAGAGTTTTGAGAGAGGGAGAGGGGGTGGAAGGGAGATTCTAAGAGAGAGGGAGTGGGAGAGAAGGGTTGGAGTGAAAAGGACTTAGCTAGGTAGGGTGGGAGGGATAGAGGGGGAGAGAGAGAAAGAGAGAAAGAGAGGGGGGTGAGAGAGTAAATTCAGAGAGAGGGAGTGAGAGAGAGAGGGGGTTGATATAGAGAGGGAGAGAAAGAGAGAGTTATGTAGGTAGGGTAACAAAGGGACATACTTGAGAGTGTGATGGGGTGAGAGGGAGAGACTTGAGAGATAGGTAGTGAGAGGGAGTGGGAGAGAGATGGAGTGTGAGAGTGAGAGACCTGAGAGAGGGAGAGGGTGTGGGAGGGGGTGACCTGAGAGACAAAGAGATAGAGGGAGGTGGAGTGACATGGACTTATCTAGGTAGGGTGGGAGGGATAGATAGAGAGATGGAGGAGAGAGAGAGAGAGTTACCTAGGTAGGGTGCTAGAGGGAGAGACCTGAGAGAGAGGGGGATGGGAGGGAGATAGAGAGATAGATAGAGGGAGCGAGAGAGGGTGGTAGGGATTGAATGAGTAAGAGGTATGTAGAAAGAGGGAGAGGGTAGATAGATACAATTCGAGAGGGTACGAGAGAGGGAGGGAGAGAGAGGTGAGATATACATATAGAGAGAAAGGGATAGGAGTTGAGGGATTAGGGTTGAGAGTAGAGAGTATTGGGTTGAGGGTATAGGGTAGAAGGTTTAAGGGTTTAAGGTTGAAGGATTTAGGGTTGAGGGTAGAGGGTTTAGGGTATAGCTTTGAGGGTATATGGTTGAAGGATTGGGTTGAGGGTCCAATGTAAAGGGTAGAGGGTATAGGGGTTGAGGGTTGAGGGATTACGAGTTGAGGGTTGAGAATTGAGGATTGCGGGTTTAATTTATAGGGTAGAGGGTAGATGGTTTAAGGGTTGAGGTTTGAGGGTTTATGTTTTAAGTTTGAGGGTAGAGGATTGAGGGTATACGGTTGAAGTATTAGGGTTGAGGGTTCAATGTATAGGGTAGAGGGTAGAGGGGTTAAGGGATTAGGGTTTAAGGGTTGAGGGTTTAGGGATTAGGATAGATATTTTTCTTGGGTTTAAGGTTTTAAGGGTTGAGGTATTATGGTTGAGGGTAGAGGGTATTGGGTTGAGGGTAGAGTGTATAGGGTTTAAGGGTTTAGGGTTTCAGGGTTGAGGGTTGAGGGTTTAGGGTTGAGGGATTAGGGTAGAGAGGGAGGGATTGATGGATAGAGATATGGAGGGAGAAGTGAGATGGAGAGTATAGAAAATGAGGTAGGGATAAATATATATGAGGGTTGAGGATCCAATGTATAGGGTATAGGGTTGACGACCTATATGATTGAGGGATTAGGGTATTGGGTGGAGGGTATAGGGTTGAGAGATTAGGGTTGATGGTACATATGGTTGAAGGATTAGGGTTGAGGGTATCAGGTTTGAGGGTTTATGGTTTCAGGGTTTAAGACTAAGGGATTAAGGGTTGAGGGTTGAGAATTTAGGGTTTAGGGTTTAATGTATAGGGTAGAGGGTAGAGGGTTCAACAATTGGGGGTTTAAGGGTTGAGGGTTGAGGGTTGATGGTTTAGGGTTTAGGGTTTAGGGTTGAGTGTTTAAGGGTTTAAGAGTTGAGGGTTTAGGGTTGAGTGATTAGGGTAAAGAGGGAGGGATGGATGGATAGAGAGATGGAGGGAGAAGCAAGATATAGAGAAGGAGAGAAGAGAAGGGAGGGAAAAATATATACGAGGGTTGAGGATCCAATGTATAGGGTGGAGGGTTGAGAATTGAGGGTATAGGTTTGAGAATTGAGGGTAGAGGGTCCAATGTTTAGGGTTGATGGTACGGGGTTTAGGGTTTAAGGGTATAGGTTTTTGGGTTTAGGGTTGAGGGTAGAAGGTTGAGGGTTTAAGGATGAGGGTGGAAGATTGAAGGTATAGGGTTGGCGTATTAGGGTTGAGGGGCCAATGTATAGTGTAGAGGGTATAGGTGTTGAGGGATTATGGTTTAAGGGTTGAGGGTTGAGGGTTGAGGGATTAAGGGTTAAGAGGGTTGAGGGATTAGGTTAGAGAGTTTACTTGGGTTTAAGGGTTGAGGAATTAGGGTTGAGGGTAGAGGGTATTGGGTTGAGGGGAGAGGGTAGAGGTTTTAATGGTTTAGTGAATAATGGTTGAGGGTTGAGGGTTTAGGGTTTAGGGTTAAGTGTTTAAGGGTTTAAGGGTTGAGGGAGGTTTTAGTGTTGATGGATTAGGGTAGAGAGGGAGTGATGGATGGATAGAGAGATGGATGCAAGATTTAAATACAGAGAAGGAGAGAAGAGGAGGGAGGGATGGAGATACATGATGGTTGAGAATCCAATGTATAGGGTAGATAGTTGAGAATTGAAGGTATATGGTTGATGACCTATAGGGTTGAGGGATTACAATATTGGGTTGAGGGTGTTGGGTTGATGGATTAGGGTTGAGGGTACATATGGTTGATGTATTAGGGTTGAGGGTCCAATGTATAGGGTAGAGGGTATCGGGGTTGAGGGTTTGGGGTTTGTTGGTTGAGGATTGAGGGATTAAGGGTTGAGGGTTGAGAATTGATGTTTGAGAGTTTAATGTATAAGGTAGAGAGTAGAGGGTAGAGGGTTTAAGGGTTTAGGGTTTAAGGGTTGCAGGTTGAGGTTTTAAGGTTGAGGTCAGAGGATTGAGGGTATAGGGTTGGGGGATTAGGTTTGAGGTTCCAATGTATAGGGTAATGGGTATAGGGGTTGACGGATTATGGTTTAACAATTGAGGGGTTGGGGTTGAGGTTTGAGGGATTAACTGTAAAAAGGATTGGGGGATTACATTAGTGAGTTTACTAAGTGGGTTTAAGGTTTTAAAGGTTGAGGGATTAGAGTTGAGGGTAAAGGGTATTGGGTTGAGGGTAGAGGGTAGAGGGTTTGAGGATTTAGGGTTTAGGGTTTAGGGTTGAGTGTTTAATGGTTTAAGGGTTGAGGGTATATTATTGAGGGATTATGGTAGAGAGGGAGGGATGGATGGAGGGAGAGATGCAGGGATAAGTGAGATAGAGAGAAGGAGAGAAGAGGAGGGAGGGGAAAAGATATATGATGGTAGAGGATCATATGTATAGGGTAGAGGGTTGAGAATTGAGGGTATATGGTTGACAACCTTTATAATTGATGGTTTAGGGTATTGGGTTGAGGGTATAGTTTTTAGGGATTAGGGTTAAGGGTACATATGGTTGAAGGATTAAGTTTCAAGGTTCAATGTATAGGGTGGAGTGTATCAGAGTTGAGGGTTTAGGGTTTGAGGGTTGAGAATTGAGGAATTAAGGGTTCAGGGTTGAGAATTGAGGGTTGATATTTTAATGTATAGGATAGAGGGTAGAGGATAGAGGGTTTAGGGGTTAAGGGTTGAGGGTAGAGGATTGAGGGTATAGGGTTGGAGATTTAGGGTATAAAGTACAAGATTAGGGTTGAGGGTCCAATGTATAGGGTAAATAGTATAGGGGTTGAGGGATTATGGTTTAAGGGTTAATAGTTGAGGGTTGAGGGATTAGGGTTGAGGGTAGAGGGTAGAGAGTTTAGTATTTGAGGGCATAGGTTTTAGGGTTTTGGGTTGAGGGTAGATGGCTGAGGGTTTAAGGGTAGAGGGATTAAGGGTTGTGGGTTGAGGTTAGAGGTTAGAGGGTTTAAGGGTTTAAGGGTTAATGGTTTAGAGGTTTAGGGTTGAGGGTAGTGGGTTTATGGTTTAAGGTTTAGTGTAGAGGGTAGAGGGTAGAGGATTTAAGTGTTAAGGTTAGAGGTTAAAGGGTTAAGGGTAGAGGGGAGAGATAGAAAGAGTGAGTGAGTGAGAGAGAGAGACTTGAGAGAGGGAGAAGGGGTAGGAGGGAGAGAATTTAGAGAGAGAGAGATGGAGGGAGTGGGAGAGATATAGAGGGTAGAGGGTAGAGGGTAGAGAATTGAGGGTATAGGGTTGAGCACCTATAGGGTTGATGGGTTTAGGGTATTAGGTTGAGGGTATAGGGTTGAGGGACGAGGGTTGGTGGTAGAGGGTAGAATATTTAAGGGTTTAAGGTTTAAGGGTTTAGGGTTGTGGGTTTAAGGTTGATGGTAGAGGGTTTATGGTTTGAGGGTATAGGTTTTAGGGTTTAGAGTTGAGGGTAGAGGGTTGAGTGTTTAAGGGTAGAGGGATTAAAGGTTTTGGGTTGAGGGTAGAGGGTAGAGGATTTTATGGTTTATGGTTTAAGGGTTTAGGGTTGAGGATTTATGATTGAGGGTAGATGGTTTATGGTTTAGGGTAGATGGTAGAGGGTTTAAGGGTTTCAGGATAGAGGGTAGATGATTTAAGTGTTAAGAATAAAGGGTAGAGGGTTAAGGGTAGATGGGAGAGAGATAAGAGTGAGTGACTGAGAGAAAGAGACTTGAGAGAGGAAGAGGGGTTAGGAGGGAGAGAATTGAGAGAGAGAGGGAGGGAGGGAGGGAGGGAGTGGGAGAGATATAGACGGTAGAAGGTAGAGGCTTGATAATTGAGGGTATAGGATTGAGGACCTATAGGGTTGATGGGTTTAGGGAATTGGGTTGAGGGTATAGGGTTGAGGGATGAGGGTTGATGGTAGAGGGTAGAAGATTTAATGGTTTAGGGTTTAAGGGTTTAGGGTTTAGGGTTTAGGGTTGAGGGTTTAGGGTTGAGGGTTTTAGGTTATAGGTTTTATGGTTTAGGGTTGAGGGTTTAGGGTTGAGGGTAGAGGGTTTAGGGTTTAGGGTAGAGGGTAGAGGGTTTAAGGGTTTAAGGGTAGAGGGTAGATGATTTAAGTGTTAAGGGTAGAGAGGAGAGAGATAAAAGGAATGAGTGACTGAGAGAGAGACTTGAGAGAGGGAGAGGGGGTAGGAGGGAGAGAATTTAGAGAGAGAGAGGGAGGGTATAGGGGTTGAGGGATTACAATTTAAGGGATGAGGTTTGAGGGTTGAGGGATTACAATTTAAGGGATGATGATTAAGGGTTGAGGGATTAAGGTTCAAGGAGGTTGAGGAATTAGTGTAGAGAGTTTAGGGTTTGAGGGTATAGGTTTTTGGGTTTAGGGTTGAGGGTAGAGTGTCGAGGATTTAAGGGTAGATGGATTAAGGGTTGTTGGTTGAAGGTAGAGGGTAGAGGGTTTAATGCTTTAGTGTTTAATGGTTTATGGTTGAGGGTTTATGGTTGAGGGTAGAGGGCTTAAGGTTTAGGGTAGAGGGTAGAGGGTTTAAGGGTTTAAGGGTAGAGGGTAAAGTATTTAAGTGTTAAGGGTAAAGAGTAGAGGGTTAGTGGTAGAGGGGAGTAAGATAAGAGTGAGTGAGTGAGAGAGAGAATTGATGGTATAGGGTTGAGGACCTATAGGGTTGAGTGTTGAGGGTTGAGGGTATAATGTTTATGGATTAGGGTTGAGGGTTCAATGTATAGGGTAGAGGGTATAGGGGTTGAGGGATTAGGTTTTAAGGGTTGAGGGTAGAGGGTAGAGGGTTGAGGGTTTAGAGGTATAGAGATTAAGGGTTGTGGGTTGATGGTAGAGGGACTAGGGTTTAAGGGTTTAGGGTTTAAGGGTTTAGGGTTGAGGGTAGAAGGTTTAGGGTATAGTTTTGAGGGTACATGGTTAAATGGTTATGGTTGAAGGTCCAATGTATAGATTAGAAGGGATTAAGGGTTGATGGTTGAGAATTGAGGGTTGAGGATTTAATGTATAAGGTAGAGGTAGAGGGTAGAGGGTTTAAGTGTTCAGGGTTGAGGGTATAGGGTTGAGAATGAAATTGGCTACCTAACTTGACCTGTTTGAAAAAATGGGTCTAAGAAATATGGTCTCGTGGTGATGTCAATCACTGAGAGTCCCCATTTCTTAGATCCATTTTTTCAAAGAAGCCATTACATTTCCAATTTCACCAAATTGGTAAGCTAGTGGGTGAAATTGGCAACCTAACTTGGCCTGTTTGAAAAAATGGGTCCAAGAAATGGGGTCTCTCTATGATGTAAATCACTACGAGACACAATTTCTTGGACCCATTTTTTCAAATAGGCCACTACACTACCAATTTCACCAAATTGGCAAGCTAGTGGGTGAAATTGAAAACCTAACTTGGCTTGTTTGAAAAAATGGGTTCAAGAAATGGGGTCTCCCGGTGATGTAAATCACTGGGAGACTCTATTTCTTGGACCCATTTTTTTGAAATAGGCCAATGCATTTCCAATTTCACTGAAATTCCAAGCTAGTGGGTTAAATTGGCAACCTAACTTGGCCTATTCTAAAAAATGGGTCCAAGAAATGGGCTCTCCCAGTGATTTAAATCACCGGGAGACCCCATTTGTTGGACCCACTAGAAATGGGGCCTCCCAGTGATTTACATCACTAGGAGACCCCATTTCTTGAACCCACTAGAAATGGGGTCTCTAAATGATTTACATCACTAGGAGACCGCATTTCCTGGATGCATTTTGTTAAACAATCCACTGTGTTGCTAGTTTTACCAAATTGGCAAGCTAGTGGGTGAATTTGCAACCTAACTTGTCCTATTTGAATAAATGGGTTCAAGAAATGGGGTCTCCCAGTGATGTAAATCACTAAGAGACCCCATTTCTCATAACCATTGTTTTAAATAGGCCACTACATTTCCAATTTCACTGAATTGGTAGGCTTGTGGTTGAAATTGGCAAGCTTGTGGGCCCACTAGCTTGCCAATTTAGTGAAATTGGAAACCTAACTTGAGAGAGTTAGAAGGTGTTAGTGAGTGAGAGAGATAAACTTGAGAGAGGGAGAAGGGGTAGGATGGGGAGACTTGTGAGAGAGAGAGAGGGAGGGAGTGGGAGAGAGATAGATGGTAGATGATAGAGGGTATAAGGGTTAAGTGTAGAAGGTAGAGTGTTAAGTGTAGAGGGGAGAGAGATAGAAGGAGTGAGTGAGTGAGTGAGAGAGAGACTTGAGAGAGGGAGAGCGAGTAGTAGGGAAATAATTGAGTGAGAGAGAGGGGGGAAGTGGGAGAAAAAGAAAGGGTAGAGGATAGTGGGTATACGAGTTAAGGGTAGAGGGTAGAGGGTTAAGGGTAGAGGGAAGAGAGATAGAATGAGTGAGAGAGAGAGAGAGACTTTAGAAAGGGATAGGTGGTAGGAGGGAGAGACTTGAGAGAGAGAGGGTGGGATAAGTGATCTAGAGAGAAGGAGAGAAGAGGAGGGAGGGACAAAGATATATAAGGGTTGAGGATCCAATTTATAGGGTATAGGGTTGATGACCTATAGGGTTGATGGCTTAGGGTTTAGGGTTGAGGAACTACATATGGTTGAAGGATTAGGGTTGAGGGTAAATATGGTTGAAGGATTAGGGTTGAGGGTCCAGTATATAGGGTAGAGGGTATCAGGGTTGAGGGTTTAGTGTTTTAGGGTTGACGATAGAGGGTCGAAGGTTTAAGGGTTTAGCATTGAGGGTAGAGGGTTTAGGGTTTGAGGACTGTATAGGTTTTAGGGTTTAGTTTTGAGGGTAGAGGGTTGAGGTTTTAACGGTAGAGGAATTAAGGGTTGTGGGTTGAGGGTAGATGATAGAGAGAAAGAGAGAAAATCAACCTATAAGAAAATCAACTTTCTCATAACATGAGCACATTTTGAAGTAGTAGAGATATGGTCATTCTTTTAGTAAGACATAACACTCTCACATTATAATGAGAGTGAATTTTGGATTGCTCTAAAAATAGTAAAAAACTCAATATACATGTGATCTCAAGGCCCACATTCTGCATATTCTCCTACTTCTATGCATGCTCTGACAAGAAAGAGCTTTCTGATGATGTTGTGAAGTGTGCATGCATGTTTTTCACATTACAACACCTTTTTCATGATCTTTCTACCACCTTTGCATGGAATAGCATTTTTTTCACATTGAAAGGCACATAATATAAATTCAAGTCTTAATTCCATTCAAAAGTGATATACAATTGAAGTTTGGAGAGGAACAAGATTTTGAAAAAGTCAAATTGTTGAGTTTGAAGAAAGAAGAAGAAAAGGCAACATAATTGGGTAGAACTCTTCCATTTGAAACTTTGGTTTTTACGTATGTGAAGTCTTTACACATTTTCTTTCATTCTATTATGGCTTGCTTTCATTTTTTTATTTTGCATATTCCATGTTGATCATTGTTTGTTTTTCATTATAACCTTAGCTTGTCAATGCACATTTTAAATTACACAATTCTTTACACTTGCTAATTACATTTTTAAACCACATCTCTTTGAGGAATTTTGTTATTTAACAACTGACTTACCTTGTGTATGCTTCCACATTTTGTATACATATATATATGACATAAGTTATAAGGAAGTAAAATAAAACATCATTTCTCAATTATTTACTATGGATGTGCATACCACTCTCCAAAGCTTTCATTTTGGTATAGGCATGGGGGATGTTGGAAAATGTAGTTGAGTTTGGTTTTACACCTACCATTTGCATATGCTTGAAATTTTCTAAATCCTTTTCAATAAATATATTTTTTGAATATCTTGCAATCATTATAGTCCACAAGGACATCTCATTGCTGTATTTTGTCAAATAGTTATATCAAGCAACTAATTTCCTTGTCTATGCTACCAAATTTTTGATACATGTCTCTAAAAAGTTGGAATATACTCCTCCCACATTGATAGATATTTGAATCTATTTTGGTTTCTACCTCTATTTTTAAATTTACCTCATCACTAAACCTACCTCATCACTTATTTTGTGATATATTTAAAATGTTTCCTTGATTAGATTACCTACAAGGGATTCTAACCCTTCTCTCCACTGTTTCAAGACTCTTTATTCAAGGCTAAGTTAGCAACATGGGGAAAGGTGTAGCTTATCTTGCAATCATGGCTCAAAATGGAAGCATGAAAAAAACATTTGAATTGTTTGACAATAATTTTTTCGTATAAATGTATGAAAAATATGGTAGCATTGACAAGCTAGTGAGCTTGGAAAGATAGTGAGCTCACTCACTAGCTTGCCAATGCGGTAGGGTTGACAAGGTAGGGGTAGTGTAAGCCTCATAGAAATGGGGTCTCACAATGAATTACATCACCATGAGACCCCATTTCTATGAGGAAGTACATCACCATGAGACCCAATTTCTATGAGGCATACACTGCCCCTACATTGTCAACCCTATTGCATTGGAAAGCTAGTGGAACATGATAGAGCTCCCAAAATTTTGGCAAAATTCTGAGAAAATCCTATCTTTGATCATGATTTTTAAGCTCTGTGTCTAAGGAGGGGCTCAAGGTTTTGGTTTTGTAAACCCTTACCTTATAAGCATTCTACCCTAAAACCCTCCTGCATTATAATTTTGCATTGGCCTGTTCCCACTGGTTACCGATTGAATCAGTCATTACTTGAGCCCTTGAATATATCTAGTTACTGCCCCCCTCTAGCCTAGAAGAAATGGTCAACCCACACACTGTCCTATGCCACATTACTTATAAAGTTGGGTGAAATATTTCATTAAAAGGACTTAAGTCATCATCCTCAAGGGTTTTATTACCATCGGCCTAGTCATGGCCCCACCTTAAAACTAACATTTAGCATGTGCAAGAATATGGCTCGTTGTATTCAAAGATTCAATCCCTACCACCCATCACAAACCACACAAGAATTTTTGGATAGCCATCATAAGGCATGCGAGCTCTGCGATATTCTAACATGTGTCCTTGTTGTGTGTGGGCCAACCTTGGTACAAGCTCCTGATAACCAATAATGGGGAGATCAATGATTGTTATGCAACATCAAAATTCAATCCAAGCCATTCATCACACACCTGATGACATTTAATTAATTCCTACTAGATGGCTTGCAAGGTACATGAAAAGATGATGCGTGGAATTTCTTGGCCACCATGTAGATTGTGGTAGAGCCCGTGGAATGAATGATTGGGCTCCCTATCAGTAGTTTCTTATTGGCCAGAGGATGAAGAGCTTTGGTCTTGGGTTTTCAAACCCAATTTGACTATATCTTGGCTGCTCAATCTTCCATCTCATTTTGAAATCAATGGAAAACATTTAAAAACCAAAAATCCGCATGTGTTAGCTATTTTTTTCTACAACCAGTGAGCATTAATGGTGTGTGCTCTTCAGGAGAGATCAATTGGGTCTTGGTGCATGTGATAAATTAATTCCCAACTATTATGAGGAATGATATGCAAATATCCAAGTACTTGGGTGATTAACAGTGATGAAATTGATGCCAATGATTAATTACTTCCTCGAGCATGTGACCAAAATTAATGATCAAGCACTATCAAACTTGCTTGAAAAATATGGATGGAGTGATTGCCATTTGTACCATTGTAATCAATCGTTAGCATTTTTCTAAATTTGTGAAGGGACTGAGGAGTGTTCTATTGTGAGTCTGAGAAGTTATTAGATAATGAGGATGAGCATGTCAGTCAATTTTGTAATACTAGTAAGGAGGTCTCCAAGACTCAATGTGCAAAAACTTCTAGATAATGTCTCTAAATGTAAGCAAAATGTACCTAAACACATTCCATCTGTGAAGGAGAAATCCCATTGTGAGAATTCTTCATGTGCTCCTACTAGATGTAGTAGTAGGTTAAGACACCAAGGTGTCACTACAGACAAGGTGGAAGAGAAAGACAAAGAGCTCGCACCGTTCACACTAGGAGTACGCAGAAAGATAAGAGATGGCCAAGGATCCTATGGAAGGCAGAGCTCCCCAATTTCAATCACAAATAGCCCTTTAGATAGTGCAACATAGATAGGCTCAGGCTATCAACACTACCTTATGATGTTGAATCAAGTTATAGTCCTGGGAGTGGAAGTATTGTTTGTCCTGCCGATATCTATGAAAACTCCGAGCAGGCATGATGGCTCTATTCCTGGTAAAGGAAGAGATGAGGAGCTTGGAGTGGAAGTTTCTTCCCCACCTCTTGCAAGGATGCGGAATGGGTGAGTGTACCATGGGTTGGGTTCTGGTATTGGTCTTCTTTCCAGTTAAGAGAATTGGTGTTTGTGTGTTCAATTTTTGTGTTGATTGATAAAGTTTTCATGTTGGGGTATGTGTAAGATCATGATGGGCCATATGATGGGTATGTGTAGGGTATGTAGCTGACGACTTTTTTTACGCAAAATTGATGAAATGAAAATGGTTTTTAAAGGAGATTCTCATATTTCCATCAATATAAATTATTCTTTACTTTGAATTTAATAAATAATTATTATTCATTTTCTATTTGAATTATGACTAAAGTCTTAATTGATAGGTTGATTGAAAAAAAAATATAGCCTTCAAATGGTATCACATTTTTTTAATCTGAAACATGCATCATATTTTATGCTTTGCATGCTATAGGATTTAAAAAAAAAAATGAATTTCATGAAGTTTTGACCAAGTTAAGGTGGTTAGACATACAAGCTTTTGTATTTTTAAAAAATTATAATAAAAAAATCATAATTAATTATTTACTTGGAAAAAAATTACAAAAAAATATGCATCGCATCCGGACATGAGTCCTCTACTTATATCTAAAATCTTATAACAAAAATTATCATTTTATTTTGGTTAGGGTGGTCAGACAAACACCTACTTATTTTTTCCCTGAAATTTAAGCAATACTGCATTGAAATTTCAAAATTTCACTAAATAGATTTTTATATTTTTAAATAAACCTAGTAGTTTAGAAACTACATTTAGTTTGCTATAGATTCTATTCTTACATATTTTTGAAATAATATAGATAATTTATTCAAATTTTTACGTCAAGTTTCCTAACTCTGATTTTTCTGAATTTTTTGCCACTTAAGGGCTTGTTTTTTCCATGATGATCCTGCACATACCCATTGTTTGCTTCTATTCCTTACACATGTTGCTATTTTTTTTATTTTCTTGTTGATTGTGGACATTCAAGGTGACATGGATGTGGGATGCGATGACCAGCTAGCAGTTAAAGGAAAATTTTGGTGGTATTAGTTTTTTCCTTTTGATGGTGTTTATCAATTTTTCCTCCCCGTATTCAACAAATGTTTGCACGTCACCATGTGGGGAATTTTGAAATGAAATTCAAATTGGTGCTGAAATGACACATTTAGAAATTTAATTGCATTTGAGCCAGATGCTTGTTGCTCCCTTGTACTATAAAAGGGATTTCATGTCTCATTGCAGATGAGTTATGAAAACTTTGAGTCTTGTATATGGTTTGGGTAGAAATTAGGTGGAGAAAAGATGCCAATGAATGGAATAGTTGAATCATCTTGGTTTTGAAGCTTATAGGTAATAATATTCAAGTAGTTTTATAGAAATTATTAATATCAAAACAAATCTTATATCCTAAGCATTTACTCTCTTATTGTAAATCTTTGCAAGTTATGAATGAAATATCAATGGTATCTTTGTTTATCATCAAATTCTTGTTTGAATGTGTGTCCTTGTTTCTGTCTTGACTCAAAGAGTTAATTGAATAATTGAATAGGGTCGTAGATTTGTGAAACTTTGCAAAGGATCTGATACGAAGTCATGTTTTAGGAATTGTGAGTTTTCATGATGTAAGGCATTATGAAAATAGTCCATTACTATCAAAGTTAAAGAGGTTGTGGATTACTAGTTATTATGTGTTTGACTCCATTGCCCAATTGATGAAACACTAGTATATTTTCTAAAGATATTTATAGTTGAAATATGTTGATGGTTTTCCTGATCATGGACCTAAAATAATAGCATAATTCATTTAAAATTTGTTAACCACGAGGCATGTACTTGATATACTTTTTGGTTCCTAGCAAATAAATGATTATTTGCTCAAAGATTAGCCAACTGGTCATTTAGTGGATGTTGTTTATTTTCCCTAATAGGAACCCATATTTGCATTGAAGTGTTCTCAATCAAATAGATAAAAATGAACACAAGTAGGAACACCCTCTTAAGGTCCCATAGAGCTTGAAGTGAAGGAGTAAAGTCCTCAAATCCCTTTACTCATTAATTTGGCCATTCATCTTGGGGATTCTTGATTATAGGATTTGGATGCTCTTGAGAGAGTTCTAAGGGTGTACTAGAAAATAAACCAACAGAATGGCAAGTCTGTTGGGGAAAATTTCCACTCTCTAAACTTAGATGCTTGTATCACAGAGTCAAGTGGTGTGGTAATTCTAAACATCTTGTTCACATATTGAAAAATTCTTGAACCTAGTAGAAGATTTTATTGCAACAAAGTCCGAAGAATCTAAAAGTGACTCCATTATGGAGGCCAACCTAGAACATGTTCTATTTTTGAAGAAACTTCATCTCATTTGAAGTTTAATCCTCCATGACATGAGGTGGTGAATCTGATAAAAGAACTTGATAAAGCATACATCAAATCTCCAAATCTATCGATTTAAAGACAAAGGGTAGGTGACTGTTGCAAACTTCTAGGTATTCTCATAGAATTGAAGAAACTGTGATCATGTTATGAGAAAATCATGATAAATTTTATGTACTTGAGATGTAAATGATTCCCTATTAAGTGAATTAGCACTAGATCAACCAATAATAGTGGTAATTTAGCATTCCTTTTGAATGTGAGTTGAAATTAGTCCATTATTATAAATAAGCATGTTATGTTGTAAGATCTTAAGCAAAATTAATAGGAGATATGCATTGTAAAGGCTTAGGGTTGTAATTGCTAAAAGGAACTTGTGTAGAATTGTACAATTGCAAAGAAAAAATTACAATCCTCTTTCAAGGAGTAAGAATGCACAGTCAAGTTGCACATTCTGGTGTAGACATGAAAGTAACCATGCATGATGGAAAACCTTTGTTGGGTCAAGGGAATTTCAGCACCAAGAGGTACAAAGCAATTAGTATTGATAGCATTTGTGGTTATCAAAATGTTACACCACCCAATATCAGAGATAAGATACCAAAGTTCAATGGTGTTTAAGTTGAATCAACAAGAAAACACCTCCAAGAGTTTGTTGATATGATGGGATATTATGAATTAGACTTTGAAGACACTATAATGAAATTATTTGTTCAGTCCTTAAGAGGAGATGTAAGAGACTGGCTCTCTTATTTTTTAGCTTCCTCCATACATTCATGGGAGGAGTTATGAAAACTTTGAGTCATGTATATAGTCTGAGTAGAAATTAGGTGTAGAAAGGATGTCAATGAATAGAACAATTGAATCATCTTGGTTTTGAAGCTTATATGTAATAATCTTCAAGTAGTTTTACATAGATTACTAATATCAAAAAAAATATTATACCCTAATAATTTACTCTCTTGTTGTAAATCTTTGCAAGTTATGAATGATATATCAATGGTATCTTTATTTATCATAAAATGCTTGTTTGAATGTGTGTCCTTGTTTTTGTCTTGACTCAAAGAGTTAATTAACTAGAATAGGGTCGTAGATTTGTGAAAATTTTCAAAGGATCTGATAAGAAGTCATGTTTTAGGAATTGTGAGTTTTCATCATGTAAGGCGTTGTGAAAATAGTCCATTATTATCAGAGTTAAAGAATTTGTGTATTACTAGTTATTATGTGTTTGCCTACATTGCCTAATTGATGAAACACTGGTCTATTTTCTAAAGATATTTATAGTTCAAATATGTTAATGGTTTACCTGATCATGGACTTAAAATTAGAGCATAATTCATTTAAATTTTGTTAACCATGAGGCATTTAATTGATATACTTTCTAGTTCCTAGCAAATAAATGATTATTTTCTCAAAGATTAGCCAATGTTTTAGTGGATTATGTTTATTTTCCCTAATAGGAACCCATTTGTGCATTGAAGTGTTATCAATCAAATAGATCAAGATGAAAAGAATTAGGAATACTGTCCTAAGGTCCCACAGAGGCTGAAGTAAAGGAGTAAAGTCCTCAAATCCCTTTACTCATTAAGTTGGCCATTCATATTGGGAATTCTTGATTATAGGAGTTGGCTACTCTTTAGAGAGTTCTAAGGGTGTAGAGGGTTATCCCACAAAGTTGGTCTACAATTTATGAGAGATTCTGATTTTTGCTAAAATCACATATATTTAGAAAGTATAATGATTTAATCCTTAAAAAATTCCATATAAAGTATTCCAATTGAAGAGGGTTTGATCAAACTACCTTATATCAAACCCCCTTGCATAAAACCCTGCTAGTATTAAACCATACTGATAACATAGTCTCCATTACACCTATGAAAATGCTAATTAAAAACCACTTTTGATTTACCTTTTGGGGGATCAAATGAATTCATTTTATTTTATTTTTTTGTAATTATTTAGTCCTTATTAAAAGCTTCCCAAAAATTATAATTTTAAATAAATTTAATTTTATTAGTATATTTAATTTTTATTTCTTGTGAATGTAGGTTTTTCACTAAAAATCAAGCTCTATGTTTTGCACATGTGGAAAAATAGAAGATTATCATTTTTCTTTTGAAAAATATGAGCGCACCAGATATTGAAGTCCTTGATCTAGCCAAAATAAAAAATAAAAATTTGATACATACAAAAAAAATTGTGTTATGCAGTCCACCTATGTCTGAGTTGTAATTGGTTTGACTTTGAAACTTGATTAAGGAAAAAAAATCAATAAAACACTATGAAACC
Organism: Sequoia sempervirens; assembly: GCA_007258455.2. Lineage (NCBI taxonomy): Eukaryota > Viridiplantae > Streptophyta > Pinopsida > Cupressales > Cupressaceae > Sequoia > Sequoia sempervirens. Next base: position 42,418,024 of record VDFB02358134.1, read on the forward strand.
AATTGGAAACACTAGATATCATAATTACAAATCTAAATTCAAAAAAATTGGAATTTTATCCTTTAAGGAAAAAAAATTATGTGTTATACAGTGAGAGTCCCTCCTTAAAAATGGTGTTTACTAAAAAAACCTAGTTTTCGAAGGAGATGGAAAAAGAAGTGAAATATGATTCTAAAATTTTTGAAAAAAATATATTTAGAATCTACAAAAAAAATGTCACAAATCACTAGTTTGTATCATCTTCAAATTCCTCACTGTTTAGCCACTATAGGTGCCTGAAAATGAACCAGTATTGTGGGATCACCCTATAGGAAAATACACCAATAGAGGATTGGCAAGCTAGCTCACTCAATAGCTTGCCAATGTAGTAGGGTTGACAAGGTAGGGGCAGCATATACCTCATAGAAATGGGGTCTAACAATGATATGAACCTATTTATATGAGGCATATGCTTCCCCTACCTTGTCAATCCTACCACATTGGTAGGATAGTGAGCTCACTCACTAGCTTGCCATTGTGGTAGGGTTGACAAGGTAGGGGTAGCATATGCCTCATAGAAATGTTGTCTCATAGTGATGTACATCACATTGAGTCCCCATTTATATAAGGCATACACTTCCCATCACCGTGAGTCCCGATTTCTATGAGGCATGCACTACCCCTACCTTGTCAACCCTATCACATTGGAAAGTTAGTGGAGCATTGGAAATCAAGTAACACTCACTAGCTTGTCAATGTAGCAGGGTTGAAAAGGTAGGGGCAGCGTATTCCTCATAGAAATGGGTTCACCATGAGACCCCATTTCTATGAGGAATACACTACCCTACATCACTGTGAGACCTTGTTTCTATGAGGAATACACTAACCCTTGTTGGAGTTAAAATAACACTGAGAGGAGGGGGGTGAATCAGTGTCTTAACAAATTTGACCAATTTTTCAAAAATTCATAAACATAGCTCAGATTTGATCTCAATATTACTTTGATTAATGCATTCATGAGTTGAATGTAATCATTCATAAACATAATTGAAAAAAGTAATAATCCCAATAGAGAACTGAAACAACAACACTGTAAAGCAGTGAGCACAGAGAAGAACAAAGAGACACAAGATTTTGCCGAGTGGAAAACCCTCCTAGGGTATAAAAACCACTCCCGAAATTCCTTGCAGGCTTAATCCTTTTAATCAACTATTCACAATGCCTTACAAGATGATTTTTGAGCACCCACTCAAGTAGCACTAACCCCTCATTTAGAGATATCTATCTCAAGGAGCACCAACCCCTCAAATTATATTACTGAACAATGATCATGTCTCAGAGGATCTCTCTGTTTTTAGTTAAGCTCATAACTCTCTGTTTTCTCATCTACAAAATACCCTAAGGATTCAATAGTTCAATCCTTAAAATATTACATAGAAAAGAATATTACAATATATCTCTGCATCTTTGTTTTTCAAAATTTTAATACAGAGTATTTCAACACATTTTCACACAGACAAGGAATGATAATCTCATAATTACAACCAGAGAGTCTACACTATTTTCAACACTAGTTTTTATATACATTTCCATTATGTCAGTTATGAAGAAGTCTTCAAAATGCATTTTTCACAAGAATTTGAAACTCTCTTGCTAATTTTAGAAAATGAAGTTGAATAATGATAATCTGTAGGTGATGGTAAAGATCAAAGTAACAGTTGTCCAGAGAGCTTTAATTTCTGCGCTTAATCAAGAGATTTCAAATTGTAACTGATAAACTTTCATCAAAACCACGACTGCTTCCCAATTCTCAGAGAATATTTTTCCATGTAACCGGTTTGAGATTCGATGCCAACCAATAATGTCGGCCTGCAACTATATTTAGAAATTTCCATGTTGGCCACGGTGACAGAGTTTGTTAATCATTCACCGAGACATCCAGATAGTCTTGCCGAAGGAAATTAAATCACCAGTCATTCCCCTTAGTTATCACTTTCGCCATGACCCATCAGAGTTGGGAAGACCTCTTGTAGACCACATTAAGTTTCACCAAAAGCCCTTTTATCTCTTATGTGTTGCTATGACATTCTGCTGTCACGGAGACGTTTTGTAGATTTCACTTTGTTTTATGGAAACACATCCACCATCTTGTGTGTTGCTGAGACAATTCATAATTAGGGAGACATCTTGTAGATAAGTCTTTGTTTTTCTAAGAGCCCCCATGATCAACCTTGTCACCATAACATATCACTCTCAGGGAGACCTCATATAGATAAAACTTTGCTATACCAAAACAAGCCGAATTCATACCTATTCGCCAAGATGACACAAAACTCTCGCTGAAAGCCACTCATTAGACTTTGTTAGCGAGACCTGACGGGCTTGCTATGACAACACTCTAAATATCACAAACTCTTACCGATAAGCCAATCCATCCACCGTCGGTCACTAAAACCAAGAGAATGTTTTGCCGATAGACTTCCACATGCATATGGTTAGTGAGACATAACAATTTCACTGTGACCCTTCACCGAAGCCTTAAACTATTGCTGATATGTTCCCATTCAACTGCTGATCGGTGAGACAAAGCAATTTCATTCTGACCACATACCGATGGTATAACTTATGCCGATATGATCCCTTTGTGTCGCCAAAACAAAAGAGAAGTCTTGTCGAAAGCTGCCTGTAAAACTCCTTGTGTAAAGTCGGCGAGACCGAAGGTCACTCGCCAAGACTTCACTTTGATAACCCTAACT